>CM062819.1:832485610-833685610 GCA_031772625.1 Pinus tabuliformis | reverse complement strand
CCCATTTTTATAAAATCTGCCATGGAATCATGTTAGCCTTGTACGAAGTCATTTTTGATGAAAGACCTCCTACATTTTCAAGAGAAGCTATGGATGACCTTACAGCTATAGGAAAATGGTTTGGAGAGGAATTATTCACCTATGTTAGGATTTATGGAAGCCTAGTTACCCCTCATGTCCTCCCTCTCTATGTACCTGACAAGCTCCTAGCTTAATAAGTTGCTTATCAAACTGTGGGAAATGGCTTAACCAAATCTCTTAAGGAAGCCAAAAAATCTATCTAGTCATCTTTTCCTATTCGTTGTGGAGTTTTTTATTTAGGGAATTTTAGGCATGCAATGCTTGAAATTGATAATATACTATGTATGAAATTTACCACAGTTCGGCCCAGGCAGTATGATCCAGCCAAGGTAGCCCAAAATTTCACAGCTCAGGTCAAAGTTCGAAAATTTCAGCACGAGCCTGATGATTTCGATGACCTATTTGAAATAGCCTGAGACTATCAACAGGTAGAAATGTTAGCCAAATCTCGCCTGAACCCAGAATAGTTAATAAAGTTCATAGAGTACAGGAGTTCAAGGTTAGAGAATATCCCCCTTGATATATTAGGGATTTCACAATCAGTTTCATAGCAAGAACAGGTTTCAGCCCAGGTTTCAAAATATCCTGGAGTCAATCAAGGAAATAAAGAAAGCGCAGCATCAACATAGTAAACTGAGGATTCACCGTCTACCAGTGAGCTAGACAAGGTATGGGAACAATTTGATAAAATTGTTAATACAATATCATGAGAAACACAGACCTCATCGCCAAAGGAAACTCTTAAGACCCCTAAGATTACAAAGATGGTCCCACTCCCTATTGAGTCTTCAAATAAAGCAGTCAATACTGATGACCTAGAAATCATTCTGGCACACCCTACATCCGAAGTTGTGCTCAAAATATAATAAATCCCTCCCATAGATGTATTTTATAGTCCAAATCAAAAGGTTTTCATGAGAACATAGAGGAGGAGGAAAAGAACTGAATAGTCCCGGGCATTAGTTCCGAGAAATATACCATTGGATATCTTTTTGAAGGATCCATAAACTCACCTTGCTAATGATCTAACAAGGTTATCGTAGTTTTTAGGAGCATATGCTACAACCACCAAGGATAAAGCCTTAGAAGGACAGCAATTGATCAAGGAGAAGGATGGCAATGTCCTTCAATTAGAACATGTGTTACTCAATGCAAAACAAAGTATTGATGAGGGATGGTAGGCACAAGTAACCCACCTGCAGAGCTCAAGATTGATCAACTCAAAGATAATCCTAAGCTTGAATATTTCAAGAAAGAAATCGGGGAGATTAACACTCTCTTGGCTTAGCAACAAGTTTTTTTCTACCAGAAGTTAACAATAGTCAATGATCTATGTAAGACACGTGATTCATTGATGAATTAGTTGTCCTATCTGAGGACATACTTTGATGACATTGAAGAAAATATTTCAAACTATATTTCTGGGTAGGAGAGAGTAGATGGCATAGCAGTCAATCCTCCAAGGATTCATGATTCACAGAAGGAAATCCTTTTTCAGGATTGGGATATGAAAATGAAACAGGCAGAGGCATCCATATTTAGTGCAAGGGACATCGCAAACAACCTCACCGAAACCATTCAGGAGAATATTTTCAATGCTAATTTAATTCAAGAATGCCCTATAGATGCATTTCCTGATGTCAAAACATTAATAATACACTAGCATTGGTCAAAGACGAAGGTGGATAACATCAAAAATTTATCTAAGCTAACTTTTGAACATTATTGGCAACACTTGGTCAAACCACATAGCCAATGGCTTATGTTACAGTTCTTAACTAATAAAACCACCCATATGCTCCTAGCACTCTCCGATGTAGTTTATGTGAGACATATGTGATTAAACCCATCTCATCCTTCAGAATTAAAGCCCATGATCGATACTTATGAACTCGGGCAACAAATGAAAGGACAACAGGCTTCTCATTCTGGATGATTTGTTCCAATGGGCCCTATTTTTATATTTTAGTTTTATTTTAAGGATGGTTTGTTTGAACCTCCTCAATATTTCAAGTATTTTTCCATTTTTACAGTTAATCATTTTATTATAAATACCTTTTCATGTCTTTTAGAAAGAGGTTCTGAATTTTTGTAAGAAGACTTAGGAGAGTTGGACTATTATACCTTTAGAATCAGCTTAATAGGAAAGTTGAACCAAGGTTGTTTTTCTTATGAGCAGAGCACTAATATATCGAGTACTTTTTGTTGGGTTGTGTTACATTCTTTCCACGACTAGCCCACATAGTTAACCGGAGGGTTAGAAGGGGGGCAGAACCCCCCTTCGTCGCACCGATTGCATAGCGGGGGGGGTCACAGGGGGTTTGAGGGGTGCAGGTAACCCCACTCTATAGGGTCTAGGGTGTTGTTTGTTTTTGGAGCCTATATTAGGTTGGGCGGACCTACCTGTGGTTTTTTGCATGATTTTTTGCACATGGTTTTGGACGCAATGGTTTTCAGTCCATGGTTTTAGACGTGATGGTTTTCGGTCCATGGTATTGGATGCTTCGACATGTATAAATATGTATTGTAACATTGAAAGGAACATAATGAAAAATCAAGCTGGTAGTCCCAGTTTTGGGATCCACGGGAAAATCTCTATGTATATGTGTTTTATGTGTTATGCTCTTGCATTGTTTATTTTCTATGTTTTAGTATTCGTATGCAGGTAATTTCTGTATGGGGTTAAAACCTACATTTGGTATCAAAGTTGTTTTGGCTTCAAGGGGACGCCTTTGTTGCTAAGGGGTTTCGCTCAGGCCTGTGGTAGACCTTGTTCAGTGGGAGATCTGTGAGATCAATTCTAGTGGTGAAAGAAGATGGCGAGCAGTGGAAATATAAAGATCGAGAAATTTAATGGTCAGAGTTTTGAGTTGTGGAAACTCAAGATGGAGGATCTGTTGGTAGATAAAGATCAAGGGATTGTGGTAGATCTGGGTACTAAACCAATGGGAGTGTCCGATGAAGAATGGAAGAAGTTGGATCGGAAGGAAAAGAGCACAATACAATTGTGTGTCTCAGATTCAGTATTACTGAATATATCAGGGGAAGCTACGGTGAAGGATTTGTGGGACAAGTTAGGGAGTTTGTACCAATCTTAGTCACTAGTGAATAAATTGTTCTTGTGGAAAAAGATGCATAACTTGAGGATGAAAGATGGAGACTCGATGACAGAGCATCTGAATGCATTTAATACTATGGTAAATCAGTTATTGTCTATTGATATTAAAATCTCAGATGAAGATAAGTGCATCAGTTTGTTGTGTTCTCTACCAAATTCGTGGGATAGTCTGGTTATTGCAATAGATAGCAATGCAACTGCTTTGCAATTTGATGAAATAGTCTCATCCTTGTTGATGGAGGAGATGAGACAGAAAAATCTGGAGAGCCAGAATGGTGATGCCTTGTCTGTATGAGGACGGTCCTAGAATAGAAACAAAAGTAAGTCATCGAGTGGGAGATCTAAATCTAGAGGCAGATCTAAATCTCTAAGAAAACCTGTAAAGGTGGTGTGCTAGAAATGCGGAAAGGAAGGGCACTACAAAAGGGACTGTAAATCTAAAGCTCCTGATAAAGGAAAGGGATCTGATGATGCTCCTTCTGTAGAGGCGAAAACCACCTCAGATGAAGGTGGGGATGTGTACCTGGCTTCTTCAAGTACACATGTAGATCATGAGGCATGGTTGATTGACTTAGGTGCATCCTTTCACTTCACTCCCCATAGAGAGTGGTTCTATGAGTATGGGAAATATGATGGTGGTGATTTCTTCTTGGGGGATGACAGGAAGGCTAGAATTGCTGCTCACGGAAAATTAAAGTTGAAGTTGCAAGGTGGAAGGGTTAGAACACTTCCGGGTGTTCTGCATATTCCTGCATTAGCCAGAAATCTGATTTCTGTAAGCAAGCTAGATGATGCAGGTGTAAAAATAGTGTTCAATAAGGATACCTGCAATATGGTTCGGGGAGCACTGGTATTGATGTGGGGAGTTCGGATTGGAAGTCTATACAAGCTGCAAGGTAGCACTGTTGTTGATGGATGCAATAGTTTCATGGTTCCTAAAAGTGGAGAAAAAAATATAGTGGTCTCTGGAGAGAAGACCATGATGTGGCATCAAAGGCTTGGACATATTGGAAAGAAGGGCCTTCGAATACTTCATGGCAAAGGTATGGTAGAAGGTATGAGTAATAGCTCTCTGGATTTTGATTTCTATGAAAATTGTGTATATGGGAAGCAGAATCGAGTGAGTTTCCCCTCTGGTGGTAAGGGAGCGAAACAGATATTAGAGATTGTGCACAGTGATGTGTTTGGACCTGTGAAGGTTCCATCACTGGGTAAGTCTGTGTACTATGTATCATTTATAGATTACTTCTCAAGGAATACATGGATATATTTCCTTAAGAAGAAATCTGAAGTCTTTGACAGGTTTAAAGAATTTAAGGCTCTGGTGGAAAACCAGACAGAGAAGAAGATAAAGGCGTTGAGGATAGATAACAGTGGAGAGTTTTGCAGTAAGGAATTTGAAGAATTCTGTAAGAAGTGTGGTATAGCACGGTAGAAGACTAATCCATATACACCTCAGCAAAATGGAGTTGCAGAAAGAATGAACAAGACGTTGATGGAAAGGGCAAGAAGCACGCTCAGTGGTGTCGGGTTAGGATAAGAATTCTGGGTAGAGGCGGTGGAGACTGCATGTTACCTGGTCAACAGATCACCTTCATCAACATTGGAAGATAAGACTCCATAAGAGGTATGGACTAGTAAGAAACCTTCTCTTTCACATCTATGGGTATTTGGATGTGATGCATATGTACATGTTCCAAAGGAGAAAAGAACCAAGTTGGATAGTAAATCTGAAAAGTGCATCTTTATTGGGTATAAGGATGGTTTAAAGGGTTATATGCTTTGGAACCCATTAACAAGGAAGGTTGTGTACAGTCGAGATGTGGTGTTCAGAGAGGTGAAAGATGTTCTTAAACATGAAGTCCAACCAAAGGAACCTGAGAAGATAGAGTTTGAGCTTAAGGAGGAAGAATCGGACTCTATAGCAGAGGAGGAATCAGAAGATGAAAAACCACAAAATCCAGGTGTGAGAAGATCAGTTCGAGAAAGAAGGTAGCCAGAAAGGTATAGTCCATCTGCTTTCTGTTCAAATTTTTCTTTATCTATTACTAACGATGATCCCAAAACTATGAAGGAAGTAGAAGATTTAGAGGATGGAAAACTCTGGAAAGAGACCATGGTTGATGAAATGGCATCTTTGCACAATAATGAGGCTTGGGATCTAGTGGAGTTGCCGACTGGAAGGAAACCCATTGGTAGCAAATGGGTGTTCAAGAAGAAGACAAATGCAGAAGGAAAGGTGGAGAAATACAAAGCTTGGTTGGTAGCAAAAGGTTATTCCCAGGTGCCGAGAATTGATTTTGGTGATATTTTTTCTCCTGTTGCCAAGGTAGGTTCTATTAGATTACTTTTATCTGTTGTTGTTGCTTTTGATTTTGAGGTAGAACAGATGGATGTGAAGATAACATTTCTTCACGGGGATCTAGAAGAGGAGATCTACACGAAGCAACTTGAAGATTTTGCGGTGAAGGGTAAGAAAGAACTGGTATGCAAGTTAAATAAGTCTTTGTATGGATTAAAACAATCACCAAGGATGTGGTATCAGAAATTTGATGCATTTATATGGGGACCTAGCTTCACCAGAAGCAAAGCAGATCACTGTGTGTATGTTAAATTACTTGGTGACCATGTTATTTATCTGGTCTTGTATGTGGATGATGTTGCGAGTTGGAAATGACAAAGAAATTATCTAGATTAGAAGACCCATTTGTCCTCCAAATTCTACATGATTTTGGTGCTACAAACTATATTTTGGGCATGGAAATTAAAAGAGATCAGACAAAGAGGAAGCTTTGGTTAAACCAGAGGAAGTATGTCGAGACAATATTGCAGAGGTTTAATATGCAGGATAGTAAACTGGTGAAGGTTCCTATTCCTGTAGGTGTAAATTTATCTGCTGAACAGTGTCCCAAGACACAAGAAGAGGAAGAGGACATTTCCCATGTTCCATATGCAAGTGTAGTCGGTAACCTTATGTATGCGATGGTATGTACTAGACCAAACATTGCACATGCAGTGGGAGTATTGAACAGGTTTATGTCGAAACCAGGGAAGGAGCACTGCACAACAGTGAAGTGGGTTTTCAAGTATTTGCATGGCACTAGTGATTATGGTTTGTGCTACCAAGGAAGACCAACATTGGATAAAGTGTTGGATATTCGTGGCTTTGTTGATGCAAACAAGGCTAGAGATTTGGATCAAAGAAGATCTACAAGTGGGTATGTGTTTAACCTATTTGGAGGTGCAGTCAGTTGGATGAGTAAGAAACAATCTGTAGTGACACTATCAACTACAGACACAGAATACACAGTAGCCACTCATGGAAGCAAGGAAGCAGTTTGGTTGCAGAGATTGTGTTCAAGTATGGGGTTAGTGTAGGGAGCTATAAGGATAGACTCTGACAGTGAAAGTGCAATTTTCTTGGCAAAGAATCTTGCATATCATTCAAAGACAAGTCACATTGATGTTCAATATCACTTTGTGAGGGATATGATAGAAGACAAAAAGATGTTGCTGGTAAAGGTGGACACTTTGAAGAATACTGCAAATGCATTGACAAAATCTGTGAGCTCTGAGAAGTTCTCTTGGTGTAGAGAAACAATGGGTGTTGCAGGGCTGGATAAATGACTAAGCTCTCTTGTGGCCCCTTGTGGAAAGAAAACAACAAGTGGGAGAATGTTGGGTTGTGTTACATTCTTTCCACGACTAGCCCACGTAGTTAACCGAGGGGTTAGAAGTGGGGCAGAGCCTCCCCTTCGTTGCGCCGATTGTGTAGCGGTGGGCGGGGGGGGTCACAGGGGGTTTGATGGGTGCAGGTAACCCCACTCTATGGGGTCTAGGGCGCTGTTTGTTTTTGGACAATATATTAGGTTGGGTGGACCTACCTGTGGTTTTGTGCATGATTTTTTGGTCCATGGTTTTGGACGCGATGGTTTTCGATCCATGGTTTTGGACGCAATGGTTTTCGGTCCATGGTATTGGATGCCTCGGCATATATAAATATGTATTGTAACATTGAAAGGAACATAATGAAAAATCAAGCTGGTAACCCCAGTTTTGGGATCCAAGGGAAAATCTCTATGTATATGTGTTTTATGTGTTATGATCTCGCATTGTTAATTTTCTGTGTTTCAGAATTCGTATGCAGGTAATTTCTGTACGAGGTTACAACCTACTCTTTTATATTTGTGTTATTGTTGTGTTTATGTCTTATTATATTTTCTTTACTATTTTTCCATGTATGATCTTATATGCAGTTGAATACTTATTCACTATTGAAGAGTATGAAGTTTTTGTCTTTGAATGCATTGTGAAAACTACGAAATCCTATATGCGATATGTATAAACAATTAATTTTATTAATTATTTAATCAAATTAATTATCTTTCTTGCACTTACTTCTTGAAATGCTAGATGATCTATATTGTTTAGCATATTAGAGAATCTTCCAATTGCACATATAAAGATAAGTTAAACCTCGGGAAATAGATAGCTAGATATATATATATATATATATATATATATATATATATATATATATATATATATATATATATATATATATATATATATATATATATATATATATATATATATATATATATATATATATATATATATATATATATATATATATATATATATTGTACTCCTGTAATTTATATACATTGCAACTATTTCATGCACATTATACTTCAAATTCAATTACATAATCTTAAAGGGAAACTAGTCCCATTATCCCCAGTCAAAGCCGCTATTCCAAACAGAAAAAGAATGGTTTTCAAGTTCCCGACCAGGTGGTTATCCCCAATGTTGAGGCAGTGACATTTCGAGCCTTCAACATTTTTGGCACTAGAAGGAGGGCCCCGACTATGAATGGAAAAAAGGTTTGATCCTACATCAAAAGGCCATATAAAGAGTCACTCCCCCTTAATATCTTCCCCAACTTCCATATCTCATTCCAAATCACCTACTCCTAGACTAGAAGTTGTGAAAACAACCACAAAGTCTCCTAGCACACTACCTAAGTCATCTGATCAACCTCCTTCTCAGGAGATACCCGAAGTTCAAACTTTAATTTAGAAATTAGAAGGAATTTCTATTTCGAAAGAAAATCCACAACAATCTGAGTTGTCTGAAAGTAGTGTTTCCTCATATTTTCAATCTACTCGTATTTTGACTCGTTCCCAAAGTGAAAAACTTGGGGTTACTCCATTTGAGTTTCCCTTACCTTCCCACTGAAGAAAGATGAAAAAATCTAAAGCTCAATCATCCACTAGTGATATTTTATCATCTACTCCACCTCAAACACCTTCATTTCATACTTCATCACCATTTTTCTCTCCTCTGCTTAATCCTCCCTTTCATTCTCTCCCTTCGCAATCAATTGGTGTTGATTTAACCAGCACTAGCATAAGGGCTACTTCTTCTTCCACTCAATTAGCCTCTTCTACTATTACAACTCCTTCTACTCAAGTTTCCATAATGACAGGTATGCAACAAAACCCACCAACGACTAGACCAAGGACTAGTCCTGGAGCCATTCAAATGGCAGCACCTCTCCATCCTCTACCTCAGCATCCTGAAAGATGGTTACCAAAGTTTAATCCTAACAATGGAATCCCTACTAGAGAAAATCTCCATAATTTTATGTTGGCTATTAATCTCAATGGAGTGGTAGAATAATATTATGTAGTAAGATTATTTCCATATACCCTTGAAGGATTTGCAGGTTCGTGGTACTTCTCATTACCACTAGCATCTATCACTAGTTGGGATATATTTGAAGAACAATTTTTAACTAATTTTGGTTATTTTCTACTTTAATCAATGATCTCTCCAATCTTAAAGCCAATCCCAATGAGAAAATCAAAGATTTCAATTCGAGGTTTAATACATTGTTAAACAAAATTCCAGATACCTCTAAACCTCGTGTTGATGTCTAAATCAAGTGGTATATTTCTACTCTTCCTTCCAATATCGCAATTTTTTTAGATAGGGCTAATAGAGCCACTTTAGTAGATAACATGAAAGAGTCAATATCTGTAGGAAAGAGGATTCTTTCCTTAGAAAAGAAAATTGCTCAAGAAGAAAGAAAAACTAAGAAGGTTACCTTCAAAGAGGAACCAAAGAAGAAAACTCCCAATGATCCTTTTGATCTAGACGGATTACAAAAGGTTCTCAAATCGATGTCGAATGAAATGGTAAAAATCAAAAAGCAAGTAGCTGAGTCGTCTAAAAAACCTTTCAGATCTTTTAGGATATGCCAAACATCAAATCCTCAACGTCCTAATGTCATATCAAGTGCTTAATCTGATTTAGAGGAGGATGAAGAAGAAACAACATTATCTACTGATGAATCCCAAGATGAAGAAACAACTGAACTTCGGGGATTATGGAACTTTATTCTTCCTACTTTGGATAATGAAGAAGAACATGAAGCTTTTCCAGTTAGTACACGGAGTAAAGGTCCTGCAGATTCATCGCAGTCAACCCAAAAGAAGAAATCTTATACTCCTAGTACTAAGGACAAAGTTGCACCTAAGAAATCCACTTCTACATCTTCCAATTCAATTCCATCTTCTTCCAATTCTCCATCTACATCTAAAACTCTGGTTGTTTCTGACACCATAGAATATAATATAGTTGAGGATATGAAGAAGGTCAAGGCTAACATTTCCTTCTATGAAGTAGCTAAACTAAAGCAACAATAGAAATTTTTACTTAAAGAATTAAATGCAGTTCTTGCATCCCCTTTGCCAATTGTTGTTACTTCTAAAGATTCTAAAGGAATAGTAAAACCCCCCATTGATCCTTTAGATAAGATTGGTCCCACCAATGCCATCCTAATTTGAGATAGGTCAAACTCCCATACGCCTCCTTTCCTTCTGACCTTTGAAATATTCAATAAGAATGTGCATAATTGCTTAGTAGACTCTATGGAACCTTCAAATGTATTACCTTATTTAGTTTGTCTTAAACTGGACATTGAACACCATAATTATGTTATACATATTTTTCAACTCAATAGAACCAAATTCAAAGCGTTAGGGGAAATCAATTATGTTCTCATCAAACTTTCTTCTAATGCTAAAGTTTGTCAAATCATTGATGTACTAGTTGTTGATATTCCTGACTTTTACGATTTAATTCTAAGAAGATATTGGTCAGAGAAGTTACATGGTTATTTCACTACTGACTGGTCTCATATGTGGCTTCCTTACAATGGTAAGCCTAATCAAATTCACATTGACCAAGAAAATCACATGAAATATTCAGTAACTGACTTGGACGAGGAAAATGAATCGATGGTCTTCACCAATAACATTCTTGGGAACTACTATTTAGAGTCATTCTTGGGTAGTTTCAATGCACAAGAATCTCCTTTCGAGATTGATAATGTCACCTCTCAAGTTGAAAAAATTTCACAGACAGACTCATCCATATGTGTAAATATTGTAGATAAACTAATAGTTTAATCTTTGTTTTGGAATTTATAGTTTGATGGTTCTCGATCCAATGATGGTGCTGGAGAAGGATGTATTTTAATAAATCCCGAAGGAGAGAAAACAATGATAGCATGTAGATTAGAGTTTGAATGCACCAATAACATTGTTGAATATGAAGCTTTGGTTCAAGGTTTGTACAAAGCAATAAGTCTTAATGTCAAATACCTTCAAGTGTATGGAGACTCTGAAATCATTATTAAACAGATGAGAAACACCATACATTGTGTCTCGATCCACTTGAAACTTATCAATCACTCATTCAAACTCTTAATTCACATTTTCTTGCATTTAATATTTCTCCTATTCTAAGACTTCAAACTAGTGTTGATCTGCTAGATAATGTCACATCCAAACTGGTCCCATCAGAGGATTATAGCCCAGATAGATTTTTTATTGAATTGATTTTTTGCCCTTCAATTCCTGACAATCTCACTAATTTACGCATGCTTAATGATGATGAGGACATTGTAAGTTTCTTAACATCAGCGGGATCATATACTGATCAGGTAATAGATGCAAACGAACATGACAAACAAATGAAGCAATTATTTGAGGAAAATTCCTTGCCAAAGTCTGTAGTCAAACTTAAAGATTTATATGACTTAAAGGACAGATTTAGAAAAATTCACTAACTACAAACTACAAATTTTAAATTTGAGGTCTGAATTGATAAACCTTGGATCTGATCTGAAACCTCAAAACATTAATTTAGGCCTAGGACTTTCATCTGATGAGAGATTGGCCTTTATTCATCTGTTGAAGAAATAAAAAAATTGTTCTCGCTTGGAATTATGATGATTTGAAAACATACAATTCCTCTATCATTCAACTTACTATCCCAATGATACCTGATGTTAAGCTTGTTCAGCAAAAGCTAAGGAAAATTCATCCCAATCTTAAAAGTCAAATCAAGAGTGAATTGAACAAATTCCTCAAGGAGAAAACCATTTTTCCAGTTAGGCACTCTAAGTGGGTTTCAAATTTGGTACTTATCAGGAAAAAGAATGGAGATATTCACATTTGCATCGACTTTAGAAATTTAAATAAATTCTGTGAGAAAGACAACTTTCCACTTCCACCCATCGAACAAATTTTGTAGTCAGTAGCAGGTTCTAAACTGATGAATTTTCTAGATGGATTCTCAAGGTATAACCAAATACTTGTTCATCCAGATGACAGATTAAAGACTACTTTCAGGACTAAATGGGGAACTTATGCATATCAAAAAATCTCTTTTGGATTAATAAATGCAGGAGCAACCTTCCAACGATCTATGGACATTGTTATGGGATAAAACACCCTAGGTTCTGGGTTGGAAACCCAACAGATCGAAGGGAATACACCAACAAGAATCAAGAAAACAAGTAGTCCTAATACTTAAACTACTACAGTGGGATGAAGAGAGAGTACCCGTAGGTCCTACATTTGAAGATGTTCCCACAGGTTTCAAACACTCTGCTTCCTCCAATGCTTCCAATGCTTCAAAACCTGCAACACATTCCAAAAAATCATATATACTAGCAGTAGTTCAAAGCAAGTTCAAGATATGAATTTTAGATCATATAATCATATGGATATAAAACATGAGATCATACATAATTAGATCATAACATGAGTTAAAGCATAAAGATCATAACTATCAGGAACACGACAGAGCTTCCTTATTGATGTTTGCAAAGAAATCTAGAAGAATACAACTTGATTGGACCACAGCTCCAAGCGAAACTTTCCTCTGGATCCAACCCAAGCCTCAATAATCCTATTTTAAATGCATACACATAAATTACATATAAAGGCGATGTACATCTCTATGAGGAAACATGGGTTTCCTATACCTGGGAGTGCAGGCGGCACAGGGATAAATCAAACTTGATCAGGGACCAATTGGATATAATATCAATATCATATCTTTCTCCCCCCTTAGGCCTTCCCATGAGGTGTATTTATACCACCTTAAAATAGTTGTTTCAGTTGGGACACAATTAGGCCATGGGCTCTTGTAGGTGGGTTTCCAATTTAACCCATAAACCCTGCCCATAAAATAGGGATTTTATACTGTTTTATATTTCAAATTATATACGTAGGTTGGGTATAGATGGACCTGCATGTGGACACACTTTTTGAAGGGCAAAGTCGCATATGGACTTTAAAATAATGTTTTTTAGTAAAAGGAACAAGTCTGAAGGGAAAGGGTTTCCCAAGGCCATGAATCAGAGCATCAAGTATACAAGGGTGATAAATGATGCTATAACAGATGCCCCCTAATATATGAGGTCAGAAGGGATACATGATGGCTGAAATGTATTAATTATATCGAAAGAATCATGTGAGGACTTGGGAGGAGATCACCAGATTCCATCCTACCAAACCAGTGGAAGAGATCAGAAAGAAAGCTCATTTCTGATGTGGGCATACCCATGCTCAGAGATAGTAAATCATGTCTACATATAAAGTGTAGATCAGATCCAATATGTATACAAGTACAAAGGAAACTGAGAAATACATGGTGGATCATCTAATCATATCCGCAAAAGTACATATCAAGGCCATGTCACAATATCACATATAAAAGAACTGATCAATGATGTTGAAGGAGATATATGATCATTGATGTCACATAATTGATCCTCAAAGTACCAATTCAAAAGGTGGAATAATGGTACTACATTTAACTCGAGTGCCAGCATATAAAATGTTGATATGATGAACTGCAACAAATAAGGTGGATGGTTTCATTGGTAGAAAACTGGAGGAACTGACAAGTGAACCAAAAAATTTTGATGCAACACAAGGTCTTCACCGACTGCCATGGTACATTTATACACTATGGTAATAAATGAGTTGAAGTCGACCATGTAAGAAATTCTTTGATTACCGATCATTGATGTATATTGTTAACAAACGCAAGACAAATCACTGATAATGATGATGAGAGTCAAGGTACCCCAACACAATCTCACAAGTGAGAATAAATGAGTTGAATTCGAACACTTGAGAGAATCTACCAATCAAGAGAAATTGATGTATTCTCACTATCGATAGTGAAGGAGTCTGCCACTGATGAATTCAAACCCTAAGGTACTAAAAAAGGACTCTAGACCTTATTCCCAGAGAAATGAGTTGGAGTCGATGAGAAAATATTTGTTGGAAGGAAGGCATTAAGGCATCCCACATCAATCCAGCACAAGTGTAACATGCAGGCCAATAATTTGGAAGGAATCAGACGAAGAAAGAGGAACTAACTATACCGAAGCACATTTTTGGTGTACACAAGATGTGGCTAGCACACGATAGAAACCCTCTAAACCAACCAATAATGAAATCTGACATAGAGGCGAAGAATCTACCAATAAGGTCAAATGGAAACCAAGGTAATACACGAATCCCAATGTGTGATAATGTAATCTAACGTCGAACACAAGGGAAACCACTCAGTCAAAGACCGATAAAACTGATCAATATTGAGTATAAGGTCACCTATTATTGATGGAAATAGGGCTAGGTTGTGGCTCTAGGCATACTCTCAGAGAAATTTGTCGAATTTGACAAGAGCAGACTCGCCAGCAAGAAGTAAATGAAGACCTTCTTAACTAGCACGAGCAAAGGACCAAATAAGTAATGTAATACTGAACATAACTCTGACTGGCCAGGTATGGGTGACTGGAAAAGAGTCAAGAGATACCGTAGACAGGTCGACTTAGGTTTACTTCCCTTGAACAAAAGCACGACTCAAAGGTGACTGTATGTTAGCATATGATAACTTTGTATAAGTTTGTCATGCAGAAGGCATAAAAAAACCCTCCATATGATTGGAAGAGATAACCAACTGGAGGAGTACTGACTCAATGACAACGTTAGGGCTCTCCTAAGTCAAACTAAATACCACCCCAATGGAGGAAAGACTTTCTTTGAGTTCTTTGTTCAAGGGTGACACAACGAACTCTTGCCGCCATCAATTATGGAAGTAAAGTCTCGTTCCCGCTCTTTTTTGCAATATATAATTTTTTTGTCTTTTTCATATTTAAAAAACCTGAAAAAAAAAAAAAAAAAGAATGCTTATTGTACAGTGGAAAGAATGAGTGTATAAATACAGATGCGCTAGTTCCTGGGAGTGGAACATTCCTATGCTCAATACAAGGTGACGAAATTGGTCAATGAAACTCAAAGGAATATTCTTTCCATGGGCATAAGGTGTCAAGTTGCAGAGGCTAAGTGATTGCAAATTTGATTTTGCAGAAAGACATGGTCAAAAAGTGGCTTATACATGATTCCAAGTAAAGTCAGCTTAAGGCCAAAAGGTACAAATAGTCAACATGCAATGCAGGAGTACAACTCAACATGTGCGAGCCTCTAGGGTATAAAGCCAGAAAGATGGTGAAGAAGAAGGAGAATGAAGCTTCATCACAAAAGTCATGGCAGGACTAAAGAGAACTCCTGAACCTACTCAATATTTGTAGCATGGGCAACATATGTGTTATCACTCAGGTTGTCCTTAAGCTCCGGAAAAGGATACGGCTAAGGTAACCACAGACCAACTTTGGACTGCAGGTTCTAGCCAACCTGCAATCAAAGAGGGCTCTCTCTTTTAGATTTAGTTTTGTTTGAAAAAGGATTTTAGGCTAGGTCTCGAGTTCAGAGGGTTTTTGTTTTGTTTTTGGTGGGAAGATTGTTATTTTCAGACAGAGAGGCAAGGCATAGTCTGGAAGTTTCAAACCATTGGGCATGGAGTCAGGGATAAAAACTGCTGGTGCTTTTCCTTAATAACAGTGAGGGAAAGTGGAGCAAGATAGCTGAGCATAAAACAATGTTCCAGGTTTAAGGGGTGGAGAGAAATGCTAAGTAATGAGAGGCACTTAAGAATCTCTCAATTATGCTTAACAAGGGAAAATGATAGGCGCTACCTAGGGGCAGTTAAGAATCCCTAGATAATTGGAAAACACAGGTGAATTGGGGTAAACATGAGCCAGAAGGAATTCATATTCATAACCGATTAAATCAGAGGAAAACATAAAGAAATAGCAAAAATTGAGCATAGAGAGTATTTAAACTAATTCTAGGCTATTCTTTCTTTCTGCTATTTAGATAGTGATAACAATAAACAGAGGTAAGATGCACTTATTGCTTCAGGCTGCAGCACAAGAATTCCATCTTATCTCCAAAACTTTCATTTACAACAGACAGTCTGTTATCCAAGCGTTCTGCAATCTTTGATTATAGAAATAGTGAGGTATACAGTGCGAGTCTTTAGTGAAAATTCTCAATCGACCAACCCTTAAAACTATACAGAGGGTGGTATATATAGGGCAAAACTATCTGCAGAGTTGTTTATTACATATTGACCTAATTAGGTCATACAGAATAATTAATTTACCTACTCCTATCTGAAATAAATGCATAAAAATATCTCAGGCTGCGCTGGGGCAACCGTATCAAAACTGAATAACTTATGTAGTACTCGGTGGCTTGGTGCAGGTGCTTCTGAAATAAATGTGCATGGGTTTCTGCTTCTTCGTTGTCTTGTGGCTTTAAATGCCTTAATTGTGATTTGAGGGTAAGGATGGGCTGATGATGCCTGATTTGACTTTCTGGGGGCTTCATTAATGTACAGGTGCTTCGAGCCCCTAAAAAATATCTGCTGATACTCTTGGGCGTCTTTTCTTTCTTCTGATACTCTTTTGACAAAATCTGGACTGCTATTCTGATGTGCTGCGGGTCTAATCACGCATTGATGGCCGTTGTTCGGCCTCTGTATCCTCTGCAACTGTCTTCTGATCCTCTCGGTATGTTCTGCGAAGAAAACAGGTCATTTTTGCGCCTTTTCGGGCTTCCTGGGGCCGTATGATGGAAAGATTCCCTGAAGATTCTCCATTTCGGCCTAAAAAAATCCTGTGGCGCAAATCGCTCATCAAAAACTGCCTCAGAATTGGATTCTGGGGCTCCGAAGTGCGACTTTTGCTCCTTCGCGCCAAAAAAAGGTGTTGATGACGTCAGCATGATGTGACGTTGTACGGCGGGTGACGTCAGCGATGACGTCAGCATGATGACATGGCAGGATGACGTCAACATGACATCATCATGTACGGACGGTGACATGGTAGGTATGGTGGCAGGGACATGTGGCAGGAGGCCACGCAGGCAGATGACTCAGCGACACGGTGGCAGGAGGCCATGCAGGTGGTTGACGTGTCGCGGTGATTGTGCAGAGGGTGACGTCACTGGGCAGGCGGGTGACGCAGGCAGGGGCAGTTTACGGTTTTGGGTGCACCGCCTTTGGGGGAGAGCGGTTTTTGGGGAGGGGGCTCCGCCACAGCCCAGGAGCTGACGCGTGGCGGGAGTACGATGGTAATACCGCCCATCTCCCGGACGCTAAAGCTCGGGCGGTTCGGGGATGAGGCGGCCTGCCCACCGTTGATCTGCGGGACGGGCGATCCAACGGTCGGCGGCAAGGATAATACGGCAGGGGAATATTTAAAGAATATTCCTTTTTTAATAATGCACGCGGGTGGGTTTAACTATGGGAAATGGGGTTCATGGGGGCTAATAATCGGCGGGGTTAATATTTAATGCCAAAACTTTGGGTTGGGGGTAAAACATGGGTTTTGAGTGCGGGTTTTAGCAATTTGCACCCGAAAACTTAGGATATGGGCAAAAAGTGGGTTTTTTGGGGGCTTTTAGGGCTAGGTGAGAGGTTATTAATCTGGCCAGATGTTAGATTAATTCCTGTTATGACTCGGATGGGCTAAAAATATCCCCAGATGGACTATTTTTTCCCGGACTTTCTAAAAATATGGCTATATTGCCAGGGAGGGGATATTTACATATGGGAATTTTATATACAAAGTTTTAATAGAGGAAGGGGAAAACTACTAGGGAGTTATACAATACTGTCAATAGTTAATATGAAGGTGACCAGCAAGCGCTAAGGTCAGGGACCTTAGGCTAAATTTGGGGAAAAGAACTTGCAAAGAGATGAAGTCCTTGAGTGAAGCAGATCTTCACCAAGGCAAATGATATGGATGATGATGAAACTAAGAGGCATCAGGCAGATCCTGACCTCTTTGGGAGTTAGCAAGGGACTTGGGGCATTAGAAGAAGGGGAAGTTAGTGATGTCCAGCCTTGATCTCTTTCTGAATGGAAACTGCCTGCAATGTGATCTGTAAAGATAAAACACAGTCTGAAACACAAAATTGATCATCAATCAGCTTTCTGCAACCACAGCTACCTACCCATCCTACTTTCCTAACATTTTTTCTTCTTTTCTGATTTGGGTGCACTTAGACTTGCAGACCCATATTTACAATTTTTATTTTCTTTTTTTCTGATTTCCTATCTAAATCTACACTTATTTCTGCCAGGGCCCAGATTAAACAGTTGGGTCCCTTTGATTCTCTACCTATCTACAAAATCTGCCAAGATTAAACTGTTTGGACAGATGCATTCCCTATATTCTACAACAGGAAATTGAAACCTAGGGAGACCAGGATTAGACTGTTTGGACCTCCCTTAAATGAAAACTCTTCAAAACTGGGACAACTCCTCAAAAATGGAATCAGCAGTGGCATTTAGACCAGCACACTTCATGGCTTTATTCTTTGGTCTAATCTGTAAATATGGAACACTGCAGCTTGCAAAGTATGACATATTTGGCATGGAAAAATGTCAATCATGAAAGATGATACCCTGTTGCAACAGGAGGCTAACAGTGGCTCCACTTGGGGATGGCTTTTCCTTGTGAAAAGTCAAGAACAGCAGGTCAGACTGCCTTGATCTTCTGTTTGTTGCTGTGGACTGGGAAATTCTTCTTTGTTCTGGCTTTATAAAGATATGAAACTTTGAACTATGAACAACCTCCTCCTCAATTGAGTTACTGTGAATTGTACAGCATCGCCTGCTTTCTTCTGCGTGCTTGATCTCTTATGTATAATGCTGTTGGAACATGCCTTTTTAAAACAGTTTAGGAACAAGGGTCAAACTGTTGTGTTTGCCTTGCTTTTTCTTAGAGCAAGGTGCTGACATGAACTGAAAATTTTACTCTGTTTTGATGCTTTTGAGACTGGAAATTTTGCATCAGCTGCATCCTCATCAAATTTGCTGCTATTCCTCAGAAAATCAGCTGGTTTATACAAAAATAAAAAACTGAGTGCTGATATTTACAAATAATATTGTATAGAGGTATTTACAGAATTTGCATTGTTTCAACAACAAGGATCATGATAATGTTTCAACATCCTGCCATTCACAGGGCCTTCTTCAACAGTGTTGTCTTCCATAGATCTGAGAAAATAAGTGTTGTTTCCCTGAACAACAGAAATTACAAATGGGCCTTTCCATAGAAAATCAAACTTGGCATGTTTACCCTTGTCTTCTCTTCTTGAATCCCACTTTAGAACTTTGTCACCAACATTGAAATCTTCAGCTTTTGCTCTCTTATCAAACATCTTTTTGAGCTTTTCTTGCACAATCTGAGCTCTGTCATAAACTTGTTCTCTGGTTTGCTGCAGATGGATGGTCTGATTGATTCTTCTTTGAATGTCATTCGGTTCAGCCTGAATCTCTTGTAACAGCTTGATAGTAGGGATGCCCAGGGATGAAGGAAATCTAGCCTCCATGCCATATACTAGCTCATAAGGGCTCATCCCAATTGATCTTTTGCTTGAAAGTCTGTCTGCCCATAGGGCATTTATCAGTTTTTTGTGCCAGTTCTTCTTGTTTTCTTCCAGCACTTTCTTTATGATGTTGATGAGGCTTTTCTTAGATGATTCGGCCAAGCCATTGCCTTGAGGGTAATAGGCTGTGGAGTGACCCAAGGTAATATGAAATTTGTGGCAAAAATTGATCATCTTTTTGGACTTAAAGGCAACGGAATTATCAGTGATGATTTTCTCAGGGCAGCCAAATCTGGAGAGGATATTGCACTCAAGGAATTGGATAATGATGGTGTCATTGGCTTGTCTACAGGGAATGGCTTCAACCCACTTAGTGAAATAGTCAGTGCCTGTTAGGATCCATTTGTGCTGGCCTGAGGAAGAGGGATGGATTTCTCCAATGAAGTCAAGACCCCATTGTTGAAAAGGTGTTTCGGTGGAGATGGGTTTAAGGGGCAGAGGCAACAATTTTCTCTTGCCCTCAAAAATTTGGCATTTGTGACATGATATGGAAAACTTTTTTACATCTGCGAAAAGAGTGGGCCAGTAGAAACCAGCCCTTAGAATTTTGTCAGCAGTGGACTTCCAATATAGATGTCCTCCACAGTCTCCTGCATGGAATTCTTTCATGACATTGTTAGTTTCATTCATGGTTAAACAATTAAGCAATATACCTTCATGATTTTTCCAAAATAATGCACCATCTATAACACAAAACTTTAAATCCTTCATTTTCAAAAATCTTTTCTTAGTTCTGGACAATCCTGGGGGAGCAAACAGGTTTAACAATACAAAGCATATATCAGCGTACCATGGGGATTGTAAAAAGATCTCACTGATCTGTGGAGTCGCCAGCTCTGGTTCATTGTCCAGTTGTTTTATGTCTAAGGCCTGAAAGTTTGTTTCGGACATCAGTTTAGCTAAACCTTGTCCCTTTATCAGCTTGGTTGGTTTTATTTCTATGTCATATTCAAGGATGTTTGCAATCCATTTACCTCTTTTGCCTTCTAATCCCTCTTGGGTCAATATGTCTTTTACAGCAGCGTGTGGGACATAGGCAATCACGTGTGAATATAAAATATACACCCTGAAATCCTTGATGGCCTTAACAAGTGCGTAGGCCTGTTTTTCCATGATTGGGTACTTCAACGGGGCATCTCTTAAGGCTCGGCTGAAAAAAACAATTGGTTTTTCAGCTCCCTGTTCATCCTTTTGCAAAAGGACAGCAACTATAGTGTGATCTGATGCAAACGAAAATATGATAAAATCTTTATCAAACTGTGGGCTAGTTAGGACCGGGGCTTGGGTTAAGGCTGTTTTGATACACTCAAATGCTTGCTTGGTTTCCTGAGACCATTTTACCTTGGCATCCTTCTTTAACATGTTGCTTAACAGTCTTATTAATTCAGTCAGATTTGGAATAAACCTTCTTAAGAAGTTGATTTTCCCAAGGAATGCTTGTAGCTCTTTAATGTTTCTTGGAAATGGGATTTGGAGGATGGCTTGTATTCTTTCAGGATCAATTCTGATCCCATCCTTTGATATGATGTGGCCAAGTAATTTTCCTTCTTCAAGGCCAAACAGAGACTTCTTGGGGTTCAAGGAAATGCCATATTTCCTGCATGTTATGAAAATTTTCCTGAGATGCTTGAGGTGTTCTTCATCAGATTTGGAAAATGGGGTTAAGTCATCAAGGTAGACAACTAGGAAGTCATGTATTTCTTTTGCAAAAGCAATATCCATTGCTCGTTGAAAGGTAGCACCAGCGTTTTTAAGACCAAATGGCATCTTTACATATTTGAATGTTCCCCAGGGTGTAGTAAAAGCAGTTTTGTCTTGATCGTCTGGGTGAACAAGTATTTCGTTAAAACCTAAAAAACCATCTAGCAAAGAGATTCTAGATGATCCCACTACTCTCTGCAAGATGTGGTCCATTTTAGGCAAAGGGTAATGGTCTTTTAGGGAGACTTGGTTTAAATTTCTGAGATCTACACAAAGTCTGATTTCACCTGTCTTTTTTCTTGTAGGAACAAGATTGGACACCCATTCGGAGAATCTGATGGGTGCTATTATGCCTGCTTCAAACATCCTCTTTACTTCCTTCTCAATCAGGGGAAGAAGCATGGGGTTAATTCTTCTAAGTTTCTACTTGAAGGGTTTCTGGTTTGGTTTTAAAGGAATGGTGTGTTGGATCACCGACGTGTCATATGATTTCAGATCCTCATAGCTCTAAGCAAATACATCTTGGAATTCTTTGAATAAGTCAATGTACTTGGGCTTTTGATCGGGTGGTAAATTTTTGGACAGTTTGATCATTTTTGGATTTTCTGGTGTCCCGATGTTGTGTTCTTCTATTTCAGTGTTTATGGGCTGCAATTTCGGCTTTCTGGGCACGTCATTAGCATCAAACATATCTTCTAATGGGGTTAGGCCAGCAGGCAAAAAATTATCTTTCAAGTCAATGACCTCTGCCTCCGTTTTATCTATCTCTTCTATCTGTGTTTGTTTCAGCTGTTCTATGTTTTCTTTGTCAAAAATAGTTGGTTTTGTGATTTGCTTGACTGTTGCAACTGTTATATCTTGCTGATTTTCAGTTGTTTGGTGTTCTGTATCTGTCATAGCATCCATGTCAATGTTAATATTTGAAAATTCATGCTCAAGGGTAAGGAAACTGTTAATTTGGGCATCATTTTCGAATACTTGCCAATCTCTAACGTTGTTTGGGACAGTAGGCCTATGTTTTATTTCAGCCGTGAAGTGATGGTTTGGGTCAAAAGGAAGCTTACATGTACTAGCAAAGGTGGCTAGGCTGTGTGCATGAATGTTGTGATTTCTGGAAATCTTGTCAAGCTTGAATTCCGTGAATGCCTGGAGTATGTTTGTAGCAGCGGTTCTATAAGCTCTCATTCTGTTGTCGTTGGTAACAAAATTACCTTTCATCTGTTGTATAACTAGATCAGAGTCACCTAAGATAGACACTTTTACAGCTCCTAGAGTTTTAAGCAGTTTAAGGCCTAAAAGCAGAGCCTCATACTCTGCCATGTTATTTGTGCATTTGAAGTTCAGTCTGTAGGCATGACCTTCTGCATGGTTATTGTATGTGTTGTGAATCCAGACACCTGCCCCTGCTCCTAACTTGTTGACAGAGCCATCAAACTCTAAGTACCATGTGATTTCTTGCTTGTGGTTCGTAGTAAGAGTTTGAGCTATCTCAGGATTGGGCAGATTTAAACTTTCTGTTTGAGGATATTCTTCTGGTAGGCTGGTTGCATCAGCTGCTGTGACAGTTTCGTGGGTATGCGCAACCGATTCTTCATTGATGTGTGCTTGTTGCTCTAAAGCGAAGGGCTCATTATCAATTGAAACATTTGTATCATGATTAAACAAAATAAATGAATCCATATCAGAGTGGATTGAGTAAATGGGAAAATTTTCAGGCCTGCTCTCACTACTCACCACATATTTCATCAGCGTTTCTCTGTACAGTCTCTTTGGTTGCCCAAAGACTGAAATAGTGGCGTACGAAAGGTCTAATTGAAGGGATCCTTGTAACTTTGCTCCCCATGATCTTGAGAGGAGCATACCATACTTTGGTGGAATGTCAGCCACCACTACATCCATGAGGATAGTCTTGTTGGGATATTGGACTAAGGAGACACACAAGTCTTTGATGAGGCCTAAACATTTCACTTGACTTGAGTCAAATGAGTACAGATCTTTGTAAGGTCTTGTAACATCAAGATTTAGTTTTTCCATAACTGCTTTGGGCATAAGATTGTGCGATGCCCCTGAGTCAAACATAGCATTGTGCAAAACTTTGTCATGTATATGCAAACTGACATAAAAGGGTGGGATAGGTCCATGTGTTGATTTTCCATTAACTTCTGGGCCAAATAGCAGCTCTGGGGTATCGTCTAAAACATTTACATCATCCTTGTTTTCTGGAATTTGAAGTGACTTTTGAATTTGCTGCCTATATACATCGTGTTTAGCCAGTTCTGAAAGAGGAATGGCTATCTTGAGTTTTCCTATCTCTGCCTCTAAGTTAAATGGCTTTTCCAGTGGAGTCTTGGTGTTGATAATGGCAGTTTTTTCTGTTTCCTTTGAATTCTCAGCGATCTGCTCTTGTTTATCAGCGTTATGGGAAGTTTTTGCTTGCGGTTGTACAGTTTCAGGAGTGCTTTTTGGGCTACTGCTTGAATTTTCTTTTGAGGAATGGGGTGGCAAAGGCTGCTCAACCGAAGGCTGCGAATCTGTTATGTCTTCTACAGTCACTTGATGCGGGTTTGGAACAGGTATATCAGCTGGTTCTGTTGTGACAACCTTGCCTTTGATCTTGTTGGGCTGTTTGCTATCCTTTGTTTTACTAGGTTCGGAAATGTCAATGGTCCTAGTTCTCAGCTTATATTGTTTGTGTACTTCATACACAGCGGTATCATAACCTTGTTTAAAATCAAAAGACTCGCCAGATTTGGTCTGAAACTGATTGTAGTCATGTTCATTCTGGTCTTCTTGTGTCAGAAAAGTTTGATGCTCACCCTTTAGATCCATTAAGTTCATGTGATCGTCTTCTGTTTGATTACCAGAGGTGGATCCTTCTACATAGTTGTCTTGGAAAGGGGGTCTTATATCATGGTCTTGGTTAGGCCTACCAGCATTTGTGTTCTGTGTTTTTCTAAAATTTGGGTTCCTTATGGTATTAGACTGTTGTCCTTCCCATGATGCTTTTCTCTCAACATTTTCTACTCTTTCTCCCAGTCTTTGCAGGCCATTGATGATAGCATCAAGCTTCTGGTCAAAGGCTGAGGGTTCTTCCTTAAAGGTAGTTTTTCTTTCGGCTCTAGCTCTGTTTCTCTTAGCAATCAAATTGGCTTCTACGGTGACAACAACATTTTGCATGTCCGCAAGGGTTTGAGGAGCTCTTTCTTTTAACTGGTATGCCATATCCGGGTCGAATCCATCGGGAAATTTGTACAAGGCCAGATCAGGTGGAGGCCTTAAGTTCTGTGGTATTGCGTTATATACATTATTGAATCTTGCACAGTACTCCAAAACAGTCTCTTGAGGACCTCGTTTGATCGTATCATATTCAGCTAGTATGTGCAAGGGGTCTTTCTTTTTCTCCCATCTGTTGGTAAAGGATTGATAAAGCTCATCTGGGGTGGTTATAGAATTTGCAGCAAGTGATCTGAACCAAGTTCTTACATCACCTGTCAAACTCTGAACAAAAATTCTCATCCTAACACTATCATCGTCTATCTCATAGTTTTCAAAATAGTCTTGCATCTTTTTGGTGTGCTGAATGGCTGTGAAAGGACCGGTGCTGTCAAAATATGTGATTTTAGATTGGTAGTCTTGAGGTAAAGCCCCAGCATTAGCAGGTAATTGCAGGGGTGCATATCTATTAGCCATATTGGCAGGTATAAGTGGAACAACGGGGATAAGTGGAACAACTGGAGTGACGGGGATCACAGGAGTAACTGGAACGCTGGAAACAACAGTGGTGTCAGTATGTGCGGTGAATGAAGGAGTGGAAGGAGTACTACGGGATGTAGATGAAGAACTGATGGAAATAGGGGTTGAACGGAACAAGACCTTGACAGGAGTCGGAAAACAGCTAGGGTAAGTTGTTTCAGGGCTCAAATCATCAAAATTTTCCTGTCCTTATTGCTTCCTAAGAATTTTCGGGATTATATTAGGGTTTTCAAAAACAGCTGGAGGGTTGGGATCTGGATTTGACCTTGTATATCGTGGATTTTTCTTGGGAGCCAGCTTCTGAATTGTTTTTTGGGTATTTTTCCTGGGATGTTTTTTGTAATCGACAAGGGACTAATTAAAATTTGGGACAGCTTGTTTGTAACTTAAAACTAGCATGAAGATTGACTGAAGCAGCATTTATTTACTCCTGTTAATGCAAAGCAAAAAACAGTCTCAAAGGCTTCCTGGCTGACATTCAGGCTTCATCTGTAGTTTTAAGAGATAAACGGCAATCGGAAAGTTTGATTTATGGTCTCGGTAGAGCTTTCTTACCTTCTTCGTGAAACTATCTGAGGAAGTTCCCAGTGGAGCTTTCCAACTTAATCAATAAAACTTTCTGAGGATTAGAATCCCCAGTGGAGTCGCCATTATGTTATCACTCAGGTTGTCCTTAAGCTCCGGAAAAGGATACGGCCGAGGTAACCATAGACCAACTTTGGACTGCAGGTTCTAGCCAACCTGCAATCAGAGAGGGCTCTCTCTTTTAGATTTAGTTTTGTTTGAAAAAGGATTTTAGGCTAGGTCTCGAGTTCAGAGGGTTTTTGTTTTGTTTTTGGTGGGAAGATTGTTATTTTCAGACAGAGAGGCAAGGCATAGTCTGGAAGTTTCAAACCATTGGGCATGGAGTCAGGGATAAAAACTGTTGGTGCTTTTCCTTAATAACAGTGAGGGAAAATGGAGCAAGATAGCTGAGCATGAAACAATGTTCCAGGTTTAAGGGGTGGAGAGAAATGCTAAGTAATGAGAGGCACTTAAGAATCTCTCAATTATGCTTAACAAGGGAAAATGACAGGCGCTACCTAGGGGCAGTTAAGAATCCCTAGATAATTGGCAAACACAGGCGAATTGGGGTAAACATGAGCCAGAAGGAATTCATATTCATAACTGATTCAATCAGAGGAAAACATAAAGAAATAGCAGAAATTCAGCATAGAGAGTATTTAAACTAATTCTAGGCTATTCTTTCTTTCTGCTATTTAGATAGTGATAACAATAAACAGAGGTAAGATGCACTTATTGCTTCAGGCTGCAGCACAAGAATTCCATCTTCATATCTCCAAAACTTTCATTTACAACAGACAGTCTGTTATCCAAGCGTTCTGCAATCTTTGATTATAGAAACAGTGAGGTATACAGTGCGAGTCTCTAGTGAAAATTCTCAATCGACCAACCCTTAAAACTATACAGAGGGTGGTATATATAGGGAAAAACTATCTGCAGAGTTCTTTATTACATCTTGACCTAATTAGGTCATACAGAATAATTAATTTACCTACTCCTATCTGAAATAAATGCATAAAAATATCTCAGGCTGCGCTGGGGCGGCCGTATCAAAACTGAATAACTTATGTAGTCCTCGGTGGCTTGGTGTAGGTGCTTCTGAAATAAATGTGCATGGGTTTCTGCTTCTTCGCTGTTATGTGGCTTTAAATGCCTTAATTGTGATTTGAGGGTAAGGATGGGCTGATGATGCCTGATTTGACTTTCTGGGGGTTTCATTAATGTACAGGTGCTTCGAGCCCCTAAAAAATATCTGTTGATACTCTTGGGCGTCTTTTCTTTCTTATGATACTCTTTTGACAAAATCTGGACTGCTATTCTGATGTGCTGCGGGTCTAATCACACATTGATGGCCGTTTTTCAGCCTCTGTATCCTCTGCAACTGTCTTCTGATCCTCTCGGTATGTTCTGCAAAGAAAACGGGTCATTTTGCGCCTTTTCGAGCTTCCTAGGGCCGTATGATGGAAAGATTCCCTGAAGATTCTCCATTCCGGTGTAAAAAAATCCTGTGGCGCAAATCGCTCATCAAAAACTGCCTCAGAATTGGATTCCGGGGCTCCGAAGTGCGACTTTTGCTCCTTCGCGCCAAAAAAAAGGTGCTGATGACGTCAGCATGATGTGACGTTGTACGGTGGGTGACGTCAGCGATGACGTCAGCATGATGACATGGCGGGATGACGTTAACATGATGTCATCATGTACGGATGGTGACGTGGCAGGTACGGTGGCAGGGACATGTGGCAGGAGGCCATGCAGGCAGAGACTCAGCGACACGGTGGCAGGAGGCCACGCAAGTGGTTGACGTGTCGCGGTGATTGTGTAGAGGGTGACATCACTGGGCAGGCGGGTGATGCAGGCATGGGAGGTTTACGGTTTTGGGCGCATCGCCTTTGGGGGAGAGCGGTTTGGGGGAGGGGGCTCTGCCACAGCCCAGAAGCTGACGCGTGGCGGGAATACGGCGGTAATACCACCCATCTCCCGGACGCTAAAGCTCGGGCGGTTCGGGGATGGGGCGGCCCGCCCACCGTTGATCTGCAGGACGGGCGATCCAACGGTCGGCGGCAAGGATAATACGGCGGGGGAATATTTAAAGAATATCCCTTTTTTAATAATGCGCGCGGGTGGGTTTAACTATGGGAAACGGGGTTCATGGGGGTTAATAATCGGCGGGGTTAATATTTAATGCCAAAACTTTGGGTTGGGGGTAAAACATGGGTTTTGAGCGCGGGTTTTAGCAATTTGAGCCCGAAAACTTAGGATATGGGCAAAAAGTGGGTTTTTTGGGGGTTTTTAGGGCTAGGTGAGAGGTTATTAATCTAGCCAGATGTTAGATTAATTCCTGTTATGACTCGGATGGGCTAAAAACAGCCCCAGATGGACTATTTTTTCCCGGACTTTCTAAAAATATGGCTATATTGCCAGGGATGGGATATTTACATATGGGAATTTTATATACAAAGTTTTAATAGAGGAAGGAGAATACTGCTAGGGAGTTATACAATACTGTCAATAGTTAATATGAAGGTGACCAGCAAGCGCTAACGTCAGGGACGTTAGGCTAAATTTGGGGAAAAGAACTTACAAAGAGATGAAGTCCTTGAGTGAAGCAGATCTTCACCAAGGCAAATGATATGGATGATGATGAAACTAAGAGGCATCAGGCAGATCCTGACCTCTTTGGGAGTTAGCAAGGGACTTGGGGCATTAGAAGAAGGGGAAGTTAGTGATGTCCAGCTTTGATCTCTTTCTGAATGGAAACTGCCTGCAATGTAATCTGTAAAGATAAAACACAGTCTGAAACACAAAATTGATCATCAATTAGCTTTCTGCAACCACAGCTACCTACCCATCCTATTTTCCTAACATTTTTTCTTCTTTTCTAATTTGGGTGCACTTAGACTTGTAGACCCATATTTACAATTTTTATTTTCTTTTTTTCTGATTTACTATCTAAATCTACACTTATTTCTACCAGGGCCCAGATTAAACAGTTGGGTCCCTTTGATTCTCTACCTATCTACAAAATCTGCCAAGATTAAACTGTTTGGACAGATGCATTCCCTATATTCTACAACAGGAAATTGAAACCTAGGGAGACCAGGATTAGACTGTTTGGACCTCCCTTAAATGAAAACTCTTCAAAACTGGGACAACTCCTCAAAAATGGAATCAGCAGTGGCATTTAGACCAGCACACTTCATGGCTTTCTTCTTTGGTCTCATCTGGAAATATGGAACACTGCAGCTTGCAAAGTATGACATATTTGGCATGGAAAAATGTCAATCATGAAAGATGATACCCTGTTGCAACAGGAGGTTAACAATATGTTAGCGAGGATCTAACTAGGAAGCCCATGTAAAGGATGGCTCTACCATCATGTCATGATTTTATAAGTCAGCGAGTAAAATGGTTTAAGAATCATAACACAATGGGGTCGACCCTATGGAAATATATCGCAGTATGGAGGCTAAAATGCATAATGCAACGGAAAAAGTGATCATCCCTAACCTATATGCCAGTGACGAAAACGATACCTGACATGATGGGTTAGTGGTCATGGAATTGAAGTGGTAGAAATGTCTCAAAGTCTCCAATTCATCTTGAAAACAATTTAAAAAAAAAAAAAACCTATCGCAGCACTCAAAGCCAAAAGGTCACAAAGTTTATAAAATAAAAAATAAAACATAAACTTTGCAAAAGTGGTTTTTTTTTTTGAAATTAAAACTATAAATAGACCTTTTGACTTACTAAGCCTCATTTTTGTTTTGTACAATTGAGTGCAAGAGCTTTGGAGAAAATCCTGGCAACCACAACCCACCAAATTTCTCAGCCATAACAACTATCAATCTTCTAGGGAATCTCCTAATTCGATTTCTTGATGAAATTTCGTGCAATTCAAGTGTTTTTTCAATAATTTTGACCGTAAGGATTTATTTTTGTATTCTAACTCTGCATGTATGCAGATTGGGTATATTGAAGTCATGTATTTGGAAACCCTATACGCGACTGTGTATGAAGGGAACCGCATGCGTGCAATCAAAGATCTAAAATCACAGATTTTAATAGATGAAAATGCTTGAAATTGCATGATGACAATTACTTGGAGGGAAAGAGAGCATAGTGAAATAGATAATGAAGTTATGAATGATCCATTATCACTGGATGTAATGAGAGGATGTGGATTGTTAAAGTTTTTAAAAATGCCAAACATGAAAACCAATACAAGATTGCTAGAAATTCTCATCAACTACAGGGATCCGGAAGAAGATGCATTCATGATTGATCAGATGCCCCTACATATTGAAGTAGAAGACATATACTTCATTACTAGACTTTCCCAGAGAGGAGAGCCAGTCAATTTGCAAGGGAAGGCCTGAGGAAGCCTTAATGTGGATGATTACATTCGTATTTATTTCCAAACATCAAGAAGGTAGGGACACAAATCCCAATCAAGCATGTGGAGAGTATGCCCCTAAGGATTCTCATTTTTACCATTGTGAGGGTAGCTGGATCAGCCTCATTGCACCAAGCTTCTTGTGTTACAATGAGCTTAGTAGTAGATTTCCTTACCATATTTTTTGACTGGTGCACAACCCTTCTAACCAACATGAAAAAACAACTTACTTCCATCAAGAAGAATAATACAAAACATTTTGGGTATGGTACTATTATTTGTCCTTTCTTCGAGAGAGACTACTAGGACTTCGACCCAAAGTGATTTCCACCATCAACAGCCCAAGAGATCCACAGATAGGTAGATGGGTTGACTTAATGAAGAGACTAGGGGGTGGTGAGGTCCCTAGAATGACATTCGATGATGAGTTTTTCCTTTGGTGGGAAGAACAAGTCATTCTTATTGAGGACTACCCCTATGCAGGGATGGATTTCAGAGCAGATCTAGATCTAGTGCTTCCACCCGATGCTACATGGGGTGCCATTGGTAAAATTGTTTTTAATTTTTTTCATATTATTTGATTTTTTTTGGATTTCAAAAATACAAATTTAAATTCCTTTTGATGAGACAAAAATTCTTACAAAAATGTTTGATCGTGATATAGATGTGGGACTGGTAAGACTTGAGGGTCTACCCAGGCATAGGCATCATGGAAGAGGCGCGGAGGGTGTCGCTGCTGAGACTGAGAGAGTTCTCCATGCCATACAGAGTAACTTTGAGCATTTGACTCACCAAGTACCTATATCAGTAGTGGAGGATTTACCAAAGGTAATGCAAAGACGCATGGTAGGTGTACCATGAGACTGGATGTGACTTTTCTGATGGGTGGCTACTACCATCATCTACTTCCAAGATGCGCATCGAAGGCAAAGCCCATAGATATAGATTAGAGATGTCCTGATCCTTTTGATAGACATGATTGGGCTTAAGCCCTAATTTTGTAGGACATCTTATCCCGATTTTGTATAATATTTTGAACATATAACTTCTATCTATATACAGACGGTTTCATGATGTGACGAAAATATATACATATGATTTTTTTATTATCTTTTATTTTAATGTGATGAATGATTAATATTCCAATCTAATGCTTGATTAGCTATGGAATCAACAAATAAGTTTTCTGATCATGGAATATGAATAAATGTGATAAAATTAAATGATCTTTGTAATAAACGCACTCTAAAAAATTGGCGATATAAATAAGGATCTCTCACACGATGGATGTTATTTAACTGAGACACCACCAATTTTGAATCCAAGTATACTACTAATGAATAAATACGAAAAGATATTGTTTCAGATAGTAATCTATCAATAACAGTATATTCGGTAACATTGTTTGAAGCAAGGCCAATACATATGCCTCTTGAAACCTACAACTGGGCGGATGGTTAATAAATCACCCAAGCCACGAAAGCCAAATTCTGGGTATGTCGACTAGCACCACCAACGAACCCTAGATATACCGGATCATCCATAGATACCTACCAAAGCAGATCAAAAATATCGATATCACTATGAAACCTATAGACAGATATACAAAAATATATATGATATCTATAAGACCAAGCAAATGTTAGGAAGAAGCCTAGGCATAATAATTTTTAAGACAAATCCCATTTCTAGGCTCCACCGGTTCATTTCCATCAAAATAAACCAATTCATAAGCTTCCTTTTTCAAGAACTTTTTAATGATAAAAGGATTGTACCACATGGGATTGAACTTGCCTGCCCCCAAGGCGTCTTTGTCTTGGTCATAGATTAGGACAAGGTCACTGTCAGAGAAAACCCTAGGATGCACAACCTTATCATATTGGATCTTCACTCTCTTTTTATGAGCTTCGTTAATTGTGACTGCATCTCGATGCTGCTCATCAAGATCCTCCAAATAAATGAGTCGTTCTTCAAGACTGGAAGTGTTTGGAAGAAGTTATACAACTAATTTAAGAGAAGGAATTTCACATTCCACAGGGAAGATCGATTCCAAACCATAAACTAGTTGAAAAGGAGTGAAACCCGTAGCAGTCTTAACCGACATCCAATATGCCCAAAGCACAAGATATAACATGATATGCCAATTGGATCAATATTTATTAATTTTCCTTTACTAGATAACTTTTAGGGATTTATTCACAGCTCCCACCTGACCATTGGCCTGAGGATAGTAAGGAGATGAATTCTCCTGCCGGAAAACCCAACTTGAGAGAAATTCAGCCATGAGCTTGTTCTGGAAATGAATGCCATGGTCAATGAAAATATCCTTTGGAATATCGAAATGATAAATGACTTGGTTGAATAGAAACAGGGTTTTTGTTTCACCATCATTACAAAAGTGGGCATAGCTTCGACCCACTAAGTAAAGTAGTCCACTGCTACAATAATATATTTATGACCCTTTGCCGAAGGGAGGTTACAAGTTGTAAAATCAATGCCCCACTTTGTGAATAGACTGACGGTAATAAAAGGAAAGAGCAGAGGTGGATGAGCATGCATTTTTTGAGTATAAACATGACAAGGATGGCATTTTTTCACCTCTTCAACACAATCTTTGAAAATCGAAGGCCAAAAATAACCTGCACGCAAGATGTTTTGGGTTGTAGCAAGCCTAGATAGATGACCACCACAAGCTCCACTGTGGAAATCATTCAGCACTAACTTGGCTTCTTCTAAGGTTAAGCATCATCCAAGGATTGAATCAACCCCGCAACAATATAAAGTTTCACCAATAATAACATAACTTTTATCTAAGTGATGCAATTGTCTTCGCTCATCATTTGAAAAAGTGAGAGGAAACTTCAAAGTCTGAAGATATATTATAATATCTCCATAACAAGGATCTTGTGAAGAAATAAGGAAAATATGTTCATCAGGGAATGATTCCTCATAAACCATTTCTTCTTCACAAGGAAACTCTGATATTAATTCCACAAATACTAAATATTTCTTAGATTTGGCTGACAAGAACTCGAGATCAAATTCTTGTAGAATAAGAATCCATCTATTATATTTGCCCCAAATCACTAGCCTACTAAGAACAAACTGAAATGGGTTGACAACCGCTAAGACAAAAGTTTATCTAAGCAGAATATAGTGTCGAAGTCGTTGGACAACATGAACAGCTGCCAAAGCTAATTTCTCTATAGGAGAGTATCGTAATTCAAGACCTACCAAGCCTTAGCTCAGATAATAAATCACATGCTCATGGAGAGCACTGTCTTCCTGAACCAGAACCATATCGATGGTTGATTCTGCCGCAGTGAGATATAAGAGGAAATCCCTGCTATAATCAAGTGGACTTAGTAAAGGATCCGAGGTCAATGTTTTTTTCAAAGCATCGAACGAGTGTTGAGCAAAATTGTCCCATAAAAATTGAACTCCTTTTTTCAGTTATCCCATAAATCCCTTTGTGATCTCATCATAATTAACGATAAATCTCCTCAATAAATTGGATTTCCCTTGGATACTTTGAAATTGACGAATGGAAGACGGGGGAGACAATTGAAGTATTGCCTCAACCTTGAAAGGATCTACCTGAATCCCTTCATTAGATACTATGAATCCCAATAACCAACTGGATATGATAAAAAAAATGCATTTATTTGGATTCAACTAGATTTTATAATAAAAACATCGCTAAAAAATCAATCGAAGATGATAAGGATGATCAATTCTCTTTCGAGAACAAGCATCTAGGTCATCCAAATAAGCTTTGATGATATGTTTTATATCGTGGAAAGTGTAGGACATGGCCCGCTTAAAAGTTGCTCTAGCAATTTTAAGGCCAAAAGGCATATTTATGTATGCAAAGGTACCCTAGGGGTAGATAAAAGTTGTCTTATGTTATCTTTAGGACATATAGTAATTTGATTATAACCCGAGAAACCATTCATGAAGGAGAAAATCTCGTTTCCCACACATTCATCAATAATCTGATCAATAAAAGGTGTGGGGAAATTATCTTTTGGACAAGCCTTATTTAAATCCCTAAATTCTATGCATACACATATCGTTCCTTGTTTTTTATCAACCAGGACTGGATTTGAGACCCACTCAGTCAACGGAACAGGGTATATGAACCCTGCCTTAAGCATCTTCTCAAACTCGACTATGATAGTTGCCACTTTCCTAGGGTTTGTCGACCAAAGCTTTTGTCATATAGGCTTCGCATTCGTGTAAGTATTTATCTCATGTTGGATTATGGATGGATCAATTCTAGGTATTTCCTCATAAGACCAAGCAAATACATCACAGAACTCTTTAAAAAAGATCGATATGAGCATTTGGCTCTGATGAAAACATTCCCAATTATATTGAGATCCCTAGAGATGTCCGTTGGAACTATTTCTGAAATGATAGACATGTTACCTTCGACAGAAATTTGTGCTAGAGACAAAGGGTTTAAAATTGTGTGAACACCACCAGTTGACAAAGGGCTAGACAAACTTGATTCTACTTCATGCAAGTCTAGGAGAAAATATGACCGATGATGCAAATCATCCCACGGTCTTTCTATACCCATCATTGCTTCTAGGATTGCTTCCTCAGATGGTAAAATAGTATCAAGGTAGTCCATAGAAGAAGTAGAGTCAAGAGTCCAAGTGGGAGCCACATCTCCATCCAAATCCTCCGGTGAAAGAGAAGTAGGATCGAAATCTACATTAGTAACTATAAATTGGTAAGAAATTTTCTACAGACATGGGATATGCCATTCCACCCACTTTCCATTCTTCTAATGTGGTTGTAGAAGAGGGTAAGGGCCAAGGATCCAAAAAATAATGAGTTATGAAGAAATATCTTCGAGAAGGGACCTTGGATGATGAAATGGAATTTATTTGAGCAATAGGAAAAGGAAGATCAAAAGTACCCATCAATGAGGAATACATTCTAACTCCTAAATTATCAACAGGATGCTTGGCATTCTTCAACAAGGGAACAATAGAATCAGAGGATGCCTTGGATTCTTTCAGAGAATAATCCATCTAATTAATAATAACAATTCTCCCTTCATGGGGAAAGAATAGGATGCAAAATAATGATGATACAATGGAATCCATTTCATAAATCCAATTTCGTCCCAATAAAATATTATAATCCAAATGTTCATCGACTATTTCCACCTCGATATTGACCAGCTTGCCCCCAACATGGATGGGAAAAGCTGGAATAATTCCATGTGGCCTATGAGAATGACCATCAAATGTAGCCAAGAGAGTAGGTGAAGTAACAAGTTGAGTAGATCTGATAGCTTTCCAACATGCAATCGATATGACACATGTGGAAGCTCCCTCATCAACTACATTTCGAAAGATATTGGTCTTTTGATATGTAGATTTAATCTGGAAATCCATATGATGAGGGAGTCTCTTCTTAATATTTGACATGTCAAATTTAATAATAAGAGATTTTTTCAGATCTATTGCCCTAATCGTAGTGATAAACACACTCCTTTGTGATGGACACGACTAGAGTACCTCTAACGCAGACATCGCACAAGGACTTTGAGCCAAATTTTCAAAAATGGAGTAGTTCTAGGAAGCCTTGGCATTAGGGTTGATCGTCGAACATTTTGTAGAGCCTTTCATCATCTGAGGTATAGGTTCAACTACGGGCCTCTCAATATGGAGTGGCGCTAGAACATCAGGAGCAGCCTTAGCCTTAGAGGATTTTGGTTCATCGTAATCATGTGATCTTGTAGAAACATCAACATGAGAACTCATCATGTATACATTCGATGGATTTTCCCTTTCCTGGTTTCCCCCTATGGGGGTTCCAGTATTAGCATTCACACTAGCAAACATTTGATGCCCTTGGGGAAAGGGTTAGTTAGAATAGCCTGAGAGCTAGAAGAACCCTACTGCACTAACAAGCACTGAGCATCCTGAATCTTAGGGCAAAGATGAGTTAAATGGTCTCTATTGCACAATTTGCAAATAAACTTAACTTTCTTTTTTGACTCCTTTTTACCATCCCCAGCATTATTACTGGGTTTGTTCGCATTTCCCTTCCCATCCTTATCTTTCTTCTTACCGCGTCCCTTTTTCTTCCCATCAAATTTTTTATTTCCTTTGGGGTTACAAGATTGGACAACGTTAATAGTTAAAGGTTGACAAGGCATATGCACTGGCAATGATGCTTGAATCGAAGAAGCAGTATGTAAATACGACTGTTGCAATTGACTTAATAGGTTAGTTGGGTTATTATCGATCGATCTGACTATCCCATCAGCATGGTGACCTAGCTTCAGTTTGGCTAAATTGATCTTGGATCGAGGAGAATCAGGAAAAATCTTATCGATAATCCCAGACTAATAATATATAAGTTCTAACTACTAGGCTCTAAAGATAGCCTGTTCTTCGGTGAATACCCCGGAGAGCGAAACGTCCTTAGAAATTTCTGGTTGTAAATATTTTAAAAACCATTTAGATGGAATTCATTAGGAATGTAGGCTTCAATAAGCCTCTTCATTCTTTGTCATTCTTGAATATGGTCATAAATGTGAGTTGCCTTATCTTGTTGGAAACTATCCAATAGCTCAGTTCTAGCATCATATCGAATGTGAAACTGAAAATGGTTCAAAAACATAGTAGCCATTTCACCAAATGAAGAAAAGGTACCCCCACTAAGCTCTATATACCACTTGGTAGCATTTCTAGTTAAGGTGCATTGGAACAATCGCAACCTAATTGAATCATCAATTAGGGAGTTAGATGAACACCATAAATGGAATGTTGTTACATGGTCAGTTGGATCCTCCCCAGGCTTTCCTTTGAATTTTGGAATATTCAATGGAAGTTTGGTGGGAACCGAAGGCCAAGCCAGATTATATTGGATCAAGTCATTTGTCAATTTTGAAAGATATGGAAATTTAGGGTTCCCAGGAATGGTAAGCACGGAGGAGCTTGAAAATTCCACCCACCATGAGTAGGATTCCCAATATTTTGAAAATAATATCCTAGATTTGTAGAGGCACCAGGTTGCTGAGGATTGTTCGTAGAAGAAATTGAACTGTAAGGAAAACCTTGTGGTCTAGAAAAATAAAGAGTGTGACCACCTCTTGCCGAAGGGTTACCATAGCTAGGAAAATTTCCCCCAAGCGAAGTATTGAAAGGAGAGGAGAACCCTTGGTAAGGGTTCCATGCATTGGTGAAGAGAGAATAACCCTGAAAAGTTCCTACAAAGGAGTAAGGCATGTTCCCCTATTGACCAAAAGAAAACTAATTCTTAGTGTTGTCACTTCAAATCGCACCAACAACATAAGTGCTACAAGGGAGATAGAAAGCCTCTTAGAGACAACCTCTGGGTTGATTGTAGACCTATGCCTAGGGCATCGTAAAGAGAGGAGTGCTTAAGAGATAATCTGTGAGGGGTTTTCAACACTCCAATTGTCACATAAAAAGGTAAAAGGATGGGCTTGGTTCAATAAGCCTTCACTGAGGTAGTTTCAAGCCCACACGTGGATCCAAATGCTGGGGGTATATTTGGGGCAATTCCAAAGAGAAATGGCCTCTTCTTCTATTGCCCGACACACAACAATGAGACAACTTAAAAATGAAGTTGTAGAAATGGTGGAGAGGAGGAAAGGAAGGAGGGAAGTAGATTCATAGGGCTGTAACAAATAGAATCGCAAGTAGAAATGTTCCAACAAAAATTTGGAATTTGATGTATAGGGTTGTAAACAACACAGAATCCTAAGAAAAGATTTTCCAATATAAATAAGGAAAAGGGAGGAGGTGGAGTGATAGAAACAACAGAGTACTTATTGAGGTTTCATGCCTATGACGTGGGTACCTTTGTCACCAAACAGTGTGCGAAAGGCTGTGCTCATATAGGTACTGTAGGCTAATCTAATAACACAAGTAAATCTGTAGTTGATACATGCACTGTAGGCTATTTAACAACACAAGTGAATCTATAATACACACAAGAATTATTCTCTATTTAGCAGTTAGGGTAAATCCATGAACCAAGGAGAAACCAACAATCTCATTACACTATTTCAGAGAAGGAAAAACACAAATGAAATGATATTACCTAGAGGAACATGTTGCACATTAATGAATCAATGATGAAATGAAATTTATCTTAAAGAGTCCAAATAACCAGTCCATACATTCAGCATGATATCAGTGAAGCCCCCATAAAAACAAATCGAACCAAAATGGCTTCCCAGAACTTAGGCCCTGTGGGTGAGAAATTCTGGAACTAGCCAACCCCTGTTAAAGTGTTGCTTCCCCCTTTTTATAAGAAGAGGGGGAGCTGGAATTACAGTTTACAAATATCTGAGCCAGAGCTCTAGTTGTCTGTTAGACTAGCTATCTCGCCATATGTAAGGTCTTATTGCCCAAAATTATTACAATTAGGATTCGATCCCTTCTTGGAAATAAACGGAAATTAATAAACAAGGAAAGAAAATGGAAAGAGGAAGGAGCATGTGTCCCCCTGTTGTCCCTATGAATGTCTCTAGTCAAGCCACATCTCACCCGTGATGCACATTCCCTGCTCCTTGGCCAGTTTCTGTCATTTCTGCCTTTACTGCGTGAATGGTCAGTTCTGTGGAATGGGGGGTGGGTCACTGCAAGTGCCTATCTCAACGGTCCTTTACTGTGTAGAGGAGTGAGGCTCCATGATGAGTCATTAAGTTTTCATGAGCCTCCCATACTGGTTTAATGTTGCTCATACTCTATTTAATATGACAGTTGTCAACCCATCCACCTTAAGAGATCTGCATAATCCTTTCAGCGCTCTAATACACCTGGGGTTGCATTTACGATGTAACAAGTAGTCTTTTGGGTGTGGGCCTCTACCACTGAAATATCATGAAACGGGCGTGCTCAGATTTCCCCTTGGGCCCCCTTTGCTTCAGCCCCTTTCTGCTTATTCATATCACCTGTCCATGGGTTGTGACCGAGCGCTTAGCCCTCGGGGTCAAGGCTCTCAGTTGTTGTCTGGGGGACCTTTTTCCTTTGTAACATGGAATGCCTTTGATAACTATTTATATCACAACTGCCGATATCCCAAACGCAAAATCCTTATAAAATATAACCTATGAAACATTGCATCCAGGGACCCTTTTCCTTATAACAATCACAGTCGGGGAGGAGTATCGATGGGGGAAAGAAACTTACACTTTTTGCAACCTCTGATCATCGATCTATTGGGTGACATCATCACTACCACGTGTCACTCGGTGAGTGGTGACATGTGTCACCTAGAAAAGGGCTGCATAAGACTCCTGAAAACGCTAAAACTAAGTAACACGTGTCCACCCATACTGGCACATCAACATTCGTACTGCCACATCGGCAATGACATCAGCTGCCATGTTAGCTCTAAGGACCAATTATATGTCGCCACACGGCCCCCCTGGAGGAGAGAGAAAATAGCCTGCCCAACCCTGTTTTCGCAAGTATTTCCTTTGTAAACTAATTTAGGCCTCCCCCGACACTTTAACGCTGAGGACCCGAATTATCAGTGATTTGCACTATCTACATGTTTCACCCCCCGCAATTCCTTAATAATGGCCCATCGTGGAACTGCGGGATCGTGGGACTGTGGGACTTCGAGATCGCAGAACACAGGACAGCAGGATAGCGGGGTCGCCGATATGTGGGACCTGCGGGATCGCGATACTGTGGGACTGCAGGGTCACCGATATGGAGGACCTGCGGGATGTGACATGGCTGATATGCGGGACTGTGGGAGTACCCATCTTCGATCACCAATAAGTTGTACCGCCACATGGAGGAGAGAGAAGGGAATGACCCTGCCTTGGTTTTTTTCCTGCATTTCCTTTATAAACTCTTTTCGGCCTTCCCCGACGATGTTACACCATATCACAAATCACAACACCGTGAGGCTTTCAAGTTAGGACCCCGCCGATACGTTGATATGCCGATGTGTTGATGATATGGGGCTGCAAGGGCAGGACTGCAATATTGGCGATCGGTTCCATAACTCGCCAATAAACGGTAAGCTTGTGCCCGAGACTCCTCCGATAGTCGATTTTCCTTCATCCTTGGATCACTTATCTTTGTTTTTCATGCTTTACAATGGTAACTTAAACATGCTCTAACTGCTGCTCTAGGAGTCAATTTTGGACTTCCATATACCATTAGAAATCTCTTTCCAAGCACTAGGAAATGGAGAGGGTATGATTTATCTTTGATAGCTTTTGTGGTGTTGGAAATTGATTCAACTTCACTGATGTTAGGCATTCTGGACAACTGACAACTCGTAACGCAGTGAGTGGCAACATTAGATCCAACTGGGGACAGTACCTTTCTGGCAAGGTGCTGAGAACATGCAGACCAACATCTTTCACCATTGGGCATGGAATCAGAAATATCATGGAAGTTTGCAACCAGAAAATCTCCATGGGTCTTTCCTCATCCATCTACAATGCAAAAAAATAAATCCTACCAACTAGAAAGTAAATGCTCAGCTAGTGAGCTTATTTATATACATTCCTACTTATGCACAGGGCTCAATTCACCTAAGTGAGTTCAACCCTCCAATGGAGCCAGGCCAGCATTAGAGTACTGGGCCTTATGCCTTCACACTACTGAAAAATAAAAATTAAAACAAGCATGCACCATGAAAAGTATTGAAATAAATAACTCGATACATGTTGTTGATACAACCTCTATTGTTGGCTTAATAATAGACTCATGTACTCAGCAACATGGTCATGCAATTCACAAGGAAAGATTGCAACTGTCTCTTTTTCATGAGTAGTCTGCTGACTAGTATCCTCTTGGTCAGGGCAGCCACAAACACTGTTTGGCTCTTTTCCTTCTTCACATATGGGCCAAGAAGGGGAGGGTGACTTCTCTTCTTTGAGGACTTCGAGCTTAAAGAAATTTGGATCTAAAAGTCCCTTCCCCTTGTCATCTAGCCTGGGAGGATCTTTGGAGGAAGTGCCTTCGTTTTGGTCGTTCCCCATTGATGTCTTTCTAGATGACCAAAGAGCATTTCTCTTGTGCAACTGAGCCATTATGAAATCGAAGAACTTCTTGCAACAATCATCCATCTAATCATCACTTAGCATTACATCAAGCTCATTCTCCTCTTCTTTGTGTGTCTTGACTTATTGTTCTTCCTCAGAGAAAGAGGAATACTGTCGTCGAAGATTTATGTTTTCTAACTCTAGTTTTTTCAGTCTATATAAGGAGTTATTTATTGAGCTTTCCATCTCTTCCATTTCTTGACAAATGTAGCCGCCAGAGTGTTTACAATTAATATTCAGACAGTGGAGTCGCTAGGGTGTTTATAATGAAATTGACAGTGGAGTCGTCAAGGTAAGAGATCTTCAACCCACACTTCCCTTGCTCACCTAACAAAGGAAATGAAAAATTTTGTCATACCCAGGGAAAAATATTCTAATCCGTTCCCCAGCAAGGGTGCCAGAAAGATGTTGTCACTTCAAACCGCACCAGCAGCACAAGTACTACAAGGGAGATAAAAATCCTCCTAGAGACAACCTTTGGGTTGATTGTAGACCAGTGCCTATGGCATCTTAAAGAGAGGAGTGCTTAAGAGATAATCTGTGAGGGGTTTTCAACACTCCAATTGTCACGTAAAAGGGTAATAGGATGGGCTTCATTCAATAATCCTTCACTGAGGTAGTTTCAAGCCAACGCATGGATCTGAATGTTGGGGGTATATTTGGGGAAATTTCAAAGAGAAATGGACTCTTCTTCTGGTGGCCAACACACAACAACAAGACAGCTTAAAATTGAATTTGTAGAAATTGTGGAGAGGAGGAAATGGAGGGAAGTAGATGCATAGGGTTGTAACAAACATAATCCTAAGAAGCAATGTTCCAGCAGAAATATGGAATTTGATGTATAGGGCTGTAAACAACACAGAATCCTAAGAAAATATTTTCCAATAGAAATATAGAAACATCAGAGTACTTATTGAGATTTCATGCCTATGATGTGGGTACCTCTATCACCAAACAGTGTGAGAAAGGTTGTGCTCATACAGGTACTGCAGGCTAATCTAATAACACAAGTAAATCTATAGTTACTATAGGTACTGTAGGCTATTAAACAACATAAGTAAATCTGTAATACACACATGCACTGTTCTCTATTTAGCAGCCAGGGTAAATCCATGAACTAAGGAGAAACCAACAATCTCATTACACTATTTCAGAGAAGGAAAAATACAAATGAAATGAGATTACCTCGAGGAACATGATGAATATTATTCATGCTTGAATCAACGGGGAAATTCCATTTATCTTAAAGAGTCCAAATAAACTATCCATACATTTAGCAAGATATCAGTGAAGCCCCGATAAAAACAAATTGAACCAAAATGGCTTCCCAAAACTCAAGCCCTGCTGGTGAGAAATTCTGGAACTAGCTAACCCCTGTTAAAGTGTTTCTTCCCCCTTTTTATAAGAAGAGGCAGAGATGGAATTACAGTTTACAAAATATCTGAGCCAGAGCTCCAGTTGTCTGCTAGACTAGTTGTCTCGTCCTATGTAAGGCACTATTGCCCAAAATGATTATAATTGGGATTCGATCCCTTCTTGGAAATAAATGGAAATTAATAAACAGAGAAAGAAAATGGAATGAGGAAGGAGAAAGTGTCCCCCTGTTGTCCCTGTGAAGGTCTTTGGTCATGCCACTTCTCAGCCGTGATGCGCATCCCCTGCTGCTCAATCGATTTCTATCATTTCTGCCTTTACTGCGTGAATGACCAATTATGTGGAATGGGGAGTGGGTCGTTGCAAGTGCTTGTATCATAGATCCTTTGTTGTGTAGAGGAGTGAGGCTCCATTTCGAGTCATTAAGTTTTCATGAGCCTCCCATACTTGTTTAATGCTACCCATACTCTATTTAATATCACATTTGTCAACCCATCTGCCTTAAGAGCTCTGCACAACCTTTCGGCGCTCTGATACACCTGTGGTTGGATTTACAATGTAACAAGTAGTCCTTTGGATTTGGGCCTCTATCGCTGAAATATCATGAAACATGCGCACTTTGATTTCCCCTTAGGCCCCCTTTTCTTTAGCCCCTTTTTGCTTATTCATATCACCTAACCGTGGGTTGTGATCAAGCGCTTAGCTCTTGGGGGCCAAAGCTCTCAATTATTGCTTGGGGGACCTTTTTATTTTGTAACATGGAATGCCTTTGATAACTCTTTATACTACATCAGCCGATATTCCAGACGTGAAATCCTTATAAAATATAACCTATGAAACATAGCATCCGGGGACCCTTTTCCTTATCGCAATCACAATCGGGGAGGAGTATCGATGGGGGTAAGAAACTTACACTTTGTGCAACAATCGATAGCTGATCTATGGGGTGACATCATCACTGCCACATATCACTTGGTGAGTGGTGACACATGTCACCCGAAAAAGGCCACATAAGACCCCTAAAAACGTCGAAACTGAGTGCACATGTTCACCCGTACTGCCACGTCAGCATTCATACTGCCACATCACCAATGACGTCAACTACCATGTCAGCTCTGAGGACCAACCATATGTCACCATGTCCCCCCCATGCACAAGAGAGAAAATGGCCTACCAGGCACTATTTTCACATGAATTTCCTTTGTAAATTGATTTAGGCCTCCCCCGGCACTTTAACACAGAGGGCCTAAATTATTGGTGATTTGTGCTTGTCGTGTTTCACCCCCAGTGTTTCCTTAAGAATGGCCCAACGTGGGATTGCGAGACTATGAGATCGTGGGACTTTGGGATGGCGCGGTCTGCAGGGACACCGATATGCAGGATGAAGAACCTACAGGATGCAAGATTGCGGTACAGCATGACTACAGGGTTGCCAATATGCAGGATGCGAGACCTACAGGATGCAACATGGATGATATGCAAGACTACGGACTACCTATCGCCGATCATCGATAAGCTATACCACCACATGGAGGAGAGAGAAGGGCAGGACCCTGCCCTAATTTTTTCTTGCATTTCCTTTATAAACTCTTTTCGGCCTCCCCCAACAATGTTATACTATATCGCAAATTGCAACACCACGAGGCTTTCAAGTTAGGACCTAGTCGATCACCAATATGTCGATGTGAAGATGATGCGGGACTACGGGGGAAAGATTTTGATATCAGCGATTGGTACTATAACCCACCGATAAACCGTAAGCCTATGGCTGGGACCCCTCTGATGGCTGATTTGCCTTCATCCTTGGCTCACTTCTCTTTGTTTTTCGGGCTTTATAATGGTAACTTCAACACCCTCTAACTTCTTCTCCATGAGTTAATTTTTGGACTTCCATATACCATTGGAAAGCTCTTTCCGAACACTAGGCAATGGAGAGGGTCTAATTTATCTTTGAGAGATTTTGTATAATTGGAAATGGCTTCAATTTCATTGTTGTTAGGAATTCTAGACAACTAACAACTCGTAAAGCAATGAGTGACAACACTCGGCTCCTAAACTGCTAAAAGCAAGGTTATTCCATCCTTGACCTCCTTGAAAATGATTTTAACCTTGACCTTGAGTGGATAAAGGAAGTGATCCTAAAGAAGGGTTAGAATAAGGTATATGACCACTTCCAAAAGGAAAACCCTGGAAATATGTTGAACCACTAGGCATATAAGTCATAGTTCTGGAAATAGTGGATGAAAAAATTAAAGAAACCAAAGGAATTGCACTAGAAGTCATCCCAAAGGAGAAGGGACCAATGTGGGAAGAAAAATCTTGGGTGCCCCCACTCAAAGATGGAATGGAGGTAGAGCCAAATTTTGTAGTACTAGGAGTGATAGTAGATATAGCAATTTCACCTACTCCTTGAACTTGTAGTACTATGAGTGATAGTAGATATAGTCGAAATTGTGCTCCCAACAGTGGCCATTGGAAGAAAAGAATGAGAAATACCAGGGCTTGCCAGCTTGTCAGTCGGGGACCCAACGTATAATAAAACGTCTGGATAATTCGGAGAAAGAGGTGAAGAAGGATTCGCAGGGGACTTAGGAATCTCTTCAACCTAAAATCTGTCTTCTTACTAGAAGAGAACCATAGAAACAACTAGAGTGTTCCTATCCAAATCACGACTTACACTAGGTCCACCCTTTGAAACTATAGCCTAAAGCGAAGGATCAATATCCGATGTGTTCGCTACTACTGATTGAAAATCACCAGCATAATTGCTCTTATGTCTTCTAGAACAAGGCAAGACACTTGTAGGTGAGAGCCCATGAAGCCTCCTAGATCGACGAACTAGTTAATCAACCACTTTTAATTATTAAGAGAACTTGTAAAGACTCAAAAAATTATAAAGCTATGGAAATCTAGGAGCAAAGAGCACTCACTGAAATGTCCCTAAAGATGCAACCAATCAAGCTACTTTCAGGTATTTATGCTCCAGGTGATTAGGACCAGACACCAAAATACAAGAAAGCGAAGATGAGGACCTTTTGAAGATAGTTTGAGATAATTACGGCTCAAGACTATCAGTGAAGGTAACATAAATAGTTATGTTGACCCCCAGACAAAAGCCTTTGCCAGTGCAAGTACCCAATCTTCGCAAGGGCACCCTCTATAAGTACTAATGAGAGTGATACAACGTCTGCCTCAGGTACCATAGGTATTCCCCCCATAGTCACCTATGTGGTCCCTAGGAATGGAAACTAAGGTCACCAGTTCGTATTGGAAGCTGGGCAGAATAGTCTTTGGTCGGGATCCAACAAGTAGGAGAGGGGGTATCTCTCTTCCCTACCTTCACTCGCCCTCATGCTTAACTCCCAGAAGAGAAGAGCTTTCCCAGTCAACTTAACGACACTAGATTTCACTCTTTTAATCAACTTCTATGTTTAAATTTAGAGTGGCCTTGGAGAGTTAACTCTCCACACACCTATTCCAAGGCCCTAAATGACCTAGAGTAGTTGGTGTAGCTATAACAAATCAAAAAATTCTAGTTCATTTTAGTTTTAGCGCTTGATTTTAATGGTTGTTCTTAAGTCAAGGAAAAATGGAAGTGCAGCTTATGATGTTATTTGACGCAAGAAGAAATCAATAGAAAATGTGGCTACTTGCATATGCAACTCTTTTTCTTCAATGAAAGAGATTTCTACAAAATGTTCTACAAACAAACTAAGAAAGAAAAAATTTCTTTTCTTTTTTAATATACACACTCAAAATCTACAAAAAGACTAAAAATGCTTACAGTGCAACTATCCTAATGCAAACTAAAAATTATTAATGCAAGATTCTAAAGATTACTCTTAAATCAAGCAAATGTGTTTCTCAAAGAGATCAAGAGACCAAAACTTGACAAAAAGGAGGAACAAATTCAATCACAAACTTTTTCCCAAAATCAAGCAAATTCAACCTAATCAAAATACTTCAAACTTGTTCTAAAATGATAAGAAGACCAAAAAGACCAAAAAGAAAAAGAAAGGCAACAAAAAGATTTTTTTATTTGTTCTTTTTAAGGGCACAAAAAGTTCTTGAGAAAAAAAAACTACTAAACATTTCAAGATCAATATTCAAGCATAAAGAACCTCAAATCTCACAAGCCATAGGAATCATTAACATGATAAGACTTAAAGTGAAAAGAGGTTGCAAACTCAGACAAATTGATATGACCAACAACATAAAAACTCCAGCAAACAAGAAAGATTTCAAGAATACCAAGAAAAACTTTTCAAGATTGCAAGGAGGGCTTTCTCAAAAACCAAGAAAAAACTAGATATGTCAACTTTTAAGAAAGCAAGGCAAAGCAATGTAAAGGTTGGGTTATAAGTGAATTGAGACCAATTCCTTGTTCCAACAGCTCAGAATAGCCAAGAACTTCACTAAGAATCCTTGAACCCAAAAAAACTAATACTTCACCAAGAAGCAAACCCTAGGTTGACTAGGTATTTCCACAAAGAGAGATAGGAAACTGAAAATCTGTAAGAAGAAGGACTCTCCCAAATAATCAATGACTAAACAGAAGCAATAAAAATTAGGCAAAACCATTTACTGGACTCAAAATCTGAAAAATCCATTCAGAACCAAACATACTTGATTGTACAGTGACAAACCTGCGTGTATACGTGACTGTACTCAAGGAAACCTATGTATTCGGGTGTTTCTTTGGACAAAAGCGTGTGTGTATGTAATTATGTGAACTGAAAACTGCATATAAATAGGCCAACAAAGAAAAAAAAAAAAAAAATTAGGCCTGATCCAGAAGATAAGACTTTTTTCCCAGATTGCAACCAAATCAAAAATAATAGAAAAATCAAGAAACCAAACAAGAATGCCCAGATCAAGAGAGAAACAACCCGAACAAGGAAATACAAAATTGTATTCCCCAGTGGAGTCGCCAATTCTGTTACAGGATAAACCACTCTAATGTCTGGGTTGGAAACCCCAACAGATTGAAGGGAATACACCAACAAGAAGAAAGCAAACAAGCAGTCCTAATGCTTAAACTACTAAAGTGGGATGAAGAGGGAGTACCTGTAGGTCGTACGTTTGAAGATGTTCCCATAGGGTTGAAACACTTTGCTTCCTCCAATGCTTCAAAACCTACAACACATTCTAGAAAAGCATATATACTAGTAGTAGTTCAAAGCATGTTCAAGATATGAAAGTTAGATCATATAAGAATATGGATATAAAACATGAGATCATACATAATTAGATCATAACATGAGTTAAAGCATAAAGATCATAACTATTAGGAATATGACAAAGCTTCTTTATTGATGTTTGCAAATAAATCTAGAAGAATACAACCTGATTCAACCACTGCTCCAAGTGAAACCTTCCTCCAGATCCGTCCAACCCAAGCCTCAACAATCCTCTTTCAAATGCATACACATAGATCCCATATAAAGGAGATGGAGATCTCTATGAGGAAACAAGGGTTTCCTATACCTGGGCGTGTAGGAGGCACAGGGATAAATCAGACTTGATCAGGGACCAATTGGATATAGTATCAATATCCTATCTTTCTCCCCCCTTAAGCCTTCCCATGATGTGTATTTATACCACCTCAAAATAGTTGTTTCAGTTGGGATATAGTAAGTCCACGGGCTCCTATAGGTGGCCTTCTGGTGTAACCTACAAACCCCACCCATAAAATAGGGATTTTATATTTTTTTATATTTCAAATTATATATGTAGGTTGGGTATATATGGACTTATGTGTGTACGTGCTTTTTGAAGGGTAGAGTTGTGTATGGAATTTAAAATAAAGTTTTTTAGTAAACAAACCAAGTTTGAAGGGAAAGGGTTGCCCAAGGCCATGACTCAGAGCGTCAAGTATACAAGGGTGATAAATGATGCTATAACAGACATTGCCTTTAGAGGTTTGGTTAATAAAATTGTTGTTGTTTACGTGGATTATATTACTATATATTCCAAGAAAAGGAACAATCATTATCATGATTTAAAATATTTTCTTGAAAGGTGTATTAAATATGGGATTTCATTAAACCCCAAGAAGTCATACTTTGCACTTAGTGAAGGGAAACTTTTAGGATTTATTGTATCCAATGAAGGGATTTGCATAGATCCTGACATAATTAAGGCAATTTATGATATTCCTTTGCCTCATAATAAGAAATAAATGCAATCTTTCTTAGGACATATTAATTTTGTGAAAACATTTTTCCTGGATTTTTCTCAAATTGTCTTGCCTCTATAAGTTATGTTCAAGAAAAACTCAGTTTTTAAATGGGGACATATTGAAAGAGAATCATTTGAGTTAATCAAGAAAGCTATTATCGATTCTCGCTCTTTAATAACTCCCAACTTTTCTGATCAATTCATTTTGTATACATTTTCTTTTGAATTATCCTATATTGTAGTTCTAACACAGATCAATGATAAAAAAAATTGAGGCACCTATCTCTCTCTTCAGCTCTATGTTACAAGGAGCAGAGCTCAATTATTCTGAAATGGAGAAACAAGCCTTTGTAGTTTTTAAGTCCGTTAAACACTTTAGGCATTTTCTTTTGAAAACTCATACTAAAGTGGTTATCCCATTCCTAGCAGTAAGACAATTGCTTGTTCAAAAATAATTGGGAGAAAAGAGAGAAAATTGGGTCACTGCTCTACAAGAATATGACATTGAAGTTAAACGTGCTAAAATTATAAGAGGTCAAGGTTTTTCAGACTGATTACTAGAGCTTCTAATATATCAGTTGATGAGGAATCAGGTAATTTTGTCCAGATATCTGAGGTATGCCTTTCTGATACTCAATCTCAATATGTTAATCTCATGTTTGATTTAAAGACTGGTTATGCTCCACCTGAACTCAATTACAAAAGTAAAAGGGATTTAAGATTGAAATCCAATCAATATGAACTTATTGATGATGTGTTATTTAGAAAAAATTATGATTTGATTTTGTTAAGGTGCTTAAAAAAATCTGAAGCACAAAGGGTTTTGCAGGGATTACATGATGAACCAACTGGTGGACACTTTGGAGGAGATACCACCACTCACAAAATCCTGGATGTTGGCTACTACTGGACAACTCTTTTCAAGGATACACATGCCTATGTCAGAAAGTGTAAAATTTTCCAAACTGTTGCAAGAAGACAGAGAAAACCAACCTTACCTCTTCAACCAGTTGACATTGATTAACCCTTTGAACAATGGGGATTGGATATTATTGATGAGATTATTCCTCACTCTTCCAAGAAACATAGTTTTATCCTTAATACTACAAATTATTTCACAAAATGGGTTGAAGTGATGCCGCTTAAAGTGGCCAATTCTGACAATATCACTGAATTCATTGATCAATACATTATTACCAGGTTTGGTCTACCTAATGCACTCATTTTTTATAATGCATCTTATTTTTCAGGAAACAGTATGACTGAGTTTTCTTTAAAAAGAGGATTTAAACTTAAATACTTTGCTAATTATTATTCCCAGGGAAATGGTTTAGCAGAATCAACTAATAAAAACCTCATTAGGATTATTAAGTGAACTGTTCACCAAAGCCAAAATAATTGGTACAGATATCTTATTTTTTCTCTATAGGCTGATCGAATAACTAAGAAGGCCTCCATAGGTACTTCTCCTTTTAATCTAGTGTATAGGAAGGAGGAAATTCTCCCTCCTAATCTAGTCCATCCCTCATCATCTCTGGTACAATTTATCGAATAAAAACATTCTTCCTCTCTGTAATTAAGGATATTGCAAACTCGTGCTCACCATCAACAACTAGTAAAATCTTCCTTTGATACAATCTCAGTTGATAAGAAAAAATTTCAAATCAGAGACTTAGTCCTGAAATGGGAAAAGGCACATGAAGACAAATGAAAACACACTAAATTTCAAAAATTGTGGCTTGGACCATTTCAAATTGTTGAGCAATTAGGCCCATCAACTTTTATTTTGCAAGATTTACAAAGAAAGAGGGATGCTCTTCATCTTAATGGGCTAATTCTCAAAAAACTCTTTTCTTGAAGGAACATTAGTTCTAATGTAAATATGTAAATATTTACATATACATACTGATGTTTGTAGTATAAATAATGTTAAGTAACATACAAATGGCTTTTTATCATTATCTCTAATCAATTAATGATTTTTGACTTCTCAAATTATAAAATCTTTAGGAAATAATTACAAAATTGAAGAATTGGGTAATGATTATAAAACTCTGAAATATTTTCCATTGAAATTGAAACCTCTTTCAAGCTAAAGACACTTATAAAATCTTCAATCTATTTATTATTCGGGAAAGGTTTTCTTTAAAAGAGTAAAGACTATTTGGAGTTTCATCACCTTAAACTTCAATTGTCATGCGATACTCTTAAGGAGTGAATGAACCTCCCCATCTAATAGTCATAAATTTTTAGAGTTTAATTCAAAAATATAATAAATTTAAAAGATAAGAGGTCTCATCAAGAGCCTACTTACCATGATCATGGGAAAATAATAGGTTGACATTGTCACTACTGGACACCGAACCAGGATAATGGCTTCTGGTTAAATAATCATAACACAAGAAGTCTTGTCACGAGCTAGCTTGTTCAACTTTATTACAACCAGTGAATGGCAATGCCACCATCTAGCTACCAAACCAGGATAGTTGCTTTTTAAAATATCTTCAAAAATAAATAAAAAAGAAATAATACAGACACACACACACACACACATATATATATTGCCTCTAAAGATTACAACTAAAGTGAATGGGATCCTGGTTAATTATCGGTTAAAAGGTAACCCTGTCAGGCTATCGATGCTTGCTGGCGGTAGTGGCTCTACATGTGACAAAGAAATTTCATCTTAAAAGCTAAGCTTCAATAGCCCCCTGCTTTATCTTTACAACTGATTAATGACTGATGCAGATAGTGAATATTTTCATCTATAAAAGGTTGTAAGAAAGTTACAATGAAATGAGTTTTTTTTTTTATTTAGAGTAATCTTATATACCTAATATTTCAAAATAATTTTTCTTTCCTAATCATTTTTTCTTCTGATTAAGTTTAGATTTTCATATATATATATATATATATATATATATATCAAGATAACTGGTTCTTCCAGTGAATCGCCAATTGTTGTGTAACTCAACAACCCCCATTATAATTAGATAAGTTAACTTAGCCATAATGGGGACCCTTTAAAAAATTTAGTATAGAGTCTTTTAATAATTAAATAAAACAAGATTCCTAAAAAACCCAAAAAAATATGTTATCCGCACTTAGGCTTTGAATCTATTTGAAGTCAAATGACTAAAGCATAAAGTTAATAGGACCCCTCTCATATCACATATCGGCAATGCATAGGTTAGAGAAAAGTAATCCTTTAAGTAAAAGCGTGATGCGATTTTCCCAAGACTCAATGAATTAATGATAGGTCTTACATAACTTTAAGAAAGAAAAAACCCTTCACATGCACAAAGGTCAGAATTGGCCCCGCCAGCAAGCCATGTCATCATTGCAAAAAGAACAACGCATAAGTTATATCATCATTTTACATTTGTTACGACAAATCCGACCTCCCAACAAAACTTTGTCTGATATTGCGAGAAGTGCTCCATCATAGTTTTCGCTTCGCAATAGTCATATCACATCTCAAAACTCAAGGTGAGTCTTTCCAAGGGAACTTCCGATGCGATAATTCCTATTACAAGCCTTTTGCTGCATATCTGAAGGGTTAGTCCATCACATATCAACAAAACAAAGATTTCGTGAATTAGAAAATGTGCACGCCAAAGAAACTTGCGATGTGAAATAAGCCAGCAAATTGATGACCTGTACCAAGAGCACGTGAGCCCACAATTTTTCATTTATGATTAGTTATAACGGTATTGATGGTTCTCGGTAATGTAAATGATTTGATTGATGGCATTTATTGTTTCAAGATTTTGCGTTAAATGCATGTTTTCATGCTATTTCACCATTCTCGCCTTAAGTGTCTAATTCTAAGTTTTTCTCCTTATTCTTTGTGTTCTCTCTATTACAGGCTAGTCCCAATAAACAAAACTTAGGTGAAATGTCGAGAGCTGCTAAGAAGAAAAAGAAACCAACGATGCCACCACAGTCATCTCCACCTACTGTAGAGATTACTGAGATGCCTCCATTGTTCTCTGATACAACATGCACTACAAACTCTGGGTGTTCTTCTTGGGAAGCAATATATAAACTATTTGAAGAAGAAGAACCCAGAGTAGTTATGAGACAAGTCACGGCACCAGATGACACTACATCGACTTCAAAAACCACCTAGGCAGACGTCGCCAATTCCCATCTCCATCAAATTGTGGCTCAGCCAAACATTATGCCATACACTGATTTGGTCAAATGGATTATTGACGATGTGAACATCGCAGATAGAACCTTCATAACCCTGAGGACAAGGACGCTAATTGGGTCATTTAAAGCTGAAGATTTAAGAAGGATGTATCATCTGCCAGAGCCACAGAAAATCTATAATGCACAGTTTCTTTAGAATTTTGTCGTAGAAAATGAAGTTCAGTCAGACCCAATAAGGCAGTGGAGGCATGAGCCGAGCAAGCATAAACATGAAGACAAGGGTATGTATTCTCTAGCCTCCCTTGCTGGTCCTCATTGTCACATTGTTGTTATGATGTGTAGATTGTTCGGGAAACCTAATACACAAAAATTCACAATAGAATGGGTTCCCCTAATGGAGGTTGCCTCTGAAGCCTATATTATGGATTAGGCCACTATCCTATCTAAAAATCTAGTCTCGTAGATCCTATCCTATCGAATCAAGCACAATATTACTACTAGAACTGTGCCCCCTTTCCACATGAGTTCTTATATTATGGGCGTAGTGTGTTTCACCTCTGAATTTCCATCTATGGGATGGAAATGGACCCTTGAATACCCTACCCTGATCCATATTTACCATAAAATCCTCTTGGAATCCAATTACCAGCCCCATTTTTATAAAATCTACCATGGAATGATGTTACCCTTGTACGAAGTCATTTTTGATGAAATACCTCCTAGTTTTTCAAGAGAATATTTGGATGGCCTTATAGCTATAGGAAAATTGTTTGGAGAGGAATTATTCACCTATTTTAGGCTTTATGGAAGCCTAGTTGCCCCTCATGTCCTCCCTCTCTATGTACCTGACAAGCACCTATACCGAGAAATTGCCTATCAAATTGTGGGCAATGGCTTAACCAAATCTCTTAAGGAAGCCAAAAAATCTATCTGGCCATCTTTTCCTATTGGCTGTGGAGTTTTTACTTTAGAGAATCTCAGGCATGCAACGCTTGAAATTGATAATATATTGTGTAATAAATTTCCCACTATTTGGCCCAGGCACTGTGATCCAGCCAAGGTAGCCCAAAATTTCACATCTCAGGTCAAAGTTCGGAAATTTCAACCCAAGCCTGATGATTTCGATGACTTGTTTGAAATAACCCGAGACTATCGACAGGTAGAAATGTTAGCCAAATCTCACTTGAACCCCAAAGAGTTAATCAAGTTCAAAGAGTACATGAGTTCAAGGTTATGAAACCTCCCCCTTGATATAATAGGGATTTCACAATCAGTTTCATAGTAGGAACATGTTTCAGCTTGGGTTTCAAAAGATCTTGAAGTCAATCAGGGAAATAAAGAAAGCACAACATCGACACAGCAGATTGAGGAGTCACCATCTACCAGTGAGCTATACAAGTATGGGAACAATTGATAAAATTGTTAATACAACATCAAGGGAAACACAGACCTCATCGCCAAAAAAAACTCCTAAGACTCCTGAGATTACAAAGAATGTCCCACTCACTATTGAGTCTTAAGATAAAGGAGTCAATACTGATGACCTTGAAATCATTCTGGCACACCCTACATCTGAAGTTGTGCTCAAAATAGAAGAAATCCCTCCCCTAGATATATTTTACAATCCAAAGCACAAGGATTTCATCAAAGGATAGAGGAAGAGGAAGAGAACTGAATAGTCTCATGCGTTAGTTCCAGGAAATATACCATTGGATATTGTTGGGAAGGATCCAAAAATTGAACCTACCAATGATCTAACAAGGATATCGCAGTTCGCAGGAGCATATGCTAAAACCACCATGGATAAAGCCTTTTAAGTACAACAGTTGATCAAGGAGAAGGATGACAATATCCTTCAATTAGAACAGGCATTACTCAATGAAAAATAGAGTATTGATGATTGAAGGTAGGCATAGGTAACCCAACTGCAGAAAAGCTTTGATGTGATGAAGCTTCAACATGAAGTTGAGATCAAAAGAAAAAATGATCAATTGCAACAACTCCAGCTCAGGATTGATCAACTCAAAGATAATCCTAAGCTTGAATATTTCAAGAAAGAAGCAGGGGAGCTTAGCACTATCCTTTCTTAGCAACAGTTTGTTTTCTACCAGAATTTAATAACAGTCAATGATCTATGTAAGGTAAGTGATTCACTGATGAATCAGTTGTTTAATCTAAGAATATACTTTGATGACATTGAAGAAAATATTTATGACTATATTTCCTTGCAGGATAGCGTGGATGGCATAGCAGCCGATCCTCCAATGATTCAGAATTCACAGAAGGAAATCCTTGTCGGGACTAGGATATGAAAATGAAACAAGCAGAGGCAGCGATCTTTAGTGCAAGGGATGTCACAAATAACCTCACCGAAACCATTCGAGAAAATCTTTTCAATGCTAATTTGATTCAATAATGCCCTATAGAGGCATCAACCAATGTCAAAACACTAATGAAACACTGGTAGGATTAGTCCAAGACGAAGGCAAATAACATCAAAAAGTTATCTGAGCTAACTTTTGAACATTATTGGCAACACTTGGTCAAACCGCAGAGCTGATGGATTATGTTACGATGCTTAACCAATACAACTGCCCATATGCTCCCAGCACTCTCCGATGCAATTTATGCGGGACATATGTGATCAAACCCAGCTCATCCTCCAGAATTGAAACCCATTATAGGTATTTATGATCTCAGGTAGCAAATGAAAGGACATCAGGCTTCTCATTCTAGATGATTTGTTCCAACAAACTTTATTTTTATCTTTTAGTTTTATTTTAAGGATGGTTTGTTTGAACCTCCTGAACATTTCAAGTATTTGTTATTTTTACAGTTAATCCTTTTATTATAAATACCCTTTCATGTATTTTAGAAAGAGGTTTTGAATTTTTGTAAGAAGACTTAAGAGAGTTGTACAACTGTACCTTTTGAATCATCTTAATAGGAAAGTTGAACCAAGATTGTTTTTCTTATGAGCAGAGCACTGATATATCGGGTACTATTATCTTTCTGTTATTGTTGTGTTTATATCTGATTAATAGTTACATTTTTCTTTACTATTTTTCCATGTGTGATCTTATATGCAGTTGAATACTTATTCACTATCGAAGAGTATGAAGTTTTTATCTTTGAATTCATTGTGAAAACTATGAAATATTATATGTGATATATATAAAAAATTAATTTTATTAACTATTTAATCAAATTAATTATGTTTCTTGCACTTACTTCTTGAACCACTAGATGATCTATATTTTTTAGCATAATAGAGAATCTTCCAATCGCACATATAAAGATAAGTTAAACCCCAGGAAATAGATAGCTAGTAATGTGTGTGTGTGTGTGTGTACTCTTGTAATTTCTATTCATCGCAACCATTTCACCCACATTATACTTCAAATTCCATTATATACTCTTAAAGGTAAATTGGTCCCATTATCCCCAGTCGGAGGTGCTATTCCAAATGGAAAAGGAACGATTTTCAAGTTCCTGACTGAGTGGCTATCCCTAATGTTGAGGCAGCGATATTTCGAGTCTTCAACACACCCTGAAATGAAGAATAAGAAGGATGGGAGAACAAGTTATTCATGTGCTCTTGTGAAACTTTTGCATTCCCCAAAATGAAGACTCATGGTACCAGGAATTGAAGCAGTATTTATGATAATGTACCATTCTTGTTATTATTTACCCAAAAAATAAACCACTTGTAATACTGGAGTATCCTCCATACTAAGTGGTCAATGGAGTACTCTTTAGAAAGTACCACAATGGAGCCTTTCTTCACTATTTGGAAAAGGCTAATTCTAAAAAAGTTCTCTCTAAAATGCACGATGGCTAGTAAATGGACACTTTGTAGATTAAACCACAACAGAAAAGATCCTCATATCAGGGAATTACTAGCCAATAGACATTAGATACTCACATGATTTTGTTAGAAGGTGCCCACTTTTCTAAAAAGTGAACTAGCCATAGAAAATCTTTGTGTTCCTCTGTGGCTTATGGTGGTGTAAAAACCATTCCAACAATGGGGATTGGACATAATTGGTGAAATTTAACCAATCTTCCAAGTAGAACTAGTAAATATTAACCATGATGGATTGATTAACCCTATGGGTATAGGTTTTTCCACCAACCATAATCAACGATCAAATGCTCATTCAGTTCCTTAAGAAACAAATTATAACCAGGTTTGGCATTCCAATCTGATATGATATTTATTGAAGTACCACCCTATTCTTTCTCACATGGTTATTGTTTCTACATTTAATATATCTTCAATGAATACTTGTTAGACCAAAAACTAACTATTCTATATTTTCTCTAATAAGTTAAACATTCAGTGTTGTCAAGGATATTAGCTAATTGTTTCCTTGACTTTACATTTGTGGTGTTTATTCGATTATTTCTTCCTATTCTCATCTATCATTAAGACCTTAGTTAGTTTATCTTAGTTTCATTTCTATAATTATATAGTTTTATTTTAGTTTGCATACGTAATTTTTTGTGACATTCATTCAACATCTCGTAGCATTAGAAAACCCAAGCATGGTTATAATGCTAGAATCTAGATTTGTGTCTTACCCCAAATGGTGTGAGGTCTATGGGGAATAAAAGAATACTGAGTACTGAGAGGGGGGGTTGAATCAATATTCCCCAAAATTTTACTTATTCAAACAATTATACAATCATGTGCATTGAACAACCAACAAGACACCATTCACATATCAATTGTACACAAAGATTTTAATGTGGAAACCCTTCGAGGAGAAAAACCATAAAAGCTTGTTTTTATTATGACATAAATCAAAAGAAACAACTCTAATGATGTCAATTTTTGTGAGCACCCACTCAGAGGTGGCCCCAACTCCCTCATATTAGAAAGCACCAACTTTCTAGAGGTACCAACCTCTGATTTGTGTAGGATCCAACTTGTTGTGGCCAAAATATCTATAATTCATACAATTTTTAGAATCAGAGCTTTGGAAAAATCTCTTATGTTTTTGCAGGCGCTTCCTCACACACTTTTTGTAGAACCACACTTCTATAAAAATTTGATTTACTCACTCTCAGGAACAACTGCAATCAACACACACTCAAACTCCAAGCATACACTCCATACACATCGCCTTCCTTCCTCTTCCAATTTGGTTCACTGCTACACTTTCTCTACATTGAATCAGTAGCTACACACACACACACTCCACACTCAGAGAGAAAACTCCACCAGGTGTCACATGGCTCGAGGAGAGTCTACATTGAACCACATTCAATTCAAGGAAGAGCTTGAATACACAAACATAGCTCAAGAATGGTCTTCATTAATATATTGCACAACTTGAGAAATGTCTCCATAAATTCCTTCACCTCTTGAGGAGAAGCTTCTATAAATGAGCACGATCAGCTCCTATAGATCTACCCTTGATTTCTCAGCATTAAGTTTGATGGTTTGATTCAATTTTTCATGGTATTTTGCTAACAAACACATTTTTTTTTCAAACTAACACTAGAAAGAATTTGATGCTCAGAATGTCAAATTTTAAAACAAGGTGCACCCTTAACTTTTAGCTCCTTTATTCATATGACTTAAGATTCAAGATCAACAGTTGAGGCATAACAGGTGCTTAGTTTCATGATCTAGTGGATTAGTGTCAAGCCCTTAAACATTTAGCTCTTTCCACCATGTACCTTAGTGTACAAGTTTTTGGGTAGCACTATTATTGATGGGTGCAACAATTCTATCTTGAAAGTGGAGAAAAAAATCTAGTGGTCTCTGGAGAAAATACCACGCTATGGCATCAAATGCTTGGTCATATTGGAGAGAAGGACATTCAAATACTACATGGTAATGGTATGGTAGAAGGTATGTCTAATTTCTCTCTAGATTTCAATTTTTGTGAACATTGTGTATATGGGAAGCAAAATCGAGTGAGTTCCCCCTCTGGTGCTAAGAGGACGAAAGGGATATTAGAGCTTGTGCATAGTGATGCGTTTGGACCTGTGTCGGTTCCATAATTAGGTAAGTATGTGTACTATTTTTCATTTATAAATGACTTCTCAAGGAATACATGGATATATTTCCTCAGGAAGAAATCTAAAGGCTTTGACAGGTTTAAATAATTTATGGATTTCGTGGAAAATCAAACAGAGAAGAAGATTAAGGTGTTGTGACAGATGATGGTGGAGAGTTTTGCAAGAAGGAATTTGATGAGTTCTGTAAGAAGTGTAGTATAGCATGGTAGAATAATACTCCATACACACCTCAGCAAAATGGAGTTTCAAAAAGAATGAACAGGATGTTGATGGAAAAGGAAAGAAGCATGCTCAGTGGTGTTGGATTAGGGTAGGAATTCGGGGCAGAGGTAGTAGATATTGCATGTTACCTGGTTAACAAATCACCTTCATCGGTGTTGGAGGATAAGACACCACACGAGGTATGGAATTGTAAGAAACCCTCTCTTTCACATCTGAGGATATTTGGCTGTGATGCATATGTACACGTTCCAAAGGAAAAAAGAACCAAGTTGGATAGTAAATCTAAAAGGTGCATCTTTATTGGGTATAAGGATGGTTTAAAAGGTTATAAGCTTTCGAACCCAAAAAAAGGAAGGTTGTGTACAGTCAATATGTGGTGTTTAGAGAGGTGAAATATCTTATTAAACATGAAGTCCTACCAAAGGAACCTGAGAAGATAGAGTTTGCACTAAAGGAGGAAGAATCATACTCTACAGGAGAACAAGAATCAGATAAGGAAGAGCTACAGACTCTAGTTTTGAGAAGATCAGTTTGAGAGAGAAGGAAGCCAGAGAGTTATAGTCCATTTTCTTTATGTTCAAACTTCACTTTATCTATTACTAATGATGATCCAAAAATTGTTAGAGAGGCAGTGGATTCAGAGGATAGCAAACTCTGCAAAGAGGTCATGGTTGATGAAATGAAATATTTGGTCAAATATGAGTCTTGGGATCTAGTGGAGTTGTCGGCTGGAAGGAAACCCATTGGCAGTAAATGGGTGTTTAAGAAGAAGATGAATGTAGAAGGCAAGGTGGAGAAATACAAAACTCAGTTGGTAGAAAATGGTTATTCCCAAGTGTCGAGAATTGATTTCGGTGATAATTTTTCTCCCGTTTCCAAGTTATCTTCTATTAGATTACTTTTATCTATTGTTTTTGCTTTTGATTTTGAGGTAGAATAGATGGATGTGAAGACAAAATTTCTTCATGGGGATATGGAAGAAGAGATCTACATGCAGCAACCAGAAGGCTTTGCAGTGAAGGGTAAGAAAGAACTGGTATGCAGGTTAAAAAAGTCTCTATATGGGTTAAAACAGTCACCAAGGATGTGATATCATAAATTTGATACATATATATGGGGACTTGGCTTCACAAGAAGAAAATCATATCACTGTGTGTATTTTAAATTAATTAGTGACTGTATTATTTATTTGGTCTTGTATGTTGATGATATGTTGTTGATTGAAAATGATAAAGAAATTATCCAAGATTTGAAGACCCAATTATCCTCCAAATTTGACATGAAGGATCCTGGTGCTGCAAACTATATTTTGGGCAAGGAAATTGAACGAGATATCGGGAAAATAGGAAGCTTTGGTTAAACCAGAGGAAGTATGTCTAGAAAATATTACAGAGGTTTAATATGAAGGATAGTAAATTGGTGAAGGTTATTATTCCTATAGGTGTAAAGTTATCTGTTGAATAGTGTCCCAAGACACAAGAAGAGGAAGAGGACATGTCTCGCGTTCCATATGCGGGTGCAGTCGGTAGCCTAATGTATGCAATGGTTTGCACCAGACTAGACATTGCACATGCAGTGGGAGTATTGAGTAGGTTTATGTAAAAACCAAGAAAGGAGTATTTGACAATAATGAAGCGTGTTTTCAGGTATTTGTGTGGCACTAGTGATTATGGTTTTTGCTACCAAGGAAGACTAGGATTGGATAGAGTTCTTGACATTTGTGGATTTGTTGATGCAGACTGGGCTAGAGATCTGGATCCAAGAAGATCTACAATAAGGTGTGTGTTTAATCTATTTGGAGGATCAGTCAGCTGGATGAGCAAGAGACAATCTGTAGTGGCACTTTCAACTACAAAGGCAGAATACATGGCAGCCACTCAGGCAAGCAAGGAAGAAATTTGGTTTTAGAGATTGTGTTCAAGTATGGGGTTGGTACAATGAGCTATAAAGATATATTGTGACAACCAAAGTACAATTTTCTTGGCAAAAAACCATTCTTATCATTCAAAGACAAAGAAAATTGATGTTTTAGTATCACTTTGTGAGGGATATGGTTGAGGACAAAAAGGTGTTGCTAGTAAAGGTGGACACTTTGAAGAATGTTGCAGATGCATTGGCGAATTTTGTGAGCATTGAGAAGTTTTCTTGGTGTACAGAAAAAATGGGTGTTGAAGGGTTAGACGAATGACTAAGCTCTCTTATGACCCCCTATGTGGAAAGAAAACAAGTGGGAGAATATTGGGTGTGTGTTGTATTCTTTTCACGACTAGTCCCGCGTGTTGTATGTTGCATTAGGTGTAGCGGGGGGGTAGGGGGGGGTTTGTCACAGGGGGGGTGGCCCCAAGGATGGGGGGTGGACCCAATCAGGTGTTGTTGGTAAAGGTGGACATGTAGACAAATAATGGTTACTGTAGGGTTGGACCAACAACCCCTTGTGTGGAAATAAAACAAGTGGGAGAATGTTGGGTGTGTGTTATATTCTTTCCACGACTAGTCCCATGTGTTGTACGTTACATCATGTGTAGTAGGGGGGGTCACAGGTCACAGGGGGGCGGACCCAAAGATGGGGGTGGACCTACCCATGTTTTGTGCATGGGTTTTGCACATGGTTTTGGGTATGATGGCTTTCTACCCATGGTATTTTGTAGATCAGGCCAAGAGAACTATAATTATGTTCTGATCTAGGGTTTATGAATGCTTCGACATACACACACACACACACACACACACAGATATATATATATATATATATATATTGTAACATTGAAAGGAACATAATGAAAAATCAATCTGGTAGTCCTAGTTTTTGGAACTAGGGAGAAATATCTATGTATATTTGTTTTCTGTTCTCGCCATTATTTATTTTTTCTATTTGAAGAATTCATTTGCATGTAATTTATATACAGGGTTAAAACCTATAGGGTGAATTAGTATTCCATAATTTTTTACTTATTTAAACAATTATACAAGAAAGAAACCATTCACATATCAATTATACATAGATATTTTAACATGGAAACCCTTTCGGGAGAAAAATCACAAAACCTTAATTTTATTATAATGTAAATCAAAAGCACTAGTTACTCTGATTACATCAATATTTGTGAGCACCCACTCATAGGAGGCCACAGCCCCCTCAGATCAGAAAGAACCAACTTGTTATAGGCAACAACCTCTGATCTATGTAGGAACCAACCTGTTGTAGCCAAAATATCTATACTTCATAGAATTTTCAAAATCATACCTATGGAAAATATATGGCATTCTAAATTAAACAATTACACCATGATGTCTTCTCCAACCTCCTCTGCTTCTGCAGCTCTCCTCTATTTTTATAGACATTGATCCAGATTTATGAAGGGACTAAATGAAATATAGATTTAAATTAAAAAACACAGAGATATAGTGAAATTGAACGTCAATTAATAAATAGAAAATGCTAAAAACTATTTACATGCAAAATGAAAGGAAACTAGCTTGAGCAGCAGTAGCTTATCTATGAAAAGAGATGTGATGGCTACATGACTTCTAAACTATGTTACAATGAGGCTTAGAGGCCTTTTTATCATGAATAAACAATAAGAAACCATAAAAATAAAAAAACCTAACCCTAGGAGACGAAGCACCAAAAGTTATGGGCCTCAATGGGGTTAGTTGGAACATCAACTTCCCGAGGTCGTAACTTTGGCATATGATCTTCGTTTGGCACACATGATAGCCCATTAGAAAGGTTTATTCGAGGAAAATAATCTTCGACTACAAACAACAATTTTTTTTCTTGTTTCCCTAAAAAATTCTTTTTAGGGCCTCAAAATGACTTTGGAAGTTCATGACCCAAAAACTACCAAAAAAAAAAAATTATCGAAATAGGAAATTGGGCTAAAAAATAGGAAACAAATAGAAAATAATACTGGGGGTCCAAGTCGAATAGGTGGGTGGAAACCAATATCCACCTAGATCATTTCTCCCCCCTTAGGAATCAATGGTCCCCATTGCCTTGAGTGCCTCCATGAGGTGAGGAAAATTTTGTTGAACTTGGTCCCTAGTAAGCGACTTTCCTTGGTACAGGAGCTAGCCAACTTTGACAACCCGATATAGTTGGATACTATGTTAGCGGCTATTCTTAATTTGTGTTTCCATCATCCAATCAGTTGTGGCATGTTCAATGCAATCTGGGTTTAGCTTTGTTAGTGCTATTTATTCGGTAATGTCAGATGTGTCCAACAATGGTCGAAAATATGGCTGAAGGCAGTCCACATTAAATATTGGGTGTAGTCCAATGAATGGGGGGATAATTAACTTAAAATAATTTCCACCCATAGCCTTGGTGATGGTGTAAGACTTGTATTGAAGTGGTCGAATCTTCTAATGGGCTCCTGCAATGTGTTCGTTTTGCAAATGCAACCAAACCTTGTCACCCACTTGAAACTAATGTGGCACTTGATGTTGATCATGACATTGTTTTTACTTAATATTGGCTTTATCCAAGATATCATGAACCTGCTAGTGGATGTGTTGAACGTGTTCATTAAATTTGATGGCTTTATCAGCTTTGGATTGAACATGTGTTGATTTTTCCTGTGTAGTTGCAAGAGGCATTGCAACATCAATGGGACACAAGGGTTGAAATCCTAGGACCACCTGAAAAGGGATATGGCTAATCGAGCTATGGAGATCTCTATTGTAGCTATGATGAACATAGGGGAGACTCTCATCCCATGTTTGTGGATGCTTAGAGTTGTACATGTGTATTATGTGCACTATCATCCTATTGACGACCTCTGCCTAGTCATCATTCTGGGGGTGGAAGGAAGTTAACTTGGTTACTTTGGTGTCCAACAATGACCAAAGTCTTGACTGTACTTCACTCATGAAATTCCTATCCTAATCTAATATCATGGTCTGTGGGATCCCAAAATGTACCCACACTCATTCAAATAAGAACTGGGCAGTGGCTTCTGCTATGATACTCTTCTTGCAGGCAGCCAATATGGCCATCTTAGAAAATCTATCAACGACCACAAACACACAATCATTACCATGCTTGGTAGAAGGAAGTTCAAACATATAGTCCATGGAGATAGATTCCCAAGGTCGACTGGGAGTAGGAAGAGGGGTGTGCAAGACTTACTTCATGATGGTTGGCTTGGAGGTGCCACGGGAAGTGAAAAATTTGATATATTGACAAACATCCTACCATAGTTTCAGCCAATAAAAATATTTCTTTAGTACTGCCACAATATTCTCCATGCAAAAGTGACTTGCTACCCAACTGTAATATGCCTCCCAAATCATCTTGGCACACTCACTTGAAGGAACACAAAGGTTTTCCATGTATCACAACAATGCATCTAGAGGTGGAAGTATGGAATTTTCTTGTCGTCCATCAACATCTGGTAGCTGGTGCAAAATTTTGGATAATTTTTGTATAATTGTGGCCATCCAGAAGTCTCATTCTCACAATAGTTGAGAACAGTGGTCAATGCCACAACTAGGGGTCGGCTAAGGTAATCTGCAATGTGATTGGTGATACCCTTGTTGTATTTAATGTTCAAATGGAATTGTTGTAGATATGTGGACCATTTCTGATGATGTTTATTCTATAACTTTCCTTGTGTCTTCATAAATTGAAGAGGTCAGTGATCTATGTAGATGATCGTCTCCTTCCTCGGAACGTAATGTTTCTACTTTTGGCAGGTCTACATGATGGAATACATATCCTTATCATAGATGGGGTATACTCGAATAGTATCAAAGAGTGTCTCATTGTGATAGGCCACTGGATGCCCTTGCCGAGTGAGGACTACACCAATAGTATAGTCTAGGGCATCATCTCAATCTCAAATAGTTGTTGCTAGTATGGAAATGTGAGGACTGGTACAAACCAGAGGTGGAGTTTCAATTCAACGAATGCCTTATGTTGTGACTCGGACAAAAAAAAAATATTTTCTTTCACTCCACCCTTTGGAAACTTGACTTAAGGGTGAAGTGATATGAGAGAATCCCAGCATGAACTTATAGTAGATATTAGCATGGCCTAGGAAGCTGCAAATCTCTGTGAGACTCATCAAGGTCGACCAATATCAAATGACTTGGATCTTAGATGGATCCACATGCACACTTTTCTCATCAATAATCCCATATATTGGACCTTGTCCTTGTTGAAGGAGCATTTTTCCAAGTTTGTACATAGCTTGTGCTACCACCAATTATCCAAGTCTACCGAATATGTTGCAAGTTCTCTTCCCAACTCTTGTTGAAGATGAGGATATCGAGATATATAAACATGAACGAGTTGCTGAAATGTCACAAGATGCCATCCATCAGCCTCATGAAAGTTGTGGGATAATTTGTCAAACTGAAGAGCATAACCAACCACTTAAAAATACGCAACTTGAATTTGAAAACAGTATTCCACGCGTCTGTGGGCTCTATTGGAACTTGGTGATAGCCAAACTTCAAATCAATCTTATTGAAGTATTTGACACCCTTCAGTTCATCAAGAAGGTCGTCAATCAATGGAATCAAGTGCTTTTTCCTTACAGTGATTTTGGTCAGGGCTCGATAATCAATGCAAAGCCTCTAGATCCCATCCTTCTTCTACACGAGTATAATTGGGTTGCCACAGGGTGAGGAACTTGCTTGTATGTGCCCTTTTTGTAGCAATTTCTAGCTTTACTGCTTGATTTCCTCATTTTCCATAATAGAGCGATAGTAGATTGGCCCATTGGGTATAGGTGCATCAGGGGTCATATCAATGGAATGCTTTACCTAATAGTGCAAAGGTATACTTGTGGGTAAGGATAAGATGTCTTTGTACTCTTCCATGACCTTATCCTTTTTCCTTTGCCACGTAGAGGAGCCTTGTGTGGCCATGTATTTGGTCATGATCTTACCCTTAATTTGAAAGAAAATTAGGAGGAAGACAAATTTCCCAGTTTGGGACATGATCTTACTACATTCCTTAGCAGAGATCAGAGAAATAGTAGTAGGCAGGGCTATCTCTAGTATCCTATATAGTTTTATTCCTAAATTAATAATAATAATATGAGGTATGGACTCATACATAGCATGACACTTCCACAAGTGCAGGTTTCCAAACAAAACATCACTAACTTCAAAGGGAGAAACATCACATAATACCTTATCCATGAAATTCTTGATGTTGTAGTGAGCCACCTGATGGTGTATAGCTGTAGGTGTGGTGTTGTGAGAAAGCCCAATCGCTTAACAACCTCTTTTGAGATTATGTTATTTTAACTCTCTCTATCAACAATGAAACACATCGAATCTCCCTTTACCCACATTTGTGAGTGGAAGAGACGCTCACCTTCCTCTGGATATTTGGGCTCCTTGTGTTGGAACTTGGTGGTAGCAATGGTGAAAATGGGTTCTACATCAATGATTTATTTTCCATTGTTTGGGTTTGGTTTAGAGTTGGAACCTACATCTAATTATAAAGCTTTCGTCTTAGCCACTAGTGATTGCTTTACGAGACACTCATTTATGTTATGGGTGGGGTTTTTTTGGAACTCAAACCACTTTCCTATGTCCTTCTTCATATTCCCATTACTATTATTTTCTTGCAAATTCGATGGGTTGTCCTTGGTTGTTCCACCTTGGCTCTATCATTTATTCTGCGTTTTAGGGGTTCCCTTGCCTTACTTTAGGTTCGCGTAACCAAAGTCTTGCTTCTTCTATTTAAACTTTTGCTCGATTCAGGTAGCATATCGGTATGTTGCATTAAGTGAGGAGATGTCCAGAAAATCCATCTCCATAAATATGTATTTATGAAAACAACCATGATACTTGAGCAAAAAATCTCACTCAGAGTCCTCGATAACCAACTATTCTTGCAAATTATTAAATATATTTGTGAATTTTGGCACGTCGTTGTCTCATGTTGTAACGTGGTCCATTTTATACATTTGTATTTGTAGCTTCCAATAGGGTAAGAGTGGTCCTTAATAGAATCCTTTAAAAAGTTCGAAGATGGTGCGACTAAAAAAGGTGTAGACTCCTCTGTGGCCCTTTTCTCATAGTAAATTTCCCACCAGCCCTTAACATGGGGGGCGGATTTAAGCAGTGCAAAAGTAATATTTTCTCTACTGGAAAAATCATGGACCAAGAAATATCCTTCAAGAAAATGTAACCATTTATCTACAGCATTTTCATCTATATAGCCTTCAAATAGAGGAATATGAAAGTTAACTTGTACCTTAAATGATCTGTAAACTTCCGTGGGTATTCCACTAGACAATTCATCACAACAGATCTAATAATATTATATTAAAACTCTAGAAATTATACACTATTACAGTTTATTAAACTTTAAGATCTATGGATTTAACTATTGTTGAAAATGGCAACAAGAAATGCTAAAAATAGAAGTGCTAAAAATAGCAGTTTGGGTACCAGTGCTGGATTGAGCAATCGGGAATGAAAAATGGAAGTGCTAAAAATAGCATTCTATTTTTAGTAGTTCGGGATGGATTCCTATTTTTAGTCAGTCCCTGGACTAAAATAGGAAGTAAAATTTGAATTTGATATTAACAATAGTTTGTAAATTAATTATTTAATTCATCTTGAGTTAATTAGTTAAGGAAAAACAAATTTGAATTCTATGTGAGGACATGCAATAGTTTATCTATTAATTGAGGAATTTATCCATCAGTTAAAGAGATAAGGATGAGTTGTAATATTGAGTTGTAATTAGTTGGCTCAATTAACTGAGTCAAGTCAAATTAGATTAATTTAACAGTTTGTTAAATTAATGAGAGATCAGTTAGTTAATGCTTGCATGCATGTAACTACTGTATTTCAGATAACTGAGTATTCACACATGGATAACTCATGCATGTCAGTTCAGACAAAGACCCAATTGAGATCAAAGAAGGGACAGTGTACTATCAGTTGGATGAATATTTTTCCTATAAAGGAATCTCATCCATGATGAGGATTTATCTCCTTCAGGACTGCGTAGTTGGATCAGAGGTTAGTGAGTGTGTGAAGAGGCCAATTCACACAAGTGGCTACGTTGGACCCCAATCAGAATTGCACAAAGAAATAAGAGGCTTGGAGGGTAGACCAGAGGTTAGATAGAGACCTTTGACTGTCTATGAGCAACAAAGGTATTACAGAGAGAGCAGGATAGCTTTTGAGCTGATTCATTTTGTAATACTGGTTATATTTCCATTTGTATGATAATATAGAGTTGGGGTTTTAGGCTGAGGCTTTCCCCGGGTAAATTCTTCTACGTTATGTGTGATTGATTTCTCCATATCAGTTATATGTGCTCTTATTGATGTTGCTCATGTTCAATTAAGCTTCCGCTAAATTGTTTGTAGAAGTAGATCAAGTGTTTTACTTTAGTACATTACATTACCAGGTGATCTACAGTGGGAATTTCTACATGGTATCAGAGCTAGGTGATTTGTAGAAAATTTCTACATGGTATCAAAGCTAGCTAATTTGTCGAAAAATTCTACATGGTATCGGAGCAAAGGTGATCAAAGGAGAGAACATTATACTGAGAGGAGATTTCAAAGTTTTGAGTTTTGGGACGAGAGTTTGCAGAGCAGATCTGAAAATTTCTGTACAAAATTTTCAGAAACAAATAGCATATTTGGATTCCTTGCGAAAAAATACCCAAAATCAAAAAAAAAAAAAAAATCGCCTGAATCGGAGTTCGGATGAGGGAGATATCGCTGATTTAAAATCAACTCTTTTTCTAGAAAATTTCATGACGATAGAAAATATGAAATATATTGGTGTGCTAGCCAAGAACCTGTATGCACTTGAGGTTGAAGATGCATGCAAAGCCTTGAGGAGCAAGGCAAAGGTTAGATACTTGGTGGTTGAGAGGGAGAGTAAATTACCTCTCAACATGGAGCACTAGAAGAAGTCTCAGACGATTGTGGAGGAGCCATGATTGGTGCAGCAAATTCAAGAGGTTGTGGAGCAGCCACAACAGGGGAAGCTGAGAGGAGATCGAGTAGAGACATATACTCATGCAGAGACCTCTAATAGGGGGAAACTTCGAGCAGGTGGGAAGAGGGATCACATGCAGCCATACCTCTAGGTAGGAGGTGGGGCGATGTGGAGTGATCGTCCCAAGAAGTCTGGAATAGGGGTAGGATCCTTGAGGTACCCAACCTCTTTGATTCGACTTTGCTACAGGAGCCCTGATGAGGAGTAGCAGGACTAACTGATTGGGTAGAGACAGATGTGGACGGAGCCGCAGAGAGAGTTGCAGTGCAGGAGTCCCAGGACTGTGTCAGAGCTAGCACATTGCAATGATGCGAGAGGAACAGGAGTGTTGCACCAGTGCAAGATGGCACAGAGAGGTGTGCAACGGTACGAGATGCATGGAGTGTTGCAGCAGCTCAGAGGTCAGAGAGGGAGCACTTGTCAGCAGCAGGTAGAGCTTCAGCATCAAAGTATGTTTCTAGCCCAACAGAGAGGTCAGCTGGGAGTTTTTTTTTGTTCCGAGAGTTGCCGGAGCAACCACACTTGGTAGAAGTGTTGCATGCAGAACATTCCGAAGGTACAGGATCGGGTTCGAGAGGAAGCCTTTCTTTTTGAGAGGGAGTGTTGAAAATGGCAACAAGAAATGCTAAAAATAGAAGTGCTAAAAATAGCAGTTTGGGTACCAGTGCTGGATTGAGCAACAGGGAATGAAAAATGGAAGTGCTAAAAATAGCATTCTATTTTTAGCAGTTCAGGATGGATTCCTATTTTTAGTATGCTATTTTTAGCAGTTCAGGATGGATTCCTATTTTTAGTCAATTCTTGGACTAAAATAGGAAGTAAAATTCGAATTTGATATTAACAGCAGTTTGTAAATTAATTAATTAATTCATCTTGAGTTAATTAGTTAAGGAAAAACAAACTTGAAGTCTATGTGAGGACATGCAACAGTTTATCTATTAATTGAGGAATTTATCCATCAGTTAAAGAGATAAGGATGAGTTCTAATATTGAGTTGTAATTAGTTGGCTTAATTAACTGAGTCAAGTCAAGTTAGATTAATTTAACAGATTGTTAAATTAATGAGAGTTCAGTTAGTTAATGCTTGCATGCATGTAACTATTGTATTTCAGATAACTAAGTATTCGCTCATGGATAACTCATGCATGTCAGTTCAGACAGAGATCTAGTTGAGATTAGAGAAGGGACAGTGTCTTATGAGTTGGATGAATATTTTTCCTATAAAGGAATCTCATCCATGATGAGGATTTATCTCCTTCAGGACTGCTTAGTTGGATCAGAGGTTAGTGAGTGTGTGAAGAGACCAATTCACACAAGTGGTGCACTAGACCCCAATCAGAATTGCACAAAGAAATAGGAGGCTTGGAGGGTAAACCAGAGGTTAGATAGAGGCCTTTGACTATCTATGAACAACAGAGGTATTGCAGAGAGAGCAGGATAGCTTTTGAGCTGATTCTTTTTGTAATACTGGTTATATTTCCACTTGTATGATAATACAGAGTTGGGGTTTTAGGCTGAGGCTTTCCCCGAGTAAATTCTTTTGTGTTATGTGTGATTGATTTCTCAATATCAGTTATATGTGTTCTTATTGATGTTGCTCATGTTCAATTAAGCTTCCACTAAATTGTTTGTAGAAGTAGATCAAGTGTTTTGCTTTAGTACATTGCATTACCAGGTGATCTACAGTGGGAATTTCTACATGGTATCAGAGCTAGGTGATTTGTAGAAAAGTTCTATGCTAGCTGATTTGTAGAAAAATTCTAAAACTATAATTAGTGCATGCATGCAAATGGAAATTATATAGAAAAGTAGAGAATGACAAAATAAATAGATGCACACACAAGACAAGATATATGCTCTCTGGGAAACCCTTTTGGGAGAAAACCCAGTTAGAAGGTGAGGTCGCTTCACTCTCTTTCTCTGTCTGGAAATATGGTTGCAAGTAGAAAAAGTAATTATTGTGGCTCGTGGGCTGTTATAGTGCACAAATCCTCTCTATGTGCTCTACTTCCTATCTCTCCTGGCTATCTTTTCTCAACTATGGAAAAAAATGCTCTCGAAAGAATGGAATGCGTCTTCCTCCTAGTGGTCCAGTTATAACACAACCCAATAGCCTACTAGTGTTTAATTTTGACTACATCAAATCTTAACTAGAGTTACAAAATAGTCTCTTCTAGAGTCTTTTACATCACAAATATGTGGCTAGCCTAAAAATAAATGGGGGTTGACGCAACATCCTCCCAAACTATAGGTGTGAAAATAGGATGGTCAACTTCTCAGTGACATAAATTTTGCATACAGACTTTGATTGACGCGCTTCTTGTGTCATTGGAAAGGCCTTTATGTGTAAAATAGCATGAAAATGTGTGGCACTAAAGAGGCAAATTTTTATCCCCCAAAAAATGTCGTTTTATGCTTTAAAATGCTCCTGGAAGGTTTCAAACCTCGTTTTGCCAAATTGGGCCCCGCCAGTAAAAATGGTCCCGTGAGCTGATTCCTCCACTTTTTCCACTCCAAATGTATCAAGATGGATGAAAAACAATATAATGATCCGATTTGGATCATTAAATGGGGTGACAACTCTGAGGTGACTGTTTCCTGAAGATGTGTCGCCTATTGGTAACCATTGAAGGATCTAGGAAAAGTTGTCCATCATTTTGTTCCTTTGTCACTCGAGGGCTTCTTCGAGAAACAATTTGAGAGGATCTCTTTCTCCCTCATATTTCTTTTGTTTTTCCATGGGATTCCATCGAGGTCAGCAAGGATGGTCTTAGAAGGGTTCAACTAGTTCAAGTCCCAATTCCTTATATCCCAACCTCATTAGGAAATGCACAGAAAAATAGAGCGAGAAGATTGCTCTAATAACATTGATCTAGATTTATGAAGGAACAAAATGAAATATAGATTTAAACAAAAAAACAAAGACATAGTGAAACTAAAGTTAAATTAATAAATAGTAAATGTTGAAAATTGTTTACATGTAGAATTAAAGCAAACTATCTCAACCAGTAGTAGCTTATCTCTGAGAAGAGATGTGATGGCTACATGCCTTCTAAATTGTGTTACAATGAGGCTCTAAGGCCTTTTTATCATGAATAAAGAATGAGAAACCATAAACATCCAAGAACGTAACTCTAGGAGATGAAGTGCAAAAGCTATGGGCCCTAATGGGGTTAGTTGGAACATCAACTTTTTGAGGTCGTGAATTTGGCATACGATCTTTATTTGGTGCGCATGATAGACCGCTAAAACTTTATATCCAAGGACAACAAATTTTTACTGCAAATGTCAATCCTTGATTTACATTTTCCTGTTTCCCTAAAAAATGATGTTAGGGACTCAAGACAGCTCTTAAAGTTGAGGACCTGAAAAATGCCAAAAATAGATAACTATTGAAATAGGAAATTGTGTTGAAGAATATGAAACTAATAGAAAATAGTGTTGGGAGTCTAATTGGAACAGGCGGGTGCCCACCAATATCCATATGGATCAGACAGTCTCAACCACTTTGTGCAACACCACACTTCTAAAATAATTTTATTTATTCACTCTTAGGAACAGTTGCAATCAACACACACTCAAACTCCTAGAATACACTCAAAACAAAACACCTTCCTTCCTCTTCCAATCTGTTTCATTGCTACATTTTCTCAGCACAGAATTAGTAGCTACACACACTCTCTCTCCACACTTTAAGATAAAACTCCACCAGTTGTTAGATGGTTCAAGGAGAATCTACATTAAATCACATGTAGCTCGAGGAAGAGCTTCAATACAAACACACAACTCAATAATTCTCATCATTAACATCTTGCATAACTTAAGAAATGTCTTCATAATTCCTTCACTGCTCGAGGAGAATTGTATGTTAACGACCGCAATCAACTCCTACAAATTTTTTGTTTATTTCTCAACACTAAGTTTGATGTTTTGATTCATTCGATCATGGTCCTCTACAAGCGAACACACTGTTTTTTCAAATGACCACTTAACTAAAATTTGGTGCTCATATTACCAATTTGAAAGTGTAACACACCATAACTTTAAGCTCCTCTACACATATGTATTGTGACTCAGTATGAACGGCTAAGTCACAATAATGCTTAGTTTCATGATTCAGTGGTTTAGTGCCATGCCTTTAAACCTTTATCTCTTTCCACGATGTACCTTAGTGTCAGAACCAAGAGTTACACGAGAAAACACTTAGACCAAACCTCTAGCTGTCTAAGTGCTTTCGTGTATACTCTTATGAAAATTTCTAAGAGACCTGGATGGCCCAAAAGAACCAAATATTAATAACATATAAAATTATGCATGGAACACTCGGTCTAAACCCCCATGACAAGATTTCAAACCTTAAGTTAGTTAATGAAACAATTACCATCTCCCAGAGGTTGTCCACCATGACATTCTAAAACCTTTTTAAACCTTTTTATTTTCGCGACATGGTGACATGTCATGATACATTACCACACTGCTACGTGTAACCCTATTAATGGTTCCATGTGTCCTTCAACAAAGGGCCACTTGGACACCTAAAAGTGCCAAAATTGCATGCCATGGGTCACCTCCGCCGTCATGCCACATTTCACCGATCACATCAAGCCACATTTCCCATGCCAAATCATCACCATACTAACATCTCCTTCCAACTGGCTCCCATATCACCACTAACCTCTAATCACACTCGGCCACCCGTCATTGTTCCACATCATCAAGTACAGAGGAGGGCCCGAGGTTATATGGTTTTTTAACCAATTCCTTTGTTAATTGAAAATACCCCAAGATGTGAATTCATATCATATGCTAGTGTTGGGAATGTTTAAGCCTCTAGCTCTCATCAACCATGTTGTGCCCATCAATTCATCACACAAAGACGCTCATGCAAAAACTCCCACGGTAGGACATGAATTTCTCTGTCTGGAAATGAACATATCTTTGTCTCATTGGATCTATCAAAAGTGGGACAGTGGCATCGCATGGTCCTACAACCAAAACTATATGGCGTGTTTTCAAATTATAGTTCATTTGATAGGAGAAAACTCATCCCACACCATATGTCAACTTGTGGAACCCTGCATCAATGGAACCTTACCAGACTTCAAATTGTCATAACTTCTTGTCTCTTTTGATTTTTTCAAAGTGCCATATACCATTGGAAAGGTCTTTCTGAGGACTATCCAACCATGCACTCTACAGGAGAACTTGAATTGGTCCATAGTAGGAAAAATGACGTCAAATTTAAGCCCTTGACATTAATTACCAATGTGACATCAATGACAACCATCTAGCAATATGCTTAACAAGGTCTAATTGGTACCTTATACTAGAGAGAAACCTTGTGCTTATTATTGGGTCATTCATTCTTGTTTACAATTAATTTGGTGCTAGGAGGAGGTCCCAAATTGCATGGTTGGTAAGAATCCTTATTCATACCAAGCAATCATTCTCGGTGAATAGAACCCCACCCAATAGCCACATATCCATATTATTTTAATCAATCATACCAGAAAGGAAACCAATCACAAAGACATTCCCTTTGAACATGAAAATGAATAATATTCTCACAAAGCCTTGTACTCTATATCCCCTACTAAATTGAATTCCTTTATGTGTATTACTTTGGCTTATGCTATGAAAATTGGAAGACATATTGCATATCCTCGTGTCCTTTAGAAAAGGGTGGCTGGAAGATTAATCACCAAAGATGGTGTCCTAGTTGATTCTATTGAACATATAATTGAACATGATTTTAAATTTATCTTTGTTCCTTTTCTTCAAATAACTCCAACCCCATTTGGTTTTCCCCCTCTACTCATGCACTATCTAACACTAATGATGAATCTAGTCACATTGTCCATAACTATTTCTCCTCTAAGTCTAAAGACAATCTAGATCAAGAAGATATACCATAAATGATGACTAGTCATCCCAACCTAGACGGGTGCCACAAGGAGCCTTCAACCTCAAAGGAAATCTACATGATATCCCCAAATGAATAAAAAGGCTTCTACAAAAGTTTGATCTTAATATGGTTGTTACTCTCAAAGACCACATAAAGAATTTTGATCTAGCCTTACATTTGATGAATGTACAACACAAATATGTGGTCTATAGGATGTTTCCTTATACCTTTAAGAACAAAGCATCCAAATGGTATTAAAATCTACCTATTGCTTCAGTAGTTGGTTGATATGCCTTTGAAAGGGATCTTCTCAATAAATTTAATGAAGAAAAAGGTGAAGGACTTCAATCAATGTTTCACTACTTTGCTGAATAACATCCCTAAAATCTCTCACTTTATCAATCTCTTGGCCATATAATATTACACTTAGCCTTAAACCCATCTATATCTATTTTTGTTAAGAGAGTAGAGAATAATACCATGTGCTAGACACCTCATCCTCAAGGATTGGGTAAATAACTTCTAAATATGTAAATAAAAGGAAATGTGAACAATTAGAATAGGAACCAACATTGGAAGATGAAACCAAGGGTCACTATTGTATGTTATATAAGTCTATTCTCATCAATGCAATAACAATATAATTTGGGAGTTATTCCTTGGCTTGTCATGGTATCAAAGCCAAACATAGTTTTATTTTCCTTGCCTAGTTGTAATTCTCCTGTATGTTCCCTTCAAGTCTTTGTTCGCCAAGTTTCTCTAGCATTGCTCTACCATTATGTGTGCCTGTCAAGTCTGAGACCTATTACTTCTCTCACAATGCATCTTTGCACCTTGGGTTTTCTAATGTAGGAATGCTTCTACACTTGTCCTTTGAAATAATATTTGAATAATAGGTGTTGATATGAAACATTGACCATGCATTATAGTAATCACTGAGCTTCATATGTTTTCATGTGATATATGTGTATAGGTTAATGCTTAAGATAAGCTTCTAGTGAAGTATTGTTGCTATTGTTTCTTAAACATAAGGTGTCCAACACTCCAACTGGGTGCAATAAAAGCTTGATACTTGATCCACATGAGTTTCAAATCCATGTACAACTTCCCTACATTCTTATTTCTAGTGGCTAAAGTTTCCCATCCTCCTCCATCTTCTAGGCTATTTTATGTGATTCTTCTTCTTTTATTCGGGGTCTACAGTGAAATTGCCTATGTAGGAGGAGGGATAATGGAAAGGTTTGACTTAGTTTGACAACTATTATCTTAAGGTTTTTCTTTTTTATTTTTTGTTCCTTGAAGAATTTCTAGGATGCTAATAAAGTATGTTTCTTTTCCTTCTTTTGTCTTTGTTGACCCATGGGGTTCAATAACTACTAAAAATGGAGTTCCAAGTATACAGGCTACTAGAATCTCATATAATAAAAATCTCATATCTAGACAATGCCTTCCAAAGCACAAAGTAGCTTTGGGAACTACATATTCCAGTCTCAACTCTTGGTTTCCCAATCCAGTTACAGAGTGGTTAGATTTATGCCAATAAATAGAAGGGATAAACAAAATAATGAGATTGGATCATGAATCAATAAGGGCTTTTAGTTTAAATACCTGACCTTCAATTTTCGGAGAAATTATAACATGACATTTTTTATGTTACACTCCCATCATTCTCATGGCTTTGAGTCCAGACTATGTCTTGTGCTTGGAAGAGACTGACATTGGGATTTTGGATTTCTTCTTCTTCTTTTATATCTTTGATCCAGACTTTTGCAAGAATGCAACATAACACACATATAAACATAAACAAAAGATGAAATAGAAATAAAACTTCATTTTATTAACACTAGAGAACTAAAATATGCTTACATACAAAAAAAATAAACTAGCTTGCACAATGGTAGCTTCTCTTTGAGAAGAGATGTGGCGGCTACATGCCTCTAAACTGTGTTACAATAAGGCTCGAGGGAAATTTTATTATTTAACAACAAAGAGAAACCCTAAACAACCAAAAACCTAACCCTAAGAGATGGAACACCAAGAGTTTGTGAGCTCCGTTGGGGTTACTTGGGTAGCCAACTTTCTTGGGTCGTAACTTGGCCATATGATCTATGTTTGGTGCTTACGATACCTCGTTAGGAATATATCTTTGGGTACTATAGAATTTGTGGTAGACCTTTGCCTACGACTATGGGCCTGTGGCATACCTAAAAAAAACACCATTTAGCAAGTCAAAATAGCTCTAAAATTTCACGACCGCAAAACTGCTAAAAATAGTAAATGCTTCTCTAATCAAGGAAATTGTTGAAACCGACTACAGGTCTAGGTGGAATAGGTAGGTGGCCACCAATATCCACATGGATCACTATTCTAGTGAGGGTTGTTGTGATTCTAACATCCTCACTTGATTTTTCAATTCCTTTATTTCATGTTGAGCACATAAATCATCCTTCTAGCCATGTTCAATATCTCCTTCTCTTTAAATTTTTTCCATTCCATGTTTAAGTTGGGAGATTTATTTCTTTAAGAAAATTATTTCTTTTCCAATATCGTTCAAAGTGAGTGGTTGCAATCTTTCATTTCTATTATGTTGATAAATGACTGTGTGTTTATCTCAAACGAGGCATCTTGAAACAATGGTCCTTTTTTAAAGGATCTGCAACTTTTTTTCTGCACCCTTTTTGAGCCTTCACCATTATTTTTAGAAATGAATCTAACAATGTTGATTTCATTTCTCTTCCTGGTAGTTCCTTTATTGATGCTAGCCTTTGGGCATCTCCATCATCTCTTGCGTGGGCCATGTAAATTTTTTGTTTTATCATGAGAGTTTTAGTCTCATATTCATTTGATTATTCAGTGCTATTGGTTTTAGTGTTTCATTCACATTCATTTGGATTTGAAAATTACAATGATTTGAAATGAGCAAAACTTCTTGTTCTAAAACACACAAATATTCTGAGTTATATTCAAACTTGGGGGTATCAGAACTAGAGGAACACCTATTCTCTTTCGTCACATGTAATTCCTCTCTTTTTATTTAGAAAGGGGAATGTGGACATTGATTTGTAGAATGGTCAATAGCACAACATCTATTGCATCGAGTTTGTATTTTTCCTTTCATGTTGTTGATTTCTAAACTGTTTTGCGTTGGCTTGTGAAACCTTTCCTCTGCTTTTTCTTGATTCTTCTCCTTATGGACATCTATTTGCAAGATGAAACTTTTAGCCAAAAATCCAACAAGATACTGATTTCCATGCTTGTTGCTTGGTTGTTTGTAAATGTATATCTTCGGGAGCATAATAATGGCTCTTGTGCATTTTTATGTATCTTTCTTTTTTCTAAGGATATTTCTTTGAGAATTAAGGCTTGCTTGTATATATTTTCTTCTTAAGATTCTTTTAGCCTTCTTCTTTTATGGGATCATCAATCATCAACTTGTGTTTCTCATAGATAGATTTACTATCTCTAAGTCTAGGCATTTTTTTAATGGACTTGCTTACTTTCATGTTTGTGCATAGGCTAACTAGGGTATTAGTAATGATCGAATAAATTTCAGCCTAGGTATATGATTCATAGGGTAATTTGTAAACTTCTCATGCTTTGAGATATTCTACAAAATTACTTAGGATAGTTTCCAAGTATACTTGTTTCCAACGCAAATTTTTGCTATCTTTTACTTCAAAGATCCTTTGTGTCCATTCTCGATGAAAATCATCATAATGTGACATAGTTTTTCATTTCATATTCATTAATATGAGTGCATGCTTATCTGAAATCTCATTTTTTGTGCCACATCAATGTTATAGAATCATGAAGGTGAGAGATCCTATCATATTACTCACGAGATCATCATTTTCATGGTGGATGAGATCCCCACTATCATCCTTTAAAGTTTATTTCTCCATTTTTTCTATTAAATCTAGAGAAGATTCACTTTCCCACCATCTAGATAGTGTTCCTATAAAACATTGTATTATACATTTGCATGCGGCTATTTTCGTTTTTCTCTTCATACACATTATCTTATAAGAAGAAAACATTTTTTCCAAATATTTCCTGATTTGACCAATAGATAGACATTCAATATTCCATTATGGATACCAGTCTTCAGCAAAGCTTTGAGTATCTGATAGTTTTCCTTTCCCATAGAGATCAGGGGTAGGTGGTTTGTCCATATTTAGCTAGGAGAACATAAATTTGTGTGACAAGTGTATGTTCTCTCTCATCCTTCTCTATGGAAGGTATCTTTTGAATGTGACCATATAGGCTTTTCCATTGATGTCTATCATTGACAACTTATGTTTCATTTTTTTTCCTTTTTCTCCTTCCATAATTTGAATAATTTTGGATCTCTCTTTTCTTTCTCCATTCGTAAAAGGAGATACAACAATCCTTTTCTTACATATAGTTATTCCATTATTCAGACAGAAGTCTATTTTTATTGTTTGAAATTGTGGCATTGAATTCAAGAACTTTTAGATGAGAAAACAAATCCCAATTGATCATTCTTTTCATCCAATTTTTGTCTACTTTCCACTTGTAGCAACCTCTCATTAAGGTAATGAATTTATGTATCTCTAGAACATAAGGTCACTTTATATCATTAAGAAGGGAATTTTCAAATATTCACTTTGGTATGATAGAATCTCCTTTCTTGTGACATACCCTAGACCATAACAAGAAGTTCTTGTAGGTCTGAGATAATTGTAGATTTCTTGAAGTCAAGGATCTTTTTATTCAAACCCAAGAATATGATGCATCATCATGACATGGTCTTCATGAGGGAAACTAATATCAACACACTTTGGACTAGGACAAGGCTCATGTGATATATATGGAGGTGGTTGATGTGTTCGAGGATTGTGGTTTTGATGTTCAAAGAAAAGAGTATATGCCTCACCATGCTTGCCTGAGAAATTATAAAGAGAAATAAGGTAGGAACAATCTAGACATTTTACTACAAATAAAACAAGTCCAAGATTGTCTACAAGAACTTGTAAAGGGTTGTGATGGTAGGGATAAGAAATTGAAGAAGCATAGGAAAATGAAATAACTGTAGAAGACGATGATTCATGAATCATTGCAAAAGTGATTGATTGTTTTTTGGGGACTTTTGGAGCATTAATGATCCAATGTTCAAGGAAAACAATATCTTCCCATCTAATGATTTGGTGTTCCATTTTTGGGTTACAAGGTCTGTGACCACCAAAGTACTTGATTGGGAATATTTACTTGGAGTATGGATAAAAATAGGATACATGGTACTGGTATGTCAGAAATAACCTCTCATCTAAATAGAAATATTGGTTCTCTTAGCTTTCATATCAAACCTAGAGGTTTCGATTTGAAGCTTGAGGATGTCACCTAGATGCTCATCAAATGCATAAACAGAGAATTTGGGGTAACAGTCAAACCATACTAGTCCATTGGAGAGAGGAGCAACTATTCCTCCAATCAAAGAGTCTATAAATTTATTATGAGTAAGGTCACAGACAATACAAAGGACATAGGAATGTATTCCTTTGTGCACAATTGCAGAGATGATTACTCAAATGCAACCAACATGTAGATATTTTGTTCCATGTTTCCTTGTTTATGATTATATTTGTTTAGGATATAACAATGGGATTGTTTGCGTAATATCACAATTCTACAAAACTTTAGACACGTATTCTTTTACAATAACACGACTTATTGATTTAAGATGGAACATAATAAGGTCTGCATAAACTTGACTTGGAGAAGCATGGGGTATTTTCCAAGTTTTTTGGGGCTGAGACTCTACTAGTTCAATATCAACCTCATTTAAAGATCTACTTGAACATTATGCAAACATATGATCTAAGCCTCCACTGGAAATTTAATATCATTCTTTGTATCTCTGAATGAAATATATCTATGACTAGGACCCATTATAAATACATAGATTGATTGTAAGAGATTTTATCAACCAAACAAAAAATGGGAATTTCAAAGCTAACATTGTTTAGAGGCTGAAGGCTTCCTGGCTCATTACAGACTCTGCCTATTATAATGTAATATAATATTTACAAACTTCTTAAAACATAACTAAGAGAGGAATATAATATTCATGTACCTAGATAACAAATCCTTGGCTCTAATACCATTTTTGAACCCGTGTTCGTTAGGGGATTCCCTTGGTGAGGAATGAAGCTTGGCTCCAATTTACTTTACATGAACCATCAAATAGATTCAGTTCCTACTCTCAAAACGCTCTTTCTACAACCTCTTGTCTTTACGATCTCGCAATCTAACATGAGGTACACCAACGCTCCAGAATTATATGTGAACCTCAAGTGAACTTTGAGTGAAGTTCAAGTAAAGCACAAATTTCATAAACTCGCAGAAAATAATTTATGTGGAATATCGCCAATGTCTTCTCATTATATATTCATATTTAATATATTACAAACTCAATGCTCATACAATACACTACTATGAAAGTGGCCACTTTAGGTTCTCATGCATATTTGCATATGCATGCATAAGCTTCTCGCTTTCCCTAACACCAAAACGACACAAGCTTAGAGAGAGGGAGATTCAAAAAACTTACTCGACTCAATGGCACTAAATGCCTCCTTCCCTCAATTACATCTTTATTTAGAATAGATTGCAGAGACCATAGGAATCTTCTAGACTGACATCTATCCGAACTCTCCTTTAGGTAGATTGGGATGAGAATCAACTTTCACTAGAAATCGGAGAAGTGCTCCAAGTCCCAAATTATTTTTCCAGAAAAGTGTTATAGTAAGATTACAAACATATTGTGAAGGACATACCCCTCCACTAGTCAGGTTCCGTTGAAAATATTGGAAACTGTTGAGCATAAGTTGTTGTATCCCACATCTTTGTGTACATTTTTTGTACAATTATGGGCCTTCCTTGAATCATTTGATGAGAAATCTTCATTTTTATGATTAAATTCACAGATTGGTACTTAATGCATAAACATAACAAAGAATAGTATAACATGTATTCTTTCACATAATTCAGTAAAAAGCATGTGTTACAGCCCTATTTGCCACTCCATTATAGTGAGAGAAACCCAAGTTCAACTTACCTCAGTTTTTTGGCTAAAATGCATCCCTTTTCACCTTTTCTTTTACTTATGTGAAATTTATCCCATGTTAAAAGGGTGTGTTGGACACCTAATCCTCTAAGGGTTAGTGTGGAAGCTGAATAGTCTAAGGAAGTCCAAGAGACCTTGGAATATGAAACCAAAGGTCATGTGAATGTACTATAAATGTATATCATTTGTTAATAATAGATATACTCTCATGCTTATCATTAATCTGCTATTTCTGCCATGTATGTGTCTAACATGGTATCAGAGTGGGCGTACTCCTACCCTGCTCCAATTTGAGCCACTTGTGTTGTGGCCTCTCTGTGCATGTCAGTTCTACATTCTTGCGGATAGAACTACTATTATTGTGTGCATGCCTATTTCATGCTTCACACTATCCGTCTGACCTCTCTCAGCTAGATTTGTGTTGGGTTCTCTATCCACTGCCTCAAATAGAAAAAAATGCACCCGCTTGGACTCTGCACCTGAACGCTCTACGTTTGATAGAAAATCGAACAACCTTTAAAGTTTGTGTTGCATGGAAGACTGAGATGACCGTGGTGAGTGCCATGAGTGAAGTAAGTATGTATTGCGACCATACATATTCGATACATATTCTGCATTGAATGGTATTCTGTGTTGAATGGTAATGTGTTGACTGCGTTTTGGATGAACATTGTGTTGCTTGACATGGAGTGATTGTCATGCGGTATTACTGTGTTCATAATACTACATTACCATGACTGTTTCTTGGTTAACGCCTCTCCTTCCGCACAGTTAATACTCCTGACTCCACACCATAATACCTCCTCTGTGCCAAGGAAATTATTAGTGAAATTGTGTTGGCATGTACACCGGGATTGTACAGAGTGACTGTGGTTTCCTTGAATCATATTAGTATATACACCATCCAGTTATATGAACGTTGCCCCTACTGCGACATTAGAGGCTCTATGGACTGTGACTTTCCCGTCCACAAGTGACTTCCCAAGAAGCTCGAAGCCAAGACTGAAACCCTTAAGTGGACCAGGAAGCTGAACAGGCAGAATTGATACTTTGTTGGAGGTTGGAAATCCTTCTAGCTCGAGGTCCAGCGAATCAGGCGACAGTGCACAATAACCGTTGGATCAATTGGATCAATGAACAGGGATAATGGAAGATGAGCGACAGAGATCTTATCGCAGGAGATTAAGTTAAGAAATGGATGGATCACATCAAGGCACGTGTCGACAGAAGGGTGGAAAATGTGCAAAATAATGGAGTGCTCTTCGTAGGCGGTAAGCAGTATCTCACGCGCCCTAAAAGTTGTAAATGGTATTCTACAATTTCATGCAATTAACCTGAGGGGTTTACACGTAGCACACGATGGAAAGAGAAAACCACTTTTCTCGTGTGCTCTCGACCTGGTATCGGTTGTGCAAGATTTCATGCGAGATTACGCGATCACTGTTGGATTCGGGTAGGAGAAATAAACAGTGGAGATTGGCCAAGCTAGTTGGCGCAAGTTATTGCGCGATAACCATCAGATAGAGGGATGAGATCAACAGCGAAAATTGAATGCGCTAAGGAGAGCATCGATATATGTGCAAAGGTTTTGGAATGGAAGAAAGGTAAGGTTTATGTGTGGTTTATGAAATATTTCTATTATATAGGAATGATAATAGAATTAAGCAAGATTAATGTATTATGGTTTAAGTTGAGTTTTAACCAAAGTCTAAAATCCATGGCATGGTTAATATGTGCGGGTAATAAGAATTAACCAAATATTATGAAGAATTTATAAGGTTCCTCTCAAAGGTTTATAAAGGTCCAGACTTCAAAGAGTTAAATCAAACGTTTCTACATAGAGTTTATTGAAGGAGCATTAAACCTTGACTTGTGAAGGTTTTACTAAGTATGGAATTTTAAATTCCTAGGACATGTATATGACATGCATTTTATATGCATACTATAGATATGTGCGGTTTAGGCTGCATCATTGTCAAAAGTTTCATTGTATGGTGATTTGTCTCCCGCTGAAATCATTCTCTGTTGTGGAAAGCATCTGAGTGTCATTTTGGATATGGGTATTATAATCATGGCGAATAGTAATGACAAAATGTTTTACAACTATTGAGTTTGAATCCACATATCTTCACGCCCACGCATTTTAGCATTCTGCTCCACCACTCTATAGCAGCATCAAAGACAGCCTTTGCCCCGTTAATATCACCTGCCTGGAGGAGTATTGTGGCCGCAGAGTGTAGACTGGAGTCAAGGTAAAAGTGGCGATGAGAAAGAAATTTGGCAGACTGCTAAAATTGACAGAAATCACGGGGAAGCGATGACCGTCCGATCAGAGGAGATCAATGCATATCGCATCAGAACATGCAAGAAGGTTAACATATTAAATGGACACGATGTGGTTATTAAAAGGAGTTTAACGTTCAGAGTGATTAGACAATCCATTTAATGGGTGATCGGACATATATCACTTCCAAAAGTGCGCAAAGATTAACGTTAGAAATGGACGCAATAAGGTTTTATACAACGGGGTTAAAACCTCGTTGAGTTCTAGCCATCAAGACCATTCGTTGGTTGATTGATCAGACGATAATCGCACATGAACATGTGCATGGGTTAACAGACCTGTTGTGACCCGATATCTTATCAAAAAAAGGATTAAATTTTATTTGAATTCCTGTCATACAAGTCAAATGATCGTTTCATTCCGGATGTGTTTAAGTATAAAGATTAATAGATTTCTCATACATCTATTGTTGATTATAGGTATAGGCCAGTGCCATCTTAGACTAAAAGTTTCCACCTTCTACTCAGCAAAAATTCATAAAGAAATAAGGCAGACACCCTCCATTGGCTACATCGTATTTCCTATTCTACTGCCATTGGCTTATATGCTCAGATGAAGTATTGACATAGTATATTTAAGTTGGTATTGAAGTTTTTTTAATCATTTTTATCTAATCATGAAGGTAGAAAGTTGAAAATTAAAAGCAGTATTTTCTGGAGGAGAGTTCAGTCATATCCTGACATTAGAACTATTACACTTTTATTTTAATAATGGTGCACTTGTTATGGCTCTAATTGGTGGTGTATTAGAGTTTCTCAAAACTCTAATACAATACAGCAGGAAGAATTACAGCAATGGAGTCATCATTCTGAACATGTTTCTGTTCAAAAGATTGAAATAGACTGCCATAAACAACAAGACAATAATGTTACAGTTGATTCATATCCAGTCCCCAATAAAGCAGCAGAGTCATATGCAAATGCAGAAGTTCAGTTTTCACTTCCCAAGCCCATCATCAGGCCTTGGGAAGAGCTTGTCAGTACCAAGCACAGAACAGGTCTTGGATATGATAAGGAGGTTTCCTTTCATATTCTAGATTACTCAAAGCCCATTCAGTTTCAGAGTGTTGGATTCCTTCATGACAGTTCACCTTCAGTTGTTCCAGATTCTGCTCCTCTTCCATAGCAACAACAACAGATTATGAAATTCCAACACTGTGACCGAGTTGGCCATATGAAATATCATTGTTTTGATCTTCATCCATGTAAGCACTGTCATAAAACCAGTCATTCTTCAAACAGATGCTTCAGAAACAAACCTCCTACAAGAACAAAGATTCATCTTGGATGGATCGCTTCTTGGCAATGGGCTTCAACAGCCAAGAAGATATTTTGCTCATACAACAAGATTTGTTCTCGAGTATTGAATAGTCTTGCAATTGAGTTTTCTTCATCTTCTCACCTTGTATCTAACATGGGGGAAGTGATGGTCATCTACAAGATTCAAAGCCACATCAGGCGAGCCTGAGCTACAACCTACCATACCAGATTCAGAGTTGTAGCCAGAGACAAATATGCCCCCGAGAATGCCTTCAGTCGGTGATACCTCTTCAAATAATTAGGGACACTTCCTCTAGCAGAAGACTTCAGCTTCTTGTCAATTTTGGAAGAGTTCCAGGAATTGCATTAAGCATTCCAAAGTTGTTGGTCATCCTTAAACCATCATAGGTTGAGACCTCCCTTTTCAAGTTAAGGTTCTCCCTTTCATGTGGGGTGAGACCTCCCTTTCATGGTTGAAGGTTTCCCTCTTCAAAACATCAGGAGCACTTCCTCTAGCAAAAGACCTGAGCTTCATGCCAGACTTGGAAGAGTTCTAGGAACTACACTAAGCATTCCAGTGTTGGTGGTCATCCTTAAACCACCTCCCTTATACCAACATTTGAGTGAACACATTCAACCTAGTGCTGCCATGCATTTTTTGCACATTTTGTATTACAATTCTCTTCTTGGACTCATACATACCCCTTCAGATTAAGGGGGGGAATGTTGGACACTTAATACTCTAAGAGTTGGTGTGGAAGCTGAATTGTCTAAGGAAGTCCAAGAGACCTTGGAATACGAAACCAAAGGTCATGTGAATGTACTATAAATGTATATCATTTGTTAATAATAGATATACTCTAATGCTTAGCATTCATGTGTTGTTTCTACCATGTATGTGTATAACATGGTGAAATTACATAATTGAGGAATTTCTCATAATTATTTTACCAAAATATTATAATTATGAGATAATATTTATTTCATAATTGAGATAATTCAAAAAAATCTCATAATTGTGAAAAAGGCTTCTAGAGTTTGTCATTCCCAAGGAGATCAACTTGAACCACTTGTGTATGAGTTGGCTAGGGGTCCATTATTGCAGAAGTTTCCTAACTTATCAAGCTCCTAGGTGTCTAGATACATTCTCCCAAAGGATAGAATGAACCTATATAATCTCACCAAGAGGAAAGGGGGAAGGGGAGAGTATTCAAACTATAGTGTGAGAGCTCAGTTATCTTGGGAGAGGAGACCATACTGCAAGTGGGAGGAGAGGATCTTATTTGTTGAAGGTATACATTTGATGTACTTTCATTTATATGGTTAATAAAAATCTATGTTCCCTTCCTTGCATGAATTTGTGTTTAGTATGTTATATGATCATATCTATTGCTTCAATCTCATGATATTTTGAGGAAGATCAATTATTGTCCTTGTTTAGTTGTGTTTCTGTGCAGGGATAGAGATCTAGTGTAGACGTGTTGGATCACTCGAGTGGAGCGCAAGATCTGCATCGAACTCGAAACCCTTCCCCGACATGCGAGGATTCCAGGTGTGACCTCTTATCTTTATAGCATAAATTTGGCTACTTGTTGCATGCATGACCATTTGGATTGGGGATCGTTATTATATTGTCTTAGCCATTATATTTTTATGTCTAGTGATCTCGATCGAGCATGAGATCGTGGAGAAATAGCTCATTGCATTATTAAATGCAATAGATTGGTGCTTTCAATGAGAGCATTTTTATTTTTCCCTCTTTGTTTGAGATCTCTTCTTATTTATGTTTTTTGGTTTTCTCTTGTTCCCATTGAGTTCTTTGTATTTTTTTTGGATTCATTTTGATCTCCATTGATTTTACTTTCTTCAGATATGAGCTGATCTTAGATCTGGAATTTTATTTTTGTTTTTTATATGAGAGAAGAACAGATTTGGGAATTAAAATCGAATTCTGGAATTTTATGTACATAATTTTATTTAATTTACCACATATCTAGATTTCTCTTGGAATTTCGTCAAAAAAACAAACAAAAATCATTGAAAACAGATGTTGTATGAGGATTTTATGGGTGATTGAAGTTTTCTAGTAAAAAAAAATTTCCTCAATCGCTCGCACATAGAGTCATTCATGCGACCGTGACACAAAGTCGCTCCCTTGTTGATATCCTGAGAGTGACCCTAGTCACTCTGATCCAGTCTTGTGCCAGCGACCAGGGTTTTAAGCCCTAAAAAGGGCCTTGATTTGTTCTGAGTTTTCTCACCCTTGTTCCTGCTCAGTCTAGACCCCTATTCATCCATTGTGTTTGATTCAGATTTGTTGTTGTTCATCAGGTTTCTTTAGATCAGTCACTTGTTATCAAGGTGGGTTTTTCGTCTTTGATTGGACTTAGGCTCTCTTGTTGATTGTTTATTTGATCATAGGATTGTCTGATTTGTGGTTTTCTATCACTGATTATTGGCTACATGTGTCTGATCTTATCCTTTCTGTCCAAATTTTTCTATTGCCTTTAAGTCCTTCAAACTGTCTTTGAAGCCTCTTTTGGATTCTTTGGGTTGAGGCTTGCTTCTCATCTCTAGGTCTCACTTTTAAATCTAATCAACTATTATCAGTGACTATTTAGGCCTGATCCACACCTTATTGACATAATTTTGTCACTTTCATTCATTATTGTTGTCTCTTGTTGAGCAATTTTTTTCTCTTCTTTGAGTTATTTTGGTCATGTTTGGTGGTGTTGTGATCGATTATGCATTTTTCATCTAGAAAAGTTCTCTTGAGTGTGTTTTAATTGTTTTGTAGCGCCTTCATTTGATCTTGTTTAGGCATTTTTTCCTCTAGGGTCAGGTTGTGACCTTTGTAGACCATTGGCCTTGGTTAGGCCACTATATTACAACCCTATCTTGATGACATTACCCTTCCTCTTTTCACTTTTGGATTTTAATTTTATTTCTTTCAGTGTGTTCCTAGGCTATAATGCCTCATTCCTTCTCCTACTGTGTCATCTTTGTACATCCTTCAATCCTATCCCAAGTTGTTCTTAAGGGAGGATGTTAGGATATTCTGACACATAGGAAATAATTAAGTATAACTTGGTATAGTGTATAGTTAGGTAAAGTGTTTTTATTTGGTTTTCTATCTAAGGAACTTGCCCTCTAAATTCCTACATGATATCAGAGCTATTCGAGGGTCGCATCCATTGGTGATCCAAATCTGAATCTGAAACAACTGCGTTTGACTATCGTTTCCTAGATGTGTTGTTGTAGGTCGCTTTCAGGCCAAGAGGACTGCATTATTGTGTTAGGAGCACCTCTTCCAGTGAGGAACCCCTTTCGTTTCATGCAAAAAGGTTTTTGGTAGCCCTAGCTACGTCATTTTTAAGATCTGGAGGTATACAATCTTTATTTGCAGTTACAGTTATTTATCTCTCTATTTATTTCAGTTTATAGTCCTATATATATAATAAAAAAAATATTATCGAATCTGTACCTTTGATTTCTGCGTATGCTCTTTGCTCCACGACTCTATGCAATCTAAGCAAACCAGAAACAAAATGAAAGGATTTTTCTCATGCATATGTTATTTTCCGTTGTGCCTTAGTGTGATCTCGAGAAATCAAAAACATTGAGGAAAATATTTAGTTCCTGGCCAAATATAACTTTAAGCCTTAAGGCTTGGATACTTTTGTTTGTTCGTTTGGTTTGTGTGGTTGTTTTTTTGTTTTGTAGATAAAAAGGAGTTTTTCAAATAAGCATGCACCCCAAAGCTTCAATGAAACAAAAAACAAAACAAAACAAAAACCCTTACTCCTTTCCAACAATTACTAACATTTTAAACTAACTCACTTGGTCTAAAGTTACTTTATGAGAATAGAGGTCTTAGGTTCAAGTCTTTCATTTTGTTGAGTTACTTTTTCAAAAAGCACATGTAACTTGTGTTTTAAAGTTACTTTGTGTAAAAGTGTTATCAACCATTATAAAAAGTGAGTCACTTATAATTCTAAAGTCACTTTATCTTTTATTTAAGTTACAATTTAGTGGAAAGTTCATAAAGTACCATTGTAAAAGTGACTTTCACTTATTTATAAAAGTGGGTCACATAAAGTAATACTTTTTTAAAGTGAACTAATTAGATTAAGTTTGGAAGAGGGGGGAGCGGGGCCTTAAATATAGCATTATCATCAACTTCCCAACATTCATGTGGTTCGTTGGCATCTTCAACAAATTTTCTTCAAAAAGCCATAACTTCTTCATCCGGAAGCCATTTTCAAAGCCTTTTTTTTGAATTAGCTTAGTTTTTCAAGATCTTTCCAATGGAACACTTAGTTTCAGCATATACAACTTCATTCACTTTTAAAATGGAAAGTCTATGCCTAGTTATTCTTGACAACACCAACTACTTCCAATGGCTATCCTACATGGTGGATTTACTTAGAAGTAAAGGTCTTAAGGCCTTTAAATAATAGTCATAGGCCAAGAGTCTAAACCTCAAGATTAAGACAAGCAAGATAAATGGGAAAATAAGCAAGATCAATCATGTGGGTTGATAGGGATGTCTATTTCTCCAGACCTTAGATTCCATATCACATAAATTGATACCCCGATGAAGTAATGAAAAAGCTCAATAAAGTTTTTGAAATTAAAAATGAAATTAGAGCCCATCAACTCAAAAATGAGTTGCTTACTTTGGACCCCAATAATTTTTCTTCCATTGAATATTTTTTGTCCAAGTTCAAGACCCTTAGACTTCTCTTAGAAGGTGTTAAGGTTAAGAAAGAAGATGGTAGCCTTATTTAGTCCATTGTTACTAAATTAGGACCAGCCTACTCTGTGCTTGTTTCCACCTTCCATTCTACAAGAGAAGTCTTTATTTCTCAAGGACAAGACTACAAGTCCCCCTCTTTTGATGTCTTTTGTGATTCTTTAATAAGAGAACAAGAAAAACTCTTACATCTTGGTCTACTTAATACTGGAAACTCTTTTAAGAAAGTATTAGCAGACCAACAACAACCAAGTTCAAATAATCCTAAGAAGAAGCATCCTAAAAAGAATGGTCCTAAACCAAACAAGGGTCCTAAGCCATTTCAGTCTCAAAATGAAAAATCAACTCAAAAAAACGATAAGGCAACTAAAAACAAAGGGAAGAAGACTGATAGACATTACAAATTTTGTAATCGTGATGGCCACTTAGAATCCAAATGCTTTAAGAAGATGGAAGCCTTGGAAGCAGCAATGAAGAAGCATAACATCCATTTGGAGCACTCTTCAACTTCAACTTCATCTTCAGGAATAACACTTTCTACATGTGGTTGTCAAGCATCTCGGTCTTGTTATATAATAAATGTATCTTCTTCTTCTCATTCTCATGAGTGGCTTATTGATATTGGAGCTTCTTATTACATGGCCAAAAACAAAGCCATGTTTTCTTCTTTAAATGATTGTAACACCAAAAATATATATGTTGGTGATGATAGATCTCTTAGTGTTGTAGGGACTTGAACTATTCATCTAGACAATGATCAATTTAATGATGTATTATGTGTTCCTACCTTATCATGCAACCTTGTATCTGTATGTCAAATAACTCATTCAAGTGAAGATAAAACCATTGAATTTTCACCTCATGATGTTGTAATTAAGGACCTAAGAGATCCTAGATAGATTTTAGCTACTCGCATTGTTGATGATTCTACAAGGTTGTATAATTTTAACAAATTTGGGTCATCAACTCTTCCCTCAATATTTTTTGCTCATAATGATGAAGTGAGCAAACTTTGGCATGAACAATTTGGTCACTTAAACTATTGTTCCCTTCAAAATCTATGTAAAGAAATTATGGTTACAAGTCTTCCTATGGTATCTTGCAGAGATGATGTTTGTTCCGGATGTGTACTTGGAAAACATCATCAGGATATTTTTGAAAAACATGCCTCTTAGCATGCCTTAGCCCCTTTACAGCTTGTGCATAGTGATTTATGTGGTCCACTTCCAGTTGTTTCATTCTCTGGCTACAAGTATTTTTTAACTTTCATTGATGATTTCTCCAGACACACTTGGGTATACTTCTTAAAACTCAAGAGTGAATTCTTTAACATGTTCTTGGCCATTAAGGCCTTTGTTAAGAAACAATCTGGACATCAATTCTTAAGCTAAGATTTGATAATGGCAGATAATATGTTAACAACAAATTCATCAACTTTTGCACTTAACATGGAATTTAATTGCAACATACTGTTCCATAGACTCCACAGCAAAATGGTGTAGTTGAAAGGAAGAATCGCACCTTAAAGAAAATGGCTAATTGCATGCTTCAATATAAAGGAATTGCTCTTAATTTTTGGGCAGAGGCAATTAATTGTGCAAATTACATAGTAAATTGCACTCCTACTAAGGTTTTAAAGAATATCACTCCAGAAGAAGCATGGAGCTCAATTAAACCATATGTAAGTCACTTTTGTGGTTTTGGAAGTGAAGCATGGGCCCATATTCCAAATGAGAAACATAAAGCCTTAGAAACTAAGAGTGAAAAGTGTATTTTTGTTGGATACTCTAAAGATGTCAAAAGATATAGACTTCTTCAACCTAAATCCAAAAATGGTATCATTAGAAGATATGTAAAGTTTGTTGAAAATATATCGGCCTACGAGCCTAGTTCGTCAGATGTGCCACTTCTCTCTATCCTTTCTACTTCTGAAAATATTCCCTCTTTAGATGATGACAGCGAGGATGACAATCCTCCCCCACCTTCTTGGGATCCTCCATCAGCTCCACAGCTTCCAAAATGGGTTTGCGCTACTCAGGATGCAACAGGTGCTCTTGTAAGTGATCCTATAGATCAACGTCATACACATTCTCAGTTGGATAGAGTCTCTTCTTTATGAGCTCAAGATTCAGTGAATTATGATCCTGACACCTTTGTAGAAGCTTCAGGCCATCCAGATTGGGACGCAACTATGAAGGAAGAATATCATTCATTATTGGCAAATGATACATGGTACCTTGTTCCTCTTCCAAAGGAATGAAAACTTGTTAGATGCAAATGGGTTTACATAACAAAGTTTGGACCAGATGGAAAAGTTGATAAACATAAAGCTCGTCTTGTTGCTAAGGGATTTCATACGTTGAAGGCATTGACTATACTAAAACCTTCTCCCCTATTACCAAAATGAACTCATCCGCCTTGTTCTTTTCCTTGTTGCCCCTTTCAAATGGGAATCCATCAGATGGATGTTAAATATGCCTTCTTGCTTGGGGACTTGCATGAAGAAATCTATATGTAACAACCTCTTGGCTTTATACAAATAGACTCCAGCTTTGTATGTCAGCTTAAGAAATCCCTTTATGCTCTCAAGCAAGCCCCTCGGGCTTGGTATTCTAGAATGGATAGATTTCTTTCAGATACTAGTTTCTCTAGGCGTCATTCTAATAATACTGTTTACACCAAGAAAGTGGGTAAGTCTCTTATCATTCTTGTTCTCTATGTTGATGATATTATCCTTACTAGTAGTGATCCCAACCTTATAAACCATGTGAAGTCTAGCCTTAAAAAGAAGTTTGAAATGGAAGACTTAGGGAACTTGCATTATTGTCTTGGTCTTCATGTCTTGCAATCCAAAGAAGGTATTTCCCTTTCCCAATCCAAGTATGCCCATGATCTTCTACGCCACTTTCACATGGAAGAATTTAAGCTGACCCCTTCTCCCTTTCAGTCTGGAGCCAAACTTTCAGTCACTTGTACTTCCCCTGAAGTTGATGCTACCTTCTATCGTCAACTTGTTGGAAAGCTTTTGTATCTGACCCATACCCATCCTAACCATTCCTTTGTGGTTGGCCTTGTTGCTTGGTTTATGAAAAACCCACATGAAAGTCATTGGAAAGCAACTAAAAGAACACTTCATTATGTTCAAGGTACAGTTCAGTTCTGGATTCATTGTAGTGTAAAAGAATCTCTTCTATTGGTTAGTTTCCCTGATTCGGATTGGGCTAGTGACCCTAATGATCAGAATTCTACTGTGGGTTTTGTCTTCACTCTTGGTTCTAGAACTATTACATGGCTTTGTAAGAAACAAAGTTCCATTTCTCTTTCTTCAGTAGAAGTAGAGTATCGTGACGTCGTTGAAGCTAGTAAGGAAGCCCTATGACTTCGTCAGATCCTATCAAAGTTTGGTTTTCAACAACATCATCTGACTACACTTGGTGTGATAAACAAAGTGCCATTCAACTATGAAAAGATCCAGTTCAACATTAGTGTTGCAAACACATTGAAATACACATGCAATTCATCAGAAAGCTCATAATTTCATGACCATGTTCTTGAAGTGAAATATTGTTCAACTGATGATCAAGTTGTAGACATCTTTACAAACGCTCTCACAGAGTTGAAGTTTACTAAACTTTGATTTAGTGTTGGAGTTTAGAAAGTTGTCACTAAGGGGGGATAGGCTCTAATGCCTCCTTCCTTCTCCTATTGTGTCATCTTTTTACATCCTTCAATCCTATCCCATGTTGTTCTTAAGGGGGGATGTTAGGATATTCCAACACATGGGAAATAATTAAGTATAACTTGGTCTAGTGTATAGTTAGGTAAAGTGTGTTTCTTTAGTATGTACCTTTTGTAACTTACAATCTGACATCATGATATGTTCTAGACATGAAGTGATCTGACGGTTCATTCTCTCCTCGATATTACCAACACTTGATCTGTGGCTTAACACCCGATTGTTCTGTGATCTTTATTTAAAGAGCACGGAGGGTCATTTTTCTAGTGACCATTCATGAGAGAAGCTTATGAAAATTTTCTTTCTTTTACGTTAATAAATTACCTGAAGTGGCCACATTAGCTCAGGTCGTGGATTATTTCTCTCTTTCAGGGTTTTAACCACATCAAGAATATTGGTGTACTGATCTGTGATCTGTTTGTGAGGGGTTTCCTTTGGTGTTCTATCTAAGGAACGTACCTTGTAAATTCCTACATTGATTGGGCTTTGATTTTCGTAGCTGTGACGCTTCTAGAGTGCTTTGCGTTCTTGCTTGGGAGTCTTTTCCTTTGGTTTCTTTTTAGATTGTTTGGTTTGCATTCAAGAATATTTAGAGGTGCATCATAATACGCATTGGTGTGTTAGAAGGCTCTTACCCTCTTGTAGTTAGCATTAATTGAATTGAAAAACAAACATTTCATATACCTACATTAGGGTGACTAACTAAAATTCATTCACATCATCTCAGTTTCACGTCGCATCCCGCTTGTGTAAACAACAGCCACTAAAATCAACACAATAATAAAATTAACTAGATTCATCTTTTATTTTCACTAGTAGTACACCAACACTATCTTAGGTTAGGGTCTTGGAGATAGGAGTGTGAGTTAACTGCTCCAAGACTACAAAATAACTTATGATCTCGTGGTTTCGAGTTAAATCCATTTACAGTAGTGTGGTCTGGGAAGCCCTCCTCACAAAAGGGTCAAGCAAGAGGTCACACTTGGGCTAGGCGAATTGACACAACCCCTTTCACTTAGTTGCGGGTGGTGCGATATAGAGGAATCTCCACACATAAAAACGGTGCCACTATCACTTGGGGACCACTTGGGAGGAAACTCTCGAGGGGGTTTTGGTCCTAGCTCCTTTTGGGGTTAATTTTAATGCCCTTGTGTGTGGATTTGTCTTGCGACTATCCCCCCAGGTCGTGTTATTGTACATGGTGACCATAGTGGTCTATCTTCTCAGGGCTCATACACAGGTGCAGGGTCACGTTCATCTTTTTTGTACATGGGATAAATATTAGTCATACTCTCTCAGTCCTCTCAGAGGGTGCCCCATGGCTAATAAGGGCACTTGCACCGAGTTCACAGATAAAAGGGTTGGGAAGCAAGTCCCTAGTATAACTGTTCCACTGCCAACTTCTTTGTTTTTGGTTTATGTGTGGTATCTTCTAAGACATTTCTAGTGTGTGTTGTTTGGTCCAAGTTAGTAGTTTTAGACTTAGGGTGTTTGTACTAACATAATTGTACTCAAATCATAAGTTACCACCCCAACTAAATTTGTTCCTCGATAGTCACGTCGTGTTCATGGGTTACGTCCTGAACGAGGTGGACTTGTTACCCCTGCATGAAGAGTGCCTATCGGTGCTCAAGACTTAGACCAACACATTGTCTTGGAATCTATACCTAGTCCTTCGGATAGTGACTTGATTTCTATCAAGAATTTGGTAGATGACTTTGATACCCCTACCAATCCACTGTTAATAGATCATTTAGTACCAGAGTTATTGCAGTTAAATCCTGATGGTTCCACACCTACCTACATTCACATGCCTTTAGCCATACTTTACCCTATGGCAAAGTCTGAGATGTCCTTACCTTCTGCATCAACAATATCAACTGTCATGACATCATTGCCACCTCTTATTGTGGCTATACCCACTCCTCTGTCCACACCTCTTACTTCTTCTTAGGGCATTCCACCAGCTTCTTCTATGACTCCTGCAAATTTCTCGAATGTTTCCATGCCCACACCATATCCTATGTCGACTATGGCACCTCAGCCTAGTCATCCAATAGGTTTAGGAATATTTACGTTGCAGTTTTCCCAACCAACTATTCATGTGCCTTAGTTAGGCATGGTTACTTCCAGTAATATGTGGGGAGGATCATCCATTGTCCCTGGTCAGCCTAGGGGCAATGTCGCTTCTAGTATGTCACAAGATTGGTACATTTTTCTTTTTGGAGGGGTGCCACCTACCAGTACTTTTACTTGGGGGGCTAGTTTACCTAGGGGCGACCCTGTTTCCAGTACCATTTCTCACACAAGGTATCCTCCTTATGTCGGTCCTAATGCATAGGACGGTCCTTCTTCTATCCTTGGGTACAACCCCATTAGCAGTCATGTTTTTGGGAGTCCTTTTCTCTCCGGTGGTATTTACCCCAGGGGGCAACCTCCATTTTCCAATCAAACTGGCCTGCAACAGTCTTATGTTGGGGTGAACACTTTTCTTCACCAGCAGGTGCATCATTCCACTCCTTATATGGGGGGACCACACGGTTGGTCAAAGGCCTTTCCTTCCTATGACCCATTTAGTCAGCTCCAAATTCCTTTCTTATCTTCTCTCGATTTACCGAATTTGGAAAAACTGACTAATGACCCCATCCGTCATGATCCTTGGTGGCCACCTATGCCCGCAAAATTACCATCTGATATTCCCAAGTTTGAAGGAAAGCATGGGGAGAATCCATCAACACACATTACAAACTATCATTTGTGGCATTCCTCCAATTCTTTGGTGGATGATTTTTTTTAACTTTGCTTATTCCAATGTAGGTTGAATGGGGATGCCGCAAGTGGTACATTTAGTTCGATACCGCATCCTACAGTGACTTTTTCTCCCTTGCTCAAACTTTCCTGACACACTTCTAGTTACCCACTCAGTATGATATCGACTTTGACCTCTTGTCCAATTTCAAGCAAGATGATGCCACATTAATCTCAGATTATATTCATGAGTGGCGTCATCGCAAGCGATTAGTAAGAACCAAGTTACCTTATGAGATATTACGTAAATGGTTCATTCGATCCCTCCGACCGCAACTTGCTAAAGATGTGTCTATGTTTCAAGCCATTACTAAGGAACAAGCTATTCATGATGCCCAATAGTTGTATCTTATATGTTCACAGTCAGGTACGCTTTATGAGGTGATGCCTAATGCCCCTAAGATTTCCGTTGACCCTCCAAAACCTGTTCCAGGCCCACATGTCGATTGTGTGATTGGATCTGTTTCCGATTCTGTGAGCCAACTTGTTGCCCAACTTGGGAATTTGATTGTTACATCTCAAGCCGTAGAAAGTGCATCTGGCTCTGTTAAAGCACCCCCTCCTGAGCCATCCACCAATTTACTCACGGTGAATTCCACTCAACTGAAGAACAACTAACAATCCAATGATAAGAAGATTAATAAGTGAAATAAACAAAAGAATGAAAATGCTCAGGAGTCTCAACCCAACCCTCAGAGTCAAGGAGGGGGCACTAGTGAACGTCGCCGTAAAATCAAGTTTCCCTTTAAAAATTTTCAAGGTGACCATGTTACTCACGAATGCCCTTGAATGGATGAGGTCCATAGGCTTATTTCACCACTATCTACTCAACATACTATTGTTTTAACCCATCCATTTCCTACACAACCCCAACAATAGATGGTTTCTCAACCTTCTCGCCCTCCGCAAGGGGGCAACGAGGGGTCATCTTCTCATCATTCATCCATCTTCATGTGCAAGGAAAAATTCAGTGTGACCACGTGAGCCAAGTCTTATGATGTTCCTGAGTCGAGTCCCCCATCTAAGGATTCATCAACCCCACTCCCTCCCACTAGACTGCTTACTCTAGATAAGCCTGCGGAACCAATTTATCGCCCTCCCAAGGGTGTTCTCCAGAATACAATACACAATCCTTCAGCCCGGGTTGTTCAACATTACAATATTGTTGAAGACCTAGCCTAGGTTCCTTGTGCCATGTATGCCTTTGAGATCTTGCAAAGCTTTCCTCAGCAGCGCAAAGCCTTATTGTCTTCCATTTGTGGAGCTTACCCATCTGACTCTAATATCATCGCTTTTAACGTCTATATAGTCGCTCCTCGTCTTTCACATCAGATTTCTTTCCAGATCATTATGCATATTTACCATCAAAATATTCATCGCACTTTGGTGGATGAGGGCTCTTCCACGTGTGTTATGTTTGTATCCTGTTGGAAGGCTCTAGGCTCTCCAACACTCGCTACATGGAACATGACACTCCAAGCGTTTGACGAACATTATTTTGTTCCAAAGGGGGTTCTTCCGAATTTTTCCATTGAGTTAGGAGGGAAAACTTTCCATGTTGATGTCAAGGTTGTCGACACCACATTAGATTACAACCTACTCCTTGGCCGTAGTTGGTTTTATGCAATGAATGCAGTCATCTCATCCATCTTTCATTTGATTTGCTTTCCTCATGAAGGCAAGATCATTACCATCAATCAACTTGACTTCTACATTCAATCTGCTCATATTTCCACCACTTGAAATTTTGTACCACGCGTGGAAGATCACCCTGATAAACTACATAGTATTGGTGTGGGGTTGTTCAAAATCTCATCTCTTATGGGAGTCTTTCCTCAACTCCCTCTACCCAACACTCCTATTTCTTCCAAATATCCTATGCATATGATCACTTCCGACACTAGTGGACCCCATCGACATCCTGATCTTTGGGTTGTGTTGCCTGTTATTATGGAAGTTCATCAAGCTAGTGAGCATCCTCTACCACCTCTTGTGGATGAGATTGCCTCTCCAGAATTCCCATCAGTACCTCCTAACGCTAGTCAGAAACTCCATCACAATATGGAATATGACCAGGATCCTTTGCCCACACGGGCCACCCCTCCACTTGTTCCACATGACTCCCTTGATGACGAGGTTAGTTAACTTGGAGGTCATGTATTTATCCGCTGATAATCCTAGGGATATTATGCCTCTTTATTCCTCTAGTCTCCTCGATTTGGAACGAGTAGATCTTGGCATTTTAAATCTTGAATCAACTTAGGGGACACCTTCCCAGTGTTCCTTAAAGTTTCCACTCATGAACCGAGTCAAGCCTTGGGATTATAATGCTGAACTTGCCAATGAATCGTGAAACTCCTTACCAATTGTTGATGGGTTTCTTGTACCCCTTTATGTCTTTATCCTTCATTATGTCGTCAGGTTAATTTTGAGAGCATGACTAGATAGAATGTCCCTGGCATGGTTAACCTTTTTGGATTGGTAAATTTGACTTCCTTTGGCATGGCCCCACACTGATGAGCCATATGGTCACCTCATCCTCCATGAGTACACATATAGAAACCCTTGGCCTTTGCCTGGCTGTGAGCACAGTTTAGCGTGACCTACTAGATTGCGTTGCGCTTGTACATATTGCACATAGGAGTGTGATGTTTTATCTCTCTTTTGGTTTGGTGTGTGCTGCGAGTATTTTTCATTCCTTATTTATGCCAAAAGTCTATATATATATATATATATAAATGGTCATGGTTTTACCTTATCCATGTTTATGTATTTCATTATGTGATTTAAACATGGGTCTAGTCTTTCTAGATGGTTTTTATAGGATAGGGTGGTGTTTCTATTGTGGCATCCATTGGACCTTAGGTGCATTTCTCTTGAACTTGGCATATAGGGGTAGATAATCCACACCATGTCTGTTTCATTTTGATCATCAGTTCCATATTTACGCCTTAGGTCTGACCCCATCAAGTTGCAACTTTCACCACTTTCTTTATGAATGTTGTATCTTGGCGGTAGAGCTTACCTAATCATGGATACCCTAGCTAGCACCTCTTTGTCGAATTAGTGTCCACGCAGTCATTTTTATTCTCTTATTGGAATTCCTCCTTCTGAACCACCATGACCTAGAATCTAAGCCACATGTCCTCTTCTTCGTCTCATTTATGGCCTTACCCTAGGAGGATTCCACCCTTTTCATCCCTTGTGATATCCACTTTTTATCAGCCTACTTCTGCACGTTGAGCCTTGGTTTCTATCTTCCATCATCATCATCTACTTGTCCTATTATTCGCTTTCACTTGGTGTTTTACCCTTTCTTGGAGGAATCATTGCGATGAGTGGTCCTATTAGCCAGCCTCTTATCCTCTTTATGACATGAGAAATTCCAACATTACCGGAACCAGTTGCTACCCTCTATACCACTCGTTCCTCCAAGAGAAGTTTTTTTTAATCTCTTTTCAGACTCCTTAATTTAGAAAATATTGAAGAGTGAACTTGTCTACTTCAATCTCGTTAAAGTACCTGAAGTGTTGTCTACCCAATATAAGTTTAACCATTTTCTGGACTAGGATAGACTAGGTACGAAAAATGAATACCCTAGTCTATTTCAGCTAGGAGGTTCCCCCTTGTATACTTTTATCTCTTTTTCGGGATTGGGGGACAACATTACGAAAAAGGAACTTATTAAAAGAGAAGGGAGGGACCATATTTCTCCATTAGTCATCAAAATGGAAGCGCTAGTTGTGTCGCCCTTGAACATGGCACATGTCTATCTCATTATCTCACAATTGGGTTTTAGCTTACCTAGGATCTGTACCATCCATATGAGTCTCTTTACTCCGTCTGGTTACTCTTCCAGTCATATGGAGCATGCTTTGATGCCTCCTGCAACGTTGCATGATATCACATGGTGCTCATTAGTCATGTTGCCAAGTCACTCTTGTGTCGTGTCGCTATGTGTTTAAGGGAAGTCTCAGCCTGTGTCAACCACCTATAGTAGCCTATTAACCTTTTTTAGTCGACCATGCTGTGTCAATTGTAATTCACCGCTTCATGACTTCATCCATTCATCACATCATCCTGGTTTGTTCTATGTTGATTGATGGGGGATACATCAAGGCCCTCCTTCGACGAATCTTCTCTTGTCAACTTCAACTCATTATCCAGGAGCTTGATCTAGGAACTATTAATACCTTGGAGTTTGCAAACCTCAGTGGCAGGATTCCTCGCGATCGATAGTGGGTTTACATCATTGGCTCCTCATTGATCGATTTCACTGGTGTTCAACACAAACTCCTCTATTCACACTTAGTGGACTGTATTATGTACCTTGGGGTCCATTTTCCTGATTGGTGGATTCCCTCACATCTATTACTAGTTTACCTCATTGGTGGGTAATCAGGCAGTTTCTACCATGCTCGACTTTAGCTCATCTATTCGCATGGTGTAGATTCATACCATCAGGGTTATGTCGAAGACCCTGGGTTAGGGACATCTCACTCTTATATGGCATCCTTCCCAAGTTGTGTTGGAGTTATGTATCATTGATGTACTTTGAGGGCTATCTTGAGACACTTCTCTGTCTGTCATGTGTCCATAGTCCTATTGATGTATATTGTGACATAGATCCACATTGTATTTGTTGGTGGCTATGCTCTATCTGTTGAGTCACATGGATCCACTGTGTATGTCTTCATGGCCATGTTCTAGCATTTCATGTCATGGATCCACAATGTATTTTATGGTGGCCATGTTCAGAATCTTCTTTTGACCGAGCATGGGTATGCTTGCCTCGGGGATGTTATCAGCAGAGTTGATACTTCAAAACTTGAGTTCCTTCGATCTAGCTTCATAGTCTTGGCTCCTTCCTCCCATTTTGAGCATTGAGTATTATTGTAATGCATTTCAACCATCAGTTTCTCTTCTGACCTCATGCATTAGGGGGCATCTGTTACAACCCTATTTGCCACTCCATTATAATGAGAGAAACCCAAGTTCAACTTACCTTATTTGTTTGGCTAAAATGCATCCCTTTTCACCTTTTATTTTACTTATGTGAGATTTATCCCATGTTAAAAGGGTGAAATTACATAATCGAGGAATTTATCATAATTATTTTTCCAAAATATTATAATTACGAGATAATATTTATTTCATAATTGAGATAATTGAGAAAAAGCTCATAATTGTGAAAAAGGTTTTTAGAGTTTGTCATTCCCAAAGAGATCAACTTGACCCACTAGTGTATGAGTTGGCTAGGGGTCCATTATTGTAGAATTTTCCTAACTTCTCAAGCCACTAGGTGTCTAGATACATTCTCCCAAATGATAGAATGAACCTCTATAATCTCACCAAGAGGAAAGGGGGTAGGGGAGAGTATCCAAACTATAGTGTGAGAAATATGTTGTCTTGGGAGAGGAGACCATACTGCAAGTTGGAGGAGAGGATCTTATTTGTTGAAGGTATACATTTGATGTACTTTCATTTATATGGTTAATAAAAATCTATGTTCCCTTCCTTACATGAATTTGTGTTCAGTATGTTATATGATCGTATATATTGCTTTTGATCTCACGATCTTCTAAGGAAGATAAAATTTTGTCCTTGTTTAGTTGTGTTTGTGTGCAGGGATAGAGATTTTGTGCAGACGTGTTGGATCATTCGAGTGGAGTGCAAGATCTGCATCAAACTCAAAACCCTTCCCTGACATGCGAGGATTCCAGGTGTGATCTCTTATCTTTATAGCATAGATCTGACTGCTTGCTGCATGCATGACCATCTGGATTGGGGATCATTATTAGATTGTATTAGCCATTATATTTTTTTGTCTGGTGATCTCAATCGGGCATGAGATCGTGGAGAAATAACTCCTTGCATAATTAAATGCAACATCATGCATAACGATATTAATAACAACAAATAATGAACATAGAAAGATACACAATACTTCGCCAAAAATTCTTTTTTATTAATAAGGCTCTTCAATACATGTGCTTCTTTGACCTGTGCACCCAGCTACAAGTGGTTTTCACATTCAGCTGCGGAGCCTTCCCACGTAGACTCAGAAAATATGATCAATTATGAATTCTATCTATGCTTAGATTAGTTATCTTCAACAAAGTATTACATCCTCTTTATATAGGCTTTCTTACTACAAGACCATGGTCCACATACCATGGATCCGACAAAACAATGGACTAATACCCGAAACCCGTTACAAAATAGGGGACTTTTGACCCACCCCAAAGCCCCTAAGTAGTGCACGATGAATCGAACTTCGCCAGCTCTACGCACTCTACTCCTCAAAATGCGGGGATTTTTATCAAACTTGGACCAATTTGGGTTGTGCTCAACATGCCCCCAACACTCACACATGACTCGTCTTGAGTCACTCAACTATGGTTCCCTTGATTTTCCCCGCAATTCTGTTGTAGAATGCATTATACTGCTGGACTATCAGTGCCATTTGTTTCTCCTCTCGGGGCACCGCCTCCAGCAATGTCTCAGTGGTTGGGTCGACAACCTTTGTTAGGGTCCAACCCTAACCCCTTTATTTATGTAATAAACCCAATAAGGTTGAGTCATAGTCATAGTTAGTCAAAGAGTCAATAAAGCCCGTATTAATAATTGTAAGTGGTTGACCCGCATTTAAGAAAGGGACCATAGTTAGTTGCAAATGGGCCATTGTATTAGATATATGGTATTGAGAGAACCATGGTAATGACCCATGGTATTGTATGTATGAATCCTATATAGAGGCTAGAGACTCCCCATTGAGAAATATCGAGTCTTATTTTGTAATCGAGCTCTGCTCTGCTGGAGGTTGCCCCCTCGAAGAGGCAAGTGAACATTGCTTTCATCTCTAAATAATAAAATACTTGTTGTTTTTTTCATTTTGTTATGTGTTCTAGGTTGTATTTCTTCGCATATTTGGTATTCTGGAATTTCTCACAGGTCAAGAGCATAACAAGTGGTATCAGAGCACTTTCCAGGGCTGGTGGTACCTCCATTTTTAGTAGTTTTTTTTTTATGCTAGAGATGTGTTCCGAAGTCTTTAAACCACAGGATCTATCGTTGAGTGCATAAACCTGCGGATTTGGGGAGACATGAATGCAGGAAATACAAGAGGTGGTCACGCTTGTTGGAATCCCTTGTAACCCCTGTGGGTACCCCTTCAAGTAGTAGCACATTACACAGAACCGCACACGGATTTCCTTCCACATGCCCTCTAGGTATATTGGAAGCCCCCTAGGCTCACCTAAAACCTTGCCTTAGATAAGATGTTAGTCGTCTTGCTGCTACAGTACACTGAGAATAGCACCTGGGGAGATTACTCATGTGTATGATAGGGTAGTCAGGTAGTACGGCTAAGGGCATGTTTGATCCTCCTTAGTTAGTGCCCAAAAAGATTGGATTGAGTACTATTGTTGGACCCTTATGTATATTGTGATCTGTAGCACTTGACACTCCTTTGAGACCATAGTTCCCTCGACTCTCTAAAGATCGCCCATTATCTTATTTGCCATATTAGATCCACTAGTTTGGGTTCTACTGTTGCAGTACGAGTCTGAGGCCTTCCCGAGACACTTACAAGAGACATAGTCCATAAGATTCAAGACAACAAGCTAATCGCAGTGGTACCATTCACTTGTCAGCTTCAATTTTCAGGCGGTCCCAAATTTTTCAAAGTGACGTCAAGTGACCAAGATCTGTGTATGGTAGAAACCAGAGCTCAAGTCATGGCCAACGAAAACATCAAGCGCCTTGAACAAAAGATGGAGTCTTTTCAGGAATAGTTGCAAAAATTCATGGCACAATTCAATATGAGCCCATCGGGGTTGCATTCGAAGGCACCATGGTATTAATGAAGACCTTGAAGGAGAATCTAGCCATCATATTCACTTCCATGGAAATCACCAACATTCCCACCCTTGGCCACCCAAGTTGGACATGTATAAATTTGATGGCTCTAATCCGGCAGTATGGGTAGCACAAATGGAACAATATTTCATTCTGAATGATATTCGAGATGATCAAACTAAACTACGTGTGGGATCCCTTTACTTGGACCAAGAGAGATGGCGATGGTGGCAGTGGCATCGGAAATGTTATCCCGGGAACATAACTTGGCAAGTTTTCTCAAAATCTCTTTGTGACCGCTTCGACAGAGAATCTAATTTTTTGGGTCATCTTACTAAGCTCCGACAAACAGGCACAGTAAAAGACTACATTGCAATCTTTGAGACATTGGCCATCTACATAGAAGGTCTAGGAGATGAATTCTACTTGGAATGTCTTATAAGTGCTCTCAAAGAAGCCATCCAAGCCCATGTCCAGATGCACCACCCACCTACATGGATAGACGCTTGCAAAAAGACTATCGAAGTGGAACGTGCTTTAGCTGCCCAATCTCCTTATCCAAATTTCATAGCCAAGGGACGCCCCACCCAAGCTGAGGGCCCTACCAAAACACTTAAGGTTCAAAATGTGTCTCCAACAAAAATGGCTGAAAGAAGAAAACAAGGACTGTGCTACTACTGTGATGACAAATACTCCCCAGGTGTAAGGAACCAAAATTCTTTCAAATTGATGTTACTAATCACAACTCATCTGAGGAAGCCCCACCCCTTGGGGGACTAAATGACGAAGTTGAGGAAACCCAGCAGGATAATGAGCTCACAGCTACGCCAGAGGAACCAGTTATCTCGCTACATGCTTTGGCGGACATTTTTGCGCCCCAAACTCTCAAAATTAGAGGCTTTATTAAACATCGCCCCGTAGTAGTATTGATTGATAGTGGCAACACTCATAACTTTATACATCAGTGAGTCGTCAATGTTGTTCATTATTTTGTAAGGGAAGTCTCTAATTTCCATGTCCTGATTGCTGATGGGGGGACAATGAAATGTGAAGGCCGATGCAAAAATATTAAACTTCAGATGGGAGACTACCACCTAAAGACCCACATGTTTGTGATTAACATGGGTGGTTGTGACCTTGTCTTGGGTGTTGAATGGCTTCGCACACTAGGCCAAATCACAATGGATTTCTAGGAGTTATATATGATTTTTAAGTAGAATGACCACATGCATACCCTTCCTAGACTCCAGGCATGTGCTCCTTCTATCATTAGCTAGAATTATGAGGCTCCTTCCTAAGGTCCTCTAACTAAAACTAAATTTATCTAATTTTAAACACAATAAGATGGGAAATAACTTATTTATATCTAAACATTTATTTGATGATAACACACCGTTAAAATTTATTTTCCACAATTAAATAAGTAAGAATTTCATTGCAACCATTTACATAAGTAATCAATAAATGGAGGAATACCTATTCCAATAGCTTAGTTGAGATGCTCCTGAGCTCCTGAATCTGTTGGGATGCTCCTCTTGACTACCCGACTGGATTTTCCTCCTAGCCAACTAGGAAGTATTTCCTAGCCCAAGGAACCTCCACAGGTTCCCTAGCCCTCCGAGCCCAAGTCCAACCAGATGTAGTGTGTCCAAGTTTAACCAACACTCTCTAGATCCAAGTTTGATCTCCCTCCTCTTTCTCCACATCCCTCCTCCAAAACAAAATCCTCCAAAATAGAACCAAACCAAAACCAAGACCAAGGATCCTCCCCTCTCCTCTCATCATCCTTCCCTTTTTATGCCTCTTCCTCCCATCCACCTCAACCACCTATCATTAATGTCATGACTACCCCCTCATCCTTTCATTTAGTATCCTTTACTTTTCTTACCATATCTTCTCCTAAGTAGATTTGAGAAGACATTTTGGGGACGAGATATGAATATTTAATTTGGAAATTAATTTGGAGAAGACCATATCTTCTCCCAAGTATATTTTGAGATGACACCTTGGGATATGGATATTTAAATTGGAATAAATGGAAGGAGACCATATCCTATCCAAAATTAAATTTGAGAATATAAGTTGGGAATTGAATAATAACAATAATAAAATTTATATCAGTAAATTAAAATTATAGTTTCACAAATGTAAGTATATACCAATATTTCTTGGTAATTATAAGTCAATATTTTTAGGTAAATAAAATTTGCATGATAAGATTAAGTAGGCCATTACATACACCCCTCATTCAGAAAACTTTGTCCGGAAGTTAGAATGAAAAAGATACAAGGAGTTCGAAAGTAGTTTGACAATAAGGCATAACAAAATAGGAGAGAGTTATGGTAGTAAAATTTAATAAGTCACGCAATGATACCACTTCCCATCAAGAGTCTCCAACTAATCTATATCCTCCTATCCTTCCTAACCTACTTCCGTTCCCACCCTATCCATCCTTTGTTGTTATAATATTTTCTCTTTAATTCTTAAAAGGTCCTATAAATCGAGGTGGTAACTTCATACCTTTCTCAAACTAAATATTGTTAGGAATAACTAAAAAAATAAAATTAAAACTCGGTCCCCCACTTTAAAACTTCGATTGGTACTATGTGCATCAACATAACTCTTTTTCCTATCTTGTGCTTCCTTTAAACTTCATTGAATCTATCTTACCTATTCCTCCATTTTGAAACATAACTATCGTGAACTATTACTATGTCTTCCATCCTTTCGTCAACTAAATGGTGTCTTGCATGGCCTCCCATATAGAGCTTGATAAGGAGGCATCCTAATTGAATTGTGGTAATTGTTGTTATAGGAAAACTCTACCAATAGTAAGTACCTTTCCCACCGAGTCTAATTATCCATGACATACATTATAGACATGTATTCTATAACCCAATTTACTCTTTCAGTCTTTCCATCTATTTATAGACGATATGCAGTGCTAAGGTTTAACTAAGTCCCCAACACTAACTGCAAACTTGTCCAAAATGTATATGTAAAGTGAGAGTCCCTATCAAAATGATCTTTGTGGGTAACCCGTGTAGTTAGATAACTTCACCTATAAATACTCAAACCAAAATGGGAGCAGTCTCCTAGACAAGGTATTTAGCCACCTAGAGATACCAAATACATGGCCAAAATAGAATATGTTAAGGTTGTTTCTCCAAGAAGAGAGCAACTCATCCTTCAAGAGTGATCCATATATATATATATATATATATATATATATAGATATATATATATATATTTGCAATTAATGGTCATGACCACCTTTACAAGTGGAGTGACTTCAAAGAATATGCCAAGGTAATTAGAGTCTTGTAGGCAAACAACGTAACTCCTCCAAATGGAAATAGCATAAAGATGTTAGGGAATTATCTCCCAGGATCAACCAAATTGGCCATAAATAGTACTCCCATAGAAACATGTGTCACAATTGTCCATAAAGTTGTTATAACCTCCTCAAAGAAGTGGGGCATCCTCAATCAATATGCCAAAGTGGTTAAATGCATAGGTACCAACACCTCTCCTTCAAGGAATATGATAAATAGTTCACCCTAAGAGATTGTGTAATGAGGCTAGGGCACTCTCCAATATAGTAATAAAGGATCTTCCCAAACCAAGAGAAACTATATGATACAATGTGAAAATAACATACCAAGTGACCAAAACCATGGGTGTCAATGTATAAGACCACCCAAGAAAGGTCTAAATGCCTCCAAATGCATGAGAAGATGCCAAATAAGGTGAGTGATTTCCTCTATCAAGAAAATAACCACTCACAATATGCCACATCATAGTCAAACTATAAATATCCATTGACATTCTTCTAACAAACCACAACCACTTTTCCAGGTCATCAAGACATCCACCAAAAGGGACATCAATTATGCAACAAAGGGTGGGTGTACTACTTCAAGGTTCACCAATCAAAATCATGAAACAATAATCCAAGTGAAACCCTATGAACACATGCAAACATGCCCAACAACTAATTCATTATGTCAAGGAGCAATAATTAACCAACAATACTTAAGGAAACTCTTAGCTGATAGATATACGTCATCATAAATGTGCTAAGGGTAAATCAAATGTTTGAGCAATGTTATGCAAGGCCCTCAATCACATTTCAAACACCATATGTGCTAGATGCAAGCCTAAAAACGAGAAATGATGATGCCAACCAAGGACATAATGTGCATTATCTAACATGGGATATCAATAATAAATCATAGTAACAAACCCCGATGGTTATGTGATTTCAAGGACAATGACACTAGGTAAGTGCGCATAAGAACAACTTTCTTTAAGACACCTCAGCACTCACCAGAGGTGATCAACAATGTCATGAGGGAAGTGTCAAGCATAATGTAAGCACAAACCATGACTTCCCTCAATAAAAGCATTAAGCTCCATCAAATAATCCTACAATTGCAAGCTTAGTATAAAGAAGATGTTAATTGATAGTCACTTATATAAGCGCCTTTGGTAACAAGATATGCCAAAAAAAAAAAAAAAAAATCAATACTCCATGTGCAACATGCTTGGTTAGGGTTAACAAACACCACCTAGCACTCAACCTTGATTTGAAAAGGAATAACTCTTTATTTAATATTGTGAGAAAAAAAATGATATGGATTAGACTAATAAAGCAACTACTATAATAACATGATGCCAAAAGGCTAGGGAGATGAATCCCATTCACAAAGCTTTATATCTTTTTATTTATAAATCCTTCATCAAGTGTGACATATGGAACTCCTAAAATTTTTTTATTTTTAGATTTATATGTTCTAACATTGAAGGGGCTAGCTTGATTGATAGTTGCCAATGTTCGTAGTAGTTTGGTTACTTTGTTGCCAACAAATGATTAGTTTGACTCCCCTTGGGTGAGGCACACTAATTTACACCTATGGGTTTACAAGGGAAATGCCATGTAAGGGACATGTATAATGGAGGGAAAGTTGGTTACAGATATTTTCATGTAAAACATTAAACAATTCCCTCTCATGATTCTAGGGTTAGGGAGTTTTGAGGAGTTAAAGAGTTAACCAGAATTTGAGTGGTTGTCTCTCACTAGTATCGTGCATAGGGGTTTTGGGGATTGTGAACAGAGAGTTGAAGGCAGTGCAGCCTCCCTACTGCCATGGCAGGAAGGCCTGCAGAATATGTAAATTTATGTTCATGTTTAATGGAATCCGGATTCTCGTGTCCAGTCTGTGCTATGGATCTGTGTTTTTATGTGGATTTTATTTGCAAATGTGGTGTTTCTCATGTATGAAGTCCGTTTTGATCTCTAGTTGAGCTCCTATTTGATTTTGGTTCGCAACAATCTAGTTAACCTCTCATCTTGAAGCTCACTCCAAATTGTTAGATTTTCTAAACCGTGGTAAACAGATTCCACACTCAAAGAATTCCTATGTGAAACTAAACAGTGGAAAACTTAGCTACTTAAAACTGCACTCTGTAATTAATGCTAGAATATATAAACACGTGTTGTGGAAACAAAGTAAATTGATTGTCAAACCTTGTTACTGCTTTTCTTTACTTCTTAAGACAATCTGCTACAAGAAAACAGTAAACTAACTGCTAAACAGAAAACTGAACCAGTAAACCTATACCCCTGCTTTCCTCCTTATAGGTTGGGAAGAAGAGTAGGACACAAAATTTGGACACATGCAAAATGATGTCTCAATTGGAGATGATCGGAGGCATTCAAGCATGCATCCTTATCTGCATGCATGCACCTAACTGAACTTAGACTTAAGCTAGAATTAGAAAACTGCTTAATAAACTGAAACCAACACATGTAGTTGCATGCATCCTCTTTTATTAACTTAAATATGACATGTGATCTTGTAGAACTAGAATCTAAGGATAACCTCATCCTATCTCATCTATGGCTTGTGCATGCATGCATGTGCCTGTAATGATGGAAGCTTAGATATAGTGGTGTGCCCTCTAGCCTTCTTTAATTATGCCCCTTCATCTACAAACCACCATACAACATGGAAATTAATGCTATATGGATATACTGTGTGTGTGATGCTGCTGTAACAGAAAAGTGCCCACTTCAGTCACATGTGTGCACAGTGTTGTAGAAGACTATCTGAGGGGCACTCTAACACAAATCACCACTTCACTGATTTTAAATCCTCCTATATGAACTTTGTCCACTTGTGGCAAATCCAAGATTACCACTGTAACCCTCAATGCTGAACTATTTTCATATCCTCTCATTTAACTCATAAAATTCCCCTATCAAGAATCATGACAATTGACAGAAAAACGAATAAATATGACCACTTAAATAAATGCTCACAAAATTGTCACATTTTCTAAAATAGGCCAATCATCAATAGCCCTTTCCTTCCTTGCATCCACACCTTGATCTGCAACATCAACAATGGCTTTCTGCTCCATGTCTTGGCTGTAACTTTCAGTTTAGCCTCAGCCTCAATTTCATTTTCTTTAAGTTCATGAACACATGCCTTTGCATGCTTGTTCTCCTCATATTTATCAATTTACCCTTCTTCCTCCATCCATCTTTTACTTTTTAAATTTTGACAATGTGTCTTCCCTCCTCTTCAATTTCTCTACCTTTATTATCTAAGTTGCACGAAGTTTCATCCCTCCACATTTTTGGCAGAAACATTAGAAAACGTTCCAAGAAGTTTCTGGATTTGGAAACATGCCTCGAATTGCCTGACAAGGAAAATGGGCAACATAACTATATATCGGATTTCGTATTCAACTCATCTGCAAGTTGAGTGTTGCCTTGCCAATATGTGTGGGCAATCCACTTTCTATAGAGTGAATATCTAGTTATTACAACATTAGTGCTATCAACTAGCCAAAAAAGATTGTGACATTGAAATGGATTAGTGGCTACATTTTATAAGGAAGAATATTAATTAAAATATGATTAAAAAAATGAAGCCACTCACCGTCTTTCATTTGAAGAGAAATTGCAGTGGTGTTCGGCCCATCTTGCTTCTTGTACACCCAAGCAATGTTGAGGTTTGTGAGCATGGTAATAAGGTATCCCACTATGCAGAGCATGAATGCAAAAGGATACTTCTTGTCCATCACATCTCCAAATGTTTCTATGGAAGTGCTTTGGAAATGCATCCAAGTTGTCCCCGAGAAGAAACTGGCTACAAACTGAGTTCCCAGAAAAAGAAATCTTGTGGTCTTTCTATAAAAATAGGGGCAAATTTCCTCTGCCAATGTTCCCACAAAAGCTAGTTTTAGGCAGCAGATCTCAAGTTTAATGCACCATCACTGGAACTTCTAGAGTTATTTCCTTTGTGGGCAATGATTAATAGAATCACGATGCAGTTGATTATAACAATACCTACCCCTGTAATTGTTCTCATGGCCATGGCTTGCTATTGTGATTGATTTTGTTTGTATTTGAGTAGTAATGGAGATTTTGGGCCATCTAGGTCTGGGATGGATTCTACCTTGACACTGTACATGATAATATATGTCTCTCTCATAATGCTCTCTACTTGCTTCTTCAGGTCTTTGCTGGTTGCGTGTGGCTATAACACTACAATTTCCATTGGAGGTGGAGGCCAACTTTGGCTTTATGCATTGAACTATATCCAACAAGGTTGATGGAGTACATACCACAAACTACAAATTATGTCACCATTGACATAGAAATTGGATTTTTCACTTAACTCACCTCCTGCACATCTTGGTGGTCCATCGTATCATAATTTTGTGTTTGCATCTCTAAGGAAGCACCATGTTGTTTTACTACATCATCTTCACCCTTCCTAAAGGTCTTATCCTCATGAGTTAAGCAGATAATGCATAAAACATGTTGTTTGTCTTTTCATCTTTGCTGATTTGGACTTGTTTCAGCAATAATGTCATCTAAGGCTTCATTTCTTTAGATTTTCCTCACATGACACATCTTTGATCTAGGCATATGGATGAGTTTGTTTTTTTAAATTAAATTTCAGCCACAGTTTTTCTGAACCAATTCTATATCCTTATGATAGAAACTGCTGCAAATGGGAATGGAGATCAAAACTAACAATTTTTTTTCGCTGGAGCAGCTCAGAGGAGGAACCCACTTTCTCTCCATGGCTTCGAGGTCCACACCATCCTCTTACAATAAAATTAATATTTATCATCACGGTCTATATGTTTATGATTACATTCATAAAGATCCCAAATACAATCACTTTAAACTGATTGATAGCAATATGCTCAGCCCCAAAATATTTATGGAAAAATGTACAGAATTAGGGAAACCAAGAGCAACTTTGTTTATCACAGTTCCCTTTTGCTCTAATAAAGAAACTTATTGAATTAACTAAACAGAAGAATAGAAATGCAAAACATTGAGGTAAATGGATGTGAACAATTACAACCATATAATTCCAAGAAGAACAAAATGCCACAAGATTGTATTTTGTGGTCAACAAGAAAAGGACTAGGCATGATAAGCTTATCTGATTCAGACTAATTTTCTCATCCTCGAAATAGGGATAATACAACAAACAGAACAACAATAAGCCCAAAACACTCCAAAAAAAAATTAGAGCCTTTAGTTTCCACCTAAATGGGTGATGACATTGAATGAATGGGCGAGATAACTTTTGCAAAGTTTGTCCTTTATTACTCTGTTTCTTCTGATTTTCATAACCGTGGAAACTTCAATGGAAGGCACGGTAATTAAAAACCAATATTACCCTTATAAATTTTGTATGTTATTGAAATATATGGATTCTTGTGCTTCTCTTGACCATCCAAACACAACCCAATTAATAATTTTATTTCTAGGTTTGATAAGAGAACATGTTTTCTTGCTTGATCTTGATATGTTCATTCGCTCTTTTCTATTTTTTTCTGGAGTTGGGAGGAGTTTTCCATGTGGAATTCTGTTGTTGTGTGGTAGATTTCCATGATGAGTTCTCTTGAAATGGGTTGGAACCCCAAATTCTCTGCAATACATATTTCCTTCGGTTGCTTTGATTCATTTTTTTCATATAAAAAATCTTTATATTCGATAATTCAGAGTATATATAGACGTGTTTGATTGACACTATTCAGAGCCAAAAGGTCTTTACTATCTTCTGTCCACAAAAGGAAAAAGAAATATCTCAACAACTAATTAATACAATCATCCTTCAGGCTTTTACAGCCTCTCTATGTGCTTGAAAAGCACTAAAAAATTACAAAGTCAACGTGCCCATTCAGGCCTTTTGATCATCAGCAAAAAAGAAAAAAAAAACACCAGTAATAGAAGACAAAAAAATGAGATTAGCGTTAGTACTAGGCCTGTTTTACCTATTAATAAAGAGAAAAAAAAAATGGCTTCGGGAAGGAGAGCTCCATTCTTGAACATTTGTTCAGACAAAGTCCTTCCCTGCAAGGAAAAAGCTTCTTTAGTGTGCATTGAATTCCTTATAATTGTGGGAGAAACTAAGCTCTGAAAACTCATTTTTGTCTTGGTAACCTTAGACATGATTGGACGGAGAGGTAGATTTGCAACAACAATTTGGATGGCAAGTGTTTATCTGATGTTGCTTGTGAAACTATTGGAATACACAACTATAATAGAATTGACTCATACAGAGTTTCTTGAAGCACAACAGGCTCTAAATAAAATTGTTGACTGGTTTAGGCGCTTTCCAACCATTTTACAAGGGTGTGAGAACACCATTCAAATGCTTCTCGGCCAATATGCACACTCATTAGGTTGCTTCAATGAAGCTGTGTTTCAAATAGTGAGCCAATAAATATATTTATTTATCTAACGAACGTATACATTTGCAAGAACTGTGAGTAAGTGTAAGAAGTCTTAGAAGATGTGCCTATGGCCAGTATCCTTCCGGCGCCTCTAAGCCTGATGTTAATACTAAGCTATTCTTATAATGCCTATTTATATACTTTCTAGAGGAGAGGATTTTCTGCCTCAGATCTGCAATGTCAGTCTCGCTGAATTGATCCTCTAGAATCCAGTCCCACGTGACCGGATCCCTCATCCAAAACGTTGTTCTCTTTGTATTCCCTCCACCTCCACCTACTTTACTCCCCTCCGGAAACTCCCGCAACACTACTCGTGCTCTCATTGCTTCGGCCGCTGTTGCCGTATATTGACGGGCATGAGAAATTTTGATGGCAGTCAGCAGAGAAGATAATCTGTGTGCAGATAGAAGCCGATACGCCATGTTGAAAACAATACCCAAGAAATGAATAAAAATTATGGAGACAAGACGGGCAATAGAGAAGAGGAGGGAGTGAGGATCGAAGCAACGAAGCTAACCGAGAGTAAAAGCATGAAAGCCATGTGTCAGGTGTATGCAGTCATATCTTACATTTGGACATAATAGGTCGCGTTTATAGGTCTTTGGACTCATATGTGGGCTTTCGAGAGAAAATAGGTGCACTTTTTTTTCATTTAAATTTATGGTCAAAATAATTTAATAATTCAATTTATTTTGGTTTCTAATATAATTAAATTTGTTTGCAATATATATATATATATATATCTATATATATATATTAGTAGGTAGGCTTCAAGGTCCAAATTTTGAACCTAGGCTCTGATACCACGTGTGAGGCTCCTTCCTAAGTTCCTCTAACTAAAACTAAATTTCTCTAATTTTAAACACAAAATGATGGGAAATAACTTATTTATATCTAAACATTTATTTGATGATAACACACCGTTAAAATTTATTTACCACAATTAAATAAGTAAGAATTTCATTACAACCATTTACCTAAGTAATCAATAAACGAAGGTTTTAGTAGGTAGGCTTCAAGGTCAAGATTTTGAACCTAGGCTCTGATACCACGTGTGAGGCTCCTACCTAAGGTCCTCTAACTAAAACTAAATTTCTTTAATTTTAAACACAAAATGATGGGAAATAACTTATTTATATCTAAACATTTATTTGATGATAACATACCATTAAAATTTATTTACCACCATTAAATAAGTAAGAATTTCATTGCAACCATTTACATAAGTAATCAATAAGTGGAGGAATACATGTTCCAATAGCTTAGTTGAGATGCCCCTGAGCTCTTGACTCTGTTGGGATGCTCCTCTTGACTACCCGACTGGATTTGCCTCCCAGCCAACTAGGAAATGTTTCCTAGCACAGGGAACCTCCACATGTTCCCTAGCCCTCCTAGCCCAAGTCCAACCACATGTAGTGTGTCCAAGTTTAACCAACACTCTCCATATCCAAGTTTGATCTCCCTCCTCTTTCTCCACATCCCTCCTCCAAAACAAAATCCTCCAAAACAAAACCAAACCAAAACCAAGACCAAGGATCATCCCCTCTCCTCTCATCATCCTTCCCTTTTTATGCCTCTTCCTCCCATCCACCTCAGTCACCTATCATTAATGTCATGACTACCCCCTCATCTTTTCATTTAGTATCCTTGAATTTTCTTACCATATCTTCTCCCAAGTAGATTTGAGAAGACATTTTGGGGATAAGATATGAAAAATTAATTTGGAAATTAATTTGGAGAAGACCATATCTTATCCCAAGTAGATCTTGAGATGACACCTTGGGATATGGATATTTAAATTGGAATAAATGGAAGGAGACCATATCCTATCCAAAATTGAATTTGAGAAGACAAGTTGGGAATTGAATAATAACAATAATAAAATTTATATCAGTAAATAAAAATTACAATTTCACAAATGTAAGTATATACCAATATTTCTTGGTAATTATAAGTCAATATGTTCAGGTAAATAAAATTTGCATGATAAGATTAAATAGGGCATTACACACATCGAATGGAAAAGTTGTTGAAAAAGGGCCATCATGGAGTTATCGCCCAGTTTAATTCCATCTAGGCCATAGAACCCACTACTCTTCATATTCATCCTAAGATGCAACAGGTCTTAAACCGCCACCAGCCAGTATTTGACAAACCTAAAGAGCTTCCACCCTCTAGAGGGAAACATGATCATAGCATCACTTTGGTCCCAGGGGCCCAACCACCTAATGTGCACCCATATCGATATCCTTTCACCCAAAAGAATGAAATTGAAAAAATCATCAAGGAACTCCTTGAAGCAGGTGTTATTCGTCCTAGCATCAGCCCTTATTCATCACCAGTGGTCATGGTGCTCAAGAAAGATGGGGAATGGCTCATGTGTCCGGACTTTTGGGCCCTCAACAAGCTAACTGTCAAAGACAAATTCCCTATCCTGGTTGTTGATGATCTTCTTGATGAACTACATGGTGCTCAATTCTTTACCAGGCTAGATCTTCACTTTGGCTATCACCAAATCCACATGAAGGAAGTAGACATTCCCAAGACTGCTTTCCGCACTCATGAAGGCCATTATGAATTCTTGGTCATGCCATTGGGTCTCTGTAATGCTCCATCCACTTTTCAAAGCCTCATGAATCACCTACTGAAACCATATCTCCAAAAATTTGTCCTCGTGTTCTTTGATGACGTTCTCATCTACAACCTAACTTGGGAAAAACATCTCCATCATGTAGACCTAATCTTGCAACTGCTCCGAAATCACAAATTATTTTTCAAATTTTCCAAGTGCTCTTTTGGCGTGGAAGAAGTTGAGTATTTGGGACACATTGTGGGTCATGAAGGTATCAAGGTTGATCCCAAAAAGATACAGGCAATGAAATATTGGCCCCAACCAAAGACCTTGAAGAGTTGAGGGGATTCTTTGGTCTCGTTGACTACTATCGCAATTTTTTCCACAATTATGGTCGCATTGTTAGCCCCCTCACTAACCTTATCAAGAAAAATTCATTCCTCTGGACTGATGCTACACAATAGGCGTTTGTGGCTCTCAAACAGGCTATGTGTTCCACTCCAGTATTGGCACTACCCAACTTCACCAAATCTTTTGTCATTGAATGTGATGCTTTAGGTACTGGTATTGGTGTTGTCTTAATGTAGGAAGGTTGACCCTTGGCTTTCACTAGACAACAACTGAGTGGGAAACATCTAGGACAATCTACCTATGAGAAAGAGATGATGGCCATCTTACATGCAGTAGATACTTGGCGACCATACTTATTGGGAAAATGTTTCCAAATTCACACAGACCATCAAACCCTCAAATATTTTTTGGAACAATGTCTATCATCACCACAACAAAACAAATGGCTGGCCAAAATGTTGGGATATGATTATGGGATAATTTACAAGAAAGGGCGTGACAATGTAGTAGCAGATTATTTATTGCGCCAATTTGAGGAGGAAAGCACCCTGCTATCAATCTCTCTTCCCATACCAGATTGGATTAAAGAAGCCCACAATGAATGGTTTTCATGCCCCTCTCTCTCCCAACTCATTAATAACTTGAGATCAGATCCTAATTGCTCAGTTGGATACTCTTGGAAGGATGAGATTCTTCGCTACAAGGATCGAGTAGTGATATCGCCGACATCCACCCTCAAAACTCGCATTTTGGCATAATTGCACTCATCTCCCACTGCCATGCATGCAGGCTTTTAGAATACCTATGCTCGCACTCATTGTTCTTTCTTTTGGATGGGCATGAAGAATGAAATTCTTACCTTTGTCGCTTAATGTGATGTGTGTCAACGCCACAAAGGAGAAACAGTCAAGTCACTAGGAACCTTACAAAAATTGCCAATCCCTGCCTCCATCTGGACAGACGTTTTTATGGATTTCATTACTGGTCTACCAAAGTCGAGCAACAAATCATTCATCATGGTGGTTGTGGAAAGACTTTCTAAATATGCTCATTTTTGTGCTCTACCCCACCCATTTACCCCCACTTTGGTGGCTCAAGCTTTCATGGACCAAATCTTCAAACTGCATGGCATGCCAACTTCCATTGTGTCTGATCGTGACCCGAATTTCACAAGAAAATTTTGGCAAGAACTTTTCAAGCTACAAGGCACCCAACTCCAACTAAGTACTACATATCATCCCCAAATTGATAGTCAAACTGAAGTAGCCAACAAATGTTTGGAGACATACCTAAGATGCTTCACTTCAGAAAAGCAGCATCAGTGGGTACAATGGCTACCTTTAGCTGAATGGTGGTATAATACTAACTATCATGAAGCCACCAAGATGACTCCATATGAAGCAGTGTATGGCCAACTCCCACCTTCACCTATTTCTTATATCCCTGGATGCTCTAAGGTGCAAGCAGTTGATCAACTCCTACATAATCGTGTCGTCGTGATAGCTTGTCTCAAAGAGAATCTCCATCAAGCTCTAAATTGAATGAATCAATAGGCAGACCATCATCGTTCAGAGCGCACATTTTAAGAAGGGGATCAGGTATTCTTGCGGCTGCAACCATATAAGCAAACATCGCTCAAAGAAAAGGGCTACCAGAAATTAGCTCCCAAATTCCACAGACCTTATCAAATAATTCACCGCATTGGAGCAGTAGCCTACAAGCTGGCCTTGCCACCAACTTCAAAAATCCATTCAGTCTTCCATGTATCATGCCTCAAGAAAGTGGTGGGGAACAATTTTAGAATTCAAACCAGTCTACCCGAATTGGATGAGGAAGGTTCCCTCTAGCTCTAACCTGAATAGGTCCTCGATATTTGTGAAAGACATATGTGCAGCTGCAAGATCAAGGAAGTCCTCGTCAGGTGGAAAGACATCTCTCCAAAAGATGCAACCTGGGAACCAGCCACTATTCTTCAGCAGTTTCTGCAGCTTTAGCCTTGAGGACAAGGCTGCTTTTGATGGGGGAGGGCATGTTAGGGTCCAACCCTAACCCCTTTATTTATGTAATAAACCCAGTAGGGTCGATTCATAGTCATAGTTAGTTAAAGAGTCAATAAAGCCTGTATTAATAATTGTAAGTGGTTGACCCGTATTTAAGAAAGGGGCCACAGTTAGTTGCAAACGGGACATTGTATTAGATATATGGTATTGAGAGAACCATGGTAATGACCCATGATATTATATGTATAAATCCTATATAGAGGCTAGAGACTCCCCATTAAGAAATATCGAGTCTTATTTGTAATCGAGCTCTTCTCTGCTGGAGGTTTCCCCCTCGAAGAGGCAAGTGGTCATTTGTTTCATCTCTGAATAATAAAATACTTGTTGTTTTTCTCATTTTGTTCTATGTTCTGGGTTGTATTTCTTCGCATATTTGGTATTATGTAATTTCTCGCAGGTCAAGAGCATAACAACCTTCTATAGTATTTCTGCCTCCCTTTTCTTCAACTCTTTGAGCCTTTGGTCCACTGCATGAGAAAGTTTGAGGGCATCATCCTGCCATGGCTGAGTCCTCGCTTGAAAAATTTGATCTTTCCTTCGAAGATCATCTATATGCTTTTGGAGGTTCTTTCCTTCAGTAATATTGGCGAGCTTCTGCAAGACTAGTAAGGTCTTTACAACTGCCAAGATCTCATTGTGTTGCTTCTACTTCACCTCTAATTCCTCCTCAATCTTTTGTATGTTTGGATCCTCTTGTAGTGAGGTCCAAATCTACATCATGTCATCCAATAATTTCCCTCAGTCCGCCATTGTGTCGGAGATGCCTTTCAATGTTGCATTTAAGTCTTTCTACCTTTGCTCCCGCACTTTTGGTGGCATGGTTGGCTGGAGCCTTATTTGCAACTCTGATATCTGCACTTCGTACTTGAATTTTATCTTTGCCAGTGTATTCTTTGATTCCTTGATCGCAAGGGTGAGCTTCGTGACCTTCTCTGCTAGTGGTTTATCCTCACCAACCTTCACATCCGAGACTGTGCTACAACTATCTTCGATGGATTTTTCCAAATTCTCTTGTCGCTAACATGCATTATCTCTTTGCTTATCCATCTGTTGCAGCTCCTTCTTCAACACAACTTTCTCCTTTTCCACCTACATCATCAATGTTGAGGTTCGTTGTTCCTACTCTTACATATCGATTGTTAAGCTTTGTTGGCATTCGTGTATCACCTGAATGGGCAATGTGAAAATATTTATGTTGACGGTCTTCCATGCTTTGGCTCGTCCATTGTCCTCCGGTGTGTAGAACTGTAGTGCCCCTGCTGGCACCTGCAAAATTATAATGCCAAACTGTGTCTCTATTCTTCGCTCTACCTGTAATGGCTGAGTGATTTGTTCTAGTTGTTTTGCTATTTGTAGCAATGCCTTCAGCTCTGTGATGCCCTATTGTACCTCAGCCAATATATTTCTATAACAATTTTCAATTTTGTCCCAGGTCTCTGTTGTGATCTCTTGGACCTTCTCTCTGATCTTGTTGATGTCCCCATCAGTGAGGACAAGTGCTTCTATGCCCTTGGACTTATCTGCTTTCTACTTTTTCCTCTTGCCTACCACAGTTGTTGTGTCTCTCCTTCTAACAATAAAAGGTGACTCCTCTGATACTCCTGCATCACTAAGGGGTTCCTCATGATCCTAGTCTATTTCCTTTGTTTCTATCTCTGCATCCTTTCCACTTGTACCTACATCATGCGGGGTACCCTTATCTATTCCAACCGCTCCACCGGGTGGAGTCATCTATTCTTTCAGCCATTGTTGTACTACTGCGAGAATATCACCTTCGGTTACTAAGTATGGAAATGGGTGACATGTCCTAGTTGGGTCCTTCATTGCCTTCACATAGGCTTTGTGGAACTTGCTTTGAAGTCTGCAATGTGACAATTCTTCTTATATAAACTCAGTGACAACCTTGGATTTTGATTCACCACCATGTGTAGATCCATTGCTATCACCACAAAGAAAATGCTATTCTCTGTTGCGTGCATCGTCTCCTTCGTAAACCAGAGGGAGTCATAACTCGTTGCTTCGTAAACATCCACCTCGATAGATTTAAACTGTGATTATTCTAGTTCTTTCCACACAGCTAGCATGATGAGGATTATCAACCAAGCGTAGTGGAACATCTTCCCCTCTTCCTGTGCTTCCCTGCAATCTGTCAAAAATTCCTTGCACAGATAGGCAACCCAGTTAAACTGGACCCCTGCGCAGCTAAAGATACTACAGTTGCAGGCACCTCATTGGCCCTGCACTTCCTCATTATCTTACCTACCAAGATGTGCGCGACGAAACACACTCCTTGGTCATCAATGGAATTGATGTCATATCCCCGCAACTTCTTCACTAGTCTGAACTTTTCCTTCATCATTTGTGCCATCTCCTTATCCTTATTTTTTCCCACAAATTCTTCTGCGAGGTCTTTTCCCTGATGAGGCAACGCTGTGATTTTTTTTATTAACATGTCATCGATCAGGATCCTCATTCCTAGCCAGATGCATCCATCATGTACCAGTGCAAGGAGCTGTCGCACACAAATTGTACTGGATGTGCTTCGGCCGAAGTGTGGCACATTCAACATATTCAAGAGGCCCGCTCTCTGTAATCTTGTAGCCCACTGGAATGGCTCCAGCCTCGTGACTCCACTTTCTGGGTACCGAACCTACTTCAGATATCTACTTGGTTCAAATTGTGGGTATTTTCTTTGATCATTAAAGTCCCAGTCTTCCATCTTCAGCAAGGGGATCCTCCCCAACACTTTGCCATCAAATGACACATCCTCTTGTAGCAATGGAGTGTACATTGCAAACTTTCCTTCCTTTAGCTCTTTAACTGACTTGGCATTCGATTTTCTTGGCAACATGTAAGGTGGGAGAACAATGAGAATCTCTTCGTCCACTGTGTCCATGCAGTGAAATTCAACCTCCTCTTCATTATCATTGATTTGTTGAGGCGGCTTCTGTTGCATCGACTTCTTTCCTTTCTACACAAGTTTCTTCCCCTTATCTTCTTTGTTCTTCGTGCAGACTTCATTCTATGTTTTCTTCCTCGGGGATGTTCTGAGTTCCACCCTAGAGACCTCAACTGGTCTCTTCTCCTACTTCTTTTGTGGTTGTGGTTCTGTGGGTACCTGCTTTCTCGACAACCTATGGCACCTTTGAGACATGGGTACCTTTGTTTCTTGTGCCTCCATAATACCCGCTAATCCTCTTTCTGCAAATATTTTAATAAGTTCCTCAAAACTCTCCTCAGACATACAATAGCTCTCTTCTCTTCACTTAGACAATTTCTCAAATTCTCCAGACAAAAAAGTGTCAAATGTGGCATAGGATATGGTTTTTATAACGAATTTGAATTCTCAGCCTCATGATTGGTTTAATATTTTCTCATTTAATGCAGGTATGGGGCTAGATACAGCCAACTGTGCTTCATAAATGCTCTTCTCCCACACCCTTTAACGACAATTTCCTTTTAACGGTAGCTTTTTCCTTCCAACGGTCGTATTTATAGCCAACTTCGATGAACCTTTCCCCGTGGCGCAATCACCTTTTCTTTGTCGCAGTTCCTTCGGACTTCATCATACTCATGAGTATCATGTAGTAATCTTCCTTCAGCGAAGTCCCTTTTTGAAAATTAGTTTATAGTCCCGCACCCACTTTCAACTGCAGGTGGCACTACGAATTCCTTCCCTTCATTTTTCAGTGCAGAGCTCCAGGGACAAATTTGTCCCTGTATATTTTTAACCTACTACCATTCAATCTTCCCAGAATATGTTGACCATTCAACTTTGCAAGTTGAACTGTACCGCTATCAGAGATGTGCTTGATGATATATGGTCTTAACAAATGTGTTTTAAATTTTCCTGGGAACTTCGCAAATTTGCTGACATATAATAATACAAGATCTCCTTCCCAAAATGTCTTCTTCTTGATATGCCTATCATGCTAGGCTTTCTCCCTTGCTTTCTGCACTTGCTGATGGAACCCTGCTATGAACCTGTCTTCTTCTAGAGCTAGTATCTGTGACATTCTTTCCTTCATAATGTCAGGGTCTTCCATATATGTGACAACTGCAATTCTCAAACTTGGCACAATGTATTCCATAGGCATAACTACCTCTTGTCCATATACCAACCTAAACAGTGTCTTGCCTGTAAATTTTATTGCATGTTGTTCTATATTCCCACAACACCACTGGAATCCTTAAATCCTAGTCATCTCTGTTCACATTGCATACCTTGGTCAATGCATTCTCCATAATATTATTAAAAGCTTCCACTGTTCCATTTGCTTGAGGATGATAAGGAGTTCTCTTCTGGTGGTAAACCTGAAATTCCTCAGTTAATGCTTCAATGGTCTTATTCAAGAAATGTGTGCCTTGGTCACTCATCAAGATCTTTGGATAGCCAAACCTGGACAGTATATATTCAAATATGAACTTTGCAACAGTTTCTACGCTACAATCCTTCACTAGTTGTGCCTCGACCCATCTTTTCAAATAATTAGTGGCAGTGATAATATATCTCACACTGGTCTTCTTTCCTGGTGGATTGATAGGTCCAACAAAGTCAATAACCCATTTGTCAAAAGCCTGCAAAGTTACATGTGGTACTAGCGGCATCTCATCTCTTCTAGATGGCTATCCTATTCCTTGACATACATCACATGCTTGACATAATTATTTTGCATCCTTATGTACTATGGGCCACCATAGCCCAGCTCTCAAAATTTTCTATGCAGTGTCTTTTCCTACATAGTGCCCACCTGCGACTCCTCCATGAGCTTCTGTCAAAATATTTTGTCGTTCGTGTTCAAGGATGTATCTACGCAATACTTCATCTGGTCCCATTTTGTACAAGTGTCCAACAATCAACAAGAAATTGGTTGTTCAAGCCACCAACTCCTTCTTTTGCTTCATATTGTACTCCGCGGGTGCCATTCTTGTGGCCAGAAACTGAATAATATCCGCGAAGTGATAATCTGCGACTCCGCAGGTGTCCACAGTTATAACAGATAATATGGCCATGTCCTCGACCAGCTCCTCCTCCTTGTCCTTGCCCTCATCCTTGAAATCCTCCTCGACCAGCGTTTTGGCCTGACTCCTCATGTGTATGTCCTTCAACTTGGAGTCTATAAGCATCAGCAGTGTGCTCCATCATCAAGTCATAACTTCGACAATTTTTCTCATCATGGCCCACTGATCTACAAAAGTTGCAAAATAGTTGTTTCGGGATTTGCACATACTTCTGTAATAGGTAGCAATCTTCAGAGTGGTGTTGGCCTCTCGTTCTACAAATCTCGCACCATAGACCTAGATTAACTAGATTAGGTGCTCCACTCGCCAGATAATCTCTGAACACAGGGCATTGATCCTTACAATGACCCCCTACCTTACATTTTGTACACCATACTTCTGATCTAGTCTCTTTACCTTTCTTGAGATCTTGCAATTACAAGGTCAAATTGGTTAAATGACTCTGAATCTGTTGTACTCCTATGTGAGTATCTCCAATCGGCGAAGCTTCCAGCTTCATCGCAATCTCCAATGCTTCAAATTGAGTCATGATCTTCTGTTGTGTTAATGGTAGCCTAATATGTGGTAGTAGTGCGGCTATGAACCATTCCTTATGTTGTTTTGGGGGTATATTAAAGATTACTTGTCCCATTAACATCTTGAATCACTGATCCAAATCCCACATAGATTCAATCATTGTCTGCTTGATTTCTTTTAGCTTTATGATTCATTGCGATTTTGATTTCGACTTCTTTAATTTTGATACCAGTGCTTTCTTAATTTCATCCAATGAAGCAGTCGGGTTAGTCACATAGTATTTCATATACCATGTTAGTGCTCTTTCTCGCAACGCCGTGATGAGTTGTGCCTTATTTACATCATCAATAGTGATTTGCCTTATTGTCCATACTGCACCAGCTACAAACTAGAACTGATCAAGATCTTCTAATCCCAGTCCTTTAAAAATAGGCATCTTAATGTCATCAACCATTTTCCTTCTCGGGGGGCTAGGTGGATGGGGAGGGGGTGCGGTGTAAGAGGGGTGGATAGATGGGGAATCCCAAAGATGCCCTCATTTTTCTCAACTCCTAACTTCGACGTGCCTTCAGGATGGGAGGGGGGAATGTCATGGGTTCGTAGGGTTACTTCTTTCTTCTTCACTCTTAGATCCTCCTAAGAAGGGGCTATAATCAATTTCAATAAAATTCTTTGGATCTGTTCTATATCGTTTTCCACTTTGCGTAGACCCTGGTTTAGGCTTATTTTCTCTTCGTCCAAACATTAATATGATTGCATTCACAGAATCCCCTTTTCACACAATAACATCTTAATCCAGATATTAAAATATCTTAAGAACTTACCTCGTGGTCCTTTGAAAATTCGTTCAGCTTCGCTATAGGATACGATCAGCTTTGCTATAGGATACAATCGCATCTATCGCGAACTCATTGATGAATCCTCCCAAAATGTTATTAATCCAAAAATCAATAGCCCTTGAGATACTATTATTGACGTCGCCATATCAATTTAGGATTCCACTCCTTAGGTTCATCATTCTTGAAACAAGTCTTATGCTCAGTCAAATTAGATACCCACTCGTATAATTCAATGTGGAACTAACCAAAGAAGATTTTGTATTGATCTTCGAATATATACTTTTTCAACCAATATTTAGTTGATAATTGAGGGTTTCTATTTTCTTTTTCCACAAATTTCCTTTCTTTCTGTTCAACCCACTCCTGGATTTCTTTCTTCAAAGGATGCCAAAAAATATCCCTTAAGCAAATCCCAGTCCCGACAATGGAACCATTTGTTGGTTTAAGGGGGGCTTGACCCAAGTTCAGAGTGTACTACACACCAAAAAAACCCTCAACCACTAGCCCTTTCAGCAATGACCTGCAAGCATATCGCAGTCTCACCCGAAGCGGTTATGGGAGGTTGCAGAACCAGGTTTCTGCAGCTAAGGGGATATCCGCATTGTGGCGCCCATGTGTTCACTTATGTCTTATATATATTTACAACTTCACATACATGAATAACTTCACACCGATGATTAATTTCGCAGATTGATACTTAATGCATAAACATAACAAAGAACGGTATAACATGTATTCTTTCACATATTTTAGTAAAAATCGCGCATAACGATATTAATAACAATAGATAATGAACACATAAATATACACAATACTTCGCCAAAACTTCTTCTTTATTAATAAGGCTCTCTAATACATGCACTTCTCTAACCTGTGCACCCAGCTGCAGGTGGTCTGCGCACTCAGTTGTAGACTCTTCAAGGCCTCCGCACACTCAGCTGCAGAGCCTTCCCCAAAACACAAACTCAGAAAATATGATCAATTATGAATTCTATCTATGCTTAGCTTAGTTATCTTCAACAAAGTATTACATCCTCTTTATATAGGATTTCTTACTACAAGACCATGGTCCACATACCATGGATCCGACAAAACAATGGACTAATACCCGAAACCTGTTACAAAATAAGGGACTTTTGACCCACCCCAAAGCCCCTAAACAGTGTGCAATGAATATAACTTCGCTAGCTCTTCTCGCTCCGCTAATCAAAATGCAGAGTTTTTGACCAAAAAATGGACCAAGTTGGGTTGTGCTAAACAAATCCATCTATGTTCTAGGGGCTATTAGATTCTCTGATCAGACACTTTTTTAGAAAACCCTTTATTTCTTCTTCACATAACTTCTAATATTCAACATTCATAGGGATTGCTCAACTATTACATGGTTTTCCCTCGTGTTTTGTAAGGGAGCTCAACAAAATATTTATTTTTCTTCCTGAAGGCAATTGGGTTTTCTGAACATACCTCTTTTTCAAATAGAGTCTTTTGTGATTTCATCATGGACTTTGTTGTCTTTGAGCCTTTCTTCAATCATGATATTGCTCCTCAAATTTTGTATTTCTTTTATTTTCTTCCTTTTTCTTTAGATAGATTTTGTTACATGAACCATTGTAGAAAGTTGAGTAGATTTAAAAAGAAGAATTATCTTTATTAATTTTCTTATTTTGTTCCTCCAAGAATTTATGTGATGCTAATAAAGTATGATTATTTTCCTTCTTTTGTCCTTGTTGACCCATGGGGTTCAACAACTGCTACAAATGGAGTTCCTAGTATAAAAGGCTACTAGAATCTCAGATATGAAAAATCCCATATCTAGACAATGTCTTCCAAAGCACAATGTAGCTTTGGGAACTGCATATTCTAGTCTCATCTCTTAGTTTCCCAATCCAATTATAAAGTGTTCATCTTTATGTCAATAAATAGAAGGAATAAAATCTTTATGCCAACTACTAAGATAAGATCTTGAATTAATAAGGGATTTTAGTTTAAATACCTGACCTTCAATTTTCAGTTCAGTCAGAACAAGCTATTTTTGATGTTGTACTGCCATAATTCTCATGGATTTAAGTCCTTTTGTGTCTTGTGCTTGGAAGAGACTTACATTGGATTTTGGAATTCTTCTTCTTTTTCTATACATTCAAGTGAGGGTTGCTGCAATTCTAACATCCTCACTTGATTTTCCAGTTCCTTTATTTCTTGTCAAGCTCATAAATCAGTCTTGTAGCCATCTTCAAATCTCCTTCTCTTTCAATTTTTTCCATTCTTTGTTTAAGCTTGGATATTTATTTCATTAAGTAGCTTATTTCTTTTCCAAGATCATTCAAAGTGAGTGGCTACAATATTTCATTTCTATCATGTTTGATAAAAGACTTTGAATTTATTTCAAATGAGGCATCTACAAACAATGGTATTTTTCATAGGATCTTGAACTTTGTTCTACACCCTTTTGAGCTTACACCATTGTTTTCATAAATGAATCTAACATTGTTGATTTCATTTCTCCTTCTAGTAGTACCTTTATTGATGCTAGCATTTGGGCATCTCCATAATCTCTTGAATGGGCCATGCAATTTTTTTGTTTTATCATGAGAGCTTTAGTCTCATCTTCACTTTGATCATAATTTGATTCTTCAATGTTGTTGGTTCCAGTGTTGCATTCACATTCATTTGTATTTGAACAATTACAATGATTTGAAATGAACACATATTTTAATGGTACTTCGGTTTAATCGAAAGTACTTCAACATCTTACTTATTCACCATTATAACTAATACACACACATTCTAATGGAGCAGATTGTCATGAATGATTGAAATATTGAACCTAATATTGATATGATAATATAAATAATAATACAATTTAATAATTTATTATTAATTTAGCCATTGTAACTAGTTATATTTGTTGGGTTAATCTTGACTTTGCCATAGAGTAGTTAGGATAATCAATGATGGGTTTACTATTCATTATTTATGAACACATGGTATTGGGTAACCCACGTTTTTTTTTTTAAATGGTATTTCATATGATGAATTCTATTTAATGGCTTGGTATACTATGTTTATTTGATTTTTGCATATTCTTCTCTCATTGATTAGTGTAGGAAGCATATTCAAACACTTTTTCTTTCTTTCATTTGGTATCTAAGCCTGATCACCTGAGATATGAGGTGTTAGGAACAATTTTTCTTTTTTTTTCTTATCTTAGTTGAGTGAGATCTCATGGAGAGAGAAGTCCTTTTACGAGAAAATGGTAAGCATGAAATGACTTGAAATGAAGAGTAAGTTTCACACATATAACTTTGGCCTATAACATGAACAAAGAAGCATGGATTTGTCGGTAGATGGATCAATCTACCATTTGGATGCTTGAACTTGCTTAAGTTAGGTAGATATTTGAAGGAATTTTCAGGTTTAAAGGCATCATAAGTTGGTGGAAAACCGCGTGCAATCTAATAATATTAAGGCTCGAATTTACAATATATTTATCCATATCTGCAATATTAGCATGAATATATTATTATTTGAAGGACTAGATTTATTGTTGGTGTATTGTAGGAAGACATGAAGAATAGATTAGATTGTATCTATTATATCATCATGGATAGGGCCAGGTGGAGGCCAATGGGCTCTTTGAGATCCATAAAATATAGTGGTAAAATAATCACTTGGTTGAGAAGTACTTAATATGTGTAATTGTATTTAGAGCAAGGGAGATGTTTACAATTGGAAGTATTTTTACGGAGCTGGATTTTATCACATCTATAAAGGAGAATATGGTTGTAAGACATTTTTATAGGCGTGCCTACTCTGGTTTGATGGTTCAATTACAACTTTTTTATAGCCTACTCTATTTTGACGGTTTATCAATGTAAAGTTTAGATGTAGGCTTAAAGTGATAGGGGGCATGTTATGTTTTTGATACCTTATTAATAAAATTTGATCCAAAGTCAAGTTTAAAGGGGAGAATGTTGAGTTGATCTTGATTTTACCATAAAATAGTTAAGATAGCCTTAATACAATTAATGATGATTTTACATTATGGGCCCATGATATTGGATGACCCATGGTATTTGCTAACAATATTTCATTAGATGAAGTCTATATAGTAGGTTGGGACAATATATTGTAAGATGGTATAAGCCTTAGGAATTGATATATTGATGAGTATTGTGCATATTTGAGTGTGGAATCCCCCTATAAAAACTTTCCCCAAATAAATCTATCTAATTGTTGTTATGGTTAATCTTGACTCGAGATTGATAGTCTATAGCTAGTGGACATATAATATGCCAGTTGTATTTGCATGGAAGGAAGCCTATAAATAGGTTTATTTATCTCCATTGTAATGGGCCACGATTGAGCAAGTTTCGACTCCCCGATCAGTGTAAGGGGCCAAGGGTTGAGCAGGGCTCCTTGGTATGCTTGGCCAGGGTTTTGGCCAAAGACTAATGGAATAGTTTTCGCAAGCTATTTCTTCGTGTTCTTTATGTGTGATTGCTTCTATATTCTATTCATGATCATATTTCTTTTACCCTGCCTTTTATTCAAAACAGTGGTATCATAACCTATGGTGGATGGAGAGATCGATTTGCAAAGATTGAGATCTCAGACCAAGAAGGTTGTCGTCGGATTGTTGTGCAAGAGTTATTGAGGCATTTGTTGTGTTTCACCCATGGGTGATCTAGTGTTATGTGGACTGACTTGAGCGTTTCTTGTGTGAATTTGGAGGGCTGCAGTTAGAGGCATTTCCCTGAGGTGTATCGACATTGTGGAGGTGCCCATGGGGTGATGAGATCTTGTATGCTAGTGGTATGAAGGAAACCCTAAATTGATCGATCGTGGAGAAAATATTGGCCCTAGAAATTTAGTGTTAGATTGGATTGAAGTCAAGGATTTTTTATTGGTTATTTTTGTCCCCATTAGTGGATTCTACTGTAAGTTATTGGCGATAAAGTGGAAATACTTCAAACTGAATCTGAGTTTTATGATTTTGCTGTGGTTTTCACACATTTAGCATTCTTGTGTAATAAGTGTAGCGATATTTGAGTGCAGGGTGTGGTGTGCTTTTCTATTGGACAAATTTGGAAAACGGTGGTGATGAGGGCTAGTGTATTGGAATAAAGCTATTTTAGTAGTTGTTCAATGGCCGGTGGTTTGGTGTTGCGAGGTTTATGGAAGTAAGAAAGAAGGAGAGGCAATCATTAGGGGAATTTTGAGGTCTAAAATGGGACTCCTAAGAAAAATGTACAGCCAAAATAAACTTTATAAGAACCAATAGGATTCAAGATGATGATGTCAACCATGGGGGATGATTCACCATTTTTGGAGTTAAAAAGTAAAAATAATAAAAAAATAAAAAAACTACATTTTCAACTCGTATTTTCAACTTATCTCCCTAAGGTTTTACTCAAATTTTGAGTGGGAGTACTCGTTGGATGCAAAATTTAATTTATCATCCAAGGGGTACCCATGTTGCATACTTTCGATGGACCCTTTTACATGAAAAATGATAAATACATGAAAAAACATGATTGCATTTCTCATTTTTGATGTAGTAGGGTCCATCGAAAGTATGTGACATGGGCACTCTTTGGATGAGGAATCAAAATTTTCATCCAAAGAGTGTTGCCGCTCGAAATTTAAGTAAACCCGTAGGGAGATAAGTTGAAAATATGAGTTGAAAAAAAATATTTTTTTTCTTTTTTTCCCTCTAAAATTTGATGGTGTAATCTAATCTTATTTTATTATTTCCACTATTATTTTATAATTTCCTTAGGAGGCCCATTTTAGACCTCAAAATTCCCTTAATGGGAAGCCATGTCGAAGCGACACTCAGAATGACGGTCATAGAGGGGGCAAGAATGACATTCGAGGTGATGGAGCTTAGGGTGGCCGAGGTGTTGGCCGCGACCAATGCGGAGAAAATATTCCCCCTACGACCAGAAGAGGCGTGTAGTCCCTGAGTGCGGTCGTAGAGGAGGCGATATGCACTATGAACTTGAGCGAGCAACATTAACGGCTAGAAAGCGTGAGCTATATATTATGTTACAAAGGACCAAGTTTTTCTTGAGGACTGTAGTGAGAACAATTGTGTTTGGTTACTGATGCACAAGGAAAGTGTAACATACAAGTTCCATAAACTAAATCAAGTCATGGCGAAAGCCTTGGATGCTCTCCCTCTGAAGTTATTGGATGTTGTGGAGGACGTAAGGTAGCAAGTTGAATTGATGCAAAGTTGAGACCTCATGTGTGGGTTACAAAGAAAAATATCCATGTGTCCATTTAGCAGGTCGCATTAAGGGGCAAGGTTGTTAGATACTTGTCTAACAGCTAGTATGGATGGTGGGAAAATCATATACTGGTTGCGTGTTCAATTCTCGACACTTGGGAGGTTGTGATTTTGGTGCCATGTGGAGGAACTCTATAATGAAAAGATGATGAGCAAATTGTTGTTACTGACACTGTTGTTAGTACTAGTCCGAAGTGTGAGTTTGGTAGTGACATGGAATTGAGAGATAGAGCAGACTACAGGCAATATGGATATGCTGGTGAGGTGAATTGTAGCATGAGGGAGCCAAGAGATTTGATCCACAATTAATTGAATTTATGAACTAGTATCTGATGAGAATTCCTAGAGAACTGGCAGTTACAACGACATATGACCCATGTAACTTGGAAGATGGGTTCTTTTATATGGACGTCAATGTTAGATGTGCAAGGCATGGAGAAAGGGAAGGAAAGGTTATAAGAAGCAATGAACCAAGAAATATATTAATTATAATGGAGATTATGTAATTGAGGTATATTGTTGTAAAACATGATAGTCATGTCTACCCCAAAGTCTAGTGTGACTGGAGGCATGCCAGATTCTCTCAAGTTCCCAGACCTTTAGGGGGGTTAGATCAATAGTAATTCCCTGGTCAATTTTAAGGGGGGGAATGGTAGGGTTAACCTTGACTTGGGACTAATAGTCGACAACTAGTGGATAGATAGTATGTCGGTTGTATTTGCATGGAAGGAAGCCTATAAATAGGCTTATTTATCTCCATTGTAATGGGCCATAAGTTGAGTAAGTTTCGGCTCCCTGGCTAATGTAATGGGCCAAGGGTTGAGCAGAATTCCTTGGCCAGTGTAAGGGGCCAAGGGTTGAGCAGGGTTCCATAGGAGGCTTGGTCAAGGTTTTTGCCAAAGACTAATGGAATGTTTTTCTTAGGGTATTTCTTGGTGTTATTTATGTGTGTGGTTTCTTCTATATTATGTTCATGCTTGCGTTTATTTTACCCTACCTTTTATTCATAACAATAGTTGTATGTTGTAAGTTTGTTAGTACAACTTTATTTATTTAATTTTTAAATATTATTTTCTCATTACTTGATGTAAGAATGTTTGCTTCTTTATAAGAAGATCAAGTTTATGAACTCGGGTTTCTGTGACGAGAGTTGTTTAGAGAACGTTCTTCTGAATCTATCACATTAGAATTTATTCATGTCAATGTTTCAAACCAACTAATGTGATTCATCATTAGGACAAATTGATGAAGAAAATATGATCAAACTACAAGATCAATGGGAAATAACGCTTGCGACAATGGGAAACAACGCTTGTGACAATGGGAAACCAAGCTTGACATATTAACCATGCCCACATAGAAAATATTATAAAGCCTATAAAGAGAAGAAAAAATTGAAAGTGTTTGAACTAAAAAAGTATGGAACTAAAATGGTTGTCTGTTATAGTAAGGGTCTTGATTGATAATATGAAACATAAAAAACATAAACATAATTAAAACTCTTCATAAGAGATGTAGTGATCCACATGAGTGTTTGGAGTTACCTCTTCCTTAATAGCATGAGGTTTTAGAGAGCTTAGAGTGCCTACCAGCCTAGAAAAGGGTGAAAATCGGTCCTAGCACTAGGTTTTAGAGAACTTGGAGTGCCCACCACCCTATAAGAGGGTGAACACTGGTCCTCCAGAATGAGGTTTTCTTGACAACCTTTGGAGCCCCTTAAATCATTATTATTTTCTCCATGCACAGTTGCTCTAAGGGGGCCTTTAATTATGATAATCAACCCAAACACCCCCTTTACAAAGGCCTCAAATTTACTTTCCAATAGTGAAAATTATCTCTTCAACTTAATTATCTGAGCTCTTTATGAAGTGATGGCATAAGCAATCATAAGTTTAATGGTCTAATACATCTCCCCAGTGTAAAAAACTTTGTTTCCATAACTCAAAAATATAATAAATTTAAATTTATTGATATTATATTCAAATTTTATATTCTTTATAATTTAATATATAATTTGATATCACAATTTCTTTCACTATTTTGACCCATCCATATAATATTTGTTATTATTAAAAACCCATTTCGATTCATCTTAACTGGGTTAGGGATCAAACCTCCTTTACAATGAAAAGGTATTTGATCCCACCTCCTTTACCCTTAAAAAAGTGTAAACCTCCTTTATAGTGAAAAGAAATTTGATATTGTATATTATTCTTTAAATATGCCACATTAGAAAAGATACCAGGGGAAAACCATGAGTTGGAGAATTTAATGTTTTTTTTTTTTTTTTTTAAATTTTAATTTTAATTTAATTTAATTTTAACTTAGTTAAAATGTTAAACATTACAACATCTCAGCTCCTGTAGGGGCAAAAATTGATTTACATATTTACCAACCTAAAGAGGTTTGCATATCAAGAGATTTGATCCCTCTTGGCTCTTGGTAGATCCAGGATTAAGATTGATCTAGGCTAATTTAATTTCCCCTATATTCCACATGAATACCATGGGTCAATACCATTGTCCATTTTTATTAGTTTTTTAATTTAATTTAATTTTTATTTTATTTTGATCTAGTTGAGATTTGATCCCTCTTGGCTTTTGGTAGATCTAGAGTTAATATTGATCCATGCTAGTTTAATTTCCCCTATATTCCACATGAATACCATGGGTCAATACCATAGACAATTTTTATTGGGTTATTTTTATTTTATTTTGATCTAGTTAAAATGTTTACATTACGCTATATTAATCTTTTTATTTAATTTTATGCAATTTGATCTAGTCAAAATGTTAAACATTATATTACAACATCTCTCCCAAAATGAGTTGGGAGTCTTTTAGAGATAACTTTTTTATTCAATTTTTATTTTTATGTAATTTGACTTAATCACAATGTTAAACATTATATTACAACATATCTCCATTTTAAACATTATATTACAACATATCTCCATACTTAACTTGAGCTAACTTTTAAAATTCAAATTCAAATTTATGAATTTTTTATTTCTAAATTATTTTAAAAATTTTAAAAATAGATATACTTAACTTGAGCTAACTTTTAAAATTCAAATTCAAATTTATGAATTTTTTATTTCTATATTATTTTATAAAATTTAAAAATAATTATACTTATGTTTATGTTTATACGTTGACTCTATTGTTTGTTTTACATTTTGGAAAATATATATTTATTATCTTTTTAAATTTAAACGTGAACGTTTATTATTCCATTTTTTGCGTTGTACCAGGTATATGATATCAATTATTAAAAGCTTGGTAATAATTTATATAGTATTTTCGTTACTTTCGGTTCTTGCTTTATCTTTGGTCCTCAAAAATAAAGTGGACTCCAACTATTCTAATCCTACTTTCATTTTTCCATACAACTTTTCTGGATAATTATGAGAAAGCCCTGAATGGTACATAATGATCGAAAAAACAACGCCAAAAATAATTGAAATTTCACCATCCGGACTTTTAAAAATAAAATAAAAATATTGTTGAATTGAAGCTTGATCCATAATTTTTATTAAGAAGAGTTTTGGCGTAAATTACATGTAGAAAACCTTTGTCCACGCGTTTCGAATCAATTAGTGTAGTTCACCGTGAGGACAAGTTCTAACAACGAACCACACTAGTTGGTTCGAAACGCGTCGACAAAGGTTTTCTACATGTGATTTATGCCGAAATTCTTCTTAATAAAAATAAAAATATATTTTTCTAGAGCAACACGCATATCGAGGACATGCTCGATGTTTAACAAGCGTTTGTGAACTCGCAGTGAGTACGAGTGGGCGGCAGGGTTCAATGTTCGACAGTTGAAATTAACTCTGATATTAATTAACAAGCATTTGTGAACTCGCAGTGAGTAGGAGTGGCTTGGTATACTATGCTTATTTGATTTTAGCATATTCTTAGTGTAGGAAGCATATTCAACACCTTTTCTTTCTTTCATTTGGTATCTAAGCCTGATCACTTGAGATATGAGGTGTTAGGAACAAAGTTTTTTTATCTTATCTTAGTTGAGTGAGATCTCATGGAGAGAGAAGTCCTTTTACAAGAAAATGGTAAGCATGAAATGACAGAGTAAGTTTCACACATATAACTTTGGCCTATAACATGAACAAAGAAGCATGGATTTGTGGGTAGATGGATCAATCTACTATTTGGATGCTTGAACTTGCATAAGTCAAGTAGATATTTGAAGGAATTTTCAGATTTAAAGGCATCATAAGTTGGTGGAAAATTGTGTGCAATCTAATGATATTAAGGCTTGAATTTACAATATATTTATCCATATCTGCAATATTAGCATGAATATATTATTATTTGTTGGACTAGATTTATTGTTGGTGTATTGTAGGAAGACATGAAGAATAGATTAGATTGTATCTATTATATCATCATGGAGAGGGCCATGTGGAGGCCAATGGGCTCTTTGAGATCCATAAAATATAGTGGTAAAATAATCACTTGGTTGAGAAGCACTTAATTTGTGTAATTGTATTTAGAGCGCAAGGGAGTTGTTTACAATTGGAAGTATTTTTACGGAGTTGGATTTTATCACATATATAAAGGAGCATATGGTTGTAAGACCTTTTTATAGGCATGCCTAGTTTGGTTTGATGGTTCAATTACAACTTTTTAATAGACATGCCTACTCTATTTTGACGGTTTATCAACGTAAAGTTTAGATGTAGGCTTAAAGTGATAGGGGGCATGCTATGTTTTTTGATACCTTATTAATAAAATTTGATCCCATGTCAAGTTTAAAGGGGAGAATGGTGAGTTAATCTTGAATTTACCATAAAATAGTTAAGATAGTCTTAATACAATTAATGATGAGTTTACATTATGGGCCGATGATATTGGATGACCCATGGTATTTGCTAACAATATTTTATTAGATGACATCTATATAATAGGCTTGGACACTATATTGTAAGATGGTATAAGCCTTAGGAGTTGATATATTGACGAGTATTGTGCATATTTGAGTGTGGAATCCCCCATAAAAACTTCCCCCAAATAAATCTATCTAATAGTTGTCATGGTTAATCTTGACTTAAGATTGATAGTCTATAGCTAGTGGACATATATTATGCCAGTTGTATTTGCATGGAAGGAAGCCTATAAATAGGCTTATTTATCTCCACTGTAATAGGCCACGGTTGAGCAAGTTTCGACTCCCCGACCAGTGTAAGGGGCCAAGGGTTGAGTAGGGCTCCTTGGTATGCTTGGCCAGGGTTTTGGCCAAAGACTAATGGAATGGTTTTCCCAAGCTATTTCTTAGTGTTCTTTATGTGTGATTGCTTCTATATTCTATTCATGATCATATTTCTTTTACCCTGCCTTTTATTCAAAACAGTGGTATCAGAACCTATGGTGGATGGAGAAATCAATTTGTAGAGATTGACATCTGAGATCAAGAAGGTTGTCGTCGGATTGTTTTGCAAGAGTTGTCGAGGCATTTGTTGTGTTGCACCCATGGGTGATCTAGTGTTGTGTGGACTGACTTGAGCATTGCTTGTGTGAATTTGGAGAGTTGTGGTTAGAGGCATTTCCCTGAGATGTATCGACACTGTGGAGGTGCACATGGGGTGATGAGATCTTGTATGCCAGTGGTATGAAGGAAACCCTAAATTGATCGATCGTGGAGAAAATATCGGCCCTAGAAATTTGGTGTTAGATTGGATTGAAATCGACGATTTTTTTATTGGTTTTTTTTTGTCCCCATTAGCGGATTCTACTGTAATTTATTGGTGATAAAGTGGAAATACTTCAAGCTAAACGTGAGTTTTACTATTTTTCTGCAGTTTTCACACATTTGGCATTCTTGTGTAATAAGTGTAGCGATATTTGAGTGCAGGGTGTGGCATGCTTTTCTACTGGACAAATTTGGAAAAATGTGGTGATGAGGGCTAGTGTATTGGAATAAAGCTATTTTAGTAGTTGTTCAATGGTCGGTGGTTTGGTGTTGCGAGGTTTATGGAAGTAAGAAAGAAGGAGAGACGACCATTAGGGGAATTTTGAGGTCTAAAATGGGACTCCTAAGAAAAATGTACAACCAAAATAAACTTTATAAGAACCAGTAAGATTCAAGATGATGATGTCAACCATAGGGGATGATTCACCATTTTTGGAGTAAAAAAGTAAAAATATTAAAAAATAATAAAATAATAAAACTACTTTTTCAACTTGTATTTTCAACTTATCTCCCTGTTGAAGGCTCGAAAATTGTTGCCTCAACAAGGGGGATAACCACTCGGTCCGGACCTTGGGACAACTCCTTTTCCGTTTGGAATAGTGGCTCCAACTGGGGATGATGGGACCAGTTTCCCAATCAATTTTATGCTTGTGCTAACGGGATGATGTTTTTGAGATTTTTGAAATAATACTTAACCTCAAACTGATCTAATCTAACTAATAATCACGTGCAATTTTTCCTAATCAAAAATATTTATCTAACTATAAATATTCCGGGAGTAACATGATATATGCGATCTAAAATGATATCTGAAAGCAATTGATAATAAAAATCATTCAGTTGCGATAAGAAGTGAATCCATTTAACAATGATCATTTCATATAAAAAGTTAGTAGAAACGATATGAGAGATATATCACATAAAAATAATTCATGTATTGAGCATAAACTATAAATCATCATCATACAATAGTGCAATAATGGCAATCAAGAATTCAAACTTTCATACATAAATGACTTGAAGATATTGTATTGATTGACGCATAAGTAAAAAATAATTAAGAGATAAAAGTACCATTTATAATACGTTCTACTCATGTGGTCCAACAATATTGATCTACTTTTAAATCATCCAACATCATCTAAGAGTACATAAGTGCAATTTCAGTAGAAGATGTCAAATTCAAGTAGAAACTAAATCTTGTTCCATTAATTTCACCAGAACTTCCTCAAAGGGAGTAGAAGTACATGTTCTGAAGAATGTTTCTGATAAAATTTATGGACCCTCTCTAAATGCATGAGAAGGTTTAAATACTAACTTATGAAACTAAAAATAGATTATTACAAAAAAAGTTGAGGAGGTTTAAACGACCTACCTCAATTTAAGCAAAATAAAACAAAAATAGAAATGTGCATAATGACTAATCCTGCATTCGATCTTTCAAATTGCAAATATCTAGCACGGTCTTGAGGAGTGTAGGTTGGCCGACTTCGGCTTTCAGTTGTCCTGTAAACACAACATTGATGAGCGTTGGCACCATTTTCTCGGTAGAAACAATTAGGCATTTCAATGTCATACACTGGCTGTGCGGTTTTACCAGATATTACCAATAAGCCTCCCAGTTTAACCTAGTCACTTGCCTAATTTCTTATGTTATCTATTCTGCTGCCTGTTTCCACTGTAATTCAAGTTGTTTTGCATTTGGAAGGAAACCAGGGGTGGTCTTTGCCACAAGATTATTACTATGCAAATTTTCATTTACACTTTCAATGACATTGTTTGTCGCTGCTGCCACATCCTTTATTTCCTGTTCTGCCTCTTTGAGCTGAGAACCCCAAATTGCAAATAAGATCTCCTTATGTGATTCATCCAGTTTAGGCATGTCGGCTCTTCTCCCATTCTCAGAATTTTTCCAAGTGATGAAATCTGAAACCTTTTTAAGAATTTCATCATATTCAAGTCGCAATTCCACAACTTGGCTCGTTAACTTGTTGCTTATGTTGCAGTGAGAGTTCCACTGCGATATGTTTTGGCATAGCAATTCTTTTTGGTGTGTGAGCTGGGAGTTGAGGCTGAGTGCTTCGGTGACAAACTGATCGATATTTGGGTCGTCCTTATGCAGATCTGTTATGCTCTGTATCTATGCCTCCTTACCTGCCAAGCTGCTTTGATGTTCTATTTGCATTTGTTGGAACTCCTATTGTAGCTTAGCCAATTGTATTTCTGCTTGTTGGTTGGTTTTGGCTTGTTGTAACTGTTGTTCTAGTGACAAAATTTTGTTTTCTTTTTCTTTAAGCAACAGTTGTACCTCTATTGCTTTGTCAATGGTTGTCGTAGCGTATGCACCTACAAACTGCGAGAGCCTGGTGAGGTTGGCCGATGGGTTGGTGGATGAGTCTTTCTAGAGGACATCCATCGGCTCATTGTTTAGAGTGGTAGCAGTTGTGGATTCCAATTTTCTTTTCTTTCTCTGTCTCTTAACAACGACCTTGTGCTATGGGCTATAAAATACATCAAGAGGGGGAATTTATTCTATTCTTAAAACAATCTCAGAGGTGGGGGTAACATGAATGTGTTCTATTTCTTGAGTATTCACAGTTCCCCCTGTTATAATTTCGGAGTTATTTCTTGATATGTCATTTGTGTCTCTGGTGCTTGTTCCTCTGTGTTGAGTTTTTTGTTGAAATTATCCCACTCCTCTTCCAAATCAATTACCAGAGGCTTTATTAGCTGTATAGAGGGAGTATGGGTTTCAGTCTGCTTGATGGTCGAAGTCTGTTCATCTGTCTTTGCTGCAGACTGGGTTGTATACTAGATTAATTCCCTGCTCTTGCTTTTCTTATTTTTTGAAGACTTCTCAGATCCCTCTCTAGAATTGGTTTTAGATTTTTCCTTAGAGTCACCATCTATGCTTACACTGGGAGTGGGCTCCCTTATTGGTTCAATTAACAATTGGTCCAATGGGACCTTTGATAATCTCTTTTCTCTGTAGCTATAAAATGTTTCAAGACCCTCTTGATCAAAAAGTATCTGTGCCATATGCTTCACTTCTCTGAAGGTATTCTTTTGTAAGAAAACATCATCAAATGGGTCCTTCTCATGGCTGACTTGACCATAGTGGTAAAATCCTTGACAATATCGAATGGGTCGTATTGTCTTCCGGGAAACTTAGGTAATTGTAGAGACAACATATTATCTACTTCCCTGAACACATGTCTAAGGTCATGTAATGCAAACAGTCCACATGATACAAGAAATTAAGGCCAAATGGCCTTCTTTGACTCCTTCAATGCTTTGCTCATCCCTCCTTCACTGCATGTCTGATAGGCTATCTCTCTAACCATTAATTTATCTGGGACATAGAAAGGGAGAACATGGGGAGAGGCGATGTTGCCAAATACTCTGATATATGTAAATGTCTCTTCCCTGAACCATTGGGTTACTGGGAGGATGTTTATCTTGGCTTCTTGGGAGAATCTGGGGGCATCTCGGTTATAGATTCGTTTATGGATGGGAAGCATAACCCCGTGACAAATCTTGAAAAAATGTGGTTCAAAATTGGATTCCCACATGTCTTTGTGGTAGATGTGAATAGGAAGTGGATCTTGAATAATCCACTTCCATCCCATAAGAGGGAATTTAGAACCAAAACAAATAGCGTCCATAACATAAGCATACATGAAAAACGGAGGGTAAACCCTCGAAACAATACTCCTTTTCCTTCTATACTCTATAATTGCTTTAGCTAAATTATCAGACATGATTTGTGCCCAATCTATTATTGTTGCATTAATGCCTGAATCTATTAAGGGCAACCATTTTGAGGAGAATTTGTTACTGTCGGGTTTGCTAAATAGTCTACAGAGCATAGCCGCAACAAAACAGAAAGGGGAACAAACATATGCGGTGGCATACATACCCTTTTTGTCTTTCTTGATTCTTTCTTCATTATTTGACCAATTCTTTGTGCAGTCCGCAGGGTATTCATTTTCTTTGACGAATTTCTCAACAAATAGCATGTTGTAGGTAACCTGTGGCTCCGGTAGGTGGTACATAAGCCTTAGGTTATCTGGAGTGAAATATCCTATGACTTCCTGGCCTCCTGTTTTGAATTCTCTGTCAGATATATCAACGTCGTCAATGATCCACTTAACCATGTTGGTATAGGGGATTATTTTCGGTTGTGCAGCTATTCAGTGCAGAAATGAGCACCCAAGTTCATTTATGGAAGCATCAGAGGACTCACGGCCATCGACTGTAATTGTTGTCTCAAGAATCCTTGGTTGTTCCTCCTCTAGTAACTGATACATAGTCTCCCATGTAGATGTCCTTGCTTCCCTATTACATGTAGTGTCTGTGAACAAAGGAGTCAATTCTGACTTCTCAGAGGGGACTGCTTTCCCTTTCTTCACCATTGCTTTCGGCTCCCTGTTTTGCGGTTTTTTCCTGAAAGTTTCAAAAGGAACAGTTTATCGGATAAAAATGATACTGAACGTAGGAAAGAATCAATAAAGAAAACCAGTAAAGGTGATAAAGGTGTTTTATTTGAAATCACGTAAGAAGATATCAAATCATTCTAAATGGCCTTTCACACATAAATGCAGTTACTTCTTCATAAATGCCCACTAATGATCCGTTATCCTTTAACTTGAATGTCCATAAATATTCACATCATAAATCGGGAAACAATCTCGTAGGGTGGTGAGCCTTTAAACTGCGATAATAGCGATTTTGTGATTTGCAAAGCAATATCACAGATCGCTATATCGCATAATTTGTTTTCGTTTAACTTACCACTTTTTTGAGTTTGTGCGAGATGCAAGATGCGAGAAACAAACGTCATTACTTATCGGGCCTCTTTTTTAACGAATAATGGACCTCTGCATGTGTTGATGGAAAGATTAAGAGGTGGGTCCAAGACGAGATCACATTTCGCAATATCGACATATAATAGGTCGATGAAGTCTTTTGCAATACGAAAAGGCTATTATACCATCGCAATCTCGCAGATCGCAATACTTCAGGGTAACCTCTTAAGAGAATTCTTTTATAAACAGTGGTGTTGCGATGCAAGACTTTAGCTTTTTAAAGAAGCTTTAAGGACTTTCTAACATTATGACCGTTTTTTGAATATAGATTTGCTTTTTTTATTGTTTCATCATAGATCATGGTGGGTTAGAAAGGTATCGTTTGTGATGCATTTCATGCTAAATAAGAAAAAGTAGCATTTTGATGGTTTTATAGGTTTTGTTTTGATATCTTGATTTATTCTAAAAATAGAAGAAATACCTACATGCTAAGATTGATTTTTTTGGGTATATTTATTTTTTGAAAGGGTCCCCATTTATTAAAGTAATCTTTTACTACTAGCTTTAATAAATGGGGGGTTGTTGACAAGCACAACACTCCCTAAGGTTTTACTCAAATTTCGAGTGGGAGTACTCTTTGGATGCAAAATTTAATTCCTCATCCAAGGAGTACCCATGTTGCATACTTTCGATGGACCCTTCTACATGAAAAATGAGAAATACATGAAAAAAACGTGATTGCATTTCTCATTTTTCATGTAATAGGGTCCATCGAAAGTATGCAACATGGGTACTCTTTGGATGAGGAATTAAATTTTCATCCAACAAGTGTTGCTGCTAGAAATTTGAGTAAACCCATAGGGAGATTTGTTTTTTTGATTTGCTTTTTTGATTGTTTCATCGTAGATCATGGTGTGTTAGAAAGGTATTGTTTGTGATGCATTTCATGCTAAATAAGAAAAAATAGCATTTTGATGGTTTTATAGGTTTTGTTTTGATATCTTGATTTATTCTAAAAATAGATGAAATACCTACATGCTAGGATTGATTTTTTTGGGTATATTCATTTTTTGAAAGGGTCCCCATTTATTAAAGTAATATTTTACTACTAGCTTTAATAAATGGGGGGTTTTTGACAAGCACAACACTCCCTAAGGTTTTACTCAAATTTCGAGTGGGAGTACTCTTTGGATGCAAAATTTAATTCCTCATCCAAGGAGTATCCATGTTGCATAATTTCGATGGACCCTTCTACATGAAAAATGAGAAATAAATGAAAAAACATTGCATTTCTCATTTTTCATGTAGTAGGGTCCATCGAAAGTATGCAACATGGGTACTCTTTGGATGAGAAATTAAAATTTTCATCCAACAAGTGTTGCCGCTAGAAATTTGAGTAAACCCATAGGGAGATAGGTTGAAAATACGAGTTGAAAAAAATAGCTTTTTCTTTTCTTTTCTTTTTTTCCCTCTAAAATTTGATGATGTAATCTAATCTTATTTTATTATTTCCACTATTATTTTATAATTTCCTTAGGAGGCCCATTTTATATCTCAAAATTCACCTAATGGGAAGCCATGTCGAAGCGACACTCAGAACAATGGTCATAGAGGAGGCGAGGATGGAATTCTAGGTGATGGACCTTAGGGTGGCCAAGGTGTTGGTCTCAACCAACGTGGAGAAAATCTTCCTCCTACGACCAGAAGAGGCGCGTAGTCCCTGAGTTCGGTCATAGAGGAGGCATTATGCACTATGAACTTGAGCGGGCAACATTGATGGCTGGAAAGCATGAGTTGTATATTATGTTACAAAGGACCAAGTTTTTCTTGAGGATCGTAGTGAGAACAATTGTGTTTGGTTACTGATGCGCAAGGAAAGTGTAACATACAAGTTCCATAAACTAAATCAAGTCATGGCAAAAGCCTTGGATGTTCTCCTTATGAAGTTGTTGGATTTTGTGGAGGACGTCAGGTAGCAAGTTGAATTGATGCAGAGTTGAGACCTCATGTGTGGGTTGCAAAGAAAAATATCCATGTGTCCATTTAGTAGGTCGCATTAAGGGGCAAGGTTGTTAGATACTTGTACAACAACTAGTATGGATGGTGGGAAAATCATATACCAGTAGCGTGTTCAATTCTCCAGGCCTGGGAGGTTGTGATTTTGGTGCCATGTGGAGGAACTCTATAATGAAAAGATGATGAGAAAACTATTGTTACTGACACTGTTGTTAGTACTAGTCCAAAGTGTGAGTTTGGTAGTGACATGGAATTGAGATATTAAGCAGACTACAAGCGATATGGATATGCTGGTGAGCTGAATTGTAGCATGAAGGAGCCATGAGATTTGATCCACAATTAATTGAATTGATGAACCAGTATTTGAAGAGAATTCTTAGAGAACTGGTGGTTATAACGAAATATGACCCATGTAACGTGGAATATGGGTTCTTTTATATGGACATTAATGTTAGATGTGCAAGGCATGGGGAAAGGCAAGGAAAGGTTATAAGAAGCAATGAACCAAGAAATATATTAATAAAAATGGAGATTATGTAATTGAGGTATATTGTTGTAAAACATGATGGTCATGTCTACCCCAAAGTCTAGTGTGACAGGAGGCATGCAGTGTTCTCTCGAGTTCCCAGACCTTTAGGGGGTTTAGATCCATAGCAATTCCCTGATCAATTTTAAGGAGGGGAATGGTAGGGTTAACCTCGACTTGGAACTGATAGTCTACAACTAGTGGATAGATAGTATGTCAGTTGTATTTGCATGGAAGGATTCCTATAAATAGGCTTATTTATATCCATTGTAATGGGCCATGAGTTGAGTAAGTTTCAGCTCCTTGTCTAGTGTAATGTGCCAAGGGTTGAGAAGAAGTCCTTGGCCAGTGTAAGGGACCAAGGGTTGAGAAGGGCTCCATAGGAGGCTTGGCCAGGGTTTTTACCAAAGACTAAAGGAATGGTTTTCTTATGGTATTTCTTGGTGTTATTTATGTGCGTGATTTCTTCTATATTATGTTCATGCTCACGTTTATTTTACCCTGCCTTTTATTCATAACAATAGTTGTATGTTGTAAGTTTGTTAGTACAACTTTATTTATTTAATTTTTAAATATTATTTTCTCATTACCTGATGTAAGAATGTTTGCTTCTTTGTAAGAGTTATACACTGAAATAAGATCAAGTTTGTGAATTGGGGCTTCTATGCTGAGAGTTGTTTAGAGATTGCTCTTCTGAATCCATCACATTAGAATTTATTCATGTCAATGTTTCAAACCAACTATTGTGATTCATCATTAGGACAAATTGATGAAGAAAATATGATCAAACTACAAGATCAATGGGAAATAATGCTTGCAACAATAGGAAACAATGCTTGCAACAATGGGAAACCAAGCTTGACATATTAACCAAGTCCACATAGAAAATATTATAAAGCCTATAAAGAGAGGAAACATTTGAAAGTGTTTGAACTAAAAAGGTATGGGACTAAAATGACTTTCTGTTATAGCAAGGTTATTGATTGATAATATGAAACATAAAAAACATAAAGATAATTAAAACTCTTCATAAGAGATGTAGTGATGCACATGAGTGTTTGGAGTTACCTGAAGCGAACAAAGTTCCTTCTACAGATTAATTACTCCAAAAGACTTGGAATGTCAAGATATCAATTTAGGATATAAATATTATATTAAATAAAATGAATAAGAATGAATGAATGAATGTTTTACAATGAGAACGAGAGGCTTGCTTTTATATCAGGCAAGTGTCTCTTCATGAAGAGTCATGTCTCATTTAGACATGCCTTGTCAACCTAATTACTAATTAACTAATAATTATTTATGCCTATTATGATTTACATTATTTTACTTTATATATATATATATATATATATATATATATATATATATATATATTATTTGTTACATTGCCTCCTTCCTAAAAAAGCTTTGTCCTCAAAGCTTGTCGATGACAAAAGGCTTGATTTCTTTTTCGGCTTCGAAAGTCTTTCTGTTTCGGAATAGTCATCTTCGTCGATACCAGCTGATATGATCTTCTAAGTGACAAACAAAACTGTCGCACTGAGAAGGGATTAGACCATCCCAGCTTAATCTTCTGTATAGTATTCTGATCACTGGAATTTTGTAACGACTTGTTAGCATAAGACGAAATTGATGTTACATCATTATTCTCTGAAACATTAATTTTTTGTCTATGGTTTGAATTGTCCTAATACACAACTTGGTTGATTTGTCTGTTCTCGTGATTCAGACGACAATATAAAGTTTTTAGATTTTCTTCTGGCGAATATGTTGTTGAATTGGTTATGGAACTTTAACTTGGGATGTCCATTGTCTGAATTGCAACATCTACGTGTGTCGCTTCTTCAACTGACTTGTCTTCTTGAGTTGTCATATTCACTGGATTGGTATTCGTTCCCTTATTTTCAACTTGAACTGTTGTGACTGGAGATTTCGATACTTCTTCTTGAGTGGCTTGTTCCAACTTATCTTTTAATGCTTTATTATCCTCCTTAAGTTTCTTAGTTTGATTGAGCAAACTTTGATTATGGTTTCTCAAACGTAAAAGTTCTTTGGTTTTTGATTCATCAACCTTATTTTCAGTGTTTTGAATTTTAAGTTTTTCATCTTTTAGATCTTTGATTTGTTCTAATAAATTTTTATTAAGGTTCTTTAAACGCAAAGTTTCCTCTTCTTGTTCTGATAAGTGCTTCTTGAGTTCTTTCTTTGTGACTTTAGTCTTCTTCACTTGTGCCAGTAATTTTTCGACGTGGTCCTTGAGATGAGAAATTTCTTCATCCTTTTCCATTATTTCTTTGTAATGTATATCCACAAGATTTTTATGTTTGTGTTCTAACACTTCCTTGCTTTGTTGAATTTTGGATATTTTGTCTTTCTCTTGATCTTTTAGTTGCACTTTCTTGGTACACTGGATAACATCATTTTGTGGAAGTGATGATGGATGTAGAGAATGGAAGAAGGAATCCATTCTCTTTCTCTCCTCACCTTGTCGCTAACAGGATATAAATATTATATTGAATAAAATGAATAAAAATGAATGGATGAATGTTTTACAATGAGAACGAGAGGCTTGCTTTTATATCAGGCAAGTGTTTCTTCATGAAGAGTCATGTCTCATTTAGACATGCCTCTTCAACCTAATTACTAATTAATTAATAATTATTTATGCCTATTATGATTTACATTATTTTACTTTATTTATATATATTTTATTTGTTACATTACGTCTTCCTTAATAGCATGAGGTTTTAGAGAGCTTAGAGTGCATACCAGCCTAGAAAAGGGTGAAAATCAGTCCTAGTACTAGGTTTTAGAGAACTTGGAGTGCCCACCACCCTAGAAGAGGGTGAACGCTGGTTCTCTAGAATGAGGTTTTCTTGGCAACCTTTGGAGCCCCTTAAATCATTATTATTTTCTCCATGCTCAGTTGCTCTAGGGGGCCTTTAACTATAATAATCAACCCAAACACCCCCTTTACAAAGGCCTCAAATTTACCTTCCAAAAGTAAAAATTATCTCTTCAACTTAATTATTTGAGCTGTTTATGAAGTAATGGCTCGAGTAATCATAGCTTTAATGGTCTAATACATCTCAACAAGTAAAAAAATCTTTGTTTCCATAAGTCAAAAATAAAATAAATTTAAATTTATTAATATTATAATCAAATTTTATGTTCTTTATAATTTAATATATAATTTGATATTACAAGTTTTTTCACTATTTTGACCAATCCATATAATATTTTTTTATTAAAAACCAACCTAAATTCATCTTATAGTGAAAAGAGATTTGATCCCACATCCTTTATCGTGAAAAAAAGGTGCAAACCTCCTTTATAGTGAAAAAAGATTTTGTAGTGAAAAGAGATTTGATCTCACCTCCTTTACCCTCAAAAAGGTGCAAACTTCCTTGAGAGTGAAAAGAGATTTGATATTGTATATTAGCCCTTAAATATGTCACAATAGAGGAAGATACTATGGGAAAAAACCATGGGTTGGAGAATTTTATGTTTTTTATTTTATTTTTTAATTCTAATTCTAATTCAATTTTTTATTTTTTATTTTTACATGTTAAATATTACAACATCTCCCATACTAACAAGAGAGATCTGACAAAAAAATGATTTACATATATACTAGCCTAGATCCAGCTTAACTTTTCTCTAAAAGAGGTTTGCATATCAAGAGATTTGAAAACCATGGGTTGGAGAATTTTATGTTTTTTATTTTATTTTTTAATTCTAATTCTAATTTAATTTTTTATTTTTATTTTTAAATGTTAAATATTACAATATCTCCCCATACTAACACAAGAGGTCCCACAAAAAATGATTTACATATATACCAACCTAGATCCATCTTAACTTCATCTAAAAGAGGTTTGCATATCAAGAGATTTGACCCTCTTGGGTCTTGGTAGATCCAGAGTTAAGATTCATCTAGGCTAGTTTAATTTCCCCTATATTCCACATGAATACCATAGACCATTTTTATTTTTTATTCTATTTTGATCTAGTTAAAATGTTTACACTACACTATATCAAATTTTTTAATTTAATTTTTATTTTTAATCAAAATGTTAAACATTACATTACAACATCTCATCTCTTCCGGCTGGAGGCCAATAGACTTCTCATTTATAATTATCACTTCTAAGCTTCAAATTCAATTTTTTTATTTTTTTATTCCTAAATGATGAACCACACTAGTTTATTCAAAACGAGTGGACAAATGATTCTCTATGTGATTTTGCCGAAATTATTCTCACAATCAAAAAAATTATTCTCACAATCAAAGTATGGATCATAGAAATCTAACCTCTTTAACTTTAAAAATAATTATAATGCGTTGACTTTATCATTAGTTTTGTTTTATATTTTGGAAAATATACATTTATTATCTTTAGTGAACGTTTATTATTCCCTTTTTTTGCGTTGTACCAGGTATATGATATTATTTATTATTAAAAGCTTAGTAATAATTTATATAATATTTTCGTTACTTTCGGTTCTTGCTTTATCTTTGGTCCTCAAAAATAAAGTGGACTCTAACTATTCTAATCCTACTTTCATTTTTCCATACAACTTTTCTGGATAATTATGAGAAAGCCCTGAATGGTACATAATGACTGAAATAACAACGCCAAAAATAATTGAAATTTCACCGCCCTGAGTTTTAAAAATAAAATAAAAATATGTTTTTCTAACCTGAGTTTGATAGGTTTTGCCACCTTCGGGAAAAAAAACACGCACATCGACGACATGCTCGACGTTTAACAAGCGTTTGTGAACTGGCAGTGAGTAGGAGTGGGCGGCCGGGCTCGACGTTCGACGGTTGAAATTAACTCCGATATTGATTATGTTGACGTGGTAGTAGTTGACGGACGACATGCCTCGCCGTTAACACCGCCGTTTGATTTGGCAGTTTCCCTCCAATCCCACCGACAAAGAAGGATGGTACCGTTTTCAACCGAAAGCGAGGAATTACATTATTCAAATTGGAAAACGAGCGAGCGAGCGAACAATATACAGTTAGATGGGAGAGATCCGAGTGGACCGTTGGACAAGGTGTTCGCAACGGCTACCTCGGGAGCAGTTTCAGATTGATTTAAGTGGGAACATTTTATAGCCGTTGGGCATTTGAACTCTATATATCCTCCTATCCCCTGCTCTCATGGATTCATACTACTTTGCTTAGCAGGCCATTCTTTGTTCAAACGTTTGGCTTGAATTTTTCTGTTAGTTGTCTTCTTATTCATCAGGTCATCATCTTGATCTTTCTGCACCAGTGCTTGGGCTTGAATTTTACTGTTAGTAGTCTTTTTATTCATCTAAGTCATCATCTCGATCTTTCTGCACTAGTGTTTGAGGTGAAGAAATGAGGGAGATTTTGCACATCCAAGGGGGTCAGTGTGGCAACCAGATTGGTGCCAAGTTCTGGGAGGTTGTGTGTGCAGAGCATGGCATTGATCCCACTGGGAGTTATCAGGGAACCACTGATATCCAGCTTGAGAGGGTGAATGTGTACTACAATGAGGCGAGTTGTGGGAGGTTTGTTCCGCGGGCTGTTCTCATGGACCTTGAGCCCGGAACCATGGACAGCGTGAGATCAGGCCCTTACGGTCAGATTTTCAGGCCTGATAACTTTGTTTTTGGCCAGTCTGGAGCTGGTAACAACTGGGCCAAGGGCCATTACACTGAAGGGGCTGAACTCATCGATTCCGTGCTGGATGTCGTCAGGAAAGAGGCCGAGAACTGCGATTGTCTCCAAGGTAAACTAAGGTTTCTTTATGTCAATATTCCAGGTTCTCATTGCTGTTGTGTATTGATTTTCTTGATTTAATGGTCATGGGGTTTTGTGGTGCGTGCAGGGTTTCAAGTATGCCATTCCCTGGGGGGTGGAACAGGGTCTGGAATGGGTACATTGCTCATATCCAAGATCAGAGAAGAATACCCAGATAGGATGATGCTCACATTCTCTGTCTTCCCTTCTCCCAAGGTCTCAGATACAGTAGTGGAACCCTACAACGCTACGCTCTCTGTTCATCAGCTGGTGGAAAATGCAGATGAGTGTATGGTTCTCGACAATGAGGCCCTGTACGACATTTGTTTCAGGACACTCAAGCTCACTACTCCTAGCTGTAAGTAGCATTGTATCTCACTTCATTTTTTCTCATTCTTAGGGTTTAGGGTTTTTAGATGGGTTAATTGAGCTTAGGGTTTAGTGTTTATCGATGAGTCAATTGGGCTTAGGGTTTGTGGATATCTTATCTTGGTTTTAGGGCTTACAGTTTTTTTTCCTTTTTAGCCGTCGGAAATTTTAAAGTCAATTGGGCTTAGGGTTTGTGGAATTCTTATCTTGGTTTTAGGGCTTACAGTTTTGTTCGTTTTGCAGTCGGAGATTTGAACCATTTAATCTCTGCGACTATGAGTGGAGTGACATGCTGCCTGAGATTTCCTGGGCAACTGAACTCGGACCTGAGGAAGCTTGCAGTGAACCTGATTCCATTCCCTCGTCTTCATTTCTTCATGGTTGGATTCGCTCCCCTGACCTCCCGAGGCTCCCAGCAGTACAGAGCACTGACCGTTCCAGAGCTCACGCAGCAGATGTGGGACTCTAAGAACATGATGTGTGCTGCGGATCCTCGGCACGGAAGGTACCTAACGGCATCCGCCATGTTCAGAGGGAAGATGAGCACCAAAGAAGTGGACGAGCAGATGATCAATGTGCAGAACAAGAATTCCTCGTACTTTGTGGAGTGGATCCCCCACAATGTGAAGTCCACGGTGTGCGATATACCCCCGACTGGACTGAAGATGGCCTCCACCTTCATTGGTAACTCAACATCCATCCAGGAAATGTTTAGAAGAGTGAGCGAGCAGTTCACGGCCATGTTCAGGAGGAAGGCCTTCTTGCACTGGTACACAGGAGAGGGCATGGACGAGATGGAGTTCACTGAGGAAGAGAGCAACATGAATGACTTGGTCTCAGAGTATCAGCAATATCAAGATGCAACTGCAGATGAAGAGGGAGATTTTGATGATGAAGAGGAAGCGCTTCAGGACATGTAGTTTAGTGCTTTTTCTGTCTCGCTCCATGGGTAGTGCAACATCCAGTTGCTGCTGTTGTTGCATTTTACATTCCATGCTCTGTTTTTTTGTATGAATGGATAACTCATAGAACCATATAATAGATTTTAATTAAGTTTCTTTTCCTCCCTGTTAATCTTCTTGGCGATACATGTTTTATTCTTAATGTTGCCCTTCATTATTTTTTTTATAGTTTACATCTTGCATTGGCCTTTGACCTTATTTTGCACCAAAATGCAGCACATATTGAGTTTGATGGGCTTTGGGTATAACTGTAAATAGTAACTGGGCCAGAGATTTGAATTTTGTGAGTGTGATCCAAAAGCATAGTGGTATGGAAAAACTATGATCCTTGAATTAATTTGTTAGGTTGGAAGTGATGTTCGTAATCTTCATCAGAAAATTGGGGTAAAGAAATTGCTTCTGTATGCAGAGCTGGTTCACAGTTATTTTTCACTGAAGAAATCAGCTGGTTCACAGTTAAATAGAGAATATTAACGAAAAAATTGACAAATAGAATAATTATTCCCTGGTTTCATACAAATTTTGAATTTCAAACCTATATTAGGGGAAATCCTCAATCAATGTATTTATTTTTCACCCTTTGATACAGTTTCAGGGGAATGCTGGAAGTTTAATCTTAATATATTTGCATGCTGGTTTTATGGGTAAATATTCTTCAACTGGAGCGAAACAGACGGGAAAAACAAAAACTCTCTTCCGGACTGTAGTGTGCTAAGTAGAGTACCCGTTGGTGAGCTTTATGGGAATGCTGGAAGTTTTACATGTTTTCCACGATAATGAAACATATAGGAAAGGAACAAATCCTAGTCAGTGCATGGTTACGTTATGGGTAATGCATATTATGGATGTTGTGCTATATGCAAATCCTGATCACGAGTAGAGTTTTAATGGGCATGCTAAGTAGGTGTGTTTGACTGCTACATTAGTTTGGAAGTTTAAATTTGTTGCTTTTACTGTTGTACATGCCTGCAGTGGATCTCTACTTAGTAGGTTTGTTAGTGCGAGGTGGGCTCTCTGAGCTTAATGGGAGTGCTGGAAGTTTCTTCAACGAGAGTGTGAAACGGAGGAACAGAACAAAAATCTGTCATCTCAGACTCTGATGTGCTTTTTATGGATCCCTACTTCCTTTTTCATGCTTTTAAGGGCTTTCCTAATTGCTTGTGGCATGGTCAAAGTTTGAGTTGTTTAGTATTATTTGTGTGTTGAGCTGATTTAAAAAGTTGGTTATGGAATGTGTCCACAATATGTTTTGTGATGTTGGGTATTGGGTTTGCCACATTGGTAAACTCTTTAAGAGATCATTAAGCATGATTGAAATTATGTTGTTTTTCAGTTTGAAGACTTCTTTAAGGATGAAAGGCTGGGTCAAATAGTTGATTTATTCAGAAATGTAGTTATCGAATGTGTTCTTCGAGGTGGTTTCCTAGATGTAGGATTTGTGACAAGATCAGCAAATTCAGTGTGTGAGCATGGGGCTAGATTTATATTTATTTTATATTTAAATAGGATTTTAGAATTTTCAGTTGGCCTAAGAATTTTAGACTAAGATCTTAGAAGAGCTGACCACATTGAATTATAATTTAAATAGGATTTTAGAATTTTCAGTTGGCCTAAGAATTTTAGGATTTCCAGATGGCCTAAGAATTTTAGGACTTGAAAAGAATTTTAGACTAAGATCTTAGAAGAGCTGACCATATTGATATGGGAAAGAGAGAATATACGCATTGACATGGAAGGCTTCAGGGACAATATCTTCCTTTTTATAGGAGGCGGGGATCAGAAATTTGAATGATTTTGGTTGCGACAGTTGTAAGAAACACAAACTTTTGGGACATGCATCTAAGATTTACACAGTTAGTAAAGAACACCATATTTTACCCTCACTTTTAGAGGTCATTGCAGTGGATCTCTACTCCTAGTGTCGGGATCCAAGGCGTTCCAAGTATTCTTCATAGTGAGGGACAAAAGTTTTTCCAACGTGTCTAGTGTTTTGAATGGATAATGTTCTTATCATTAGAATCGACTCTTGAATGGATAATGTTTTTATTATAAAAATCAATGTACAATCAAATCAAATTTAATTAATGTTAGATTTAGTTAATGTTAGATTTAGGAAATGAGAGGAAAATCCATCTTATTCCATTTGTTGAATCAATGTACACTCAAATCAAATTTAATTAATGTTAGATTTAGGAAATGAGAAGAAAATCCATCTTATTAGTCCCTGCCATCTGGCATCCGGCAGGGACTATAGTAATCGTTCGTAGCCGACTTAGCATTAATTTGCAGTTTTTTTGTATGTTATTTGCAGTTTTATCATAAAGTTCGGAATTGACCTTGCGTTGATGTGCGCCCATCTATTCCTTCGCCATCTTATTTGGCCTCTTCCCGATGCGGAAGAGGCCTGACCATAGCCTAAATTGCTATTTAGGCCCAGTTCATTGTGCCTGACCGTGAGCGGTTTGCTGTTAATGCTAACATTAATTGGTTAATTCTTAATGTTAATTCGTATTATATCGGAACAGGCATATGCTAAGGTTGCTGTTGTGCAGGTGTCCGCCATATGCTAAAGGTTTGATCTTAACGGCTGTTGTGCAGGTGTCTGTGTGCATGGCGAGAGGTGTCCGCCTACCCGCTCAGCAGAGTCCCCAATATCAACACCTCTCTGCGCAAAACCCCGTTCATCTGATTCCTGAATCTGGTTCGCTCGTCTCCCTCTGGCCGAGTGGCTACGCTCCTTGGCAGTCCTAGTTGGGTATTCTCCCCGTGTAGGCCCTGTTTGTTCACGCTGAAAGGCAGTTTCATTCTTCTGCAACAATGCATCCCATTCATGTACTCATTATGTTCTCATTCCTCAGCTTCTACAGTGGCTTAAGTTTGCATGTATCTGGTTATGTAACTGCATGCATTTCTTTTTTAATGTAGATTCTGGTTCTTAATTGTTGGATTTCTTTGCTGATTAGACAGCGTGTATCTCTCGGCCTACAGTGTAGATTCACATCCCTAATCTCTGCATTCGTCTAGAATTTTGCTTAAGTTTGCATGTATCTGGTTATGTAACTGCATGCATTTCTTTTTTAATGTAGATTCTGGTTCTTAATTGTTGGATTTCTTCGCTGATTAGACAGCATGTATCTCTTGGCCTACAGTGAATGTCCGTGTCTTAATAACTTCATAAGTTAGATAAGAACAGACTTGCCCATCTGTACTCATCCTTGAATGCCTGTGGCTCTCCATGAGCAGCAGCAACTCCCCTATCTTTACCAGGGTTAACGGCTGGTGAATCAGTTCGACTGCAATGTGAAATAGCTTTGTCATTAAGGCTTTGCCTACCTTTTGCTCTTAGCTGTTGTGGTGAGATCTATGTTCCGTTTATCTATTTTTATTAAGCCGTGTTGTGAATTGATCTGAAAAACATAGGAAAGCAACTCGATGCAGCAAAAATCAATGTCAGTTTGGTATCACTGAAACAATATATTCATTTGTGAGTTAGAATGCTAGGTATCGTCACAAATATTGAGTCAATGTTCTATATGTGAATGCTTACCATGTATGATTTATATCTCTGATTTCAACCATGCTTTTGTTAATGGGTGACATTGGGTTATTTATTGCCTCCCGATTGTTGTTTCTCATTGGCTTTGGGTTATGATTCAATGAATTGTTGTTCTTTAGACTTCAAGCATTGTTGTTCTTTAGACTTCAAGCCTTTTAACTTTTTACCTGTTTTCAAACTTGAACATTCTTATTAGTTCCACTTTGCAAATTATTTATATTGTTCCTAAGTACTTTTCTTTACTTGGGTTGCTTGAAACTTAATATAACTGCTACGAGTGGATTTGCATGAAATCAAAATGATTTTCTCCATTTTTACGATGGAGTGAAGAGTTTCTTACTGGGGAGAAATCTTGTAAATAGTGAAATTAGTTTTCTGTAGCTGTCTAGGGTAATGAATTGTCTTATTATGATTTCTAATTGTGAAATGTTAGCAAGTTTAATTAAATTGAAACGAGCCTATTTGCAGGGATACATTTCTTCTGCCTTGCAAACATGCCTTTTTATCCTCAGATTGTCTTTTCTTTCCTGTTTAAAACTTCTGGTATACAGAAGCTGCATTTTGCTCTTAGCTCTTGCTACCACTTCTTAAAAATTGAAGCCTACGAAAGCCCATGTCCAAAGATTTCTTTGTGGAGCTACATATCTTAGAAGTTGCATTTCGTACTTGGTTTTGTAAACATTTATCAACGTATTTATTATTCATTATGTTTTCTGAAAGTGAAACTTGATAAGTCAAACTCCATTACATTATGTTCTTCAAATAAGGCAGAGAAATTAAGCTACTCATGGTTCCACATGCTTCCTTGAACAACATGAAATTGGCAATAACAAAACCATGATTTTGTATGATATGAGAAAATATCTGATAAGTAGAGTGTTATAGAAGCCTAAAGAAATGTTAGGCTTGAGATTTCTGGGAAGAAAACTTGATTGAAAGCCAAGCTGCTTATTTGCGTTCAAACATCAACTCTGAATCTCCTGATCTAGTTGGGGAACTGTCGGCATATAGTGCTGCTGGTCAATCTCTGAACGTCAAAACATAGTATAAAGAGACAGACTATAGTTGTGTGGCATCCTTTCAAATGTAGTTATAAACGACCCTTGTAGAGGATATTTACTGTGTTCTACAGTGCATCCACAATTGAGTGTTAGTTAAAGGCTCATACATGTACTGACAGTTGTATGACCCAGAAGACCTCGTGGTTTATTTTGGACCACTTAAACATGTTCTCCTTCTATCAGCCTTCCATTGCCCAAGCTGCATGTTATCTCTTACATAACACATTTGTTTCTCTAGATTAGAACATAATTATGAAGGTCATAAACATATCGAATTCCTTTGTTTTTTTCTCTTATCTTGAATTTATGTACAATTGAATATGACCTAGATTACATGTTATCATATATTAGAACAGAATTATCAAGTTTATATACATATCAAATTCCTTTGATTTTCTCAAGAATACTTTCCTGCATTGATTGTAGGGCAAAGGAGCTATCATAAGCAGCAATCCTGCAATCAAGGCCAGGCTCTGCAGAATCCTTGGAACCACAACGCTGTTGCACAAAGACTACGATTGCTCGAAGAAGCAGTAGCTTTATCCTACGTGACTTTACAGGAAGACCTACGATGTATATACATATAAAATACTTCAGAGTTATTAACTGGTGGTGCTCAATGGTCTAGCAGTTTTGGTGGCGAGAGATTCGATTAATGTTGTATTTGCATATTCCCACGATTAATAGTTACAGATAGGTACTTGTGCATATTGAACTAGAATTCGTTGGAGTTGCTAAAGCAAAGGAAAATCATGTGTCTAACCTCTACATCAGTTTGAAGAACACGATCAAGTCCCATTGAGTTTCAATATGGCATGGTGCTTGCGGAGTACACGAATTCAAAGGCAATTTTACAAGTATTGCTGCTCAGTAAGAAGAGCTTCATGTTTTGTCGATGGTTCAGTTTTCAAGGAAGCAACAGGATTCGAACAGCGCCCTCTGAGAGAATCGGTTCCCGGAGACAAGCCCTTCTCTGGCGTGACCTTTTATCTTGCAAACCATGATCTGTTCTTTTTCTTAGCTATCATTACTGTAACATGTTCCAAGAAAGCACTATGAAAATCTGTTGTTCAAGGTTTTGGAAATGCTCTTGTTCTTATAATAATTAGGCTCTCTTGTAAAAGAACTATGTGCAGGGACTAGCTGCTTCGCAGCCATCCTTGTTTCATTTGTTTCTATGCCCCATAAAAGCCCTTATTGCACAGTGATCTTCATCCCTTTAAGGTGGTTGGGGTTCGGGGTTTTTCAAAATGACACTTTCACGGAGAAGAATCTTGTTCATGAAATTTTTTGTGATAGATTTCTTGGAATTTAATGGTGTTTAATCTCAAAATTATTGTGAAATAACAATTGTAGATAGCCATTTGATACCAAAATTACACACTAGTAAAATAACAACAGTCATTTTACTAAAAACCTAATAATAGATTAATATTTATAGTAGTCGTTTTGAGTTCTATGTAACAGTAAATATATTATTACATGTTATATTAAAATTTACAATCCAAAATAATTTTTATAATTAAAACCATGTTAATATTTTTGCGGTTTTGATGAAAGTGCAACTAAGGAAGGTGAATGAAACAAACTGATAGTGATTATAATTTTTATATATAATAAAAATATAAAAATAAATTAAATTTTAGTATAATTAAAAAATATAAAATTCAAATATACCTTAATTAAATTAAATTAAATTAATGTTAGATTTAGCAAAAGAGAAGAAAATCCATTTTAATTATAGATCTATCAAGTGCTAAGTGTATCAAGTGTTAAGTGGAATCTAATCTCTTGAGGTTCAAACCTTTTTAGAGTACAAAATCTAGCTATCACATGTTGTAGCTTTTCTTCAAAATTGTCCAAGTTCACCAACTTTATGAAACGACTATTTCGAAAAACTTTTGAAAGGTTTGGTCAAAGCATATCGAAAAACTTGATAGAAATGCTTTTAACTAGTTGGTTCAGAGAAGTAGTTATGGAATGTGTTCTGAGTTGGTTTCCTCGATGCAGGATTTGCAACAAGATCAATGAATTTATTGTGTGAGCATGGGGCTAGATTTATATTTAAATAGTTGCTTTAGGGATTGTAAAGACTTCAAAAGAATTTTAGAATTTCCAGTTGGCTAAGATCTTAGAAAGAGTGGGGAATTCAAATGAAGAGTTGACCACATGGATATGGGAAAGAGAGAACAAACATTGACAAGATTTTCTTTTTTTTAGGAGGCGAGGATAAAAAATTTGAATGACTTTCGTTGCAACTGTTTTAAGAACCAGAAACTTTTGGGAAGAGTGGTGATGAGATTGGTGTTTTCAACTATGCATGTTAAGTTTGTGGGCTTGCTATGAACATAGGCTTGCTGTAGGTACATGGATCTAAGATTTACACGAAGTTGGTAAAAAACACCATCTTGTACCCTCGCCTTTAGAGGTCATTGCAGTGGATCTCTACTTCTAGTGTTGGGATCCAAGACCTTTCAAGTATTCCTTATAGTGATCCCATCCCTTTAGGGGCAAAAGTTATTCGAAATGGTAGTTTCATATAGTTGGTGACCTTGTTGTGAGCTTAGGCTTCTTATTTTCTTTGTCTCTACGCCCCCATAAAAGCCTTATTGCACAATGATCTCCATCCCTTTAGCGAGGGAAGTTTTTCAAAATGACACTTTCATGGATAAGAGTCTTGTTCATGATATTTTTGTGATGAATTTCTTGGAATTTAATAGTATGTGTATATACACCCTAGTGTTTTGAATGGACAATGTTCCTATCATTAGAACCAATGTAGAATCAAATCAAATTTAAATAATGTTAGATTTAGGAAAGAAGAAAATCCATATTAACCGTCTATTTATGAAGTGCCAAGTGGAATCCAATATCTTGAAGTAAAAACCTTTTTAGAGTGCAAATTTAAAGAAATGTTTACACCTTGAGAACTCCAAGTTTTAAATTAGATTTAAAAATCCAGTGATCACATGTTGTAGGATTTCTCCAAATTTGTCCAAGCTCTCCAATTTTGGAGTATCCAAGTTGGATGACTCTTAGTGTCTCTTCCATTAGAGGCACCTGCAAGTATTTGGTGCTTATGAAAAAACAACTGATTTGTATTCATTCTTCTAAATCAAGTCAAATTTTAATGACTTATTGATGAGACTAGCCCGTAACTATGATTCAGTTTAATTAAACGTTGATTAACAAACAATTTGGGATCTATGTGTATGATTAGGATTAAGTGAATGATTATTCAGGATATTTGGTTGTTGGCATTTATGTTGGAATTAATGTGGATCTGCTGGTTGTACTTGCCTCGACTTCTGTTTTACCGCTCTCCGGTTCTACCAAAACCCTTGTTCCACTTTCATTCCATCATTTGTTTGCGTTTTTGCTGCGATGAGGGTTTATGCCTGCAACGAGGGTTTGTGCTCGCGACTGTGTAGAGCTTGGCAGCAAGGTTCTGTGTGCGCCCAGCTATGAGTTCTTCCTTCTGTTGGCGAGATCTCTCTGCCTGCACTTGCAGCTTCGTCGCCTGGTTGCCTGGGCACTGTATGGAAGGTTTCTTCGTCTGTGTGAGAGGGTTATTGCTGTTTCCGTCTGAGTGGTTATTATACCTTCCTCTGTTCCATTGTTTCGTTCTGTTACAATCTTTCTGGTTGTGAGCTTATGCTTGATGGATGACTGTTCTGTATTCTGACAGGTCGTAGTCACGGTGGCTTCCTCAGCTTCGCGGTCCTGGCAAGGTAAGCTGTCCCTTCATGCTATAGCTTACCCTCTTCAGTTTTCTTCGGCACTAACAATGTTCGCTCCTTTGTCCGCAGGGTTTCACCGTCGACTGTGGCTCAGATGGGGTTTCGTTCCTCCAACGCGAATACTCTTCAGGTAAGTGATTTTCCTGGTTGTGCTTTCAAATCTCTTTTTCTTTTGCTACTTCCTGGCTATACTCGGCATACATTTGACTGACAATACTCTGTTGGCTCACTATGCAGGTGAGGGTTTGTTCCCAGGCGTGGTCTACAAAACTGCTACGAGCAATGGCTCCGGTAGGGTCGTTCTCTGCTACTGTTGTCAGTTTATAGTTTTGTTGTCTCTGTCATGTCACTGGGCTAAGTCCCAGTACTCCTTCGTTTGATTATCTTTGTTGTTGAGCGACCCGGGTTCTATTTGTATATAAACTTTGACTGTGGTTCGGCTCTGAACACTTGTAATTTTGTCCGCCTTTCTGTGGTGACCGACTAGGGTCCAACCCTAACTTTCAGGGTTTTGCTATATCGTGTTATCTTTTTTCTTTGTTCTTAATTGAGCATTCGGGACTGTTTGAATGTATATCAATATTATGATTATAAAAGGAATTAACAGGAAAATTCTGTGTAGTCCGTTTACCTCTGTTTTGGGGTCGTTATTCAGTAGTTATATTCTCGTTAGATTCCGAACTGGCTCGTACTATCGTTTGCTTCCATATATTTCGACACCGTTGTTGTTGTTGCCGGAACTCCTTGCTGGGAACGCTCGTTTGGTTTCTTCGTTTGCTCTCTCTATTTAGTTTGCATACTCAGTAGTTAGAGGAAAGCAAATGAATGTCATGGACAAACTGTTACAGATGGATTTAGATATTCGGATGAAAAATTACTTTCTGTTTATTGTATTTCTCTTCTCATGCATTGAACCCCTCCAGAATGTATTACATTGGTTTTTGTATTGTATTTAGACAGTTACTTGAATTGTTCTCGGTTACCCTTCAGTTACTTTTATAGTTACACAATTGATGACTATGCTGGGTTTTCTTGTGCTGTAGGATTTACAATATTATATTTTTTTTTATGAACAGACAGCTGTAAAATGGATTAAGAAAATGACATAACAACGTAACTGTAATGACCCTATCCTAACTGTACTGTTCCTAATATTCCTTAACTAATAATAAAAATAAAAAAACTAGTTTCTAGACACTGTTTTATTCAGCGAATGTAAATGAAACTAAAAGACATTGAACTTGTCCTCCTTAGCTGAGACCAACACCCAGTCATGGTGCCCTTAGCTAGATGCTCCTACATCAGGCTCCCGGGGTAAGAAAGATTCATGACTCCCGTCCATGAGCTTCTCAACTGAATAGCCTGCTTGCTGTATCTGTCTGGCGTTAAGTCATGAAATGTCCTCAATGGGACGGTTCTTCCACTTGACCAGATATTGCAGATATTCTTTCCGTCGAGTTCGCTTGGCCACTTGAGTGTCGAGGATCCTCTCGATCTCAAGGGGCTGAGCGTAAGGCATTTGTCTCATCCAAGTCTCACTCCCTTCCTGTGTGTCCCATGTAGGCCATGCTATACTGTCTTCCTCTGGACTGGCAGTATATGGAAACAGGTCTGCCACATTGAAGATGGGCGAGATGCCTATTCCTGGTGGCAGCTGTAATTCATAAGCATTGGCTGAAAATTTCCGGAGAATTTTGCAGGGGCCTATCTTTTTGTACTTCAGTTTGTTGTATGCACCTCTAGGAAAACGTTCCTTGCGCAAATGTGCGAGGACTTCATCCCCCACATTAAACTGTACCTCTCGCCGTTTCAAATTTGCCCACTGCTTATACTTTTGACTGCTGTCCTGCAACTTCATTTTCACCTGCTTGTGTAGATCATTCATTGCTTTGGCGAAATCTTCCCCATCAGCACTTCGTCTTTCCTGCTGTCCTAGATCTCGTAACTCATGCACTCCGCGAGGATGCATGCCATATAAGATCTGAAAAGGACTGTAACCCGTGCTGCGATTGGGTGAGTCGTTGTAAGCGAACTCCGCCTGGGCAAGTACTCGATCCCACATTCGTGAATTTTCCCCAATCAAACTTCGTAGCAGGTTCCCCAAGCTCCTATTTACCACCTTTGTTTGCCTGTCGGTCTGCGGGTGATAAGCAGAGCTGAAACTTAACTGCGTGTCCATCTTCTTCCACAAGGTGCGCCAGAAGTGCCCTGTAAACTTCACATCCCTGTCAGAAAGAATGGACTTAGGTAGGCCGTGTAGCCTGACGATCTCTGTGAAGAACAAGTGGGCCACGTGAGTGGCATCGTTGGTTTTTCTGCAAGGGATGAAATGTGCCATCTTTGAAAACCGGTCTACTACTACCATCACCGAATCATAACCCTGCTGCGTCCTTGGTAGACCCAAGACGAAGTCCAAGCTGACTGAGTCCCACGGTCTACTCGGAATGGGAAATGGTGTGTAGAGTCCCATATTCTGACTGTGTCCTTTCGCCAACTGACACACTTTACATCTGGTCACAAATCTCTGCACTTCCCTTCGCGTCCTTAGCCAATAATAAAAATGGTTGAGTTGCTCTAACTTTTTGTCTATGCCAAAATGTTCAGCTAGACCTCCACTGTGCTTCTCCCAAATGATATTTTCTCTCACTGAACAATCATGAATGCATAACTGTCCCCCTTTAAACAATAGCTTCTCCTGCAAGTTATAGTCCAACCATGGACTATTGTTTCTCAGCAAAGGATTTTGACAGGCTTCATAAGCCTCTTTGAAATCCACGTCGGTTTGATACAAGTCTTTCAAATGCTCAAAGCCCAGCACTTGTATCGTACTCTCTTGCAAGAGCAAGGCTCTTCTGCTCAACGCATCTGCCACCTTGTTGGCCTACCCGCTAATGTGTTTCAACACAAAAGTGAAACTCTGCAAATATTCAACCCACTTAGCATGCTTGTGATTCAGCTTATGCTGTTGCATCACGTATTGCAGTGCAGAATTATCAGAAAATAAAACAAACTCATTCCCCAACAGATAGTGTCTCCAATGCTTCAGTGCTTGGACGACAGCATAGAATTCTTTGTCGTAGGACGAATACTTCTGCCTACTCTCATTCAACTTCTCGCTGAAAAACGCAACAGGGTTGTCTTCTTGGCTTAGTACAGCTCCAATGGCCGTACCGCTTGCATCACAATGAACTTGAAAAAGCTTTTTAAAATCTGGCAATCTCAGGATTGGTATTTCTGTAATCTTCTTCTTTAGTAGCTGAAAACTCCTCTCTGCTACCTCAGTCCAACAAAAAGGCTGACTTTCCTTTTTTATAGTGTCCAACATAGGTGCGCAGATTTCACTGAAATTCCTTGTAAATTTACGGTAAAAACTCGCCAGCCCATGAAAACTACATACCTCAAACAGAATTTTTGGGGATGGCCAGTTAACAATTGCTGCTATCTTCTCTGGGTCCATCTTCAACTCATTTTCTGCAATCACAAAACCCAGATAAACCAGTTCTTTTTGTAGAAAAGTGCATTTTTTCAGATTTATTAGCAACTTATTCTGCTGCAATTTTTCCAGCACACTTCGAACATGTCGAAAGTGTTCCTCCCTCGTCTTGCTGAAAATTAATATGTCATCAAGATACACTATTACGAACTTTCCAATAAATTCTTTCAAAATTCCCTTCATCAGTCGCATAAAGGTACTGGGTGCATTACTCAATCCGAATGGCATTACTAGCCACTCATACAACCCTTCATTGGTCTTGAAGGCTGTCTTCCACTCATCCCCTTCCTTGATTCGAATATGATGATAACCACTCTTTAAATCAATCTTTGAGAAATATGCTGCCCCGCTTAGGCAGTCCATCATATCGTCCATCCATGGCAGTGGAAATCTGTACCTGATGGTAATTTTATTGATGGCCCTCGAATCCGTGCACATTCGCCATTCTCCTCTTTTCTTGGGAGCGAGAACTGTTGGAACTGCACAGGGGCTCAAACTCTCCCTTATTATCCCTTTATCCAGCAATTCCTGCACCTGTTTTCTAATTTCCTCATTGTCTTTGGGGCTCATTCGATATGCTGCCTTATTTGGTAGACTTGCTCCAGGTATAAAGTCAATATGATGACTTGTACTTCTCTTGGGAGGCAATTTATCTGGTAAGTCATCCACTACAATATCGCTGAATTCCTGTAGCATTTTCTGAATTTCTAGGCAAATCTGACACCTCTGTGTGTAACAGCACTGTTTTTTCTCTTCTCACAACAACATAGTTCACTTCACTATCTTCAATCTGCTTCAAAAACTATTTTCCACCCATTAGTAACACTCTCGCGCCACTTGCTTCCGCTGTCTCCTCCTCTTTGATGGGCACAAGTGTGTGCTTGATCCCATCTTTGACAAACTTGTAGCAGTTTGTCTTCTCATCATGCACTACCTTCTGGTCATACTGCCATGTCTTTCCTAGCAGTATATGACATACATCCATTGGCATAATATCACAAATAACCTTGTCTTTATACCTGCCAATATGGAACTCAACTTCACACTGTTCGTCAACCAATAGCTGATGGCCTTTCTGCAACCACGATACCTTGTAAGGAGTGGGGTGCTTCAGCCGCTTTAAACCAAGCGTCTCTACCATCTCTGTGGAAACCAGATTATCCGTGCTCCCACTGTCGATAATCAGCATGCAACATTTTCCGTGCGATTTACAAATTGTCCGGAATAATGCTTTCCTTTGAGTTTGTTCAGCTGTTTCTTTGGCTGGTTTCAGCAACACTTTATTCAGAACTAAGGCTTCCCCTATTTCCGGCACATTTTCTGCTTCTTGGGGAGGTGCCTCTGCTTCCTCTGGCTGTGCAACATACGCACCTCTTTGACCAGCTTGTTCCACTTCAGGACACTCAAAAGATCTGTGCCCCCACTTGTGGCACCTGTAGCACTGATAGTTAGCTCCTCTGCCTCGGCCATTCCCTCTTCCTCGCTGATATGGCCTGCCACCTCTAGTGCTGTCTCCTTTTTCTGCTGTCCCAGAAGTTTTGGAGCTGCTGCTTTCTTCACTATTGCTGGCAGTTCATCCTCTGCCATAAGACCGTCCTCTTCCTTTGCCGGTTCCTCGTCCTCTCCTAACATTTTGCTTTTTGGTGATCTTCTCGTCTGCCTTCATGACACTCTGGTAGGCTTCTTCTATATTTTTCGGGGAAAGAATGCTGATTTCATCTAATATTTCCAATCTCAGACTGTTTACATACCTTGCTGTTTTTTCCAGGGTGTCTTTTGTATAAACAACTCTTAAATTTACCCGGTAGAATTTTTCAGTATACTCTCTCACTGTCATCCCTTTTTGTTTCAAATTCTGCACTTGCCGATGTAGTGCAATCTGGTAGTCTTTGGGCAGAAATTTGCCTTTCAACTTGGCCACCATTCTTGACCATTTCTTTATTGGCAACTTGTTCATCCTTCTTCTCTCCGCTTAGACACCGTCCCACCACAGGGCTGCGTGTTCCTTCAGCTTTGCTGCAGCGAACTTAACTTTCTGATCCTCACTGGCCTCTTCACACTCAAAATATTTGTCCAATTCGCTGATCCAGTCCAACAGAACTTCTGTGGACAAGCTGCCGTCATAATTTGGAATTTCTAGTTTAGGCTTGCTACTAGCCAATAGGGCCGACCTCAACAATCTCATTTCCGGCCCTTCTTCACCTAATCCATATGTTGTCACTATGGCTTCTTCTTCGCTGTCATCTCCTACCTCTAGATCCCTTCTCCTTCCTGCTTCAACTGCCTCCAAACGGGTAATAAGGATCCTGATTTCCTCACGCAATCCTTCCTCTACTGCTCTCCGAGCACCTCTTCCACGACCTCATCTTCCAACCTCCATTTCTCAGGAAAACTCTAAATCCTGCTTTAATACCACTATGATGAGACCAACCCATAACTATGATTGAGTTTAATTAAACGTTGATTAACAAATAATTTGGGATCTATGTGTATGATTAGGATTAAGCGAATGATTATTCGAGATATTTGGTTGTTGGCATTTATGTTGGAATTAATTTGGATCTGTTGGCTGTACTTGCCTCAACTTCTGTTTTCCCGCTCTCTGGTTCTACCAAAACCCTTGTTCCACTTTCATTCAGTCATTTCTTGTTTGCATTTTCGCTGCGATGAGGGTTTATGCCTGCAACGAGGGTTTTTGCTCGCGACTGTGTAGAGCTTGGCAGAAAGGTTCTATGTGCGCCCAACTATGAGTTCTTCCTTCTGTTGGTGAGATCTCTCTTCTCGCACTTGCAGCTTCGTCGCCTGGTTGCCTAGGCACTGTATGGAAGGTTTCTTCATTTGTGTGAGAGGGTTATTGCTGTTTCCCTCTGAGTGGTTATTATACCTTCCTCTGTTCCATTGTTTCGTTCTGTTACAGTCTTTCTGGTTGTGAGCTTATGCTTGATGGATGAATGTTCTATATTCTGACAGGTCGCAGTCACGGTGGCTTCCTCAACGTCGTGGTCCTGGCAAGGTAAGTTGTCCCTTCATGCTATAACTTACCCTCTTCAGTTTTCTTCGGCACTAACAATGTTCGCTCCTTTGTCTGTAGGGTTTCACCGTCCACTGTGGCTCAGATGGGGTTTTGTTCCTCCAACACGAATACTCTTCGGGTAAGCGATTTTCCTGGCTGTGCTTTCAAATCTCTTTTTCTTTTGCTACTTCCTGGCCATACGCGGCATAGATTTCACTGACAATACTCTGTTGGCTCACTGTGCAGGTGAGGGTTTGTTCCCAGGTGTGGTCTACGAAATTGCTACAAGCAATGGCTCCGGTAGGGTCGTTCTCTGCTACTGTTGCCAGTTTATAGTTTTGTTGTCTCTGTCATGTCACTGGGCTAAGTCCCAGTGCTCCTTCGTTTGATTATCTTTGTTGTTGAGCAACCCGGGTTCTATTTGTATATAAACTTCCACTGTGGTTCAGCTCTAAACACTTGTAATTTTGTCCGCCTTTCTATGGTGACCGACTAGGGTCCAACCCTAACTTTCAAGGTTTTGCTATATCGTGTTATCTTTTTTCTCTGTTCTTAATTGAGCATTTAAGACTATTTGAATGTATATCAATATTATGATTATAAAAGGAATTAACAGGAAAATTCTGTGTAGTTCGTTTACCTCTATTTTGGGGTCGTTATTCAGTAGTTATATTATCATTCGATTCCGAACTGGCTCGTACTATTGTTTGCTTCCATATATTTGGACACCGTTGTTGTTGTTGCCGGAACTCCGTGCTGGGAATGCTCGTTTGGTTTCTTCGTTTGCTCTCTCTGTTTAATAGAAAGGAAAAATATGATAGATAGGAACGCACAATGCTATTTAGTTTGCATACTCAGTAGTTAGAGGAAAGCAAATGAATGTCATGGACAAACTGTTACAGATGGATTCAGATATTCGGATGAAAAATTACTTTCTCTTTATTGTATTTCTCTTCTCATGCATTGAACCCCTCCAGAATGTATTACATTGGTTTTTGTATTGTATTTAGACAGTTACTTGAACTGTTCTCGGTTACCCTTCAGTTACTTTTATAGTTACACAATTGATGACTATGCTGGGTTTTCTTGTGTTGTAGGATTTACAATACTATATTTTTTTTATGAACAGAGAACTGTAAAATGGATTAAGAAAATTACATAACAACGTAACTGTAATGACCCTATCCTAACTGTACTGTTCCTAATATTCCTTAACTAATAATAAAAATAAAAAAACTAGTTTCTAGACACTGTTTTATTCAGCAAATGTAAATGAAACTAAAAGACATTGAACTTGTCCTCCTTAGCTGAGACCAACACCTGGTCATGGTGCCCTTAGCTGGATGCTCCTGCATCACTTATTTATTATAAGTGTAAATTTGTAATTATATATATATATATATATATATATATATATATTTGATTTTTTTTTTTAATTTATTAATTTTTTTAAAATTTTCAATATAAATATTTTATTATCATTTTCTTTTGTTTGTCAAGTTGTCTAAGTTTGACTTCCAGCTTGACCTTTGACTTGAGAAGTAATGACCTAAGGGCATCTAAGTTGTCAAAATCACCCGGGGATCGCACTCAGCCTCGACCACACCAACCCTTAACATGATCAAAATTTTGACCGCGAAATTTCGAACCAATGACTTTCACATCACGAGTGACTTAGCAGTACACCCTATCACATCTATTCTATATCTTATAGGCTATTTTTTTTTATTACTATATCCTATGCTCAATGTAGAGCACCTCGATACATTTTTCTAATAAAAAATTGGATAAATTGAATAATATAACAATTTTAAGAGGAGAGAGATTTATAATCGGATAATATAGCAATTTTAGGAGGAGAGAGATAAAATATATTAAATGCCTTGTATTATTAACAATAACGTTGTATAATATTATAAGATGGAATGATATATTTAGATGTAAGAGGTTAAAAGGTCGTGGGATAAAAAAATGTTAAGGTTATGGTTATATGATTAAAGAGAGAGTGCCAAATATTGATGAAGTATGGTGATAATATAAATACTCAATAAATTATGATTTGTTAAAGATATATATTTTTGGGATAAAAAGGTTAAGTAAAAATTAAAAGATTGAGATAAAATAAATAATATGTGTATATATACCTTAGTGTTTTGAATGGACAATGTTCCTATCATTAGAATTAATGTAGAATTAAATCAAATTTAATTAATGTTAGATTTAGGAAAGAAGACAATCCATATTAACCCTCGATTTATGAAGTGCCAAGTAGAATTCAATATCTTGAAGTAAAAACCTTTTTAGAGTGCAAAATTTAAGGAAATGTTTGCACTTTTAAATTTGATTTCTCCAAATTTGTCTAAGCTCTCCAATTTTGGAGTATCCAAATTGGATGACTCTTAGTATCTCTTCCATTAAAGGCACTTACAAGTATTTGGTGCTTATGAAAAAACAATTGATTTGTATTCAATTTTCTGAATCAAGTCAAATTTTAATGACTTATTTATTATAAGTGTAAATTTGTAATATTATATATATATATAATTTGATTTATTTTTTTTATTTTTTCAATATAATTATTTTATTATCGTTTTCTTTTGTTTGTCAAGTTGTCTAAGTTTGACTTCCAGTTTGACCTTCGATTTGAGAAGTAATGACCTAAGGGCATCTAAGATGTCAAAATCACCCGGGGATCGCACTCAGCCTCGACCACACCAACCCTTAACATGCTCAGAATTTTGACCGCGAAATTTCGAACCAATTACTTTCACATCACAAGTGACTTAGCAGTACACCCTATCACCATCTACTCTATATCTTATAGGCTAATTTTTTTATTACTATATCCCATGCTCAATGTAAAGCACCTCGATACATTTTTCTAATAAAAAACTGGATAAATTGAATAATATAACAATTTTAAGAGGAGAGAGATTTATAATCGGATAATATAGCAATTTTAGGAAGAGAGAGATAAAATATATTAAAGTCCTTCTATTATTAACAATAACATTGTATAATATTATAAGATGGAATGATATATTCCATATGTAAGAGGTTAAGAGGTCGTGGGATAAAAAAAATGTTAAGGTGATGGTTATATGATTAAATACTCAATAAATTATCATTCGTTAAAGATATATGTTTGGGATACAAAGGTTAAGTAAAAATTAAAAGATTGAGATAAAATAAATAATATGTGTATATATACATTAGTGTTTTGAATGGATAATGTTTTTATTATTAGAATTACTGTAGAATTAAATCAAATTTAATTAATGTTAGATTTAGGAAAAAAGAAATTCCATATTAACCCTCGATTTATGAAGTGCCAAGTGAAATCCAATATCTTGAAGTAAAAAGCTTTTTAGAGTGTAAAATTTAAGGAAATGTTTGCACATTGAAAACTCCAAGTTTTAAATTAGATTTAAAAATCCAGCAATCACATGTTGTAGGATTTCTCCAAATTTGTCCAAGCTCTCCAATTTTGGAGTATCCAAGTTGGATGACTCTTAGTATCTCTTCCATTAGAGGCACCTACAAGTATTTGGTGCTTATGAAAAACCAATTGATTTGTATTCATTCTTCTAAATCAAGTCAAATCTTAATGACTTATTTATTATAAGTGTAAATATGTAATTATATATATATAATTTGATTTATTTCTTTTATTTTTTTAATTTTTCAATATAAATATTTTATTATCGTTTTCTTTTGTTTGTCAAGTTGTCTAAGTTTGACTTCCAGCTTGACCTTTGACTTGAGAAGTAACGACCTAAGGGCATCTAAGCTGTCAAAATCACCCGGGATCGCACTTAGCCTCGACCATACCAACCCTTAACATAATCATAATTTTGACCGCGAAATTTCGAACCAATGACTTTCACATCACGAGTGACTTAGCAGTGCACCCTATCACCATCTATTCTATATCTTATAGGCTATTTTTTTTTTATTACTATATCCCATGCTCAATGTAGAGCACTTCGATACCTTTTTCTAATAAAAAATTGGATAAATTGAATAATATAACAATTTTATGAGGAGAGAGATTTATAATCAAATAATATAGCAATTTTAGGAGGAGAGAGATAAAATATATTAAATGCCTTGTATTATTAACAATAACATTGTATAATATTATAAGATGGAAAGATATATTTAGATGTAAGAGGTTAAAAGGTTGTGGGATAAAAAAAATGTTAAGGTTATGGCTATATGATTAAAGAGAGAGTACCAAATATTGATGAAGTATGGTGATAATATAAATATTCAATAAATTATGATTCGTTAAAGATATATATTTTTGGGGAAAAAGGTTAAGTAAAAATTAAAAGATTGAGATAAAATAAATAATATGTATATATATACCTTAGTGTTTTGTATGGACAATGTTCCTATCATTAGAATTAATGTAGAATTAAATCAAATTTAGTTAATGTTAGATTTAGGAAAGAAGAAAATCCATATTAACCCTCGATTTATGAAGTGCTAAGTGGAATCCAATATCTTGAAGTTAAAACCTTTTTAGAGTGCACAATTTAAAGAAATCTTTGCACCTTGAGAACTCCAAGTTTTAAATTAGATTTAAAAATCCAGCGATCACATGTTGTAGGATTTCTCCAAATTTGTCCAAGCTCTCCAATTTTGGAGTATCCAAGTTGGATGACTCTTAGTATCTCTTCCATTAGGGGCACCTACAAGTATTTGGTGCTTATGAAAAAACAATTGATTTGTATTCATTCTTTTGAATCAAGTCAAATTTTAATGACTTATTTATTATAAGTGTAAATTTGTAATTAATTAATATATATATATATATATATATATATATATATATATATATATATATAATTTGATTTATTTCTTTTATTTTTTTTTTTAATTTTTCAATATAAATATTTTATTATCGTTTTCTTTTGTTTGTCAAGTTGTCTAAGTTTGACTTCCAGCTTGACCTTTGACTTGAGAAGTAACGACCTAAGGGCATTTAAGCTGTCAAAATCACCCGGGGATCGCATCCCCGCACTCAGCCTCGACCACACCAACCCTTAACATGATCAGAATTTTGACCGTGAAATTTCAAACCAATGACTTTCACATCACGAGTGACTTAGCAATGCACCCTATCACCATCTATTCTATATCTTATAGGCTAATTTTTTTTATTACTATATCCCATGCTCAATGTAGAGCACCTCGATACATTTTTCTAATAAAAAATGGATAAATTGAATAATATAACAATTTTAAGAGGAGAGAGATTTATAATCGGATAATATAGCAATTTTAGGAAGAGAGAGATAAAATATATTAAATGCCTTGTATTATTAACAATAACATTGTATAATATTATAAGATGGAATGATATATTTAGATGTAAGAGGTTAAAAGGTCGTGGGATAAAAAAAATGTTAAGGTTATGGTTATATGATTAAAGAGAGAGTACCAAATATTGATGAAGTATGGTGATAATATAAATACTCAATAGATTATGATTCATTAAAGATATATATTTTTGGGGAAAAAAAAGGTTAAGTAAAAATTAAAAGATTGAAATAAAATAAGGGTAAAAGCATGCTAATGTGTCTCATTATATGGCAAAAGCAAAAAAGTACTCAAATGAAAAAATATAAAAATAATAATATAAAAATATCAATTAAATGAGTTGAGTTTCATACTTGTTAATTATAAAAAATAAATGCTAAATTTGTAACAAAGCTAACTCACAATAAATTTTAGTAAAAGCTATAGTGAGCCTATTTAATGGGTTTAGAAAATATAAATAATGTTATAAAAAGTAAATACTAAATTTGAAAATAAGTCAACTGATAGTAAATATTGGTAAAAACTATGGTTAATCACTCACAAAATATAAATAACTTTATGTAAAGTTAAATGAAATGCTAAAACTCTTTAAAAATATATATAAAAATAGAATTAGAATTTATAAACAAATAATTTTATATATTATATTTTGAAAAATATAAAATATGTTATTATAATCATAATTAAAAAATTTATTATAAAAAATTTAAAATATATTTTAATTTTTTTTTAAAAATAATTTTAACATTTTGTTATATGTTATTTTCAAATTTCTATTAAAAAAAATTGATTTTATAAACTTGAAAGGGTAGTTTCTTGGGTCGCGGTTTTATATATACGAAAAGATGATCATTTTTACTAGTATTTTAATAATAATTAAAAAATATGCTTACTTTTTATTTTTAAATTTGTTTAGCAATCTTCAGAATGTTTACAACACATCTCTTAAAGAAATTGGAATTGAAAAATATAACCCAATAGAGAAATGGGGGGTCGCAGTTTTGTCACTGCTTAAAAATTTATGTAAAATATTAATGATATCTTTTAAAGAAAATGAATAAATTAGATAAAAAATATATATTAAATTTTAGAAAAAATATGACATGAAATTGAATTTAAATTGACATGTTTTGTCTTCTTTTACCACCACCTAATTTTTGATGATTTTGTAAATTTAAGAGTAAACATTCCAACTCCATTTATTTTTATAAAACTTCTTTGCCACAAAAAGGGAAAAAGTGATACACATTAACATGCTTTTACCCATAAATAATATGTGTATATATACCTTAGTGTTTTGAATGGACAATGTTCCTATCATTAGAATTAATGTAGAATTAAATCAAATTTAATTAATGCTAAATTTAGGAAAGAAGAAAATCCATATTAACCCTCGATTTATGAAGTGCCAAGTGGAATCCAATATCTTGAAGTAAAAACCTTTTTAGAGTGAAAAATTTAAGGAAATGTTTGCACATTGAGAACTCCAAGTTTTAAATTAAATTTAAAAATCCAGCGATCACATGTTGTAGGATTTCTCCAAATTTGTCCAAGCTGTCCAATTTTGGAGTATCCAAGTTGGATGACTCTTAGTATCTCTTCCATTAGAGGCACCTACACGTATTTGGTGCTTATGAAAAAACAATTGATTTGTATTCATTCTTCTAAATCAAGTCAAATTTTAATGACTTATTTATTATAAGTGTAAATTTGTAAATATATATATATATATATATATATATATATATAATTTGATTTATTTCTTTTGTTTTTTTAATTTTTCAATATAAATATTTTATTATCGTTTTCTTTTGTTTGTCAAGTTGTCTAAGTTTGACTTCTAGCTTGACCTTTGACTTGAGAAATAACGACCTAAGGGCATCTAAGCTGTCAAAATCACCCAGGAATCGCACTCGGCCTCGACCACACCAACCCTTAACATGATCAGAATTTTGACCATGAAATTTCGAACCAGTGACTTTCACATCATGAGTGACTTAGCAGTACACCCTATCACCATCTATTCTATATCTTGTAGGCTAATATTTTTTTATTACTATATTTTAAAGAAATGTTATTTCATTTAACGTGAAAACTTCCCATACTTAATGTAGAGCACCTCGATACATTTTTCTAATAAAAAATTGGATAAATTGAATAATATAACACTTTTAAGAGGAGAGAGATTTATAATAGGATAATATAGCAAATTTAGGAGAGAGATAAAATATATTAAATTTCTTGTATTATTAACAATAACATTGTATAATATTATAAGATGGAATGATATATTTAGATGTAAGATGTTAAAAGGTCGCAGGATAAAAAAAAATGCTAAGGTTATGGTTATATGATTAAGGAGAGAGTACTAAACATTGATGAAGTATGGTGATAATATAAATACTCAATAAATTATGATTCGTTAAAGATATATATTTTTGGGAAAAAAAGGTAAGTACAAATTAAAAGATTGAAATAAAATAAATAAATTATAATAGATTTTTTAAAGTAATTGGAAAAATATTTTTAATAAAAGTAGAGCTAAAGAAAGAGAAATAAGTGAAACATAATTAATGATGGAGCTAAGTTATACTAATTTTTTTGATTGAAATTATTATGATGTTTTTCATTTTCAAGGGCTTCCTTAATTATGTGTAATAAGTATTTAGGACAATAGCTAATTTATAAAGGTGGTTGTGGAATGTGCTTGCAATATGTTTTTCCGAGGTGGTTTGGATAGACCTATTAGTTACACATATAGGATTTGCCACAAGAGTAAGGAATTTGGTAAATTCTTTTAGAGAAAATTGGGGCAGATTTATTTTAAAGCTTCTAAGTTTATACCCATCTTCTTGATTGAAATTGTTGGCCAAGTCGTTGCCTCCTACTACTCACCATGCATAATTAGGAAATTTAGAAGTTGTTTAACATTATAGAAATGTTTTGCAATAGTTGATTTAGAACGATAGTTATGGAATGTGTTCATTTAGGTGGGTTTACATAGACATATTGATTTCTCAGATGTAGTATTTGCAATAGGAGCAAGGAATTTAGTAACTTCTTGAGCAAGTGTGGGGGTATATTTATCGTTAACAATTCTAAATAATTGCTTTAGGGGTTTAAGGACTTGAAAAGTGTTTTTAGATTCTTATTGGACTGGGGGTTTTGGATTAGATGAAGAGATGAGTAGAAGGCTTTGTTGATATGGGAAAGAGAATAATCACTGGCTTGGAGGGCTTTGGCAATATGATCTTATGTTGTCTAAGAGGTGAGGATCATAAATTCAAATTGCAAGAGTTTCAAAAACCAGAGACTTTTGGGAAGATTGGTGATTAGATTGGGCATGGAGGCATCTATCAATACAAGTTTTCTTTTGGTAATGATGGGAAAGGGAGCCATCTAGTTGATGGGTAAGTAGAACATCCAAGAAGGGTTTTGGATTAGATGAAGAGATGAGTAGAAGGCTTTGTTGATATGGGAAAGAGAAAAATCACTAGCTTGGAGGGCTTTGGCAATATGATCTTATGTTGTCTAAGAGGCGAGGATCATAAATTCAAATTGCAAGAGTTTCAAAAACTAGAGACTTTTGGGAAGATTGGTGATTAGATTAGGCATGGAGGCATCTATCAATACAAGTTTTCTTTTGGTAATGATGGGAAAGGGAGCCATCTAGTTGATGGGTAAGTAGAACATCCAAGAATGGGAGGGAGATATCCTTTTGGGTTTCCATGGTAAATTTAATGGCTAGATAGACTATCAAGTGGTCAAATAATGAAATAAGGCAAGAATGTATATTGAGTCAGATGTTGAAGGTCTCATCCACAAATTGAAACCAACACTTGGGGTTTAGATGGAATTTGTTTAATCCTATAGTTTCAAAGTTTTCCCTAAAATTTTAGCCACTAAAGAGGACACGAAATATCCCATTACTATGCATTTAGGCTTTTCACTAAAATTTCCTTTGAATGTAAAGAAAGTGGATGTAAGGAAAATCTCGATGAGCCTTAAGGTATCTAGGTCAACCAACTTGGTAATCAAGTCAAGAGCTTCTCGAATAGGATTTTAGTGATTAAGGAAAATCTAATCATGATACCTTGTTCATTTAGATGGAGATTATGATTTTTGTGGATGAAGTCAAAAAAATCCTTAATAAACGTGGAGGGGGTTTGGCCTATAAGGGATTGAAGTTTTTGTACTAGGAACTTGGTTAAGAATAAATAGGGGCTCTAATTGTACTGAAAATGGGTTTGAGAGGGATGTATTTATTGTGGATTTTGTTAGGAAATTTAAACATTTAGGAGTTAAGATCCATCTAGTGTTTTTTTGTATCTTTAGGTCATGAGTGCATATAAGGAAAACCTCGATGAGATTAAGGTCTCTAAGTCAACCATCTTAGCAATGAGACCAAGAGCTTCTTGAATAGGATTTTAGTGATTAAGGAAAAGCTAATCATGGTGTCTTTCTCATTTAGATGGAGATTATGAATTTTGTGGATGAAATCAGAATAATCCTTAATAAACTTGGAGGAAGTTTGGCCTATAAGGGGTTGAAATTTTTGTACTAAGAATTTGGCTAAGCATAAAGAAGGGCTCCAATTATATTGAAAATGGGTTTGAGAAGGATGTCTTTCTTGTGTATTTTGTTAAGATATTTAGACACTTAGGAGTTGACATCCAGTTGGTGTAAATTTGTGTCTTTAGGTAGATGTGTGTTTCTTTATTATGCATTGACATGAATTTGTGGTTACGTAATTTAACAATTATGATATGTTCTAGACATAAAGTAATTTGATGGTTCATATTCTTCTTGATACTAACAACTATATTGATTGATGGGTTGGTCCATGATCCATTAAACTTCTTGGAGAATCATTTGTTGAAGATTAATTGTGAGAAACTCTTATATACAATATTTTTCTTTTGCATTTATATATTGTCTCAAGTGGTCATGTTGGTTGGGACCTTGGGTTGTTTCCCTATTTGAGGGTTTTAACCATGTAAAACACTAATGTGTTGATATTTGATTTAGTTATGTGAGTTATTTCTTAAGGTGTTTTTCCTATGTGGAAATACCCTATTTTGTCAAATATGGTATTGCTAATTGCTCAAGGTGTTCATCCCATATAGAAAACCCTAATTTGTCAAACATAGTATCACTAATAATGACCCCAAACTTTTAAATCATGTGAAATCCAACATAAAGAAGAAATTTGAAATGATAGACTTATTTTCTTGATTTCCTTTGCCTCCAAGTATTGCAAACCAATTAAAATATTTATATTTCCTAGTATTAGAATGCATGTGACCCTCTTCTTCACTTACATATGGAATCACATACCAACCTCTTCTCCCTCTTAGTTTGGAATCAAACTTGATGCCACTTATACTAGACCAAAGTGGATGGCACTTTATATTGTTAGTTAGTTGGTAGCATAGTGTATTTGCCTCATATCCATCTTGATGTTCCTTTGATGTTAGTCTTATTGCTCTATATATGCATACACCCCATGAGAGCCATTAGAAAACAATAAAATTTTTATTTTGATATATGTCGGGCACAATTTAGTTTAGGATGAAAACACCCCATGAGAACCATTGGAAAGCATTAAAAGGTTTACATCGATATATTTGGGGTACAATTTAGTTGGCAAATAATTTAGGGGTAACTCCTTTATTTGTTGGTTTTATTGATTCTAATTGGGTTAGTGACCATGATGACTGAAAGATTGTTGTAAGTTATTTTTTCACTCTTAGTTCCAAACCTGTCACCCGGGCTTGAAAGAAACAACAAGCTCTTGTTCTTTTTTCAGTAGAAGCAGAGTATTGTGCAATTGTTAATTGGGGTTAAGAATCCTTGTGGCTTCATTGAATCCTTTCAAAGCTTCAATTCCATCAACAACACCCAACCACCCTCTACTGTAACAATTAGAGTTCCATCAAGGTTGCCAAGATCTGGTTCAACCTCAACACAACAAACACATTGACCTACACATGCATTTAATTAGGAAGATCATTCAAGATCTCAATCATGAAGTGCTCCTTTTCCTTACACATGATCAAGATGTAGACATTCTACAAAGTCTCTTACAGAAGAAGTCATTTCCAAACTTTGATATTTGTTAGGAGCTTAAGAAGTTGTCATTAAGGGGAGATAAGCTCTAATGCCTCCTTCCTTCTTTTATTATGCCACCTATATAAATCATTCTATCTTATCCTAGGTTGGCCTTAAGGGGGCACGATAGGATATAATATATGCTTAGGAGTTAACTAAGATCAACTTGGTCTAGTGTATCTTCAGGAAAAAGTGTATTTCTTTAGTATGTGTTAGTACGCATTTGTAGTTATGTAATTTGACAATCATGATATGTTATAGACATAAAATGATCTAACGATCCATATTCTCCTCACTACTAATGGATTTATTTATCTATGATTTAATAGTCAATTAGTCCATGATATATCTTTAAATATTGAAGAGGGTAAAGTTTTCTAAAGATCAATTGTGAGAATTGTTATGTACAATATTATTCTTTTGCATTTATATATTGTTGCAATTGATCATGTTGGTTGGAGCCATGCGCCATTTCCCTCTTTAAGGGTTTTAACAATATAAAACACTTGTGTACTAATCTTTAATCCAATTGTGTAAACAATTCCTTAAGGTGTTTGTGCCATGTGAAAATACCATGTTTTTTCAAACATGGTATCACCCAAACATTTAAATCATGTGAAATCCAACCTTAAAAATAAATTTGAAATGATCATACTTAGGTTCTTTGCATTATTTATTTTTCCTCCAAGTATTGCAAACCAAGGAAGTAATTTCCCCTTCCCAGTCTAAGTATGCATGCAACCTTCTTAGCCACTTTCACATGCAATATTGTAAACCAACCCCTTCTCCCTTCTAGTTTGGAGTCCAACATGTTGAAACCCATACTACACCCAAAGTAGATGCCACTTTGTACTAATAGTTTGTTGGAATCGTTTTGTATTTGAATCATACCCATCTTGATATTTCCTTTGTTTTTGGTCTTGTTGCTCGATATATGGGAACACCCCATGAGAGTAATTGGAAAGCAAGAAAAAGGAAACATTGGAATATCCAAGGTATAATTCAATTTTGGATACATTACAATTTAGGGGTTACCCCTTTTTGGATGGTTTTACTAATTCTGATTAGGTTGGAAACCCTAATGATTGAAATTCTATTACAAATTATGTTTTTGAATCTTAGTTCCAAACTTGTGCCTTGGGCTTGAAAGAAGAAATAGGCTCTTTTTATTTCTTTATTAGAAGTAGAGTATTGAGCGATGATTAATGCAAGTCAATAAGTCTTGTGGATTTGATACTACCTTTCATAGTTTGGTTTCTAGTAGCAACAGGTGGCCACCCTCTATTGTGGAAATCAAAGTGTTATCAAGCTCGCTAAAGATCCAATTCAACATCAACATATCAAACACATTGAGAAATACATGTACTTCATGGGAAATATTATTTAAGATCACATTCTTGAAGATCCCTTTCAATCTATGGATGATCAAGTTGTATACATTTTCACAAATCCTTTTAGAGTATGTGATTTTTTACAAAGTTTGATCTATGTTAGGAATTGAGGAAGTTATCATTAAAGGTGGATAGGTTCTAATGCCTCCTCATTCTTATATTGTGCCACCTTTGTAAAACCTTCAATCTCATCCCAAGTTTTTATTAAAAGAGGGTTTTAGGAAATTTATACACTTAGGAGTTAGTTATGATCAACTTGGTCTGATTTGTGTTTAGATAAAAAAGTGTTTCTTTAGTATGCAGTAGTATACATTTGTATAGTATGTAATCCAACAACCACGATATGTTTGAGACATAAAGTGATATGGTGGTTCATATTTTCCTCAATATTAACAACTATATTGATCCATGGCTAACACCTAATTGGTCCATGATGTCTATTTCAAGAGCATGGAGGGTCATTTGCCAAAGATTGGTTGCAAGGAACTCTTATGTACAATATTTTTATTTTGCGTTAATTTATTGCTTCAAGTGGCCACATTAAATAGGTTGTGGACTCATTCCCTCTTTGGGGGCTTTAACCATGTAAAATATTGCTATCCTAATCTTTGATATGGTTGCGTGTGTTTGCTTAAGGCATTCATATTCTATGAAAATATCTTATTTTGTTGAACATATTTTAGGTTACCATAGAATTCAGGGGTTTATGATGGATAAGACATTTCTTTATGTAAGGGTTGAGAAAGGAGTACTTAATGGATTTAGTGATAAGGTTGGTAATTTGGTTGATGGAATTACTTGATAGAGGTTTATAAGAGGAAGAGGAAAGAATATGTAATATTTTAGCTTCATATTCATAACAATTCACTATAAGAATGGCATTACCATTATTGTCTTTAATAATGACAATATTGGGATCATCATTAAGTTCATTAAGTTGATGAAGGGATTTAAATTATTCATTAGAGATATTTGTATTGGGAAGTTTCTCATAATGATTGATTCAAACACAATATTTTTTATTTAAATGATGAGTGATGGACTCAAAGGAGCAAAGAATGTTCTCAAAAGGAATGTGAAGAGGAGAAAGAGCATATTTGAACCCTTTTAGAAGATGATTGATTGTGGATGTGTACAATTCAAGAGAGGTTAGATTAATGACTATGGAAGAGAATGTGGATGGGGTAAGAAGGGGTGTTAGGGTAGGAAAGGGAGAAACATGGGAAATATGTTAAAGAGTTAAAGGAACATCCTAATCCATTGTACAAATAAGGTTAGAATTAACGTTTAAGTTGGAAATTTAATTTCCCAATTTATTTAACTCTAATTAGAGGTTTTATATTGCAAAAAAACTTTAAAAAACTAGCAAAAAAGAGCATATTAGACATGTTCCACTGATTAAATATCAAAATAGAGATATTTTCTAGAAAAACATCTAAAGCATGGAAGCTATTGTAGCACATCAAAACATTTCAATCTAATAAGTATAATATCTACAAAAAATATCTAAGAGGTTAATTACTTTGAAAAACATAATCCAAAATTAAAAATAACGTATCAAAAGAGGGCTTCATCCTAAATCAGTTGCTTCCTCTATTGGATATTTGTTCATAGTATTAGAAAATCAGAAAGGCAGTAATATTTTCTTATTCTTGATAATTACTTGTGATGTTCTTTATTTTTTATTACGATTATTTATATCTTCTTTCTTTTAGTTCATCAAGCAATTACCAAAGAAATATCACATAAAAAAATGGACACTAGATGTAGGCACTATGCCAGGGAAAAACCCCCCTTGAGGGGAAAAACCTAGTCAAAATTCTCTTCCTTTCAGTAGTATTCTTTGAGACTCTTCACCCTAGACAAAGACCAAACCTTCCCTCCACACCAAGTCAACCTCCCAAATCTTAGACCTCCTTTCTAGCAACTTCAACTATGTAGCAACTTCTGGCATCAAGCAACTTCCAACATCAACGAAACTTGGAAGACTTCGATCTCCCAAAATAGGGCACGAAACAAAGAGAGAAGCACCAAAATTTTGTTTTTCTTCTTCTCCTTAGACTCCACCCAACTCACACTTATTTTGGCTTCCTTAGACCCACTTCGAACTTCTCCGGCTTCCTTAGAGATATTGAACTAGGTTGAGATAAGATACACCAAATGAATTCGACTTGCTTCTATTTATAGGCTTCATGGAAGGTCGAATTGATGTCCTTAGGCCGACTTGATCTCTTCTAGACTGACTTGATGTGGAGGATACATAAATTATATTTGACATAATACTAGACCTTTTTACATGATTCAAAAGCCCAAGAAGGGTCTCTTTAAAAGTACAATGATTCTATTGACTCAAAATAAATCCTAGAAGTCCTTAATGGGGACTTTGACCTAAAACATGGTGACCCAAGCATGAAACCCATGCTTTGATAAGTCACAATAATAATAATAAAATCTTTTCTTTATTCTTTTACAAGTACATTACAAGATGACTGAAATACATTTAATGAAGACCAAGCCTAGTTACAGTTTCCAATACTCCCTCTTAACTAGGGAGATATTCATCATATACAAGGAAGATCTCAACTATATGAACCATGAATAAATTTAGGCACTACAATGCCATGGACTAGATTCCTGACTAGGGTAATCTATCCATTGGTCTCTCAATAATTTAGGCATCGCAAGGGCACAGACTAGATTCCTGACCAGGGAAATCTATCCAGGTGGGACTACGATGGACTCAAGCTTTAATCCTGTCTAGGTACCATCAGGCTTACTTGCTAACCTCCAACTCAAAGATCCGGGTGTGTATCCAAAAACATAGCTCTATAATCAATACCACCTTTTCCAACTTCGAAGACCTAGACATCAACACAAAGTGCTGACCAGATGTCCTCCCAAGCAATGCTTCACTCACAAAGCCTCAACATTCCTAGATCCAACAGATCAATGATAACCAATCTCTCCCAATCAAACTGATCGGTAACCAACATGTTATCAACACCTTCAAGAGATTCACTTGTACAAACACAACCCGAATCAATAATATGCTTTCATATGTACATAATCAAATACAAACCTCCAGGGTCTTCCAGACAACTTGATGTTGCTTCTCAACTTTTCATAGTAGGACTATTAACCGAATCTCTAACAAAATATTCCTGAATCATAAAGTTTCCTTTTCTACTTCCCATGTAACAACATACCCTATGAAATTCATTCTTCAATCAAAACCAAGCTATGCCCTCCCTCTCAACCACGGAGAATATCTTTATTCAGACTCCCTCTTAATCTTAGGGAGATCTCTTCTTATTTTCGTCATCAGATAATCTTTCATGGCTTCCAACCATTTCATCAAAGTTATCATCATCCCCATCATGCTTATCACATCAATGAACATCTTCACCATATTGAATATTGTGTACCTGCACAACTTAGATAGCAAGTACAACCAAATCTCTAGAAGCATGAAGTTAGCCATATCAGAATTAAGGAAGCATTTCAACTCTCTCTCTCTCTCTCTCTCTCTCTCTCTCTCTCTCTCTCTCTCTCTCTATATATATATATATATATATATATATATATATATATATATTAGATACCAAAACAAGAGACACATACTCTTCAACATCTTGGTAGGGACTTTGTCATAAACCCTAGACTACTTCATAACAACTTTCATTCCATCTAGGGTTTCAATGTTTCTTACAAAGGTGTGACATACCCTACTACAACATATAGCAAACCCTAGAAATAATTCAAACAAATATAGATCTACAAGGCATCTAACAATTTTCAGAATTCATATGTTAGATTTTCCACTAGGGTGTCATACAAATCCTAGATTTCATACAAAAGAATCAATAAAAACAACTTAGTCATTAACATGACCAACTTCCACTATGGTTAGTTGAAAACCCTAGATTTCCAATCAAACATAAATCCCAACTAAAACTTAGATTTCAACAATCTTACACAAATCTCAAATCATCATATTGTCATCACACATCAGACACTTTTACTTCTAATAAGGTTCAACTCCAAAACCCTAGAATTTCACAAATACTATCATCCTAGAAAGACAAACTTTGACTAGGGTTTGGTTCCAAACCCTAGGATGCATGATCACCGACAAATAGGTCAACTCATACATCTAGGACTTCATCATCATGCATAGGCATTCCATATGACGTGTTAATCAAACCCAACTTCACAAAGATCAGTAAGAGTTAGACATACAACAAACTTGATTAGACTAGGGTTTGATCAGACAAACACACATACCAAGGAAATCATTTCTAAGAAATTACAAGGGTCTTGCTTACACATTCCACCAAACCCTTAATGAGCTAGGGTTTGAATGTATAAACATAGCTATCTCAACATTACCAAGATTTCAAAGGTTCGAGACTTTATCCTTCAACCCTAACAAGTTAAGTTTTCCTGATCATACCAAAATCCCAAACATGACATCATCAATCAAACTTCAGATAACATTTTTCGATATCCCTAAGCAGTTTAGGGTTTCAGACATTCACATTAGCATACCCTTAGGTTAGGGATTTCCAGAGAATCTGTTTAGGGTTCTATAAAACCAGTTAAGAATAAGAGTGGGGTAGATTTATCAATTGATGAATCACCAAAAAATAAGAATCAATATGATTCACTATAGCTAGACACAATAATGCTAGTAATAGATTGTCAAATGAATAAAAATTTATTATAAAGAAATCAATGTTTTAAATCATACCTTTGTTCTTTGACAAACCTTGTCTTCAGAGGTCCATTTTCATACTCCTTGAGAATATATTAGATGTTTTCCTAATCAAGAAAATAGAGGGAGAATGGTGATTAGTGTTTAATATAATCAAAACTTAAATGAGTATATGAAACCAAAAATTGAAATGAAATGAGATACTTATCTTTGGGAGTTGTTTGGGGCTCCCTCCAAAGCTTGAGGGATACCTATAAACTTATAAAACAAAAAAAGTCTTTTCCAAAAACATGTTAAAACCTATATATTATAAAACATCAAATTATAAAATAATATATCTAGGGCTACAAGTAAAGGAATTAGTAGTGTGGGTCCCTTATGTCAGATTCTTCGGGTTTGTATTTCTTTAGGTCTTCCTCTTCAACAACATTGGCTTAATCTCTTTCTCTCTTCTTGTTTCTTGGATTGTCGGGACAATCACTCTTGTAGCGACCCTTCTTATGATATTGATAACATTCTACCTTGGACATGTCAATTTTCTTCCTTGGTCCTTTCGATTTCTTTCCTTTATGTTGAGCAATGTAGGCATTTGAAACATCTTCAGAATTAGCAACTAATGAGATCCTTAATTCTTACTGGCTGCAAGCAATCCATAGTTCTTCAAAAGTGGGAGATTCCTTCCAACTGTTAAGTCCTGCAGCCAATGCACCCCAAGTAGGTGGAAATCCTAATAGAGCAGTGATCACGAGTTCTATGTCTTGAATAATTTTATCAATGGCCAAAAGATCATCCCTGATTCTTGTTATCTTCACAAGGAAGGAGGCCACTATGGCTTATTTAGTCATATTTGTGGTCCTTAGCTCATTCTTCAAACTTGCTACTTGACCAATGTTCTTAATAGTGAATAACTTTGACAAGGCTTCATACATTTCCTGAGCATGATTGATGTTGGCTATGAATGGGACAAGGTTTAGCCTCACTGGAGTCTTTTGTAGGCATCTTTGTTGGAAAATCAGAAAGTCAGTAAATATTTTCTCGATCTTGATAATTAATTTTGATGTTACTCATTATTATGATTCTTTATATCTTCTTTCTTTAGTTCATCAAGAAATTACACAAAGCAACAACACATAAAACAATGAACACAAGATGTAGGTACATGCCAGGGAAAAACCCCCCTCGAAGGGAAAACCCATTCAAAGTAATTATTCCTTTCAATAGTATTCCTTGAGACTCTTCACCCTAGAACTTGACCAGACCTTCCCTCCACACCAAGTCAACCTCTAGAAGATTGATCTCTTTCCAGCAACTTCGACTATGTAGAAACTTGCGGCAGCTCACGACTTCCAGTAGCAGTCCAACTTGGGAGACTTCGTTCTCCCAATCTAGAGCATGAAACAGAGAGAGACCACCACCAAAATTTTGATTTTCCTTGACTCCTTAGACTCCCCCAAACTCGCATTCACTTTGGCTTCCTGGCAACAGACTTTCCCAGCTTCCTACTTCGCACTTCTGCCCAACAAACATATTTTCGCACTTCTACCCAAAAGAGAGAGAATGAGAAGTGATGCTCCAAATGAATTCATAGTCCTTCCTTTTATAGGCTTATTGTGGGGTAGAATGGGTCCTTAGGCTGACTTGATCTTCTCTTAGGCTAACATGGTGTGGAGGTTCCATAATTCATATTTGACTCAATACTAAACCGATTTACATGATTCAAAAACCCAAGAAGGGTATCTTTAAATGTACAATAATTCTATAGACTCAGAATAAATCCTAGAAGTCATCAATGGGGACTTTGACCTAAAACATGGTGACCTAAGCATGAAACCCATTCTTTAATAAGTCACAATAATAATAATAATAATAATTTTCTTTATTCTTTTGAAAATTACATTACATGATGACTCAAGTACATTATTGAAGACCAACCATAGTTAATTTTTCCAATAATCTTTACTTTTCCTTTGACCAAGTCTAGAACCTTGTTCTTTTCAAGGATGAGGTCAATCATCTTATTCCAAGACTTGTAGTTTGAGGCTCCTTCAAGTTTTTTCTCTCCCTTGATTGTGTTAGACATCTTCATTGAATATAGTAGAATCCTTCCCTGAGATAATCCTTTTTCTAAATGGTTCCTTGACTAAGTGCTTGAGACTACCTTTTTTTCTTCTTTCTTAACCAAAGCTCTGATACCATGTTAGAAAATCAGAAAGGCAGAAATAATTTCTTATTCTTGATAATTACTTGTGATGTTCTTGATTTGTTATTACGATTATTTATATCTTATTTCTTTTAGTTCATAAAGCAATTACCAAAGCAATATCACATAAAGTAATGGACACTAGTTGTAGGCACTATTCCAGAGAAAAACCCCCCTCGAGGGGAAAACCTAGTCAAAATTCTCTTCCTTTCAATAATATTCTTTGAGAATCTTCACCTTAGATAGACCAAACCTTCCCTCCACACCAAGTCAGCTTCCGAGATATTCAAACTCCTTTCCAACAACTTTGACTATGTAGCAGCTTCCGACATCAAGCAGCTTCCAACATCAACAAAACTTGGAAGACATCGATCTCCCAAACTAGGGCACGAAATAGAGAGAGAGGCAACAAAATTTATTTTTTCTTCTTCTCCTTAGACTCCACCCAACTCACACTTATTTTGGCTTCCTTAGACCCACTTCACACTTCCCTAGCTTCCTTAGAGATATCAAACTAGCTTGAGATGAGATGCACCAACTGAATTCGACTTGCTTCTATTTATAGGCTTCAAGGGAGGTCGAATTGATGTCCTTCGGCTGAATTGATCTCTTCTAGGCCGAATTGATGTGGAGGATACATAAATTATATTTGACTCAATATTAGATCCGTTTACATGATTCAAAAGCCCAAGAAGGGTATCTTTAAAAGTATAATGACTCTATTGACTTAGTAGAAGTCCTCAATGGGTACTTTGGCCTAAAACATGGTGACCCAAGCATGAAACCCACACTTTGATAAGTCACAATAATAATAATAAAAATTATTTTCTTTATTCTTTTGAAAAGTACATTACAAGATGACTCACATACATTTAATGAAGATTGAACCTAGTTACATTTTCCAACGCATAGTAGCTTTTCGAGCTAAAGTGTTTCCACTTAATCCATGTTTTGAGGCTACGGAAGGCACAAATATACTAAGTCCATTTTATTGTTTCTTAACCAAGAGAGCTACAATTTGCCTAGGTTTGACTAATTTGGATTCCAAAGCTAAAGTATATTTTTTTCAATATTCAAGGAGAGCTATCAAATTGATCAAGCATGCTTCCAACAAAACCTGGGGAGGAGGCCATAAATATCCCATATTGATCCATTGTAACTCACTGCAGCTTGAGTGGGCCTAATGGTTAAGAGCATGTGTTTCCTCCTAAGAGGTCACAAGTTCAAAAATAGAGGGAGGTAGAGTGTGTATGCCTTCGTAGACTTACCAGTCAAATCACTACGCGAAGGTGGGTCCCTTGTCCCACAAACTAGGGGGTCTCATACACCAATGTGGTGTATGGCTTGGATGTGACCTTAAAATTGGATAATAATAATAATTTATCATCACACCCTCCTTCACTATGAGTGTACCCACAAACACCAACTTGCCCATGAGCCAAATGATTTGGTTGTCGAATGTTATGAATTAACAATTAAGGAATGAAATCTAATGTGACCTCATCATTAAGGATTAAGGTTCCATTTTTTTGAGAAGTTGAAAAGGATGCTAGTTAGTTTGCTTCAATGTTATTTCTTCTTGAAACATGATAGAAATTGGGATGAGGGAATGAAGAGGTAGGATGCCTTATCTAGATTAGCACTTAGGGTAGTATAACATCTATAGAATCAGACCCCTTTATCATGTGGTTGATGATTTTTAGTGAGTCCCCATTGACTATCAAGTTTATAATGTTAAGCGAACTTAGCAGTTTTCAGTCCCTAATGCAATCTATTGACTTTCACCAGATTGTTTGGAAATAGACCTAAAATCCACGAATATATAACTATCAAATTTCCTTTGGAGTAGTAAATAACCACTAACACATGTTCCTTTAAAAAGTTGATTGTCCAATGTAAAAATATTAAAAAATTAAAAATTAAAGCTAATAAAATATTATTTAATTCTCAAAAGGAATTAAAAAGTAATATAAGTTTCCTTTGTTGAATAATAATCATTTGAATTTGAAGGGAAAATTTTTCTTAAAGCATTGATTGTCCATATTCAATTATGGTATTTATCCCTCGCCTAGAAAAACAAAGGTTTGAATCATCTTAGACTATAAATATTTTAAGGGGCTCCAACAAATTGATAAATAAATAAACAAACTTGTTCAAAAGGAATTTTGTAACCATACAAAATCACTCTTTTAATGCAAAGGAAAGTGCATATAGAAAATTCATTTAGAACATTTAGAAACATATGCATCATAGAGCAAATAAAGTTGTGGTGCTCATAAAAAGCCAAACACTAGAGTCAAGAAATTGACCTTGGTAATGAATGTGTTGACCTTGAAGGAGGACATAAAATATGATGCACTCTTACAACATGTATTGGAAAAACATATGTTCTTAAAATAGATAATTAACTATTTCTAGCATGTTATATTGTGGGAACATGTAATTTGTAAATGTGGGCTGACCAATTTGATTTTGTTAGATAGCACTTGGTATATCACCACCGTGAAAATGCTCCCAAGTTATAGGAGACTCTATAATACCAAACATTGTTTATTTTGGTGATCGTGGTGATGATGATGTGCTTTTACCATCCACTAAAATTGACATTGGTTTATAAAAAATTTACAAATAAAAGTTCAAATTTTAATTCAATTATATTTTTTTAAGATCACATAACTTGGTTATAAGATTAGCAAGTTCACTTCGATTTTTATATTATTTCTAGCTTCCCTTCCCCAGGATCCAAGAGATGGGAATACTATGCTTGAGGAAGGATAAATTAACCATTCCTTAGGATCCCCACATTATGTTTGAGGAAGGTCAATCTAACATTCCCCATGGTGCCCCTCGATGAGAATAATATGATTCATAAAGGGTCAAATGACCATTCCATGGCTCCTGTTGATGAGAATACTTTGCGTGAGGAAGAGTTGATTTCCCCTTCCCTAGATTCTTGCATGATGAGAATCATATGCCTAAGGAATGGTTGGTTTACCATTACCTGGCATCCCACTTGTTGAGAATATTATGCTCAAGGAAGGGTTCGTTGAACATTCCCTGTGCTGTCCCTTGAAAACATAAACCATTCTTGAGGTAGGATAAATTAGTCCTTCCTTGGGATCCCACTTGATGTGAATAATAAGAAAATTGACTAATCCTTCACCAAGATCCTAGAGACAAGGATGTTATATTCGAGAGGGACCTTGTTGGCTATTCCTAGGATCTCATTGGACAAGAATACCATTCTTGAAGAAGGGTAGTCTTATGATTCCTCATGGTCCCCATCAATAATAATATTATGCTTAATAGAGGGTTTCCTAACCCTTCACCATGCTGCTACTAGACATAAATATTATGCTAAAGGATAGTGTTGACCAACCCTTCCATGGGCTCCCCTTGATGAAATAATTTTCTCGAGGAAGGGGTTGGCTACATGTTCCTTAAATTGATCCATGATGAAATAATATGATTTAGGATGGAGTAGTTGACCCTTCCTCGAGATCCCCCCATTGAGAATATTATTTTTGAGGAAGGGTTTACCAAAGGTTCCTGAAGCTCCCACTCAATGAGAATACTATGCTTAAGGGAGGTTTGGTTGATCCATCGCAAAGCTCCCCATTAACATAAATAATAAGTTTGGAGAGGGGTTTGTTGAGCCTTCATCAGGATCTTAGATACCAAAATATTATGCTTAAGGAAGGCTTGGCTAACACTTCCCTATGGTCCCCCTAAATGAGAAAACTAAGATTGAGGAGTGGTTTGTCAACCCTTCCTAATGCTACAACTATACAAAAATAATATGCTTAGGTAATGATTGGTTGACACTTCACCTTAGAACCCCTTAAGGAAAATAATGAACTTAAGGAAAAGTTGACTAAGTCTTTCTTGGGTTCCCAAAATGAGAACATTATGCTTAAAGAAGGGCCAACTAACCCTTCATTGTACCCCAATTTTATTAAAATACTATTTTGAAGGAAGGAATAGTTAACTCTTCACTATGATCCCTTATATGGGAATACTCTACACAAGGAAGGGTTGATCAATCATTCCCTGAGATGCCCCATATACATGGATACTATTTGGGGAAGTTATGTCAGGTCCTTCCTTAAGGTAATTACTATGCTTCAAGAAGGGTCAACTAACCATTCTAGGATCCCACTTATATAATTTTTGTGTACCTTAAAATCATTTAGTAGAGGGAATCAATTCTAGTTCCAGGATGAATGTCCTAGAAGGGTAAGGCATTTTTCCTTGAACTAAAAATAAATGACTTTTGAAGGAGGATTAGTTGGCCCTTATTGAAGCAAGGTTAAATGACATATCCCATAGAAGGGTTTTTAATTACCTTGTCAAGTTTCTTAGGTATGCATATCGCCACGCCCTCACTTAGACACATTAGGGAATTTGTGAGGTCTAAAACGGGCCTCCTAAGGAAATAATAAATTAATGGTTAAAATAATAAAATAAGAGTTATGAAATTTTAAAGGTAAAAAAAAGGAATTTTTTATTATTATTATTGTGTTTATGACTTAACACCTTATAGGTTTACTCAAATCTCAAAAGTATGCACTTCTTTGCATACTATTGAGTAGGATCACATTGGAAGAAATTGAAAATACATGAAACAACATGTTTCTTGAAAGAAACACAAGTTCTTTTAAATGTATTTTATATTTTTCTTGGTGTGGTTCTACTTAAAAGTACACAAAGTGGGTACTCATTGGTTGTGTAACTTTTTTTTGTATTCAGTTTGTGCTTACACTTTACATTTGAGTAAATCTATAAGGAGATAATTCAAAAATGTGATTAAGCAAGTAGTTTTCTTATTTTCCCTCCAAAAATATTTACCCTTAAGGACCACATAATCATCTTGAATCATATTGGTTCTCTTAAAGTTGATTTTGTTTGCATATTTTTTTTGTTTTGACTCCCATTTTTTTACCTCAAAACTACCCTAATGACTATATCCTTATTTCGGTTAAAAAATAATTGCAACTTTCAAGATAGGGTGATTGGGAATAGCCATATTACTGAAATTTTGATTAAATCATGATTGTGGCTTCCGAAACCAGACTTACAAACATCTAAAGGGATCTATACATTTACATTATGTGTTATAATAATGCTTTCTAATGATACCATTTGGATGCATATATGCTCATATATAGTCATGTATATAGTTAGAATATTTTGTGTGCAATTGTATCCTCTTTATACTTTTATCCTTGAATTATTTCACACTGATTCAAGATTGGTATTAATTATAGGAGCTCACGCTCCTTTACAAAATCATCCTTGAAGACATATCCTCCAAGGTATGAATCTCTCTTTAAGACAGAGCACTTTTCTACATAACTTGTTTTATCTCAAGCAACAGAACCCTTTGTTGAAGTTTATCCAAGTAATTGTTGCCAAAATATGACTAGAAAGCTCTATGCATTCCTGCAAGTTTCATCTTACATCTTCATTAATTATATTCCAGTTGTTGGATAGTTGGAATTGTATGGATGGCTAGTGGATGCAAGTGTGTTGGAATTGGTGTCAAAAATCATGTTGGGAGATGTATTGGGTAGTTCAAATTGTCTAACTATTGGTAGGAGTGTTGGCATTGATGTCAACCAAACTAGCATGTATGCTTGTCACAACAGATGTTGGATTTGATGTTCCCTAACATAGCTATGATGGTGATTGGGAGTCTAGGAGGAGTCCCATGGTTGCTGCAATGCTCTGTAGAGAATAATCATGTAATCAATCTTATTGGAGAAGCCATAAAAAAGTAAGACGCCCAGGTCCATCGAAGAGATATATAAATTTGGCAGTTAAAATAAAGTGCTTTGGAAAAATTTGTATTGTAGGCATGAATGAGTCGATAGTTTGGTGTTTTATTAAACAATGCTTGGCCTATGTTAAAGGCTTAGTGCATAAACAGGTTGACATTTTAATTTTATCATTTGTGCCATATTCAACGGAGGAGAGCTAAAGCTTTAAAGCAGGAATGAACAGGTTAATGGTAGTATTTAGTGGCATGGATATGTTTGAAGACAAATTTGGTAGTTTGGATAATTTGAAGATTCACCAAATTAGAAATAGGATTGCTAAATCCTGTAAGAATTCCAGAATATAAAAATTAAGCAATTAAGCTTAGTTTTTCTTGCAGAAACAATGAGGTTTTTAAGACTTGGAGAATAGGTTCGAATGACTTGACATAAGCAAAAAAAAGGAAAAAATAGAAGATTCATGCAGGAATCAAAGTGCAAGATAACAAAATTTCAAAGAACCAAAAATATCAGGCCAAAATCTATATAAGCATAATCGAATTTGCAAGGAAAAGGAGTGCAATAGTGCAACTGAGTTGGTTGTTAGTGTGTGATGGAATGTTGTTGGTGTGTGTGGTGAATTGTTCAATGATAATAGATTGTTGAAGGTGTTTGTAATGGTGGTTTTGGTGATTTTTGAAGTGACAATTTGATTTGTTTTGTAAAAGGGAGGCTTCATGATTTGAGTACGAAAATTGTATGAAACATGAATCATTGAGGTCATGCAAGCAATAGCTTGTAGATCAGGGATTGTAGCTCCTTCCAGTAGTTGCTAGTAAATACTTAGGGTTTGAAGCTACTTTAAATGGTAGTTGATAATGCCCAGGGGTTAGAGCTCCTTTTAGTTATAGTTGATAAATTAGGGAGTCGTTGCTTCCTTTTGGTTGTAGCTAGAGAACTTTGTAAAAGTAAATAGTGGCTTGCCTTCAGAAGTAAATTGAAGAACAATTTGAAGAATTTATGTGTTCTCATTGTGTTACTTATGTTATTTCATGCCATGTTCATATGAATTAATTGTTGATAATTTTATTGGTGTCTTAATATCATTGCAAGTGAAAGGAAATTGTTAAAATTCCTACAATATTAATTCACCCCCCTCTTAGTATTGTCCTAATTTTTTACAATACACATATGGATATATTCACATGCATAGGTTTGCATATATAATAGAGATTAGTAATACTTCTAGGTACGAATTTATTTATTTACCAAAATTTAATGAATTCTTGTAATAACTTATTTTTTGGAAGCAATAATTTATTTATATATTACACATATATAATTATATGAGAATTTTTGCATGTATATTGGAGTTGTAGTAATCCTTAGTAAGTATTTGTTAATTTACAATCTAATGAATTCATGTAATAACTTATTTTTTGGATGGATATATATATATATATATATATACATATATGAAGGATTTGCATGTATGTTGGAGTTTTAGTTATTCTGTGTAAGAGTTTATTCATTATCATAATTTAATAAGTTCATTGTAGAGGATGTATTTATAATATATTTAATATTTATTTCAATAAAATTTACTACTTCTAAGGTTCATATATATTCTGCATAAATTGGTTTCAAAGATACAGAAAATCCTTATGCTTTTCCTTTTTGAAGGATTGTTAAATATTCTTCCTGGTGGTGAAAATATTTGATATCATCGACGATAAAATAAATTTATGGCCTCAACAGAGATGAAATTATTCCTTTTCAACAATTGGGGCTAAAATGCACACCATGTTCAAAATTGATTTTGTATTGATGCCTGATGATACACCATCGACGATTGAGGACAATGGTTGATGATGCACCATAGGTGATTGGAGTCAATGGATGAGGTGTCTCGACCAATTTTATTGTAGGGTCCATGCTTTATGATGCACAATTAGTGATCAAGGATGATGGTAAAGGTAAATCCACATTCAAATTTTGATTGAGGTCGACATTCGATAGGCATAATTCCATACTAATGTTCCAATGTTGAAATTCAATTGACACTTTGAGAATTGCTTGGATAAGTGGTATTGGTGATAAGTTTATCTATACATGTGAAGTTAACACACACTCACACACACATATTGTTTTCTAGCATGTCCATAACTTGCAGGACTAGTATATGGTCTAATAAATTGCAAACCAAGGGTATCTCAACTGTCAAAATAACACGTGGGTAATACCAAACCTAGGCTACACTAACCCTTAACATGGATAGATTATTTTTAGTGTCTCCTCCAAAATACCAGAAGTTTCAAACCTTGGTCACCTTACATAACAATTTTTTTGAAATATGATCTCTCTAGAATGATTTGACATGGTTATCACATATATTAAATGTGGGTATTGTGTGTGTAATAGTGAATTAAATTTAATTCAAAATCCCATTTCTATGAATAAATGTGAATCAATTTAATTAGATTCAATGGATGACATGGTAAGGCCAAGTGGCCTTGGTTCTAACTGAAAACCACCCTTAGGTAACATGTGAACCTAGGGTGTCATGTCATTTACGACATGTTATTAGTACAATCATGTTGATGTGACATCAATTACGAAACCTTCAAGGGACCCTAACTTGGTGTCCTTGACTTGGAATGGGGTAAAATTTATATCATTGGAAAATTATTGATGATTGATTATGGTAACCTAAAAAATGGAGTTTGATTTGAGTGGAAGAAGTGAACAAAAATATAAATTCCATCCCCTTAAGATGACCTATGAAGGTGTGTTACAATGTGATATAAGAGCTAGGGTTCAACATGAGGCACAGATGGGAAAGAAGATAGACCACAAAGAATGTAATGATAAAAATTCTAGAGTGGATTAGAATACCATCCCTAGACTCTTGGATGGTTGATGTGGAAAGAAGATAATATTCCTTGGAATGAAGAATGGGTTATTGGAATATAAATGTTATGAATAAAATATATATATAAATAATAATAACACATCATAAATAATGATTAATTAGTAATTAGTTAATGAAGAGGTTTATCCCTAAGGACATGACCATTCATAAAGGGACGCCTGCCTAGGGTATATAAGTAGGCCCTCACCCTCATTGTAATCATCTCATCAATTCTTATATAATATTCAATATACAATTACTATCCTACAATGGATGTCTTTGTCTTCAAAGTATTTTGAAGATTACTCTGTTGTGTATACGAACTTTGTTTGTTACATTGGTATCAGAGCCACGTCTAATCCCGACCTTTGGCCATTAAGTCTTTTTCAACCTTGTTGTCACCATAAATTCAAGCGTTTCACTACCAAGCATTGTGTATTCTCCATCTTTCCATTACACCCTTGAGCATTAAAAAAAAATCAATATATATTGAGAAAGAATAACAAGATAAAACTACAAAAAATGAAAAAAAAATCATTAAAAAAAAAAAGATTAAAGATAAAATGAAAAAAATTATTAAAGAAAAATAATTAATAATTAATAATTAAAATATATATATATATTTAAAAAAAATTAGTTAATACAAAAAGGGAAATTTTTTTTATAAAAAACAAAGAGTTTAAACAAATAAAAAAATACAATAATAATAAAATTGTAAAAAACAATTTAAAAATATATATATATATATATATTATAAAAAATTAATTAGAAAAAAAAACAATAAAAAAAATAAAAAATAAGACGACAAAAATCAAAACAAAAACAATAAGTGAAAAGAGTGTGGTTGCCCTGAAGTGTAGCCCAACTAGTCGCTAGAGCAACTGTATTCAGATTAAAACATAGCCCGACCATCGCTTGATACTAGTGGGTCAAATCGTCCAGCTTCAACTGTCAATGACCAACGATCTTGCATCTCCTCAAACGAATTGATTAATCGCTACAATCCTACAATCAGCAGGGCCAACTCTACTAGTCGTTGTCATCGACCGTTGACGTTGACGCTTTCGATCGTGGCCATAATCACCGCTGCAGATAGCACTAGATCATACAACAGGATATCGACAACACTTCCACTCTTTTTTTTTTCAGAGAGAAAATCCATATATGGCCGCAACCCTCATGATTACAATATGGCCGAAGCCAGTCAGAATACGGCCGAATCCAGAATACAATACGGCCGAAGCCAGGCAGAATATGGCCGAAGCCGGCAGATACGGCAGAGCCGTCACAAATCGCCGAAGGGGGGACCTCCGCAGGGTTCGAACTCGGCTGGGGGGAGCGAAAGCCATCCGCCCCAGCCGTCTTATCATGCACGCTGGGTGCATAAATACTGACAACACTTCCACTCTGCCATACATTAGTATGTTGCCATAACAAATGTACATCGTTGCTACATCCTCCATCATTATGCAACCGCAATCACAACTGAAACCTGACCATCTACGCTATCTTCCAGCCATCTGAACCACTACCACTTCTTAACCATTGCACCTCCTACCACACGTCGACTTCCAACCCGCCACCGTCTTCCTTGTAGTCGACTTCCCAGCCATATGTTGTCACAAACACCATTGTCACTAGGCATGTCTGCCTCTCAACAGACCCCGCAACCATATCAGTTGTTTCTGACATTTCTTCTGCCCTCACAACACTAAAACTACACCGACAGGTGCTGCCTCCTAAACCACCACCCCATCCTATAGTAATCATCGATTGACATTCAACCACTTTTCATCCCTGATGCCTTTGTTCAACGGTGTACGACTTGCCATAAATTTTACTGCCACCTTATTTATTGTAGGCTGTCATCCATTCACTATATGGGTATGTTACCAGTATCATTTTGAAAAATATTAAAATTAGCAATTCAATGGGTCGCACCTATTGATCATATCGATTGGTATTTGGGCTGTATTTAGTATATAAAAAAAAGTGCAATAAGAGGGATACATTATTAATTAAAGAGGTATAAGTTAATAATTAATGTAAATATCATATAGTATAAAAAGGACACCAAAAGAAAAGACAGTCAAATTAAATATATCACTATTAAATCACGTTAATCAAAGTAAAAAGGGTATTTAGAAAAAGAAAAAAAAATACAATGAGGAAAAAGGTTAATGTAAAGTATAAAGTACAAAAAAATGATCAAATTATATTAAAAGGAAAAAAAATATTTAATTTTTGAAGGTTTTATAAATTTAAAAAAAAGTTACTTTAAAAACCCTAAGTTTATCTTGACAAACACAAAATGGAGTTTAATTCGAAAATAAACGAAGGAAGATTTTCTTATAAAGGTTTTTTTATCACGGATTACAAAATAATTACATTAAAAGGGAAGATTCAAGGGAAAAAAGTTAATATCGTTATCAGTACAAGCAATGATGAAAATTATATTAACATTAATATAGTGAATCAACTATTAATCTCAGATGCCAATGTAGGCGAAGCAGAAGATATTTTTGGTAAAAATATGAAATTAATGATTTACAAGTGACAATAGATCATTATGAGTATGTATCTCAATTTCTTGTTGTAACCATGTATGACAAAGAGGTTGACATAATTCTTGGTCAACCTTGGTTTAAAGAATTGGGTATGCTCATGTTAAACATAGAAAAAAAATTTGACGTTTTCTTATAAGGGAAGGATGATCACATTTTGAGACATGACAATGAAGTTGTAATCAATAATGCCTTCTTCAAAAGACTATAAATATATTATTAATACCTTGTTGGAAAGTGGCAACAAGAAATTTCTAAAAATAGCACTTCTAAAGATAGCAGTTTGGGTACCAGTGCTGGATTGGGCAACAGGGAATGAAAAATGGAAGTGCTAAAAATAGAAGTTCTATTTTTAGCAGTTCAGTGTGGATTCCTATTTTAGTCAGTCCCTGGACTAGAAATAGGAAGTAAAATTCGAATTTGATATTAACAGTAGTTTGTAACTTAATTAATTAATTCAGTTTGAGTTAATTAGTTAAGGAATTGTGAACTTGAAGTCTATGTGAGAACACGCAACAGTTTCTCCTTTGATTGAGGGATTTAACCATCAATTAAAGGATGAGGATGAGTTGTAATTAGTTGACTCAGTTAACTGAGTCAAGTCCAATTAGATTAATTTAACAAGTTGTTAAATTAATGAGATTCAGTTTGCTAATGCTTGCATGCATGTAACAACTGGTATTTTCAGATAACTGAATATTATAGCTTAAATAACTCATGCATGTCAGTTCAGACAGAGACCCAGTTGAGATCACAGAAGGGACAGTGTACTATCAGCTGGATGAATATTTTTCCTATAAAGGAAGCTCATCCATGATGAGAATTTATCTCCTTCAAGTTTGTGCAGATAGATCAGAGGTTAGTGAGTGTGTGAAGAGGCCAATTCACACAGGTGGCAACACTGGACCTCAAGGAAACTGCATAAGGAAATAGGAGGCTTGGAGGGCAGAGGAGAAGGTTTGTGAGAAGCCTTTGACTGTCTATGAGCAGCAGAGGGATTGTACTGAGAGCTGGATAGCTTCTGAGCTAAGGCTTTGTGTAATCCGGACTATATTTCCACTTGTATGATAATACAAAGATGGAGTTTTAGGCAGGTTCTTTCCCTGGGTAAATTCTTTTGTGTTATGTGTGATTGATTCCTTCTTATCAGTTATATGTGTTCTTATTGATGTTTCTCATGGTTGATTAAGCTTCCACTAAATTGTTTGTAGAAGTATATCAAGTGTTTTGCTTTAGTACATTGCATTACCAGGTTGATCTACAGGTGGGAAATTTCTACATGGTATTAGAGCTAGCTGATTTGTAGAAAAAGTTCTACATGGTATCAAAGCTAGCTGATTTGTAGGAAAAATTCTACAAATTTCTACATGGTATCATAGCACAGGTGATCAAGGAGAGAACAGTATACTAAGAGGAGATTTCAAAGTTTTGAGTTTTGCGCCGAGAGTTTGCAGAGCAGATATGAAAATTTCTGTACAAAATTTTCAGATATAAATAGCAGATTTGGATTCCTTATGGAAAAATACCCAAAATCAAAAAAAAAAAATCGGATGAATCAGAGTTCGGATGAGGGAGATATCGTTGATTTAAAATTAGCTCTTTTTCTAGAAAATTTCGTGACGGCGGGAAAGTGGAAATAGATTGGTGTGCTAGCCAAGAACCTGTATGCACTTGAGGTACAAGATGCATGCAAAGCCTTGAGGATAAAGGCAAAGGTTAGATACTTGGTGGTTGAGAGGAAGAGTAAATTACTTCTCAACATGCAAAGCTAGAATGAGTCTTAGACAATTGTGGAGGAGCCACGATTAGTGCAGCAACTTCAGAAGGTTGTGGAGCAGCCACAACAGGGGAAGCTGAGAGGAGATCGAGTAGAGACATCTACTCATGTAGAGACCTCCAGTATGGGGAAACTTCGAGCCAAGTGGGTAGAGGGATCACATGCAGGCATACCTCCAGGTAGGAGGTGGGGCGATGTGGAGTGATCGTCCCAAGGAGGAGGGGCAGGATCCTTGAGGTACCCAACCTCTTTGATTCGACTTTGCTACGGGAGCCCCGATGAGGAGTAGCAGAACTGACTGATTGGGTAGAGACAGATGCGGATGGAGCGGCAGAGAGAGCTACAGTGCATGGAATCCCAGGACAACGCAGAGCATGCAGGCTACAGTAATGCGAGAGGCACAAGTGTGTTGCATAGTGCAGGGTAGCACAGAGAGGTGTGCAATGGTGTGAGATGCATGGAGATGTTGCAGTAGCGCAGAGGTCAGAGAGGGAGCACTTGTCAACAGTAGGTAGAGCTTCAGCATCAGAGTATGTTTCTAGCCCAACAGAGAGGTCAGTTGGGAGTTTTTTTTGTTCCAAGAGTTGTTGGAGCAACCACACTTGGTAGATGTGTTACATGCAGAACATTCCAGAGGTACAGGATCAGGTTTGAGAGGAATCCTTTCTTGTTGAGAAGGAGTGTTGAAAAGTGGCAACAAGAAATTGCTCAAAATAGAAGTGCTAAAAATAACACTGCTCAAAATAGCAGTTTGGGTACCAGAGTTGGATTGGGCAACAAGGAATGAAAAATGGAAGTGCTAAAAATAAAAGTTCTATTTTTAACAGTTCAATGTGGATTCCTATTTTAGTCAGTCCCTGGACTAGAAATAGGAAGTAAAATTCGAATTTGATATTAATAGCAGTTTGTAAATTAATTAATTAATTCAGTTTGAGTTAATTAGTTACGGAATTATGAACTTGAAGTCTATGTGAGAACATGCAATAGTTTCTCCTTTGATTGAGGGATTTAACCATCAGTTAAAGGATGAGGATGAGTTGTAATTATGAGTAGTAATTAGTTGGCTCAGTTAACTGAGTCAAGTCCAATTATATTAATTTAACAAGTTGTTAAATTAATGAGATTCAGTTTGTTAATGCTTGCATGCATGTAACAACTGGTATTTTCAGATAACTGAATATTATAGCTTAAATAACTCATGCATGTTAGTTCAGACAGAGACCCAGTTGAGATCAGAGAAGGGACAGTGTACTATCAGTTGGATGAATATTTTTCCTATAAAGGAAGCTCATCCATGATGAGGATTTATCTCCTTCAAGTTTGTGCAGTTAGATCAGAGGTTAGTGAGTGTGTGAAGAGGCCAATTCACACAGGTGGCAGCACTAGACCTCAAGGAAACTGCACAAGGAAATAGGAGGCTTGGAGGGAAAAGGAGAAGGTTTGTGAGAAGCCTTTGACTGTCTATGAGCAGCAGAGGGATTGTACTGAGAGCTGGATAGCTTCCGAGCTAAGGCTTTGTGTAATCTGGACTATATTTCCACTTGTATGATAATACAGAGATGGGGTTTTAGGCAGGTGCTTTCCCCGGGTAAATTCTTCTGTGTTATGTGTGATTGATTCCTTCTTATCAGTTATATGTGTTCTTATTGATGTTTCTCATGGTTGATTAAGCTTCCACTAAATTGTTTATAGAAGTAGATCAAGTGCTTTGCTTTAGTACATTGCATTACCAGGTTGATCTACAGGTGGGAAATTTCTACATGGTATCAGAGCTAGCTGATTTGTAGAAAAAGTTCTACATGGTATCAAAGCTAGCTGATTTGTAGGAAAAATTCTACAAAATTCTACATACCTCAAAAGAATCAAAACACAATACCAGAGAAGCAAAAAGATCTTGTGGAGGTCATATCCAATAAAAATGAAGAGAATTGTTGTTTAAAAGATCATATCTAGAAACTACTTGCACAATTCAAAAAGTCTAAAACTAAGAAGCACAAGTTAGAACAAGAAAATGGAATTTCCGACAAAAATCTCAACGAAAGTTTATCGAAGAAAGAAGAGGAAATTTTACGCTTAAAGAACATTAATAAAAAATTATTATTACAAATTAAATGTTTAAAATATGAGAAGTTTGAATGCCAAAATAAAGTCAATTCAAAAAATGAGGAACTCATATGGCTCAAAAATCATAATAAGAGTCTACTCACTCAAATTAAGAAACTTAAAAATGATAAGAAATCATTGAAGAAACAATTATAATTTATCACAAAATAAGTGTCAAATGTTTCCATGCACGTTGAAGAAAAATATACGAACACTAATCCAATCAATATTACAAATCAATAAAATGACAAACCAGTTGAAGTTAAAACTAATTCAGATTTTGTAGTTCAGACAATGGAAATTCCAAGTGAATATTTTGTATCCAATTCAGCAACACCGGTACCAAAAGTAAACCAGGAAATTTCCACACACATGATAAGGGAAACTCAAAACATAAGAACTCCTTCTTGACATTTGAATCACAAGAGCGGGATTTTCAATCAATTTGTGTACCAATATCACTCAAAACATAAACAACAAACTTATGTTCCAAGGAATGTTGAAGTTTGCAGAATCCAGTCCTATGATAACAATTCATTACAAAATTCCAACGATCAAAAGATTCCACATAAGGTTAATCTAGGATGGTATCATCCCTTCTCAGTGCAACAATTTTTTTTATCACTTAGAGGATCATATCAATTTGTATCAATGAAGATGATAGTTCCAAGATGAGAAGGCATTTGAAACAAAAAAAGATACCAAGCCTTTCGAATAAAATATAGATATAAATAATGTAAATATAAATAATAATAACACATCATAAATAATGATTAATCAGTAATTATTTAATGAAGAGGTGTGTCCCTAAGGACATTACTGTTCATAAAGGGACACTTGCCTAGGGTATATAAGCAGGCCCTCACCCTCATTGTAATCATCTCATCAATTCTGGTATAATATTCAATATACAATATTGTCCTACAATGGATGTCTTTGTCTTTGAAATATTTTGAAGATTATTCCGCTGTGTATACGAACTTTGTTCTTTACACCTTGACTTGGAATGGGGTAAAATTTATATCATTGGAAAAATATTTATGATTGATGATGGTAGCCTCAACAATGGAGCTTGATTTGAGTGGAATAAGTGAAAAAAATTATATACTTTGTCCCCTTAAGATGACTTACAAAGGTGTGTTAAAATGTGGTATAATAACTATGGTTAAACATGAGGCATAGATGAGCAAGAAGATAGACCACAAAGATTGTATTGATAGAAATTCTAGAGTGGATTAGAATATCATCCCTAGTCTCTTGGATGGTTGATGTGGAAAGAAGATAATATTCCTTGGAATGAAGAATGGGTTATTGGTGTTACAAATAATGTTAATACTGAGAGGGGGGTGAATCGGTATTAAGGCTATTTTTTTATGCCAATTTACTTTTCTTACTATTTTAAACTTGGGAACCATCCATATAACCAACATCAACATATCATGTGGCAACAATATGAAATCAACATACAAGCATACACCATGAGCATCATACACATGATACACAAGGTTTTACATGGAAACCCTTTCGAGAAAAAACCACCAAAGATTGTTGTTGTTATTGATGTAAAATAAGAGTACCTACTTTATTCCATCGATCTGTTTTGTGAGCCACCACTCACAGGAAGCACAAACTCCCTCTAATTGTTTGCTAGCACCCAATAGTAGGAAGCACCAACTCCCTCCTTTTGTAAACACTTTTCCAACTTACCAAAAGCACCATGTGAAGCACCAACTTCACGGATTTGTTGCAAGCACCAACTTACATATCCTTGGATTTATGCAAGCAACACTCTATTGTTCTCGACCTTCTTCTCTTCAAAAACATACTTAGTTCTCAACCTTATGTTCTCAACAGCATACCTTCAACACTCAACCCCTTCTATCCATAGGCTCTCTCAGCCTCTCACACAGCATAGGCTCACTCACCCTTCTTCCTCTACACAAGCACCTTCGGCCTTTCTCACTCAACAACACTCTCTCTCGGGGTCACTTTTCTCTACATAGGCACTCTCCAGCCTTTCTCTGTAGGACAAGCTCACTTTTCCTCACACAACAACGCGTATACACACATAGAGCTCTCCCCACAGCTCACACATTACAATGCTACTTCCCCCTATTTTTCTCAACTGGGCACCTCTATTTTGTTCCTCTGCTGCACACAGATCAATGCTGCCTCTATTGTCCTGTATCCACACTGCCAGTGTATACCTCGGCATGGCTCTCCATTCTATTGTTGCGTCTGACTTGGTCTCTACCACTACATTATATATGAGAATGGGCACCTGAGTGTTTCTCCATACTAAGAATTAATTCTCAGTCCACCTGCAAAATTCAACTAGGCATTGTCCTCTTTGTGAACAAATATCCTATCCTCGAGGCTCTCTGTGCTTATTCATGGCTTCACACAACTTGAATGTACTTCATCATGGCTTCTATATTCTTCATTTAATTTCTTAGACATGCACAGGAAAATCAAAGGTAGCTTTCTCAACTTAAGGCAGGCCCAACACCCTTCCCTGCAAAATCGTGGTCCTTTCTATCTTAACCAAATGATCTTTGCAGTTGCCATTAATTCTATGACCAACTCTCCAGCACTCACTCATTCATCTTCCATATATCTCTGTGTTGTCATTTCAGAGCTCCACTCATCGTAACTTTTATTAAAACAATGTTATGATATTACTAAATCATGACGCCTTCAGCTCCTTCTTTCTGAACCCTTTTTCTTGTTTTCCCTCCATGGGACTGTATGTTGTGACCACTGACTTCATTTCCTCTATATTGCAATATCTGAGCTCATACATGTTGTATTTTTCACTATAAATACCATCTAAAATCACGAGTTTCTGATTTTACCTTTAGCCCCTTTTTCTTAGCTCCGTAGTCATTTTCTTTCTCATAAGACCGGGCCTGTGATTGTCCACTTAGCATACCACTGTAGCATTATATCGAAGCCCCTGCATATCATAACTTTTACAAACTTCCGATTACCTTTTATCTATCTCTGCTTAGCCCTTATTTCCTTTGGTCTCCACACGACCATGTGCTAGACAATATCGGAGCCCCTTTTATCGTAACCTTTTCAAATTCCATTTGCACAAGAGTTACAAGGTCCTCAACCTCGTTTTAACTTCCTTAAAAAACCACGTTGTAACCGCCCCTCTCATAGCTACCCACTTTCACCGACTTATCGAGATAAACATGAGATGAGGGATACTATGACATGACTCAACATATTAAGTACAGTTAAGGAAGTGGAATCAACAAACTGAAACTTTAATGACCTTCCTTAGGAGCTACTAGACCCCCAAGAGCTAAACCACCCCTCCAGGTGCCCAAACCTTGAGTCAGATTTCCCTTTTCATGACTTGTACTCCCAACCGCAGGTATAAAAATGCATCCATACAACTGTAGACCTCTAGTCACATGCATAAGCCTGCAAGGTAGCAATTGAAGTCCCAATTTCTCATTTCTTAGCATGTGACCCCTAAATTAATGCCACCTTTTCAGGGATTGTCTCCAAACCAATGCCCATGACTTAATGAGACTCTCCATAATGATAAATAACATTAAGACAAAGGCATTAATAGAAAACTTGATCAAGGACTTGACCTAACCTATTCTAACCATGAAATTCATTTTTTCAAAGACATTGAGAACATGTAATCCACAGGTTATGAATGCATATCTGAACATGGGGGTCTGATACTTATCTAAGAATCATCAAGAAGGTCTAATTCCCTCTCATAATAGCTACAAAAACATCTATTATGTCATGCATTCAATAACCATTCTTTTACCAATCAAAACATGATAAGAGCCATAACTATAATTTGTCATAAAACCATGCTTATAACCAACATATAACCATAATAATAACAATGATAGACTAACCATCAAAGCAACATAATAAAAAATATATATACTCATGAAATACAAGAGGAGAAGAACTCTTATTAACATATGAAAAATCTAACCAAGTCTGGGACTTTTGTGTACCACCCGACCATAAATTGAGCTGAACCAAATATTTCTTTTAGACAATCACCCACACACCATATTCCAAGCATGAATGTGGGACTCACAGTAAAACAACCAGGGATGACACAGGATTTAATGCAAACTCACCAAAACTGGTCAAGGGACTCCTAGGCCCAAAACAAGCACCTACACAACCAAGCTTTACCACAATCCCACCAAAACCAGTCAAGGGATTACTATGCCCGAAACAAGAACGTACACAACCAGGCTTTACCGCAATCCTGACAAAACTGGTTAAGGGATTCCTAGGCCCAAACAAGCCTAGATGCCTTCGAATTTCTTCACCAATACCTTGAGGAATTTTCCCGTCTCCGCCCTCGGGCTTTACTGCAATCCCACCAAAATCGGTCAAGGGATTCCTAGGCCCTTGGGAATTTTCCTAAGACCACCTCACCTGGTTCCAAAACTATTCAACAATCCAAATCTCAATCAAATGAAAGAGCCCCATCACGCCATATTTATTCAGAAATGGAAGGGCAAGGCTGAAACCACTGTCACACCTAGAAAAACCCATGCCAATGACAACAAGATAACCAAATACACACATGGATGTATCATGCATGCCAAAACTAGCAAGGAAATCATACATGCAACTTGATACCTGTAAAGAAATCCCACTGTAGCCACTTGATCCAAATTTTCCCTGCTTGATCCTTTCTTTCCTGCTTTTCTTGTCCTTCCTTTGCCTTCCTTTCTCAATTTCTAGAGTGATCCAAGAATGATCTAAGTGTGCAAGAGTATGAGAGAATAGAGAGAGCTCCAAAACTAATTTGTCAAAAGTCTGTGAACTGATCCTCATAAGCCTTTTTATCATCAGAGGCCTCTATTTTCTTCATTTTCCTTTATTTTTCCTTCTCATGCAATTATGTGACCTTTCATCTTACTTTTCTCCTAGTTTGCTTTATTTTCATAAATAAAATGCCAATTAATGTCTCTCTCCTTTTCAAAGCCTTTTCCAATGCCTTTATCAATTTCCTTGGCCATAATAAACCAAATGAACACCCACTAGGATGTTTTTCCCAACATTCAACTTGGAATATGTGTCCCATGACCTTGGTCTTATTTTTCCTTTATTAACTTTATTACATGAACTTTTAACCTGGCATTGTTACACATGTTTTGGCCCTTTAACTTTAGCTCCCTTTCGAGATTACATGTCCAGTGGGTCTGACACTCTTTTTACTTGTGTTCTATTCTCATTGGTCGTTGAATCTGCTATCATCTACCATTATTTCCCGATGCTATGTCAGCCTAGAGCGTTCCTCCTATTCAATCGCTTGAAACCTTTCCAGGTGTAGGGATTGGGATGATGTTTCCTAGTGGGACCCACTACCATACATGTGAGCCAATCACCGACTAGTTGGGGTGTTTTGCCTATGACAACTGCCACATGTGCCTGATGCCTAATCACCCTGAAGCACCCTTTGTTGCACAAACTCAAGTCCTTCTGGGGTCACTAGTTTGGTATCATGTCATGCTTACATCACCAATTCCATGTGGTTTCATTTGAGTAGTGACATGTATCGCTAATATTTGGCCCTTTTGGCCACCTGAAAACATAAAAAATGCATGTCACATGCCTCCTTGTGCTGACATCATGATGACATCATCATTCTACTATACCTTCATATTATCACCTTGAGACAATCAAATTGTGCCATAGTCTCGACTACCATGACTACCCAACTACCTTTCTATTTGTCCTCTATTACCACTATACCACATCCACCCGAACTTACATCATCCAGGGCCTCAACCTCTTGTGCATGCTGTAGTACTTCCAGGAAAGAGCCTCTGAGATGAGTTGTCTAGTAGGGACCCCTATTATTAAACTCTTCCAATCAAATTCCGATTCTTCTATACCTTTGTTGCCTAGGCTTATGTCATCCCGGGCTTGCATCACCCCGGGCACTCCCTCTATGTGCACTTTTGATTTCATCTGGGGAAACTCTATTGGGATGATGTGCTATGGGGGCTCCACTATAGGCCAATAAAAATTTCTTTCTGTTGTGATGCTTGTTAGGCCAAGTTCACTTGATTCTCCTTTAACTGCTCCACTTTGAATGTGTCTGACTTCTAATTTGCACCAACATTGGCCCTTCTGCCAATTTTAACTCTGCAAGTTTTACTTTTGGGGGTACCTAAACTTTGACTGATAATAACTTATTATCCATGATGGAATTTGTAGACTTTCGTATACTGTTGGAAGTCTATTTCAGAGCTCTATCCATCTAAGTGGGTCCCAAGTCCTCTTGAGTTGATCTATTATAATAAAAATGGCTTTAAATTCACTGCACCTTCTTCATCTTTACCTCTTGCATACCTTGAGTTGATCTTCATGCTTCTTGCAATCATCTTTTCTTCTGCCTTCATCTTCATCACCTTTGCTATCAATGACAACACATTTCTAACATTATCCCCCTTTTGCATTAATGGCAACACCATGATCAAATAAATGTAACACCATAAAGAAACAAAATGAAATTGTACTTCTTATTTCTCCTTTGGATGTGCTGACGGTGTTGGACCTACCAACATGTCAAGGGGATCTCCCCGGTAAGAAGTCCCAATTAGACCTCAGACCATTTGGTATAGGAGTCCCAGCAGTGGGTCATAAGGTAATACCTTGACAGTGATGTCGCACAAAGGAAAGTAAGATAACTCTATTAGTAGCAAGGGTGTGGCTGATGCAGTGAGTCAAGGAATGAGTATGAGAGGTTCCAACACTTCAAAGGAAGGAGGAAGGTGAAGGTGAGTTCCAGGTTGAAAGGGATCAGTCCCAACTTTGCTAGGAACACACCACACAAATGACATGCACAACTTCCAGCACAGGAGTCAACACGGATGCGACAGTCCCAACATAAAAGGTAAGATAACCCAAATAGAACTCACGGATTAGTCCGAGATGAGTGTGACGGTTGATATAACAAGGTTCAGAGAAAGGTCTGTCTGGTGTTCGATAGAGCAGTTGATGCAGACGGTGACAATATTAACAACATATGCAACACATTAATAACAAGATTCATATAATTTCATGTGAATTAGTTCATACACAAGTACATAAGTTAAACAACATATATCATTAAGGCAACTGGAGCAGTCCAACTAGAATAACAACATATGCATGAAAATGTGTTGGCTTTTATTATAAAGAAGTGTAAGTCACAATCATACAATACACCATGTAAACCTGCTAGCCCTATCAGTAGAATGTTACAGCCACATCTGCCTGTTCCTCCAAAGAGATGTACTAGCTCCGTGTAGTGGAGAAGCCAAGGCACGTTACAACACTGTCCAAGTCTTCTTCAAGATAGTCTTAGTAGAAGCTTGTGGTGGGATCCAGTATTGCAGCAATAATGCTGCAACTCCTGGGACTCCCTTCTTTACTTTTATCAACCTGGTAGTTCGTAACAAACTTGGAAGCGACGGTGCTATATGCACAAGTACTAGCTCTTGCCGCAAGCTATCATTGGATCAGTTGGCACAAGTCCGCTAGGAGCTTAAGAAAACTTCTATGAGCTCTTAGAAGAAGCTTTTAACGGTGATGGATGAAAGCTAACTCAAAGGAAGCTAGTCTACTTGCAGAAAGAAGCTGAAAGTGGAAAATGAATGCAAACCCTAACAAACCCTAGTTTTACAGACTAACCCTACCGGTGCAAGAAAATAGATGAAAGCAGTGGAAATGGATGCCATTGACTTCTAGAAATGTAGAATGCATGTGACTAAGCTACTCTTGCAGTGAAATCTGAAAAGGAATGTCTTTTTGTATTTTTGAGTAATCTTGTAGAATTATTATGCATGTGCTTAACTATTTTGACTGTGCAGAGGTTGATTGATGGAAGGAAATGGTGAGGGCACTTGCAGGAGGTTGGGAAGGTGAGAAGAGGGCCTAAGGGGTCCCTAACACCCTTCCAGAGAGTTTCACTGTGATCGGATCTCGAAAAACTACTCTCGTGATCTTCTACAGGAAGTCTGCAGGGGTTCTACAAGATGTTCTACAGGATGTTCCGAAAGGAGATTTTGGAGGGTTGAAGGTGGAAGAAATGTGGAGAAGTGGATATGGAGGTTGGATGAGGGTGTGAAGAGGTTTAGAACCTGGCAAATGAAGCTGAGAAGTGATGAGGATGGTTGGATTTGTTCAAGGATGGATAGAGCAATGTTGCACAAAAATATGGAAATTAGGTCAAAGTGAGAAAATGTGGCAAACGAAGGGAAAGAATCTGAGTTAGGGGATGGAACAGGTTGCACTGATGGTGGAAGGGTAGGCATGGAGGTATCACAGGTGTTCTGCACACTACTTCTTGAAATTGACCAAACAAAGATCATGCAAACCAAATATCTAGCTATTCTAACCTAATTTGACCTAGGAACCAGCACCCGTGATGAACAGAAATTCATTGGTAGAAAATTATGTAAAATAACTTATGAAAACCAAGCAAGAATGGATCTAAGCATGTAATCACATATGGTATCAACTTTTGCAACTGAGAAACTAACACCAGCAATTGCATGAAGAAGCAAAAATAGTGTTTTTTTGGCAGCAAGGACACTTGGGTCTCAGCTCATGGTCCCGAGGAGGGAGAGGTGAGATCTAGGGTTGCTTGATGGCCTTTTTCGAAGATATTTTCTGTTGTAAACCTATCAAATCACTCTAAACCACGAAAAGCTTTTTCAATCATAAAAAATGACCTAGATAACCAAGCAAGATTCTAATCTACTAGCAAAAATTATTTTATAAAGACAGCAAAAAAAACATATAACATTACACAGAGGAGGCCCTGGCGTTTGGGTTGGGCCCAACCCCAAGAGCTACAGGCTCCTAAAAAGAAGCTCAAAACTGATGCAACATGAAACTAGTTTCCATTACTCAAAAAACAACCATGTCCAAAATGTGTTATAGCAGAAGCTCCAAAATGGGCCGAGAAACAAAGTAGCACTATAGTGCGAAATACAAACGTTCAACAACTAAAACTACGAAGGCTGGAAGCCTTCCTACCTATGCACTACGAGGACCTCCAGTAGTCCTCCTTAATTCAAGGGGCTTGGCTGCTCAAAACTGCAAGTACTCAGCCACTTCATAAAAGCTGCTCAGCCGCCTTTGGAAATCAACTTTGGTGGGCTGCTGAACTTCGAGCTGATGATGGAGAACTCAAGGAAGGGGCCATTTAGTGCAGGAGACACCCTTCCTACAAATCCTCAGCCTTGTCCCCTCGTATTTGGCTGTCAAATGGCCCATAAATGCTTGACCTTAGTCCAAAAGTTGTCCAAAAATCTGCAACAAACACATATTAGCCTTCATGGTCAAGTGACTATTCTCATTCATTCAATTAACATAAACATACTTCAAAAGCATACATAAACTATGAAGAATGGTGGATTAATGGAGAACAATAGGCAAAATGAGCCCAATAAGTTACCCATTTTTGGGGCTCATCATCACCCCCCTGCTAAATGGGTTGCTCATCCTCTGAGCAACTAATCCAGCTCATCATCTTTGATTGCTTTGACTACCTCCCTCACATCCCAGGCCTCTGAGGTGATGTCTTCTTCTCGGTCATGAAATCCTGCTTTTCTTTCTACTTCCTCCCACTGCCTGTGTTCTTCTTCTTCTTTGACTCCTTCCAGCAATCCTAAAAGCAAGGGAGGACTGAACTTTAGGCCGATCCAGTTGGCCTGCAGATTTTGCATTGACTGTTTATAGAGGGGTACCCTTGCCAAGGCCTCCCTCATCCTGGTTGGGGAGTGGTATTCTTTTATTTTCAAACTGTGGGGCAGTGTGTTCCACCTCCTTGTGCAAGCATGAATGCAGTTATCCCCCAACAGTCTTTCCATGTCCTCAAAGTGAGCAATGGCTTGAGCTTGTCGTTCAATGTAATCTAGTAAAACCTGAGGGTTGTTGGCCAGGTGCTAATGGGCATATATTAAAGCTGATGTATCCTTTGGTTCTGCCCTGATCATGAGTGGTTCACTTAGCTCCCTGTTCATAATATCCCGAATCTTTGCTGCCCTCTTTTCCTCATGATTTAACCAAGAGGCCATGGCCATAAGTTGCACATCTCCCAATGTAGCATTGGGGTCCCAAAGAGTCATGTTTGGAAGGGCCAAGTTGTTTAAATAGAATTCAGATAACTTGGCCTTATCTTCTGCTGAGCTGCTGTCACACAAAGTCATGAATTGATGGTAATTTTGAAATGGAATGGTGCCCCTTTGGGCCAAGGTGTTAATCTGGAACTGCAACCATTGATCTTTAAGATATAAGGAATATGACTTGGTAGGTTGCCTACACTGCAAGGCCTCTACTGCCCAGCTAGCCATGCAGGTCAGTTGGGCTTCCTTTTCTTATACCTGTTGCTTTAGAGACTGTATTTCCTTTGCTGCCTGTGACTCCTTCTCCCATAGCTGTTTTGTTAGCGCCTCAACCTCGGCCTGTAGTCCGTCCACTCTCTGCTGTTCATCAGAGGTTTCTTTGTCTACTGGAGGCTTTTCCTATTGCTGCTGTTCTCCTAGAATGGAGGGCCTGTCTTCCTTATGAATTCCCTGTAGCCGTAGCTGCTGTTTCAGCAGCTCATTCTCTTCCTATAGTTTGGCCCTTTGACTGCTTTCCACATGCTTCACCATGGCCAATTCTCCCCTTGACTCCTTGAGTTGTTCTTCCAGGTGGCCTATGTCTGCCACACCCTTGGACTTAGCAATCCTCATCCAAGTGTGAGTCCTAATTCTTTCTTCTTCCAGTGCAAAGAAGAGTGGCACCACAAATTTCTAGGGAATTATTTTCCCGGCTTCTAACAAGTTATAGTATGAGCCCAAGCTGGGTTGAGGGCTTGGTTCCAATATTTCCTCTGTCTTTTCTTCTTCCTGTGATTGTTTGGCCACCTTTTCCTCCAATTTCTCAGTCTCTTTTAGCTTAGCCCGAGTTTCCTGTAGAGATTTCTCAGCTTCCTGTAGAGCTGTCTTTGAGTCCATTGTCTTCATTCTCTCTCTCCAGGTGGAGGTTTTTGGGCTTCCTCGTTCATAGGTGACGGATATCTTTGAAGGAGACCCTTATTTTGGTTTAGGTGTTGTGTCCTCAATGACAATTGGCTCCTTTGACTGCGGCTGGGGTCTGCCTACTTTGATCCGTGTGCTCCTTCTTGCTTTAAAGTACATGGAGGTTTGCCTCTTTCTCTTCCCTTTTTGTTTTGGAGGTGTTCTTAAGGTGGCAAGCACAACTGCTGCCTCCCTTGCCAATATTTCAGGTGATTTCCCCCTTTGTTGTTCTTTTTCCATACTTCCTGTAGAAGTCCCTGTGTCAATTGTTTCTGTCTGTATTGCGGCCATTTCGAGATTTGTCCTTCCCTTTTGTTTCTGCGTGTCTGCTTTGGCTGTGACAGCCTTCATTTGGGGTTTTTCTGGCTTCTTTGCTCTCCTTTGCATTCTCTTTTCCCTTGGTGTTTGTGCTGCTGTTTCTTCCTCTGTTTTAGGCTCAATGATCTGGCCCTCTCCCCCTTCTTCTTTATGTCCTTGTTGTGCTTGAATGCCCTGTGTTCCTTCACCATTGGTTTTCTTACCTTCTTTAGTGTGTTCTCCCTCCTCACTGCCTCACTGCTGGATGAGGTGATGTCTTCGGCCAGAATTCTAATATCGTCATCCTGGGACATGTTTCGGAAGATTTCCCAAGATATGGGGACAGTGTAGGTGTGCAAGGCATCTTCCACTAATAGCTTGATGAGCCCATGATGGGCCAGCTGATCTGGGATCCCTTCATTCAATTTTGTACCACATTCAATTAGTGACTGAAGAAGAAAATAGGGAATGCTCAGCTTCTGGGCTGGAGGTGAATCAATCCCATGCCTTAGTTCACACAGCAACCTGAAATGATATCCATAGACAATGCTAAACCTCCCCTCACATGTAATGTACTTCATAATTTGGAAACTGACCTCACTCCAGAGAGGAGGCAAGCTGGTTCTCCTAACCCCATTTTTGTCTTCTACAGGATGTTCCTCGGGTAGGAAGAATGTTTTCTTGGAAACTTGGCCCAATGACCTCTCTTCTTTGCTCCAAGGGAGCCCTAATGGCAGACCAGTAACACGACTGATGAGCTCAGGGGTAAGTTCTAGGGTCAAACCCCTAAAACTTACTGTGGCATGTGTCTTTGATTGAGGTCTCAGGGACATCAAAAATTCCTTTGTTATCTCCTCGTCATGACCCCGAATTTTGTCAAAAAATGACATCCAATTGGCTTGGGTGAAAAGGTCCACCACCTCAGGATGCTCGTGCAGTTTGCTGGGGTCCGAGGGTTCTTTCATTATGAATCCCCTTGGCATGGTGAGAGTGCTCTTTTTTCTTTTTGCTTAGATCAGAAAAAGGAATGCTATTTATGGTTTCCCCACTGAACTAAAGAAGGGATTTCTCGGGTATCAATATTAATTAGCAGCTATTCCTTGGTTTTCAAGATTGCTGTGGCCCAAAACTCGGCTGCCTGTTTATGAAAGGAAGAGTTTCGTTTCTACAGATAGAGTACAGAGCTCAATTTTTCTTCCCAGCACATATACAGATATACAAATTCAAAATTTTCATACACAGGCTGGCCCCCACAGTTGCATATCTTCCCTACAGGAGAATTTAAAAAAAAATAGGAACGTGGAGGAGAATTTGGATGCAGAAACAACTGAGAAACCCAGTGCAACACACATGCAAATGTTTTACTTCCAATCCCCAGGCAGATTTTTCTTTGGTTCCCCAGTCTGATACCATTCAATTCACCACCTTTTCAAATCATACCATGCATAGAAGAGTTTTTCGAGCCTACCTTGGTTGGAGCTCCAAATTCGATGAAGAGAAATCCCAGGCTTCTCTGCTCTGGAAAGTTGTGCAGGCTTTCCTATAGAACCCTTCCTGTAGAAGACTCCCCGGTTCCTGTAGAATATCTCTGTGCCTCTGAGCGAGCCCGATACGTGGGAGATTCTCGAAAACAGGTAGAAAAACCGGTGGTGGATGACTAGTTAACAGTTTTTGGAAGCGGAGGACGCATACTTCAGTCGAGGACGTTGCAAGTGCAAATGAACAGAGGGTGGTGTGAGTTTCAGCCGAGCATCTTTTAACTGCGGTGTAATTCATGGTGAGGGGATGAGGTGGCCGGACCGAACCGTTGATCCAACATCACGGCCATAATTTCTCTGCGTGTTTCCGGCCGCCATCACCTTTCCTCTGCCGTTAACTGCTGCCACCACTGCCAGTCCTGACGATTTCTCCCTGAATGGACACTCCACACGTGTTGGCTGCACGTCTCGTCAGCAATTTTGAATGTAACTAAGCTTGTTCGGATCCCACGAGGCTATGTAACTGGCCGAGGGTGGCCAATTAACTGGCCACCGATCCCATTCTATCTAAACCATTTCCATAGGCATGCAACTTTTAAAATATAGTTTACGTAATTGACGAATGAGTTTAGGCACTTACCTGCGTGGTCACGGCCGTGTTGTGCAGACTTCGGGTCTTGGAACCATTCCTTCATTTGCTGCTGCTTCCTGCACGGGTTTTGGAACCCATTCCTTCATTCGTTGACGCTGCATGCACGTGTTTCGAAGTCCATTCCATTGGTTGTTGTCGCTACATGCTCAGGTCTTGCTTGGTTTCGGCTGCTGATGATGTTTTCGCGTTCAAGATGAGCTCTTTGCATGTCTCCTTTGCTATTTTTCGGTTGTCCTCGTCTCCAGAGTATGTCTTCCAAAGGGATCAGCTGCTACAGGATTCCTGTAGGATGTCCTGTAGCTGCTTCTCCTCCTGGGATGCAAGCTAAACGAGTAGGGCTATACTGCTGATGAGGGATTTAGCTGATGAGGAGTCCAGATGGAGATTGATAGGTAGGGAGAGCGAAACACCACTGTTAGATTTGTCACTCAAAGTTCTTGCTGGCAGTATGAGGAAAACAGGGTTTTTTTTTTTTTTTTGGTGTGACTGTGCAGGAATAAATAACAGAATGGGTGCAATGGAGGTGTAAAGAGATGAAACAGGGTGATGTATGGCGATGGATGTAAACAGGGGTGGTTGCAGGCCTAGCAGGCAGATTCCAACCTTCGGATTCCCTTCCACGATCAATTTTTGCCTGTCTGGAGGTTCTACAGGATCTTCCTGTAGAAGATATAGAACTTCCTGTAGAAGATCCAGAACTTCCTGTAGAAGGTGAAATCTTAGCCTGAATGTGATCAAATCCTAGGAAAGGGGAGTGGTCATGGAGGAAGTGTGTGTGAGGGATGTTTGCAGCCTGGTGCTGACCTCTGTCCTTGTTTTGTGCACCCCCCTAACCTGCAATGTCTTCCCTGCAACCTGCAATTATTCAACAGAAATTAGGCCTATTTCTTTTTTCTCTCTCTTTTTTTTTTTTTTGGTGAGACAGCTAGGGCGCCTCTAGGAGGTTTTCACCCTCACTGTCTGCCCCGAGCACCTCTAAGAGGTTTTCACCCAAGGATCTTTTTATTCTTTTCTGTTTTTTCTTTTTTCTTGTTTTTCTCTTTTTTTTTTTTATGATCAAGGTGTGGGTGGAGTAGAGACAAGGCCCTGCTCCACTACCAGCATTGATTTATCCAGAGTTTCAATGAAATCCTGCTTAGAAAGGGGCTTCCTGTATATTTTAAATCAGTGCCCATTGACAAGCATGGGGATGGCTTCTTCATCGATGGTCCTGATAAAGACTGAACCATTGTCGTTGCATTTCTCCACTGCATATGGTCCCAACCACCTTGTCCTTAGCTTCCCTTTGAAATCCTTGTATCTTGAGTCATATAACAGCGCCCAATCTCCTGGCTGAAATTGCTTTTCGTTAAGGTGTCGGTCATGCCATATCTCTCTCTGGAGTTGAACTACTTCTGAGTGGAGGAGGGCCTGCATTCTATGTTTTTCTAATCCATTCAGCTGTAGTAACCTTTCCTGTTGCGCATGGCTGAGATCCAGGTCCAGCTGAGCTGCCAACCTTAATGTGTTGTACTCAAACTCTATGGACAACAAAGCCTTCTTCCCATAGACCAGCTCATAAGGTGTGAAAGCTGTTGTGGTTTTCCAAGTGGTGTTGTAGGCCCAAGTGGCCTCAACCAAGCGATCTACCCAATCCTTTCTGCTGCTGCTCACCACCTTAGTCAAAATTTCTTCTAAAGCCCTATTAGTGACTTCCACCTACCCATTTGCTTGCGGATGATAAGGGGTGGAAGTTCTATGCTTGATCTTGTGATGAGCGAGCAAGTCTTCAATCAGGTTAGAGGTGAACTGACTTCCTTGATCTGTGACTAATTCCCTTGGGTAGCCGAACTTGTAGAAGATGTTTTTCCTTAAAAACTCAGCCACTTTTTCTTCCGTTGCTGCCTTGATTGCCTTTGTTTCTGTTCGCTTTGTCAGGTAGTCTGTGCGCACAATGATGTAAGACTTTTGCTTTGAAGGAGGGTTGATAGGACCCCCAAAATCCATGCCCAACTTCTCAAATGGCTCGAAAGTCACTTGAGGTTGGAGGAGCATTTCATCCCTCGGAGTCAGTTTCCCCATCCTTTGACATCGGTCACATTGGCTAATGTATCTTTTTACATCTTTATGAAGAGTGGGCCAATAGTAGCTTTCCTGTAGAATTTTGAAGGCAGTCCATTTTGCTGCAAAGTGGCCTCCACAGGGTCCATCATGACAGGTTAGGAGAATGCCAAAAACTTCCTCCTCCCTAACACAACGCCTCAGGATCTGATCTGGGCCGAGTTTGAACAAGTTGCCCCCAATCCAAGTAAAGGGGGCACTTTTCCTCACAATTCTGCTCTTCTCTTTCGAGGATAGGTGTGGAGGGAACTGTGCTGAGACCAAGTAGTTTGCTATATCAGCAAACCATGGAGAGAGTACTGAAATAGCAAACAGGTGTTCATCTAGCATCTGGTCATCCACTGTCCCTTCTTCACCTGCAGGCAAATCTAATCTAGACAGAAAATCAGTAACAACATTTTCCTTTCCTGGCTTGTCAACAATGGTTAAGTCAAATTGCTGCAATAAAAGTAACCATCTAATGATATGAGCATTCACATCAGGTTTATTCATCAAATACCTTATCGCAACATGATCAGTGTGTACAAATGTTTGATAACCAGTGATGTAGTGTTTGAACTTGTTTAGGGAATGGACTATAGCTAGGAGCTCTTTCTCGGTCACAGTATAGTTTAATTCTACCTTGGACAGGTTTTTGTTGACAAAGTATATGGCATATGGTAGCTTCTCTTCAACTTGTCCTAAGGCTGCCCCTATGGCTTTGTTCGAGGCATCAGTGTGGATGTGGAAAGGTAGGGCCCAGTTTGGACCTCTCAGGATTGGGGCAGTTACCAGCTTATCTTTCAACTCATCCAGAGCCTCTTGGTAGTTGTCAGTCCATTTAAACTCAACATCTTTCCCCAAAAGACCAAACAATGGCGAGGCTAGCTTACTAAAATCTTTGATGAATCTTCTATAGTATCCTGCTAAGCCTAGAAAACTCTGAACATCTCTTACCTTCTGAGGAGGTGGAACCTTTTGGATGATAGCAATTTTGTTAGGATCCACCTGTAATCCTTGCTGAGAGATTGTATGACCTAGCACGGTCCCTTCAGTCATCAGGAATTCACATTTTTCAGGACTAAGGGACAGGTTCATCTCAATACACTTGGTTAAAACTTTTCCCAGGTTAGTCAATGCTTCTTGGAAGTTGGACCCATAAGGAGTAAAGTCATCCATATAGATTTCTACCGAATCATGAACCAGCTCAGCAAATATGCTCAGTACTGCTCTCTGGAAAGTGGCAGGAGCGTTGCATAGCCCAAAGGGAAGGACCCGATAGGCAAAGGTACCCCATGGACAAGTGAAGGTGGTCTTATCTTGGTCCTTTGGGCTGATTTGGATCTGATTATACCTGCTGAACCCATCTAGGAAAGAAAAGAACTTCTTCCCTGCCAGCCCATCTAGCACTTGATCTATGAAAGGCAAAGGGAAATGGTCCTTCTTGGTAGCTTTTTTAAGTTCTCGATAATCTACACAGATTCTCCACTTCCAATTTTTCTTGGGCACAAGCACCAGAGGAGAAACCCATTCGCTGTCCGAGATGGAGTAGATGAATCCTGCATCCAACAAATTTTGCAATTCTTCTTTAACAATGTCCTTAAGGGCTGGATTCATTCTCCTCTGAGGCTACCTGATTGGTTTACAATCCTCTTTAATGTAAATGTGATGGGTACAGACTGACGGATGGACTCCTTTCATCTCCTTATAGCTCCAAGCGAAAGCCTCCAAATGGCGGTTCAATAAGCTACATAGCTCCTTCTCCTGAGAGGGAGATAAGGATGAGCTAATCTTCAAGGTTCTTTCAGGGCCAAATTCCGCATTCTTAACTCTGGGAGAGGTTGGATCAGCCACACAGAGGTCCACTAAAGCGCGGGCTTGGGTACCTTCCACCAACTTCTCTAATGGCAACACACCGGGAGGTGGATTTTGAATCAAATTCTCAATTAGGTCATCCTCGATTTGAGGACCTCCCCGGGTGGCTTCCATTGTGCACACTGGTGCAGAGTAGACTTCATCCTCATCTTCCTCCTCCAACCAGAGAGGTAAGTCATGTTCTAGCAGAGGTTGGGCAGGAGGGTATAGGACTAGCTATTTGGACATAGGCCCATTCTTGATGGTCATGCTCCCAGCTCGACAACTGATGTAAGCATCCGTAGTAGCTAACCAAGGCCTTCCCAAAATGAGGAAGTATCCAGTGAGTTTTGCCTTTGGCTGAAGGACCAAAAATTCCGCAGGGTACTCCCAAGAATCAACAGAGACCAGGACATCCTCCACAATCCCTTCGGGAGTCACGGTGGAGTGGTCTGCTAACTGCAGTACTGTCGAGGTCTTTCTTAAGGAAATTTGAAGGTTGAGTTTGAGCATAGTGTCCCTGGTCATCACATTGATGGCAACCCCTAGATCGATTAGGGTGTGGGGGATTATGGTTCCATTGATGTGGACATCAACTACAAGACTCCCAGGATCCAAATATTTTGGACAGATTATTTGCCCCAACATCAAATTGGACAGTTGTCCTATGACATTGATAGTCGGGGCATCTCTCTTGCGCCTGCCTGGGTGCCTGAAACACTTCTCCTTGATCAATTTGTTGTAAATTGGTACATCTTTTATAGCCTGGAGAACTGGGATTTTCACACACAACTGTTTAAGTTCTCCCAGAAGTTTAGTCTCCTCTGGGTTTGGTTGCATGGCTACTGTTAGTCTCTCAGGAAAGGGTGGAATGGCTTTGGGTTCACTTTCCTGTTTTCCTTCCTCATCCTCCAGGGGAGGAGGTTGGTGATCTGGAAGGACCTTTCCAAATCGTAGGTTGATCTCCTAAATCTCCACAGCATAGGTAGGGCATGTCGTCTCTCCAATGTATACCTATTGGGCCTGTCTGTTGTTGGGGTTCGAGTTCAGTTGAGTAGGCATCTGAGGCTGTCTTGGAGGAGCAGGAGGTAATGGTTGTGGTTGAGCAAGCGGTGGAGGAAAAATAGCGGGAGGAGAGTTGTATTGGGGCCTCCACCCCAGTTGAGGTGCATTCCACTGAGGTTGTGGCTAAGCATGAGAGTGAAACGAATGAGCAGCAGGTTGAGTATGGTATGGAGATGGATAAGACCAAGGAGGAGGTGTGGACCAGGAAGGATGAGCAGGGGGGCCCAGGAAGGCATGTGAGCAGATTGGTTGGGGTTGTAATAAGTTTGGGATGTTCCTTGCATCCCTTGTTGGTAAGTTCTGGATCCATGCGGCCTCCTTTGGTTGAGGAAGTAGAGTGGCTCAGTGGCCCCTTCAGCCCCTTGGTACATGGCTTTAAGTCCGGGTAAGGTTGGGCACTGGTTTGTGGGGTGGTATTCCTCACAAACGAAACATACCTCCACTGAGTGCAATGGACACTCATTCTTAGGATGCTTCCTTGTACATCTGGGACAAAAGATGGCCAAAGCCTTCTCAGATTCCTCTTTCTTATGTTGGATTCGGAAGGTATCCAGTTGCATGGCAATGGTCTGTCTCATCTCACTTTTGAGGTCTTCCATCTGATTTGCAAACTCATGCTTGGAGAAGGTGGCACTAGCTAAAAGTGGATTCCCCCTACCTCTTTTCCGGGCTGCCCTAGAGTGGTTTCTAAACACAGTCTTTATGTCCTCATAAGGTAGTTGGTAGATGTCCCCTCCAGCTAGCAAATGGAGGGTATCTAGAAGGTATTCAGGGACTCCTCGGAGCAGAACCAACTTTAGAGATTCGGGGTCCAGTGTGCACTTGGTCCTTTTATAACTAAGTTGAAACCTTTCTTCATAGTCTTCTAAAGACTCATCACTTCCCATGGTCATCCGAAAGATCTCTCCCTTCGTTTCCTTTGACCTACAGTAGTCCTGGTATTTGTTGTTAAAGGCTTGTTGCATCTGAGCCCAAGTTGTGATATTGTTTCCAGGTAACCCCATGAACCAGCGTAGTGCTGCATCCTTGAGGGTAGAGGGAAAGAGTTTCAACTTTTTCTCGTCTTCTGCATAGTCATAAGTTCGACAAAGGATAGCAAACTCAAATAGGAAGGTATCAGGGTCTTCAGTGGTCAATCCATGGAAGTGAGGTAAGGCTGAGGGACTTATGTTTTTCATTTTCATGTCCCCGTTGGTCTCTCGGATGGGAAAGGCACCTTCTATTCTCTCCTCATCTTCTATACCGTTTCTGTGTTCAGCCATGGTCTCAAGAGGAATGTTTTCTTGCTCTTCTTCTGTTATAGGATCTTCGTATATCTCTGGAGGTTCACCTATAGGTTCTTCTAGATCACTGCCGCCAAAGAAGAGCGAAGGGTGACTCAGTGATGTGGTGGGGGTGTTGGGTAAGAATTTCCCTGTATTGTCTCTGTTCTTACGAGGCATGAAATGGAATATTTTTGGTGGAGTTTTGGCGTTTTTTCTGCTTGTACTTGCAAAACTGAAAGCGATTGAACTGCAACTAACTAAAATCTATCTTACTGAAACGAAATTGCAAAAATGAAATGCTAAGCTACGCTTACAGAATTGAAATTGCAGAATTGAAATGCTAATCTATGAAAGCGGGAAATATCTAATCTACACTTGTGGAAATGAAATAAAAGTAGGAAATGTCTAATCTACTTTTGTGGAAATGAAATTGCAGAATGGAAATGAAATTGTAGAATGGAAATGAAACAACTACTCTACTCTTGCTGAAATAAACTACTTAGCAGAAGATTGAAGTAGAAAGTAGAAGAAAAGAAGCAATCACAAATACTCTGACGCTTCCCCGGCAATGGCACCAAAAAGATGGTGGGCTCCAGTATTGCAGCAATAATGTTGCAACTCCTGGGACTCCCTTCTTTACTTTTATCAACCCGGTAGTTTGTAACAAACTTGGAAGTGACGGTGCTATATGCACAAGTACTAGCTCTTGCCGCAGGCTGTCACTGGATCAACTGGCACAAGTCCACTAGGAGCTTAAGCCAACTTCTATGAGCTCTTAGAAGAAGCTTTTAATGGTGATGGATGAAAGCTAACTCAAAGGAAGCTAGTCTACTTGCAGAAAGAAGCTGAAAGTGGAAAAGGAATGCAAACCCTAGTTTTACAGACTAACCCTACCGGTGCAAGAAAAGAGATGAAAGCAGTGGAAATGGATGCCATTGACTTCTAGAAATGTAGAATGCATGTGACTAAGCTACTCTTGCAGTGAAATCTGAAAAGGAATGTCTTTTTGTATTTTTGAGTAATCTTGTAGAATTATTATGCATGTGCTTAACTGTTTTGACTGTGCAGAGGTTGATTGATGGAAGGAAATGGTGAGGGTGCTTGCAGGAGGTTGGGAAGGTGAGAAGAGGGCCTAAGGGGTCCCTAACACCCTTCCAGAGAGTTTCACCATGATTGGATCTCGAAAAACTACTCTCGTGATCTTTTACAGGAAGTCTGCAGGGGTTCTATAGGATGTTCCGAAAGGAGATTTTGGAGGGTTGAAGGTGGAAGAAAGGTGGAGAAGTGGAGATGGAGGTTGGATGAGGGTGTGAAGAGGTTTAGAACTTGGCAAATGAAGCTAATAAGTGAAGAGTATGGTTGGATTTGTTCAAGGATGGATAGAGCAATGTTGCATAAAAATATGGAAATTAGGTCAAAGTGAGAAAACGTGGCAAATGAAGGGAAATAATCTAAGTTAGGGGATGGAATAAGTTGCACTGATGGCAGAAGGGTATGCAAGGAGGTATCATATGTGTTCTGCACACTACTTCTTGAAATTTACCAAACAAAGATCATGCAAACCAAATATCTAGCTGTTCTAACCTAATTTGACCTAGGAACCAGCACCCGTGATGAACAGAAATTCATTGGTAGAAAATTATGTAAAATAAATTATGAAAACCAAGCAAGAATGGATCTAAGCATGTAATCACATCTGGTATCAACTTTTGCAACTGACAAACTAACACCAGCAATTCAATGAAGAAGAAAAAATAGTGTTTTTGTGGCAGCAAGGACACTTGGGTCTCAGCTCATGGTCCCGAGGAGGGAGAGGTGAGATCCAGGGTTGCTTGATGGCCTTTTTCGAAGATATTTTATGTTTTCAACCTATCAAATCACTTTAAACCACGAAAAGCTTTTTCAATCATCAAAAATGACCTAGATAACAAAGCAAGATTCTAATCTACTAGCATAAATTATTTTATGAAGACAAAAAAAAAAAAACATATAACAGTACACAGAGGAGGACCTGGTGCTTAGGTTGGGCCCAACCCCAAGAGGTACAGGCTCCTAAAAAGAAGCTCAAAACTGATGCAACATGAAACTAGTTTCCATTACTAAAAAAAAAACCATGTCCAAAATGCAGAAGCTCCAAAATGGGCTGAGAAACAAAGCAGCGCTATAGTGCGAAATACAAACGTTCAACAACTAAAACTACGAAGGCTGGAAGCCTTCCTACTTATGCACTACGAGGACCTCTAGCAGTCCTCCTTAATTCAAGGGGCTTGGCTGCTCAAAACTGCAAGTACTCAGCCACTTAATAAAAGCTGCTCGGTTGCCTTTGGAAATCAACTTTGGTGGGCTGCTGAACTCCGAGCTGATGGTGGAGAACTCGAGGAAGGGGCCATTTAGTGCAGGAGACACCCTTCCTACAAATCCTCAGCCTTGTCCCCTCATATTTGGCTGTCAAATGGCCCATAAATGCTTGACCTTGGTCCAAAAGTTGTCCAAACATCTGCAACGAACATGTATTAGCCTTCATCATCAAGTGACTATTCTCATTCATTCAATTAACATAAACATACTTCAAAAGCATACATAAACTATGAAGAATGGTGGATTAATGGAGAACAATAGGCAAAATGAGCCCAATAAGTTACCCATTTTTGGGGCTCATAAGCTTGGCTGACCAAAAGCCTATACAATGAGTTATGAGGGACTATTTATAGCAAAGGGCAGGGTGACCCTTAACATTCCCCTTTGTGACTGTTCAACTACCCTCATGACTCTTCACCTACTCTATCACTGTTACATTCACTCTTGAGACTTGACTTACACTTAACGTGACTCAACAATACAAAGCACATGTACCCATGTGAACAATGGCTTGAACAAGCCAAACTAGACACCACTCTGAGTTAGACAACTATAGAAGTCCAACTTCTCAACATCCTCATGCTAATCAACAATAACATATTGGTGCCAATATTGGTAGTCTCTGATAGTGTCCATGTGTTCCACTGTGACATCTATCTGGAACCTGAAACTTGCCTCCATGGCATTGGGGTACACTTCTTGGGCTCCTCTATCTAACTCATCTGAAAGAATCCGCAACAATGTCCTCAATGTGGTCTGACCAACAATATACTTGTGCATGATGTATGCATTGATAGACAAGTCTAGATTGGTGGCGACGCGCATGAACTCATCGAAGTACGAGTCAAGCTCCTGTTGGACCTGCTTCTTGGTCTTCACCTGGGTGAGAGTCCCAAGAGACGGAATCACATATGTGTGCACAACATCCTCCATGCTCTTGAATACTCGTGCATGGGAAGCCTATATGCCAGTGATGAATTGCGGTAGGTCCTCATAGTTCTGGACTAGACTCCGGATACGTGCTTGCAGCTCAATTGCATTGGCCTTCATCACCTTGGGAAAATGAAGTGGGGCTCCTTTATACTTCATCGTCCATGCTCGCATGTTATCAACGACAACATGTATGTTCTTCAAGATGTGTGCTCTTCTCACACATGGATGCTGCCATCCATGAAGATGAATGACTGCTTGATGCACAGTACTAAACTTGGAGTACAATGCCCGCATAACTGTGTCCAAGGATAACGCTTCCTCCAGTATTTCCTTCTTTTTTCAGCTCGGGTGGACATTGTCACCAATTCTCCTCACTGCTTGGCCAACTGTAGTTCCTTCACGATTTGCTCATTCTCAACTATGAGGAAGTGAACACTGGAGCTAGTGGCTTTAGCATACACTCTAGTTGCATCGGCCAAAGCAGTTGGGTCCTTGTGCACATCGGTTATGATCACTTGTTCTTCAACCTGCTTAAGGGATGTTCACCTTCTGGACTTGGTACTTGTTTAGGGTGCACAACTCTATGTTGAGATTCATCAAAGGAGTTGTTGCGCATCTCTGCTTTTGGATAACCACCAAGAATCTTAGCGCATCCTTGGTCATTTGAGACTTGCTCATCATCTGGATGCATTGCAGTGGGCGAGTCGACCTCTCTGTGGCGAGGCATGAGGTCAGTGTCCTGTTCTAATTCCGGTTGCTCCATGTCTGCATCCAATTTTTCGAAAGCATGTTCTATCTCATGAGAAAAATCTTGTCCCTGCGAGGGCTCACCTTGTTCACCTGATGCCAGCTGTTCAGAAGAATCAACTACTTGTATGGGTGCTGCTTCATCTGTCTGCACGTGATGTGCCCCCTGCTGAATCTATTTCTATTGCGCTTCCTCGTTCTTTTGGCACAACTCTTGTTCTTTCTGGAGTTGCTCCCTCAGCTCATGAAAATCCTTCTCTGTCTCTTCCATTCTCTTCTTATCTCTCCGCCTTCGCGCGATTCAATTTTCGCACTACTGCCTATTATGTTGAATAGCCATAGCTGCTTGTTCTACAAGTGGATATGCTTTAAACTTGCAACTTTGTTCCTCCTCCATGCAGTCGACAATATTTCTATTCCCTTTGTCGCGCATAGGTATGCTGGGCTCTACTCCCTCTGTTGTTGCTGCTACTGCTGGTGTTTCCTGTGGAGCTGCTTCATGCTGCTGTGCTAACCACTCTATGGCGAAACCAACCTATTCATTGGGTCTGCAGGAATTGTAGCAATACCTCCATGAGTCCTCCTCGTCCCAATGACATACCCCATGGATCCAACTAAACTAAACTCTCAGGTAGTGATCTCTCACAATGCAATGTGGGTCATACGGGTTGAAGCTTTGGAGGTCGAATGGGTACTTCTTCATTTGTTTTGATTCGACATCCACCTATTTGATGCTCTTGATCTCATATACCCCAATCCATAACAAAAGAGTGGGCCATGGTTCCTTCTTCTTTCACTGCATTCTTTCTGTCAATCCTGCTGAGATATGATACACAACTTCCTGCATGATAAGCACGTCGAAAGAAAAATTTGGTAGAACATGCAGAGGCTTCTCCGCGCTGAACACTTTGATGAATGTGCCGGATGGTGAGGCATACCAATCTCCAATGCCTAACAATGCCTTCATCGCTTCCTCTGACATGCAAGGTGGATCCTGTTTGAATATCAACCTATACACCGGGGTAACAAAGTGGTCGGACAACCGTATGATCACTCCTCTGAAGCTGCACTTGGACTATAACTTGAAGTACGTGTTAACAACAGTCTCCATCGGTGACCATGCCCACTCCATGCCTGAGAATTCATGTCCATCACAGACTGCATATGGAATGTAGGCGGACATTTAAATCTCCACATGCATGCCTTCGGGCGACTGTCGAGCCTTCATGACTTGCTCCTTCAACTGATGAACCAGTATGCTAGACCAGTTGCATGGTCTTCCTTCTCTAGCCAATTGGTCCAACGCGACCACCCAAGTCTGAGGGAAGGTCTCAGTGCTTGCTTTGCCACTCATTCGACATGCGAATATGACCAAGTATTGGTATGCCTTCCTCAATATCTTCGTCTTATAGATCCGGTTAGGGGTCATCTTGAAATGAGCTAGCTCCTTTACCCAATCCTTCAGAATATCTCTGGAGCGGCCTCTACTGTTGGGCAAGCTGAATGGAGGGGTCATGATAGTCATGGGCTCATCCATCTTATACATCTCATCATAGTCTCGTGCCCAGAAGGTTGCAAGCTTCGTCCCACTGACACTGCTCAAGGTCATTGTCTCAGGGTCAGTGTGAGAGACGATCTAGTGAATCATATCTACAAATGGGAATGCGGGGTATCTACATGCAATCTAGTATAGGCCGAACTTATGGATGTTCATGTACACCTGACGGTCTTCAAGGTCTTCCCCAAAAGTACCTGCGAATGTTTCATTCACCTCTTGCCACTTCAGTTTGATGTACTTGTCTAGATACAACGTCGTATCTTCGTAGATCGGCATGCTAGAGGACACATGTTCAACTGCTGCTCCAAATGCAACACCATCAGTGTCCTAGGATCCTGTTCTCTTGGAATCCATTGAGACAGATGAACACCTAAAATATCTGGAAAAAAGCAGCATGCCTGGCAAGAAATACGTCAGTGAAAACAAAGAAATCTGGGGAAGGACACAACACATACCTGGGGAACCGATGGGAAAGATTGCACAAGTTTCACTGGGAGGTTGTGTGACTGGCTACCACAACTGTGCAAAAGGAAGTATATACTGACTGGGAGGCTGAACTGGTAGTTGGCTCTGCAAAATGCGCAATCCAGTTGGGCAATTGGCAGTTGGGGTTGCACAATACGCAATCCCAACTGGGGGGTACTGCTGGCCCAAGGCAGATTTGCGTAAATTTTGGGACCAAGCAATCACTGACCTCCTAAAATGCACAATTCAGTCCAGGAGGTTAGTGTTGGCCATATTGCGCAAATCTGGAGAGGAAGGTGAGTCTTCCTTCTCCAGATTGCTCAATGCAGCCTTGGTGAAGGCAGAGACCAGGCCAAGGTTGGCCCGACTCACCGATGGGCAACTGAAAGCAAGTAAGTCGATGAAATGCATGGCGACACTAAGTGATAGCAGAAGTGATAAACAATGCATGCAAAACATGAATGGAAGATTGAGCAAACAAATCAACATGCATGTGGGTGAGGTCGTTCGTTAGTTGGGCGAATGTTCGTGCAAAATAGTTTCATGCATGCGACAGCAGTGAGATAGCAACCAAAACTGAAACAGAGCCAGGACAAGCTAGAATACATGTAAATGACAATAGTCGTTCAAAGAAAACAAACAAACAACACTCACACAAGCAAATAGATGAAAAGCATAAAAAATGCTGAAAAAGACAAGTTGAGGCCACTTACCTGTGAAAAACTTAGACGGATGTATCGGAGAGTCCTGGATGTGTTGTGGGATGTAAGAGCTCCAAGATCGATGTGAATGAATGAGCTCTGATGCATCGAATAAATAAGTTTGGCCTTATGACGCACATGCCAAAAATCTAGGAAAAAGCTACACTTGGAGGGAAACTTCTAAAACAAATTTGCATGTAACCCCCGACTACTAAAAGTAGCTCCCTGAATCATGGGATGCATTTTGCATGTTGTCTCTTGCTATTCCAGGAACTTCAGGTCATGCATGCATGCAAGTCAAGTTGCCTTGGTCCTAGGTGGAGCTGGTCAACCGGACTGTCCATGCATGCCAGTGCTCAACTGCTTGGAAAAAATGTGCATTCCTGATTGTAAGCTGGGCTGAGTGCCCAAAGGGGATTGTGCAATTTCTATGCCCAGCAGCTGGCTGCTGGCAAGATTTGCACAAATCTTGGGCTGAACTGCCTATTGATGGGAAAAATTGCACAATTCCTGTTGGGAGGGCAGACAAGATTGCGCAATCCTGGAGCCCAACAACAAACTTTCAGAAGGAATTGTGCAATTCCTGGAGGGAAGGGTTGGTTATCCTCCAAGAAGGCATAAATTTCACTGGGAAGTTGCTCAGCCTGCAGCTGGACCAAGTCCGGATGAACAACCTATGAAGGGAATGGATCACTCGTGTTTGATAGGTTGCCTTTATGCAAGGAAAGTACTAAAGCTTGAGTACTTGATGAAGCAAGAAAAAGTGTTGTGTAAGGTTGGTAGGGAGGCTCCAAAATAGGCTAAAGAAAAATTTTGGAGGGTGGTTGTAGCCGCTACAACACTTGGCAACATACTGGTAGAACTCCATCTCTCTGCATAGACCTTATGCGTGAAAAGCAACTGTAACACCTCCGGAAGTATTGTTCAATTCTTAGCTCATCTTGGTTTCACACTAACTTGATTGTGAGATGTAGTCTCTACCAGAATCTTGGTTGATTGACACACATTCCAAGCCAAGGCAACACAATTGTTTTAATTGGGGTTGAGTGGTATATAGGTACACAAGCAGTATAGTCATCGGAGTCCATGTTTCATCTCTGGTGTTGCTCCACTTCCAGTAGGCCTAAACAGTACCCCGATGGAGTCACAGAGGAACACAAGCATGGCTCCGCTACATCGAGCTTGGTCAGTACCACGGCGAAGTTACTTGCATCACCTCCCTGCGCAGGAATCCTTTCTCTTCTTTCACCTTATTCATTTTTCATTTTGAATTTTTTTGACTTTTCATTTTTTCATTCTTAGTGTGCATAACACTTATTCATTTCAGAGGTGAAAGAGGGATCCCAACTTATTGAGAGCATAGGAGGTTGTTCCAGCAGAGAAGTAGTTTATTATATCTCTAATGTGCCTGTTAAGGTTTTCCCCCTCACCTTACTCTACATGACTGAGCTGCCAAGGGTTAACCCAAAAACAATCGAGTAGAGCAGGTGACACTAGTTAGTGCGCAAGCATTGTGTTCTCACCAAGGTTCACTTCAAACAATACATATTTTCCTTCGACGTATCATGGACTAAGGGTAACAAGTTCATCATACAGAGGCAAGATGACAGATAACCAAGAATTGATAGCTGTACAAGCCCTCTTGTACTTTATCCAAATTGTTTCATGAGCCACACATGGTTTCATGCAACTAACCTACGGACAAAAAAAACAAACAAAATAACAAATTGACAATCACAAAGAAAAATGAGAGTAGAAGTAAAAGTGAAAGCAAAACAAGTAAACAAACAAGCAAGCAAACAAACAGGCAAACAAAGCATGTAAGCAAACAAGCATGCAATAAAACAACTAAAAGCAAACACTACTCCTACTCTTAAACTAACAGTGCATGGGCCTGATCACGTGAAGTGATACTTCCAATGCAGTCACTAGCGCATTGGTAGACCCATGTGGGTGAAGGCTTGGTCCACAAGTAACCCAGTTGTGCGAATCAACATACAAGAAAGATATAACAATGAAGACATCCACACTTCATGTTTCAAAGTGCCCATGGGACATAAGTGAGTGCATGTGCATGATGGACAGTCTATGGACTTATCATGGTGTTGTGTGACACTACGTGCAACTTTGAAGCACAAGCACACTCTTGACTGTGACATGCAAGCAAACGAAAGAAACAAAGATAACTTGCATTGTGCACGAGTGCTTGCAATATAAGACTTGTCCACGTATTAGCAATGGGGTCGTGCAGTTCAAGTGGAGGAAGTGTGAGCTGAGTGTTAGATTGATCTTGAGTGCATACAGATGAGTGATGAGGAGCCTCGAGTGTTTGAGAAATTTCCTGATCGGAAGCGAAACCAACCTCAGAACAGCGAGGGCCTGACATAACCATCAGCTCGGGCTGAAGTGCTTCGACAGTCTGTGGGGTTTCAACTTCATTGATAGATGGATCTTCATAGACCAGTGGCTTAGACAGATTAAAAATGAGTGAATCAACATCGTGATTGAATAATGAGGTGAAGATATCACGACAACCAAGATCAGAAAATTTAGGATGTTGGTCGGCATCCTCATGATTTGACGAATCACATAGAGGGGTGGATGAGAAGGAAGGATATTCACCCTCTATGTTTTTGGAAAGAGAAGGTGAAAGATCAAGTGGATTTTCAATGAATGATTGTTCCTCTCCATTGTTGGATGATGGGCTAACATACGGTGTGTCCTGCGAAAGATCAACAATGGGTGCATCCATAGAAGAAGACACACATGCAAAATCATGGATGGCAGGTTCGCCAATGATGTTAGGAAAGAACGGAGGGGGCTTGGATTGAAGGGAGTCATCCTTTATTGAGTGTTGATACTCAAGCTCCCACTCATACTCTTCATGAATGACAGCGCATGTTGGTTGTGCAAAACCAACTCTGTCAGTGGGTTGTTCCTCATTCACAACAAGTGGAGAGTCCGGAATGGATGAACACAAGACAACGTCATCTGGAGGAACACCTAGGTGCAAAGACAGAGATCAAAAAAAGGAATGCATATGAGAACTCGAAAGACTCACAACCAAATCTACATGAAAATTGTGTGGAGTGATGTTGGGAGGGTGTGAAGGTTGAACAAGTGTACAAACATGATCCTCAGCATCACTGGGTGATGGTGGAACTGTTGAATGAGAAGGAGGCGAACAGTCCATTGGTATAGTGTGTACTCCCACATGGGATTGCGAAGTTCCATCAACAAAGAAGGTTGAGTGAGGTTTGACATCAAGCTTCCTCTTAGGAGGGGCAGATTTCTTAAGACAATACTTGAATCGATCCCAGAGGTAAGCGAACTTCATCTGGGTCTTCGAAGCTTGAAACTGTAAGTCACGAAAGCGCTGCCAAAAATCAATAACAGATTCATGTGAAGCTCTCCGTTGTTGTAACAGTTTCCGGTCAAGATGGTGTGGATCAAAATGATAGAATGTGTCTTCAATAAGATCATAGAAGTGCTCAAATGAGTGCATGGTGTCATCCAGTAGGCTGAGCACCCAACGAAATGGAGCTTCATGAAGTGTGAATGCAGGTAGAAAATTGGCATGTTCATCAGTAAACTCATCTTCCTTATGAATCATGGAAAGAAAGTTCTGTAAATACTCAGGCCAGGCCACTTCACCTTCAACATCGTAAGTGTGAGTAGACAAGAGATCAGAAAACTTCCCCGAGATGGAGACATCTTCATGATTTGAAAAACACCTCGAGGGAAGAAGAATGCAAGACTCCATTGAAAGATATGCAAAAGTTCAAAACTCAATGAGAGAGCACTACTTGTCATCAGGCCCTCCTTCTAGTGCCAAAAATGTTGACAGCGCTGGATCCGCCAACATGTCAAGGGGATATTCCCCGTAAGAAGTCCCAATTAGACCTCAGATCGTTTGGTGTAGGAGTCCCATTAGTGGGTCGTAAGGTAATGCCTTGACTGCAATGTCGCACAGAGGAAAGTAAGATAACTGTGTCAGTAGCAAGGGCGTGACTGATGTAGTGAGTCAAGGAATGAGTCCAAGAGGTTCCAACACTTCAAAGGGAGGAGGAAGGTGAAGGTGAGTTCTAGGTTGAAAGGGACCAGTCCCAACTCTGCTAGGTACACACCACACAAAGGACATGCACAGCTTCCGGCAGAGCAGTCGACACAGATGCGGTAGTCCCAATGTACAAGGTAAGATAACCTGAACAACACTCACGGATCAGTCTGAGATGAGTGTGACAGTTGATATAACAAGGTTCAAAGAAAGGTCTATCTGGTGTCTGGCAGAGCAGTCGACATGGACGGTGACAACATTAACAACATATGCAACACATTAATAACAAGATTCATATAATTGCATGTGAATCAGTTCATACACAAGTACGTAAGTTAAACAACATATATCATTAAGGCAACCGAAGCAATCCAACTACAATAACAACATATGCATGAAAATGTGATGGCTTTTATTATAAAGAAGTGTAAGTCACAATCATACAATACACCATGTAAACCTGCTAGCCCTATCAGTAGAATGTTACAACCACATCTGCCTGCTCCTCCAAAGAGATGTACTAGCTCCGTGTAGTGGAGAAGCCAAGGCGCATTACAATACTGTCCAAGTCTTCTTCAAGAAAGTCTTAGTAGAAGCTTAGCTGACCAAAAGCCTATACAATGGGTTAGGAGGGACTATTTATAGCAAAGGGCGGGGTGGCCCTTAACATTCCCCTTTGTGACCGTTCAACTACCCTCATGACTCTTCACCAACTCTATGATTGTTACATTCACTCTTGAGACTTGAATTACACTTGACATGACTCAACAATACAAACCACATGTACCCATGTGAACAATGGCTTGAACAAGTTAAAGTAGACACCACTCTGACTTAGACAACTATAGAAATCCAACTACTCGACATCCTCATGCTGATCAATAGTAACATATTGGTGCCAAGATTGGTAGTCTCTAATAGTGTCCATGTGTTCTGCTATGACATTCGTCTGGAAACTGAACCTTGCCTCCATGGAATCTAGGTACATTACTTGGGCTCCTTTGTCCAACTCATCTAAAAGAATATGCAACAATGTCCTCAATCTGGCCGAACCAACATCATACTTGTGCATGACGTCCGCATTGATAGGCAAGTCTGGACTGGTGGCGACGCGCATCAATTCATCGAAGTACGAGTCAAGCTCTTGTTGGACTTGCTTCTTAGTCTTCGCTTGGGTGAGAATCCCAAGTGATAGAATCACATATGTGTGCACAACATCCTCCATGTTCTTGAATACTCGTGCATGGGAAGCCTATATGCCAGTGATGAATTGTGGTAGGTCCTCATAGTTCCGGATCTGACTTCGGATATGTGCTTGCAGCTCAACTGCATTGGCCTTCATCATCTTGGGAAAATGAAGCGAGCCTCCTTTATACTTCATCGTCCATACTCACATGTTATCAATGACAACATGTATGTTCTTCAAGATGCGGGCTCTTCTCACACATGGATGTTACCATCCGTGAAGATGAATGACTGCTTGATGCACGGTACTAAACTTGGAGTACAATGCCTACATAACCGTGTCCAAGGACAAAACTTCCTCCAATATTGCCTTCTTCAGTTCAGCTCGGGCGAACATTGTCACCAAGTCTCCTCCCTGCTTGGCCACCTATAGTTCCTTCACCATTCGCTCATTCTCAGCTATGAGGAAGCGAACACTGGATCTAGTGGCTTCGACATACACTCTAGTTGCATCAGCCAAAGTAGGTGGGTCCTTGTGCACATTGGTTATGATCACTTGTTCTTCAACCTGCATAGGGGATGTTCGGCCTTCCGGAGTTGGTACTCTGTTAGGGTGCACAACTCTATGTTGAGATTCATCAAAGGAGCTATCATGCATCTCTGCATCTGACTGACCACCAAGGATCTTAGTGCATCCTTGGTCATTCAAGACTTTCTCATCATCTGGATGCATTGCAGTGGGCGAGTCAACCTCTTTGTGGTGAGGCATGAGGTCAGTGTCATGTTCTAATTCTGGCTACTCCATGTCTGCATCCAATTGTTCGAAAGCATGTTCTATCTCATGAGAAAAATCTTGCCCTTGTGAGGGCTCATCGTGTTCACCTGATGCCGGCTGTTCAGAATAATCAACTACTTGTATGGGCGTTGCTTCGTCTGTCTACACGTGATGCATCCCCTGCTGAATCTACTGCTGCTACACTTCCTTATTATTTTGGCACAACTCTTGTTCTTTTCGGAGTTGCTCCCTCAGCTCATGCAACTCCTTCTCTGTCTCTTCCATTCTCTTCTTATCTCTTTGCCTTCACACAATTCACTTTTCGCGTTGCTGCATATTATGTTGAATAGCCATAGCTGCTTGTTCTAAAAGTTGATCTACTTTAAAATGGCATCTTTGTTCCTCCTCCATGCGGTTGACAATATTCCTCTTCCCTTTGTTGCGGACAGGTATGTTGGGCTCTGCTGCCTCTGCTGTTACTGCTATTGCTGCTACTGCTGGTGTTTCCCATGGTGCTGCTTCATGTTGTTGTGCTAACCACTCTATGGCGAAACCGACCTGTTCATTAGGTCTGGAGGAATTGTAGCAATGCCTCCATGAGTCCTCCTCGACCCAATGAAATACCCCATGGATCCTACTGAACTGAACTCTCATGTAGTGATCTTTCACAATACAATGTGGGTCATACGGGTTGAAGCTTTGGAGGTCAAATGGGTACTTGTTCATTTTTTTTGCTTCGACATCCACCTGTTTGATGCTCTTGACCTCATATAACCCAATCCGTAATGGAAGAGTGGGCCAAGGTGCCTTCTTCTTCCACTGCATTCTTGCTGTCAATCCTACGGAGATTTGATACACAACTTCCTGCATGATAAGCACATCTAAAGCAAACTTTGGCATAACATGCGGAGGCTTCTCCATGCTGAACACTCGGATGAATGTGCTGGACGGTGAGGCATACCAATCTGCAATGCCTAACAATGCCTTCATCGCTTCCTTTGACATGCAAGGTGGATCTTGTTCGAATGTCAACCTATACAACGGGGTAACAAAGTGGTCGGACAACCGTATGATCACTCCTCTGAAGCTGCACTCAGACCATAACTTGAAGTACGTGTTCACAACAGTCTCCGTCGGTGACCATGCCCACTCCATGCTCGGGAACTCATGTTGGGCACAAATTGTATCTATAATGTAGGCAGACATATAAATCTCTACATGCATGCCTTTAGGTGACTGTCGAGCCTTCATGACTTGCTCCTTCAACTGATGAGCCAGTATGTTGGACCAGTTGCATGGTATTCCTTCTCTAGCTAGTTGGTCCAGTGCGAGCACCCAAGTCTAAGGGAAGGTCTCAGTGCTTTTTTGGCCACTCAGTTGACATGCGAATATGACCAAGTATTGGTATGCCTTCCTCAATATCTTCATCTTATAGATCCGGTTAGGGGTCATCTTGAAATGAGCTGCCTTCTTTACCCAATCCTTCAGAATATCTCTAAAGCAGCCTCTGTCTTTGGGCAAGCTGAACAGAGGGGTAATGACAGTCATGGGCTCGTCCATCTTATACATCTCATCATAGTCTCGTGCCTAGAAGGTTGCAAGCTTCGTCCCACTGACACTGCTCAAGGTCATTGTCTTAGGGTCAGTGTGAGAGATGATCCAGTGAATCATATCCGCACATGGGAATGCGGGGTATCTGCATGCAATTTGGTACAGGCCGGACTTATGGATGTTCACGTACACCTGATGGTCTTCAAGGTCTTCCCTAAAAGTACCTGCGAATGTTCCATTCACCTCTTGCCACTTAAGTTTGATGTCCTTGTCTAGATACAACTTTGTATCTTCGTAGATCGGCATGCTAGCGGACACCTATTCAACTGCTGTTCCAACTAAAACACAATCAGTGTCCTAGGATCCTGTCCTCTTAGAAGCCATTGAGATAGATGAACACCTGAAAGATCTAGAAACAGGTAGCATGAATGGCAAGAAATACGTCAGTGAAAACAAAGCAAATCCGGGGAAGGACACAACACATACCTAGGGAACTGATGAGTAAGATTGCGCAAGTTTCACTGGGAGGTTGAGTGACTGGCTTCCAAAACTACACAAAAGGAAGTCTAGACTGACTGGGAGTCTGAACTGGCAGTTGGTTCTGCAAAATGCGCAATCCAGTTGGGCATTTGGTAGTTGGGGTTGCACAATGCGCAATCCCAACTGGGGGGTACTGTTGGCCCAGGGGAGATTTGTACAAATTTTGGGACCAAGCAGTCAGTGGCCTCTAGAAATGTGCAATTCAATCCAGGAGGTCAGTGTTGGGTTAGATTGCACAAATTTGGAGAGGAAGGTGAGTCTTCCTTCTCCAGATTGCTCAATGCAGCCTTGGTGAAGGAAGAGACCGGACCAAGGTTGGCCCGACTCGCCAACGGGCAACTGAAAGCAAGTAAGTTGATGCAATGCATGGCGACAATAAGTGATAGCAGAAGTGATAAACAATGCATGCAAAACATGAATGGAAGATTGAGGAAATAGATCAACATGCATGTGGGTGAGGCCGTTCGCCGGTTGGGCGAACGTTCGTGCAAAACAGTTTCATGCATGCAACAACAGTGAGATAGCAACCAAAACTGAAACAAAGGTAGGACAATCTAGAATACATGTAAACAACAACATGTGTTCAAAGAAAACAAGCAAATAACACTCACACAACAAAATACACAAAAAGCAATAGAAATGCTAAAAAAGACAAGTTGAGGCCACTTACCTGTGAAAAGTTGAGCCGGATGTGTCAAAGAGTCTTGGATATGTTGTGAGATATCAGAGCTCCAAGATCAATGTGAATGAATGAGCTCTGATGCATTGAATAAATAAGTTTGACCTTATGATGCACATGCCACAAATCTAGGAAAAAGCGACACTTGGAGGGAAACTTGTAAAACAACTTTGCATGTAACCCTCGGCTACTTAAAATAGCTCCTTGAATCATGGGATGCCTTTTGCATGTTGTCTCTTGCTATTCCGGGAAGATCAGGTCATGCATGCATGCAAGTCAAGTTGCCTTGGTCCCAGGTGGAACTGGTCAACTGGATTGTCCATGCATGCCAGTGCTCAACTACTTGGGAAAAATGTGCATTCTTGACTGTAAGCTGGGCTGAGTGCCCAAAGGGGATTGCACAATTTCTGGGCCCAATAGTTGACTACTGGCCAGATTTGCACAAATATTGGGCTTAACTTCCTGTTGATGGGAAAAATTGTGCAATGCCTACTAGTAGGGCAGACATGATTGTGCAATCCTAGAGCCCAACGACAAACTATCAGAAGGAATTGTACAATTCCAGGAGGGGAGGGCTAGTTTCCCTCCAGGAATGTGCAAATTTCACTGGGAAGTTGCTCAGCCTGCAACTGGACCAAGTCTAGATGAGCAGCTTGCGAAGGGAATGGATCACTTGTGTTTGATAGGCTACCTTTGTGCAAGGAAAGTACTGAAGCTTGAGTACTTGACAAAGAAAGAAAAAGTGTTGTGTAAGGTTGGTAGGGAGGCTCCAAAAAAAGCTAAAGAAAAATTTTGGAGGGTGGTTGTAGCCGCTACAATAGGATGTTTCTCCCCCTATGATGCACTTCTCTTTTATTACACCACTGCATTGGTGTACTTGTGTTGTTGTGCTTCTCCTTTTGTAATGTGTTACCTCTCCCCCTTTGAGGTACTTCTCCTCTTTCTTGTTTGAATTTATTCACTTATTTATCACCAATACTTCTCCTTTCTTTTGTTTGAAGTTATTCTTCCCCTTTGACATCAATGGCGAAGATACCAACATGATCCCCTTATCATGTTGATCTTGTGGACCTAGCAGCCGCATCTTGATATGTTGAATGTTTGTTGGTTGCCTTTCTTCCCCTTGAAGGAAGATCTAGTGGAGGGAGGAAAGAGGAATAACTCCCAATACCTGCCTTAAATACTCAAATAAATAAATTGGGAGAGGTTTGGTGAATATATCATCTACCTACTCTTTTGTAGGTTCAAACTTGACAATTTGATTTGCAACTTGCTCTCTCAAGAAATGGTACTTGATTGGAATATGCTTTGTCTTTGAGTGAAAAACAAGATTCTTTGACATGTTGATGCCACTTGTACTGTCACATATAATAGGAACAGGATGATCATAGATCACTTGTACATATTGTAAATTCTACTTCATGCATAGAGATGAGTGCAACAAGAAGCTACTGCTACATATTCTGCTTCAACAATGAAGAGAGAGATTGAAGCTTGCTTCTTGCTCAACCATGAAACTAGACATTCTCCAAGAAAAAAATCACCACCACTAGTGATCTTTCGATAATCTACATCACCTTCCCAATCAACATTAGTATAAACAATTAATGAAAAATATTTACCCGTTGGGTACCAAAATCCATAATCCATTATGGCTTTGAGATATATGAGAATTCTTTTGGTTGCTAGAAGATGGATCTGTCTAGGGGCTGCTTGAAAATTTCCAACAACATCAACTATTTGCATACTGTTTGGTCTTAAGGCTATCAAATATAAGAGGCTTCAAATAATAGACATGTATACATTTTGGCCCACCTCTGGTGATTCATCAGTCTTACTAATCTTTCAACCTATAACTATTGGTGTGCTCACCAAAGAACACTCCCCCATGCCAAATTTCTTCAATACTTCCTTGAGATACTTACTTTGTGAGGCAAAAATCCTTTTGGGAGTTTGTTCAATCTACAAGGAAAGGAAATAAGAAAGCTCTCAAAGCATAGAAATTTCAAACTTGACCTTCATATCAATTGCAAACTGACATTTTAGGTGATTTGAATCACTAGAAAAAACAATATCATCAACATAGAAAAGCACCACTGACAATTTTCCATCATTAGTTTTAACATATAAATTTCTATTAGTTGCACCTCTTTTGAAGCCAAACTTGAGCAAGTAACTGTCCAACTTGGAATACCAAGCTCGCGGGGGTTTCTTAAGACCATACAAGGTCTTCTTTAGCTTGCAAACAAAATCAGGTTGTTCTAATTGTTGAAAACCATCTGGATGCTCTATGTAAACTTCTTCTTGTAAATCTCCATTTATAAAGGTGGATTTGAAATCCATCTAATAAACCTTGAATTTATTGAAACAAGTAAATACCAAAAACATTTTAATTGCCTCTAATTGAGCAACAAGGGAAAATTTTTCATCAAAGTCTAGACCTTCAATTTGTGCATAGCCTTTGCACACTAATCTTGCCTTGTTTTTGACCACTTCTCCATACTCATTCAGTTATTCCTGAATACCCACTTCGTGCCAATGACATTTTTGTTTGTTGGTCTATGAACAAGCTCTCATGTCTTATTTTTCTTGATCTAGTCTAATTCTTCATGCATAGCTTTTAACCAATTATCATCTTAGCTTTCCCATGCAACATCCTTTGGTTCCATCATGGATAAAAAATATACATGCACTTGAGTAGGGGGGATTTAGCAACTTCCTTATAGTTCGTACATCTATGTTTAAATCACCAACAATTTGACTGGTTGGATGGCGTTTTTGCACATACCTTGAAGGATATTTGGTTTGAGGACTTGGGGGCCCTTCATTGTCTTCATCTAAACATGACTCATCATACTTCTCATCATTTTTCACTAGATCAGTGGAGTTGATATTCACTAGCTGATTGAATTCATATTCAAGATATTCATTCACTTTTACATCAACACAATCAACAATCCTCTTTGTATTCTTATTATAGCATCTATATCCCTTGCTATTATGAGAATATCCAAGAAAATATCTTCATCAACCCTTGCATCAAACTTACCAATATTTTCATCATTCCTCTTGATATAGCACTTGCTTCCAAAAACTCTAAAATGCTTGACTATTCTAGGTCTACCATACAAAATCTCATGGGGAATCTTATCATTGTTTCATTTGAAGTGAGCTTTGTTGATAATCATACTACTGTGTGAATGGATTCAACCCAAAATCTTTGTTGAAAATTCCTTTCTCCCATCATGGCTCTAACTAAATATTGAATAGATCTATGGGCTCTTTCTGCTACACCATTATGCTATGGAGTCTCTACTATAGTGAACTTCCTTTTGATGCCACGTTTCTCGCACAAGTCATCAAATTATTTTTAAGTAAACTCACCTCCATTGTCAAACCTTACGCTCTTGATTTTACAATCTGTCTCATTCTCAACCATGGATTTAAAGTCTTTAAACTTCTCCAAGGCTTTTGATTTTTCTCTTAAAAATGAAACCGACATCATTCTGCTAAAATCGTCAACGATAAGCATGAAATACATTTTACATGTGGGTGACTGTGTTCTTGGGGGTCCACATAAATCTATAAGAATTAGTTGCAATGGCTTGGTTGATGAATTCTCCTTGGACTTGAAAGGTACCTGAACTTTCTTTCCCAATTGACAAGATTTACAAATAGTAATTCTCAGGCTTTGAAAGCTTTGGTAGATTTTTGACAACATTCTTCTTGACAGTCTAACTATGTGATCAAAATTCATCTGTCTGAGTCTTTTCTGCCACAACCAACTCTCATCAATCTTTGACAAGAAACACCTCTTTGTCTTCTCTTTCAGGACATATACATTGCTTTTTGTTCTCACAACTTCAGCTACAACTTCTCCAATGCATGTAAACTTGATTTGAGAATTCTTATCCTTGAAAATCACATCATAGCCTTCATCACACATCTGAGCCACACTAAGCAGAATGTGCTTCAACCCATCAACAAATAACACATTGGCTTTACCTCTCCCATTAGACAAACTGAAAATTCCTTTACCAACAATATTACTAGGTGCATTATTACCAAAGGTCACATTACCTTTTTAACTGGTTTCCACGTCAAAAACTTACATCTATCTCTTGACATGTGCCTAGAATAACCACTATCAACCTACCAATGAATGTCTTCATTCCGAGAATACAAAAAAATACTACATTGCTCTCAATTTTCCTTTTCTTTCCATACCTTAAACTCCTGGCTTGTTTGATCAATAGTTGGATCATGGCTTTTATTCTTAAATATACAATCAACTGATCTATGCCCAAAATTTGGACACTTAAAGCATTGAATCAAATTATTTAAAGGAGTAAATGGATTGTTTTACTTGGGTCTCCTCATCTTTCTTCTTCTTGATCTGAGCTTCCTGTATGATATATTCACCCTACAATTTATTGCCTTGTGTCCAGAATTAGTGCATGTAAAATAATAACCTAAAAATATTCCATCATACTTGGGAGAAAATTGACTTCTGAAGCTTTGTTGTGCTTCCCTCTATGTATTTTGATTTGGATCTCTAGTGTTGTTTGTCTTTTGGTGGGAAAAATTCCTCCTCTTATTGTGTTGTTGTTGGTTTGTCTTTAAGTGGTTATTGGGATGTGTGCTGCTTTTGTCTCCTTGTTGTTGCTTTGACACTTCTTTTGTTGTTGTGTTGTCACCATTTTTGGCTTCTTGCACAAACGTAATTGACCTCTTTCCCTTTGTCTTTGCTGTTGAGCTAGAATCGGCCTCAAATCTAAGACCAATTCGATCAGTGGAGATTCTTTGTGCTTCTAGAAGCTCATTTAGATTTTTTGTTCCATTTCCAAACTTCTAATTAAATCTCAACTGATTTTTTTCCATTCTTTGTTTCTTTCCTTAGCAAAACAAATTCTCTTTCAAGCCTCTCACATGCTGTATTCTTCTCACTAAGCTCCTAATTTAAATTTCTTGAATCTTATTGCCTTATTCAATTTGCAGGAGCAGTGGTTCAATGATGATGAGGCAGAACGGGTTACCCCAACTTCCAATACCCCATGCCAACTCAATACACAACTCTATAAAGCTTTCCAACAATATTTCATGCAACATTTAAAATATGTTGTCAAAAATAGAGAGGGTGGATTTACTTTGATAAGTTCCATGTGAGGTCTTTCTCATGCCTTCCAACCATTCTTCCTCACCTCATTCAATTCCATAGGGTTCAACCTATCAAGTGATTCAATAGGCAGGCCAAAATGGGAATTCAAAACCCAAAAGATAGCCCTAAAAACTTTTTGTTGTAGGTGCTACAAAATAATTTCGTAGCGCTCCAAAAAATGTCAATTCAAATTCTAGGAAGGTGAAATGAATCAACCTTTCTTCCAATTTATTTTACACTACGTAGAATTTCTCCTTAACATTACATGACTTTATACACCCTCCTTCATAGGGATTTACAAATCTAACTCAAACTTTCCAAGTAGGAACAAATCTGAAAGGTTTGGACAACATTCAACAAAATTAGGTGCTCTGTTTTCTCCATACGCAGGAATTCTATGACCATAGTGGCTAAAACAAGGCTAGCACAACTATAAGCTATAGGTGTGGCTGCTAAACTCTTGAGAACACTAATTCTAACCTAAGGGGAACTAAAAAATAATATCACTTGCAATTAAAAGGGCATGTCTGCATCTGAACAATGGTGCTTTGTTTTTATTCTAGCAACATTCAAATCACACATAGTCGCCTACCAAAACACAAAAAATACTCCATCACGAGGCCTTGAAACCATTTCAATAAGAACATAAAATGTATGAACGAACCCCAATGATATATGGTTTCAATATTCAAATTATTTAACACAAATCGACTTTACAAGTGCATACTTCTAAAGACAATAATGCACATGAATAAAATATGATTGCACAATTTATACACAAAAATTGATTTGCCCCAAATACAACCTTGCATTAACCATATATATATATATATATATATATATATATATATATATATATATAGATAAGCAAACAACCATAGGGGAATCTATACAAACTTCTCATTAATAAAATTCAACATACATTAAACTAGCCAAATATATAATGTGGGCATGTGCAGCTTAAGCCTCTCGACCTCTGCCTCTTCTCCTTGCACTAGAGCTTCTCCTCTCTTTTTTTCTTCTTTTCTGTCTCCAAAGCACACTCTCTCTTCTCAAGCACTCTTTCTCTTTAAAAACAAAGCTACATGGGACAACCAAGAGTGTCAAGAGATGATTCATTTCCCCTTCTCACAAATAAGGGAAACTGAAACTACATTTACATTAGGAAATATTTCCTCCAACTTATCCTAATGTAGATATCTACAATTTCCTACAAAAAATTTAAAATGTCTCCTAACATCATCATGTGACCATCCCCTCACGTTGGCAAGCTTTGGTTCAACTTTCATCGAACTTTGTACCCCATCTATGCACCTGCATTAAAATCCCAAGGTACAAAAATATATGACCTCCTGGTCATATGCATCTGGTCTTCTCACGAACTGCAAAACGCCTCTACAGTAACAAGTATCCACCTTGTTACATGATACCTCACAAAATTTTCTCTTGAGTTTGGGCTTTTGGCATCTTCTTGGTCCTCTTCTCTAGAACCCTTCGAGCGCTCTTTGCTCCAAGTTGCTGCAAAACATCCTCACCTTCCTTTACTATCACCTGAATAGTGAAACAAATCTCTTACCATATATTTAATCAACTTGTACCATCTTCAACTACTTAAGTTATGAACTCTATCCTTTACTTGTTGCCGAACTATTCAAACTTTCCAATACATTTCTTAGAAATTTCCTCAAAATCATAGGTTGTCTCTTCATAGTCCCAACTATACCTTCCTACTTTCTTTTTGTTAATTTCCTCTTCTAATTCAGTCCTTAAATGAAATGCGTTGTCTTCAGGATACTCATCATATCTTCATCTGATGAGGCTTTTTCAATATCTGTTATATACCTAGGGGGGGTAATATGGGGTACAAAGGGAGGTACCCAAGATAATAATGTAATAATGGGATGGGCCATAGTAATAAATAAGGTGGTTAACCCATATCATGTAAGGGACCACAAGTAGTTAATAATAATGTAAGGGGCCCATGGTATTAGTTGATGGTATGAGGGAACCATGGTAATGACCCATGGTATTGTATGTATGAGGCTTATATAGAGGCTAGAGACTCCAAGTCAAGGAAGAGTGAAGGATTATTGTATGAACAGACATATGGCTTTTGGAGTGTTCTCCTTCCTTAAGGAGTGAATGTATGGTGTTGCCCTACCTTAAGGGTTTTGATAATAAAGAAGCATTTCTATCTATTTCTCTCTTATTGTTTTTGGGTTTATTTCCATTATCATATATTTCTGGGTTAGATCTATAACAAGTGGTATCAGAGCAATTTCTTGGGCACAAAAGTGGAGATTTTTTTTTTTTTTTCTTTTTTTTTAATTTTTGCAGGATTTCCGGGGCGGCGAGTTTGCAGATCAGATCTGTATGTTTTGGTGCAAGATCAGCAAAATCTAATTGCATATCTATATTCTTTGTGAAAAAATAGCCGATTTCAAAAAAAAAATCGGTTGAATCGGAGTCCGGATGAAAGAGATATTGCTGATCTAAAAATCAGTAGGGTTGCAGACAATTTTTCAGGGCAGCGAGTTTGCAGCGCAGATATGGACGTTCTGGTGCATGATCTACAAAATCTAATTGTATATCTGGAATATTTGTGAAAAAATACCCAATTTCAAAAAAAAAATTAGTCGAATCGGAGTCCGGATGAGGGAGATATCACTGATTTAAAATCAGCTCTTTTTTGCAGAAATTTTGGTGACGGCGGGAGAGTTGCAGTGCAGATTTGAAATTTCATTGCCTGGATCAAAATTTCTATCACATGGGCAAATGCAGAATGGTTGTTCCATTTCCAAAAAAATGTCATAATAGGGATTCTGAGCAATATTGACTAAACTGTGACAATTTCAAATTTTCGCCAAGTAAGTGAATTTTTTTCAAAACTCTCTTCATGGCGGTTCTATGTTTTACATGAAAAGATAAGGGTCCTACTATTGAAGAATACATAAAAACACAAAAGTTATTATGGACACATCATTGGAGAACTTTTGTAGTGCTTAATTTTGAAGATGAGGCAGCCACATGGTGGGGATTACTTAACCAAAAGAAGTGTTCCAACCTGCCCGATGAAGAATTTGAAAAATTACTTTTAGACAGATGGTCTCATGCCAAAAAACAAGATAAAGAGAAACATGTGGGGCTATTTCCTACTAGTATATCCTTATTGCAGGTTCATGGATTGATTCAGAAAGAGAAGATCATTGTTTCTATAAATCCTAGTTGCAAGCATAATTTCATCCATGTTAATTTGGCAAAAAAATTGCAAGTTCTTGCAAAAAACATTAAAAACACACAAGTGGAGGATGAGGATGTTCAAGTGTATAAGGATTTGAAGATTTCTATGGATAAGTATGTGTTGCATGGTGATTTTTATACTTCAGAGATGGATAATATGGATGTTGTTTTGGGATATCCTTGGATGGAATCTGTAGGTACTATCAATATTAATGTGCAGAAGAAATTCCTGAAGCTCTGGTATAAAAAGAAGAAAGTTACATTATAGGATATTTCCATCAATAAACAGGTAGAGTCCACGGAGGTTGACGCAGAAGATGTTCCAGGGACTGACATATCAGATGATGACCAGTTGATGGTCGACAATCAAACACAAACAGAGGTTGAAGCCGAAAAGGTAACAGGTGCTGACACATCTGATGAGGGTTCAGTGGTTGAAGTCATATTGGAAAAGAAGACACCACAACAGGCACCACAGTAGGGTGAATTAAATAAAAAGACATCGTGGGTTAAAACTTCAACATATTATCACCCACATCACCCCACAAGACAACCATCAAGATGGAAACCAAGTAGTCACAAGGACAACAACCCCCGTATGACGGATAGCGAGGAGAGAAGATCCACCTACTACACATCAGCACAGAAGAGCTACCACGGTCAACTTCCATCTCAAGCGAGTGAGGCACCAGCGAGATCGAGGGTTCACCTTTCTCTTAGATGGCTAGATGCACGTGCATGGTATCAGTGGACTACTCTTTTGAGTAGATCTTATTATTTATGTTCTTCCCATGTTTCGGGGACGAATCATGCTAAGGGGGGTGGAATGTTATATACCTAGGGGGGTAATATGGGGTACAAAGGGAGGTACCCAAGGTAATAATGTAATAATGGGATGGGCCATAGTAATAAATAAGGTGGTTAACCCATATCATGTAAGGGACCACAAGTAGTTAATAATAATGTAAGGGGCCCATGGTATTAGTTGATGGTATGAGGGAACCATGGTAATGACCCATGGTATTGTATGTATGAGGCCTATATAGAGGCTAGAGACTCCAAGTCAAGGAAGAGTGAAGGATTATTGTATGAACAGGCATATGGCTTGTGGAGTGTTCTCCTTCCTTAAGGAGTGAATGTATGGTGTTGCCCTACCTTAAGGGTTTGATATCAATAAAGTGAATCATTTCTATCTATTTCTATCTTGTTATTCTTGGGTTATTTCTATTATCATAATATCTTTGGGTTAGATCTATAACAATATCAACTTCCTTACTTCTTCAATCTCGATGTCCAACTTATCCTTGGGCTGGATCAAATCACTGCTTCCTTGTTGAAATTTATTGTTGTTATCCCTTACTAACATCCACTCATGTGTGTTCATCACCCTTAGGATGTTCTTCCATGACTACAACTCAAATCCCTTGAAATTTTCCTCCAACTGAGCATTTGATATCAGTATCAGTTTCACCTGCAACAAATTCCATTTTTCCTTTTTCCGGAGACTCCATATGTAACCCTGGTCTTCATCATCTTTCCAAAAAAGTCCTCTCATAATCTCTAGTTGTAATTTTATTTCAGCTACTTCTCTATCAATAGTCACAAATTTCCTTCTTCTATGAGATCCTCTCTGCTCACTGTGAGCTGCACACAAGCCACTGCAACAAGCTAACTCCATCAACCTATTTGTAAATACCATACTAATCTCTTCCATGCCTAGTATTCTCCTAGTATTTCTATTGTATCCTTCCTTTGGAATCTTCATCTGAACACGCTCTGCTCTTCTGGCTTCTACATGAAATTTATTCACCTTCTTCCTCTGAGATATTTTTTGTTCTTCCTCACTTTCTACTACAAGTGTCCTTTCCATCATCCTCAAATACAAATATTCATGAATTCTACTTGTAATTAGCAACTGATCCATAATTAACTAAAAAAAAAGGACCATTACCTCCTTTTTCAATATCCACTTGAACACAAAATTGTTGTTGCAAAATTTTTCTTACTGTTGCCATCCCTTTGTTGTTGCATACCTTCCTATTCTTTAAATCAACACCGTTCTTCCTCTTGATTTCTCAGTATCCAACCATAACTCTAATCATCTTGACTTTCTCGTAGAAATTATTCCACATGATCGAGTTATGCTCCTAACTCAACCATCTCCTTCTCAAATTCTTCATCACTCATTCCTTTGAGTCCAACTTATTTGGCACTTTCCCTCTTCTGCTTGTGAATTTATTCTAAACCCATGCTATGGATAATAAAAATCATCTTCATCTTTTCCTCTAGTGAACTCTCCTTGTCTATTAGTGAGATACAACAAGCTCTTCTTCTCTCTATAACAAATCTGCTACTTGTCACCCATACTAAGTCATCCTCCTGGTATATTCTCTCCTCTAGGTTCTTTGTAGTAGAACCTCTTCTTGAGCACTCTTGCTCCTTTGCTTTCAAATATGTTGGCTATTGCATCTTCAACCGCTCACTCTTCTTATTTTTCAACAAATTTATTTTTTTGTTGGGTTTTGTCACCATTTCTTCATCTAAGAGATTTTCTTGCTCCTTCTTCTTTGACATAACTTACTTGCTATGGTAGCTGCTACCAATTCGGTCTTCCTAAGAATTCAGCTTGTACCCTTCTTGCTGTAAGGTTCTTCTTTTCTAACAAGTCTATTTCTTGCCTCGATACGAAGTTGCCATCTTGGTGTCTTTCCTTCTCATATCCTTTATGCCTTTGTTCATCTTCCTTGAAAATTCTTATCCAACAATGCACTTCCTCAAGCTGTAAATTCAAATGAGCTAATTGATCCAATAGTTCAAACCCTGATACACAACTTCCTCTAGGGTTATACCCCAATTGTCTCTTGTTGCAATCTTTGTCATTTTTGTCCTGTAATTTTGCATTACTTCTTCCACTAAAGCCTCTTTTCATTTGTCTTCCAAAGCTATTTCCACTTTCCACATAAAAAATGGTTAAAATTCCATTTCCCCTTGAATAAAACACTATGCTTTGTTATGTCCAAGTCTGTTGCTAATAGCCTGCATAACCTTACCTCAAGATACATCAAATATCCTCTCAACCATGTCAAGTTAAATCCTATTCAAGGAATTCATTTGTTCACAATTTCATTTAAATGATTTCACAACATCTCATTCAAAAGGCCTTCATACACAATGAACATTTGAACTTTAATTCCAACCTCTGTTGTTCTGACATCATCACCAAAGAGTGAACATGCTCTTTTCACGCTTTGGTATTCTCCAAAGAACGAAGTTGAGGCGGACCAGGTTACCCCAGTTACCAATAACCTAGGCCAACTCAACGCACATCTCTGTAAAGCTTTCCAACAACATTTCATGCAACATTTAAAATATGTAATTAGAAAAAGAGAGTGTGGATTTAGTTTGATAAGTTCCATGAGAGGGATTTCTCATGCCTTCCAATCCTTTTCCTCACCTCATTCAATTCCATAGGGTTCAACCTACCAAGTGATGCAATAGGTAGCCAAAATGGGAATTCAAAACCCAAAACACAACCCTAAAAACTTTATGCTATAGGCACTACGAAATATTTTTGTAGCACTCTTTTAAAAACCTATAAGCACTATGAAATGATTTCATAGCTCTCCGAAAAGCTATCTTTTCAAATTCCAGGAAGGTGAAATGACTCGGCCTTGTTTCCAATCGATTTTACATGGTCTAGATATTCTCCTTAAAATTACACATGACTTCATACACCCTCTTTCATGGGGATTTACAACTCTAACTTGAACTTACCATGTAGGAACAAATCTGAAAGGTTTGGACAACATTCAACAAAACTGGATGCTCTGTTTTCTCCATACATAGGCCCTCTATGACCACAATGGCTCAAACAAGGATATCACAACTATAAGATACATGCATGGTTGCTCAACTCTTGAGCACATTATTTCTAACGTCAGGGGAACTAAACAAAGCATATTGCATTCCAGTCAAAAGGGCATGACTGCATCCGAATAATGGTGCTTTGTTTTTATTCTAAAATAATTTCTCTCACACACATTCGCCTAAAAAAACATGAAAAATACTCCATCACTGGGCATTGAAACCATTTCAACAAGAACACAAAATTTATGAACGAACCCAAACAATTTATGGCTTCAATATTCAGATTATTGAACTCAAATTGAATTTACAAGTGCATACTTCTAAAGACAACAACACACAAGAATAAAATATGATTGCATAATTTACAGATAAAAATCGATTTTTTCCAATGGCTAGCACTTCATTAACCATATACAAATAGAGAAGTAAACAACCATAGAGGCATCTACAAAACTGCTCATAAATCAAACTCAACATACATTAAACTGGACAAACATACAATGTGGGCATGTGCAGCCCAAGCCTCTCAACCTCTTCCTCTTCTCCTCTTGTTGGAGCTTCTCCTCTCTTTTTTCCTTCTCTCCTATCTCTGTTGCACACTCACTCTTCTCAAGCAATCCTTATCTTTAAAAAGAAAGCTACATGGGACAACCAAGAGTCACAAGAGATTATTCGTTTCCCCTTCTCACAAAATAAGGGAAACTAAAATTACATTTACATTAGGAAATATTTTCTCCAACTTATCCTAATGTAAATATCTACAATTTCCTACAAAACTTTTAAATCTCTCCTAGCATCATCATGTGACCATCCCCTCACGTTGGAGAGCCTTGTTCCTGTCTTCATCGAACTTTGTGCCCCATCTATGCACTTGCATCATTCAACAACTTCAACTTTGTCCTTGATTAACAATTATTTTGGGTTTTATTTTTCATTCTCAGCCTTTCAATCTCTTAAAGAGAACTGATCAACTCTCCTTCTAAATTTCTTTAACCTCTTCACCATTAGAATTAATAGCTTCAACTTCTAGATTGTTTATAACCATGAGCATGAATTATTTTTGACCTTCATCATATCTATCCTCATCATAGGACTAGATGCTTTCACTTTTAGAAGAGTTGGATTCTTGGGTATAGAGACTTCTCTTCTTATCCTTATTTCCTTCTTTTACACTTTCTTGAAATCCTCTCTTGGGTCTTATTCCTTCTTCATATTTTTAGGACCCTTGGAAGCATAGTGACCAACTTTTCAAAAATTAAAACACTTAAAGGGTAACTTACCTTTATACTTTTCAAAGCCTCTCTTGAGATTCCTCACAAACTTGGCTTCTTCTTCATCTTCTCAGGACCCTTGGAAGCCTAGTGACCAACTTTTCAAAAATTAAAACACTTAAAGGGTAACTTACCTTTATACTTTTTGAAGCCTCTCTTGAGATTCCTCACAAACTTGGCTTCTTCTTCATCTGATTCACAACATGAATCATCATGCTCTTCCTTGGGCTTCTTATCTGCTTTCAAGACTGACTCCTTTGTCATAGGATTGGCATTAGAAATTCTCATCTCATAAGCAGTGAGAGTGCTAAGAATATGATCCAAAGAGAGAGAGTTCATATTGGTCATCTCCTCAATGGCCAAAACCTTTGTATTAAATTTCTCAGGGAGAGATCTCAACACTTTCTAAACATCTACATGATCTTACAATTTATCATCAAGGTCTCTTACAATGTTCACAACTTCATCAAATCTTAGGAAGTAATTTGGAATATCTTCATCATCACACATCCTTAGAGACTCAAATTTCATTCTATAACTTTGAATTTTATCTTGATTTACCTTGTTTTTGCCTTCATAATAGCTACTCATCTTTTCCCAAATGGATTTTCCAGTTGAGCAGACCATAACCTTGACTAGTTTTGATTCAGGTAGGCCAACAAGAAATGGATTCATGGATTTTTCATTACATGTGAATTCCACCTTCTCATATTTAGTAATCACTATTGGAGGTTTTTGATATTCTTCTTCCATAACATCCCATACATCAGTTCCAAGTGATTGAATGTAGGTCTTCATCCTTACTTTCCAAAACACATAGTTTGTTCCATTGAATATAGGTTCCCTATTGGTAAATCCTCCTTATTGGTTTGATATGGTCCTTCATCTTCTTTCCAGACATTAAACTAATATGAAGTAACTTGGTTTTTTATGATACAATTGTTAGAAACTAGGAAAATACTGAGAGGGGGGTGAATCATTATTATAGGAATTTTAAAATTTCCTTTCACTTGCAATGATATTAAGACACCAATTAAATTTCTAGAAATGTATTCATATGAGAATGACATGAAATAACATAAAACTTAACACAATGAGAACACACAAATTATTCAAATTGTTCTTCAATTTACTTCACAAGGAAAGCTACTACTTGTTGTTACAAAATTCTCTGGCTATAATCAGAAGGAAGCAACTACTCCCTGATTTATCATCTACAATTGAAAGGAGCTACGACCCCTAAGTTTATCAACTACCAATGAAAGGAGCTTAAACTCCTACATATTTACCAGCAACTACTGGAAGGAGATACAACCCCTGATCATGAAGTCATTCCCTTTTACAAAACAAATCAATTTGTCACTTCAAACGCTAGCCAATACCACCACTACAAACAGCTTTAGCAATCTCTTATCGCTGAAAAATTCACCATATACACCAACATCAATCCATCACACACTAACAACCAACAAAATTGCACTATTGTACTCCTTTTCCTTGCAAATTCAATTATGCTTATATAGATTTTGGACTGATATTTTTGGTTCTCTCAAATTTAATTATATTTCACTTTGATGCCTACATGAATCCTGTATTTTTGCCTTTGTCTTGCTTCTATCAAGTCATATAAATCTTCTCCCCAAGCCTTCAAACTCTCCTTGTCTATTTATACAAGAAAACTAAGCTTAATTGCTTAATTTTTTTATTCGGGAATTTTTACAGGATTTAACATTGCTCTTTCTAATTTGGTGAAGGTTTGAAACTATCCAAACTTCCAAATTTGTCTTCAAACATATCCATGCCACCAAACAATGTCACTAAGCTATTCGTACTTGCTTTAAAGCTTTAGCTCTCCTCCACTGTATATGGAACAAACGACAAAATTAAGTTTCTGACCCGTTTATGCTCTAAGCCTTTAACATAAGCCAAGGGTTATTTAAGAAAACACAAATTTTCTAACTCGTTCATGCCTACAATATAAAGAGGCCAAAATCAATTTATTTTAGCTACCAAATTTATATATATCCATTAGGCGTGGGTGCCTTATTAAAAAAAAACATGCATATAACCTTCTGCTGGCCCATTGCTCTTTAATCTTGGAGGCTTATTTCCTTTGTAATTCTTCAATTCCCTCGGCTTTAACTTCCATAAAAAACCACGTTCTAACCCTTAAAATTTAGCTCCCTTCCTAGATTACATGTCCAATGGGTTCAAACTCTTTTACTTGCGTTCTATGCTCATTGGTCATTGGATCTACCGTCAACTACCACCATTTCCCGACACTCTTTCAGCGCATAGTGTCCCTCCTTTGCTCTCACTTGAAACATTTTAGGGTTTTGGGACCTGTATGATGTGTCTCAATGGGAACCACTACCATGCACGTGATCCAATCACTAACTGGTCGAGGTGATATGTCTCTATAATGGCCACATGTGCTCGACACTTAGTCATCCCGGAGCACCCTCTGCTACACAAACTCAGGCCCTTCTAGGGTCACTGGTTTGAGATGATTTCATGATTACATCACCAATTCCAAGTGGTGCCATCTAAGTGGTGACATGTGTCACTCATATTTGGCCTCTTCAACCACCTAAAAACATCAAAATGCATGCCACGTGTACTCCCTGTGTTAACATCATCATGCTACTATACCTCCATATTATCACCTCAAGCCAATAAAATTGTGTCATAGTGTCAACTGCCGTAACTGCCCTTCTGCCTTTCTATTGGTCCTCTTCTACACTTTGTCACATCCTGCTAGCCTTATGTCATCTCGGGCCTCGACCTCCTGTGCATGTCATAGTACTTCTGGGAAAGAGCCTATGGGATGAGTTATCCCATGGGGACCCTTACTACTAAACTCTACTAATCAAATTTCTTCTCTTCTTTTCCTTATCGCCTAGGATTATGTCATCCTGGGGTTGCATCATCCTTGACACTCCCTCTGTGTAATTTTGATTTCATTCGTGGAAACTCTGTCAGGATGATGTGTACTTATCATGGGCTCCACTACAGGCCAATACAAATAACTTTTTTCTATGATGCTTGTTAGACCACATTCGCCTGGTTCTCCTTTAACTGCTCTGCTAAAGGGCTCTACTATAACTATGCCCAAATGGTAATTTTCACCAACCTTGGCCCTTATGTCAATTTTAACTCGACAAGTTTGACTTTTTGGGTACCTAAACTTTTACTGATAATAAATTATGATCCAGGAGGGAATTTTTGGACTTCCATATACCATTGGAAATCTCTTTCATATCTCTAGCCATTTGAGTGGGTCCCAAGACCTCTTGAGTTGATCTGATATACCAAAAATGGCTTTAAAGTCACTGCAATTTCTCCATATTTTCCTCTTACGTACCTTGAGTTGATCTTCATACTTCTTGCAATCATCTCTGCTTTTTCTTCATCCTTGTCACCTTTGCCATCAATGATAATACATTTCTAATAGGTATTTCTTCCAATATTTTAGGATAAACTAAAATAAATGGAATTAATCCCCTTACAATAATTGATGGCCTCCAAAATCTACAACCTGATGAAATCGTTACTAACTTCTGAGTAATTCAAGTGCTCTTTTTATTTTTAAGTCCAATGGCATTAGGGAATTCAAATGCGGTTTAATGGCTAATTGTTCTAAGACTAGACTAGTGAGTCTTGAGTAATATCATTCTCTTATCTTAATGTAGGAAGCCTTAAGGCTTCAAAAGCCCATTTCCATTCAAATGAAGAGGATGGAACTAAAACCAATTTTTGAGGAAAATAATCTCTATATAATTTCTCATCACTTAAAATAATAAAATCCCCATGTATCTTTCCAATGTTATGACTACTCAAGGAAACTTGTGTGCTTCATTGATAATAATCCCCTGAACTATCATGAGGGAACAAAAGCAAGGAAGATATCCATGTCTCCTTAATCTCACTATTGAATGGATTCCAACTATATAAACATCATGACTACACTAACATGGGTGTTGATCAATACATATTATTTAAGAAAGCTCTAAAGAACCCAAGTCAATCCTTCAACATATTTCACAAACTCATGAATTGATTAATGAATATTTTAATTTATTGCTTTAGATGTTCCGTGAAGACTTTTCCTACTTGTATTCATCATAAAACCAAGGTTTTTACTCTTGAAATCATATATCTAAATACATATAGACAACCCACCATTCAGAAACATATCCAAAACTTCTTTGCATGGTTAATGCAGTTCTAGCCCTCATATTCAACACCCATGGATGATCTCCCAAGCCAACCCTCCAAGATAATCAAGAGCTAAGAGGCATATTTTCTTTGTCTTTATAGACATGATTCCTCTATCAAGAAGCTTATTACAACCATATCATCAAAAGTGACAATTGGTTTATAATTTAATCTTAGTAATATGTTGATGATATTTGTTAAATCAAGGCACACATTCATATCTATGCATCATAACAGATCCATCTTTTATTCTATCCAGTAATCATATAAATTTCACATAACCATAAATTGAAAGTTCATAAATACACTACATTTATCACTTTGCATAATATAGCACAGATAAACTTATATAAAAAAATTCTCAGCATTAGAAACCAATAAGTGAAGGAGTCTTCTCCACCAAATCATAGGCTCAACTACACATAATGTTTCTATATCTAGTCACCCCTTTGCGAGAACATGATACCATAAGGGGGAAATTATCCACTTAGGTAAATGAGGTTGTTGAAGAAAACTCTCTTTCACACCCATGAATAAATCGTAGAACTCTTTTCCCCACTAATTCGAGGGCCTCCAAAACCCCTAGATGCTTGACATCTAGCTAATAAGGAATTTATGGAAATCACTTTGTTGCTTGACAATCCTTCAATGATTTCCTTGTCCATTGCTTAGCATGCTTTCCCACCACACAAAAAATCATGACCCTTCTACCTAGCTAGGTTTCATACTCTCTTGCAAGTGTCTAGCAAGCAAAATTCATTTTTGGTGAGCCCAAAACAACCCAACAATGATCAAATCCATGATTGGCACTTTTCTAGTCATATTTGGGCATCCAAAATGTAGTTTATTCACTCAAAATTATCTAGTTGGAATTTTTCTCAATATTGGAAACTTTCCACTCAAATTTTCATTTCTCTAGTGTATCCTTACTTTTTTGTATGGCTCCATGTATCTGTGAATGATTGTCTTTCCCCTTTTCCATTTGTGGGTCTCTTTCACCTCTAGAATTCTCCATATTCAATACAATCTAATGCTATATAATCCCCATGTTTTCCCTTCATATTTCATAAATATCTATGGGTTAGCTTCAAATTCTAAGGAATTTACTTGGACCATTCCTTTCATTGAAATCTGAAGCACCATTTTAGTTGGTACCCAATCTTCCATAATTATAAGGGTTATTTCCCCAACTACTTGGTAATTTGCAATCAATGGGTTCTTGGGAAAGAGGGTAAAGGTTAAAATTTAGTTTTGAAATTCATGGCAAGGCTTTGTAAATATAACTCCCACTCCTTGCCATTTCCCACTCATGGCATTATAATATGTGTCTATGCTCACATTCTTGGTCAATTGCTCATTATGGAAAAATACATGCACATTGTTCCTAGTTTATCGAGTTCATCATTTACATGCCAATTCAAACAATATTTAGATAATTAATTACAATTTTAACTAGAGGTAAAAATGGTGATGTTACAATAACTACCTATCTAGGGGTTGGGATTGTTGAATGAGGATGTTACAATAACTACTTGTCTAGGGTTTGAGATTACTATATGGGGATATATAAGGTTACAATGACTCATATATTTAATCCCTGTCAAACTTATATAGGCTTCAACCAAATAAAACAACCTACTAAATCATAATGGTTAAATTTATAATAATATTTATTATACCCATTAACACAAAGTTGCATGAAATTACTAGAAACATGTCTACAAACTAAGGGTGAACAATGAGTATTTGTTATATATATGTTGAAGTATTTGTCATTGATGGAAAAACAATCTAACCTATAATCAAGGGCAAGCATCATTGTGTCAATAAGGAGCTCAACATGATCAAGAAATCTAAGGAAGAAGAGCTCCTATAATTGCATATGTTATCTTGAATCAGATTGACTCTAGCCTTACATTTTCAAGAATGGCTGCCTACTTACCTTAAAAATAGATCTTGAACGAAGTGTATGTCAAAAAAATTTCCCTAGCAATGTACAAGTTGTTTGATGAACTACTTGCTCTAAATCCTAAGTTCTCATTTGGAAGTTGATCTATCTTATATATTTAACTTATTTGTACATTTGACATCACTATTTCCGAGATCTCAGTGGATGTCTTGGCATATTGTGCTTTGGCAATATTATATGTCATTTTTTACATATGAAGCCTAATATTTAGAGGCATGAATTTATAAACCAATAATAAATTACATTTTGTAACTTTTAGCATCCATACAGAGACAAGGTCTACCTTACCTTTTAAATGATGACAAGGGAAAAATGTGGAAAATATTCTAAATATTTAAATGCAAAAAGAGCTATGACCGTCCATAAAAAAGTTATATATATTGCTAAAATTTGGCTTCAATAATTACTAGTCGGCTCTAATGTAGGCTTACACCCAACATATGTGTCCTTTCATTATGATAGACTAGTATAAATAGGAGCCTCTGCTCCTCCAATGCGGCCATCATTTTTTTGGTGCAAAAAAAAAAATACTGTGAAGATTTTTTTTTCAGACGTATGGTGGAGATCGGTGAAGAGAACTTCACATCAGATGAAGCCTTCAATTTCAGACCGTAATTTTGAACTTCAAACCTCCAACACTATGGCTCGAACCTGCAACACTGTGGCTCAGACCTGCAATATTTTTGGTTGGACCTGTAACTTTGTAGCTTAGACCTGTGCATGAATTATGGACCTGATATATTGGCTTTGTGACAATATCACTATAATTTTGGCTTTGTGAAAGGCCTATAATTCGACCTAAACTGAGGATTGCAAAAAAGTTTGGATGTGTAACAAAATTCGGCCCTGTCGACCTACAATTTCAGAACTGTGATATATTGTGGTAACTTGTCTACTAAGTGAAGGTCGATCCCAAGAGTAGTGGAGCTAAGAAGTGTAGGGTCATGTTGATCATATTTAGAGTTTTTGCATCAAAAGTGTGAGGATCAAAGTTCCTTGTGAATCTTCTTGGAAATCAGATAGTGTTAAGATTGTTAGCATAGCAATGGACTTATTGAAGACCTTTGTTAAAGTGATAAATGGAGTCACCGTACTAGCAATAATATTGAAGGAAACACTAAGCAGACCTGAAGTAACTTTGGACAAACTATGAAGAACCCTCTTGGAAGTTGTAGACAAAATACTTGTTGGAGCAGCTTAGATGAAAAATATTTGAAGGAATTCTTGAAGATAGCTTTAAAGGCATATTGTACACCATTGAAGCAGTTTTTTAAAGGAAATATTAAAGGAAACATCTATGAAGAATGAGAATTTTTGAAGCTATCATGAAGTAACTATGGAGAAGTTGGATTGTGTATTATGAAGAATATTGACGACACTTAGTAAATTTGTTGTTGATGTGCAAAGTGACTTGAAGATTAATTAAGAGCATTATTGAGGATATCGCCAAGGCTTGTTGCAAAAGATTTTGGAAAGCCTTGAAGAAACATTTATGCATACATTGAAGAATTAAAGGAAATGGTTGGCGCCCTAGAGGTTGGTGCCTTTGAGGTTGGTTCCCTAGAGGTTGATGCTTCATAAAAACGAGGTTGGAGCCTTGCAAAAGATAGGGTTGGAGCCCTAGAAGTTGGAGCCTCTCAAAGACCAGGTTGGAGCTTGGCAAATTGAAGATTGGTGTCTGCATTAGAGCCCTAGAACAAATTGTTGTACAAGTTGGATCTTGTGATTTGTTGTAAAGAGGATTGGAGTCCTCTCTTATTTCTTATTAATAAAATCATTTATCTTGTTATTGTTCATTTTTTTTTTTTATTTGAGTGATCTTAACTGGTAAAATATCAATTGTAAAAGAAATATTGATTCACCCCCCCCCCCCCCCCCCCCCCACACGAGTATTTCCAATAATTGGTATCAGAGCCAGTACCTTCACTCACAACCTAACAGGTGGAAGGTAGATCCTTAGAAAACAAATGGAAAGATCAAGGAATAAAGGATCCAAACCTTCTGAAGATTTCTCTTCCTCTGTCAAGAATTCAGATGAAAACCAAGTTGACCAAGTCCCCATGTTGAGTGGAACAAATTTTGAAATATGGAAGGTAAGAATGAAGAATTGTTTAATGGCTCGAGGTTTTAAAGTTTGGGATTCAGTGATTTTTGGAAGCAAAATAGAAGAAGAATCCAAGGAACATAATACAATAGCAATGAAAGCAATCTTGAGTGGACTACCAAATCCTATAAAGATCAAAGTGGAGAAATGTTCATCAGCAAAAGAGCTTTGGGAAAAGCTTCAAAATCTTCACTCTAAAGGATTTTTGGTCATAACCACTGATCTAGAAGATGATGGCAAAGAGAACCAAGATGAACCAAAGAAGTCAAATGAAAGCAAAGGTGAAGGGACCAAATGCATAAAGGAATATGATGATGAAGATTGTGAAAATATGAAAGAAGAAATTGTATATATAAGAAATGAAGTTGATAAGTTGTCTAAGAATATGAAAAGTTCTCAAGTCTTCGATGACATCCTAAGCCATCAAAGATCCATACTTGGTAAATCTTGTCTTGGGTATGCAAGTGGGCCTTCTAGCAAAAGTAGTAGTGCTAACCCTAATACATCAAATGAAAGGAATATGGAGAAGTTTGAAAGTTTCACCCACAATGCCAACAAAAGCAAGGAAAGGATTCAAAATACAATTCCAAGAAGGTACGTTGATGAAGGAAACAATGAATGTCATGAAGGAATCCCAAGTTATAACAATTTTAGAAGTACACCAAGACAAACTCCTCAGTCCAGGTATCGAACTATTTTCTTGGGTTATTTTTATTCTTGTACAAATTTTGGGCACATGGCAAGGGATTGCAAAGCATATAGAAAGAAGGAGGACTCCAATTGATTCCATAGAAGTGAATTTGTAGGGAGTTACTCAAGTGGGCACACCTACAAAAATTATGCTCCATCATTCATGTATAAAACATAATGCTTCTAATGTCATAATGTTGGACATATAGCTCAAGATTGAAAATTGAAATGGGTTGCTAAACAATATGAAGAATCATCAATCCAGTAGGAACAAAGAGTCACACAAGTTTGGAGGAAGAAACAGGTTGCACTAGAAAAAGAAAACATTGAACGTGCCTTAAATACTAAAAGAATTAATCATTGTTGTTGGTCAAATATTAGATGATTAGAGGGAGTTGCCTCCAGAATTCCTACATTTTGGAGCGTCAAAGAAGGCCTATAATGTTAGATAAATAGGGAAAATAATTATGTTGTTGTTATTGCTTCAGAGAAAAAGTTGAAAGTCTTTACTCAAGGATATAATATGAGAATAGGAAAATTATGTACTCAAATAGAGGTATCCTTCAAACAAGTAGATACATTTTGGAACAGAGCTTGAATGCTTTTGTTTACTACAAAAGCAAGAGCAGGTGGCAACATCTAACATAATTGAAGCATTACAAAAAGTTGTAGAAAGAATTTGAAAGACAATCATAGATTCGATATCAAAATTTTCTAGTGGAGATAAGTTATAGAGACTTTTACAAGAACACAAGGAAAAGATGGCTCATCAAAAGAACTATGGAAAGGAGAATGTTGTACAATAAGAGTCAACTATAACTCAATTTGATGTTGGACACTTAGAAAATAGCAATAGTGAGGCACAACCTTTGACCATTCCATCTAAATGTAATGGTGTTGAAATGTTGGATGACAATACCATTAATGAAAAAGATCATCTCAGGAATGGTACAGAGATAATTATGCTTGGGTAACTATTGTTGGGATCTGAATCACCTACTACAAGTAGGAATCGATGGATATTGGTGAAGATACAGTGTCTGAAATATCTAGTCTACAAGAACATTCTAGTTCTCCTCAAGAGTTATATTATCTGAGGTAATACTATATAGAGATAAATTGGGCTTGGAAGAGTTAAAGGAAGAAATGACTATTGCAAAGTATGACCACGAATGGATATGTAATAGCTCATAATCTTCATCTATTGTGGCTCGTTACAGTTCTTTCAAATCACATGGATGTCACAAATGCGCTGTTGCAGTTTCCAAGACAAAAATATTGACACATCTAATGTATCTAAAAAAAACTAAGAGAAAACATCATTGTCAAGAGGAGTAGTTGACAAAGACCTTGTGGACAGAATTTTTGATCAATTTAAGGGCATATATTGCATATTTTTAATGGGATCACATGTCAAACACATGTCAATACAAGTAGATCTATCACAAGAAGACCATCATGATGATAGCGAGAAGCATTATGACAGAGTAGCAAAATGATAAGGGGAATTGTCCTTGATGAAGATAGGTGGAGCACTTGATGAAACATTGTTAAGAAGAGCGCCCCATTTTTCATTGATGACAAAGGGGGAGAGAACATTGAAAGGGGGAGAAATGTATTTCCATCAATGAAAAAAGGGGGATGTTTTTGAAGTATTATTCATTGATGGAAAATGGATCTAACCTATGATCAAGAAAAAGCATCATTGTTTCGGTAAGGAGATCAACATGATCAAGAAATCTAAGGAAGACAAGCTCCTATAACTACATATGTTATCTTGAATCAGATTGACTCTAGTCTTACATTTTCAAGAATGATTGCCTACTTACCTTAAAAAAATATCTTGAAGGAAGTGTATGTCATAAAACTTTCCCTAGCGATGTGAAGAATGAACTTCACATCAGAGGAAGCCTGCAATTTCATACTGTAATTCTGAACTTTGGACCTGCAACACTGTGGATCGAACCTACAACATTGTGGCTTAGACCTGTAATGTTGTGGTTAGAACTGTAACTTTGTAGCTCAAACTTGTGCATGAATTGTGGAACTAAAATCTCGGCTTTGTGACAATATCACTGTAATTCCAACTCTATGATAGGCCTGTGATTTTCCCTAGTATGAGGATTGCAGAAAAGTCTGGATGTGTAACAAAATTCGGCCATGTGGAACTATAATTTCATAACTGTGATATGTCGTGGTAACTTGTCTGCTAAGTGAAGGTCGATCCCAAGAGTAGTGGAGCTAAGAAGTGTAGGGTCATGCTCATCATATTTAGAGTTGTTGCATCAAAAGTGTGAGGATCAAAGTTCCTTGTGAATCTTCTTGGAAATTAGATAGTGTTAATAATTTTAGCACAACATTAGATTTATTGTATACCTTTGTTAAAGTCAGAAATGGAGTCATAGTACTAGTAATAACATTGAAGGAAACACTAAGAAGACCTTAAGTAATTTTGGAAACACTGTGAAGAACCCTCTTGGAATCTGTAGACAAAATACTTGTTGGAGCAACTTAGATGAAAAATATTTGAAGGAATTCTTGAAGATAACTTTAAAGACATATTGCACACCATTGAAGTAGTTTTTTAAAAGAAGGATTGAAGGAAACATCTATGAATAATGAGAATTGTTGAAGCCATCATGAAGTAACTATGGAGAAGCTGGATTGGGTATTATGAATAATATTGGCAACACTTAGTAAAGTTGTTATTGATGTGCAAAGTGTCTTGAAGATTAATTAAGAGCATTTTTTAGGATATTGTCAAGGCTTGTTGCAGAATATTTTGGGAAGCCTTGAAGAACAATTTATACCTACATTTAATAATTAAATGAAAGGGTTATTGCCTCATAAAAACAAGGTTAGAGCCTTGTGAAATATAGGGTTGGAGCCCTAGAAGTTGGGGCCTCTCAAAGACTAGGTTGGAGCTTGATAGGTTGAAGATTGGTGTCTACATCTAAGGGTTGGGGCCCTACAATTTATCTTTTTTGATTTGGTTTTGGGATTGGTGTCCTTAGGGTTGGATCCATAGAACAAAATGTTGTACAAGTTGGAGCTTGTGATTTGTTGTAAAGAGGATTGGATTACTCACCAATTTCTTACTAATCAAATCATTTATCTTGTTATTGTTCATTTTGTGTTTTATCAGAGTGATCTTAATTGGTAAAATATCATTTGTAAAAGAAATATTGATTCACCCCCGCCTTAGTATTTCCAACAATATAATATTTAAAGGCACACCATTAATTCAAACCAATTTTTTGAGGAAGATCCATGCCACATTGGGTGCCTCTAAAGTGGTTCTCATAGGATATAAATAAAAAAATTAATTAATTTATTTTCCATAATGTTATCACTGTGACAAACACCCTCCAAAATTTTACCTACTGTTGAATTTTGTAGCCTACTATGCATCTTACGATCGGGCATTCCATGGTCACTTCTTGATTGATCAAAGTCACTTGCTCACACATGCTTAGTTTTCAACAAGTTCATGTGTGCACTCTTTTATGCAAGCTTGAACAAGCATAACACAATCCATTAAGATAGTGTCTATGCAATGTTCAACCCATGTTGACAGTCAATGTGCACTGTTATTGACAATCCCTCACTTTTGGTTGTGTTTGTTATTCTATTTTGGTGAGTTTTTCAAACTATCGCTTTTGTGCACCTTCACTTTCGCGAGTGTTATTTTCATGCTTTCGAATGTCACTTTTGCTTGATTTCACTTTAATTAGTGTATTTTTCATGTTATATTCGCTTTGGCATGTGTCTCTTTCACTGTCATTCGCGTATTACAAGTTTCGTTAACCCTTTCCTCTTCATATTGTAAATGTCATATTTTGGCATGTGGAGTGTCGTACAAAGCATGAAAGTTAGTTTGGGTATGTCTCAAGGGGTAATATTGTGTTAATGAGTTCACTTACCATGTAAACATGTATCGCATTCATTCCCAAAGTTTCAAGCATTATCACACAAGTGTCATCACGACCATCACAAAGTGTATCTTTGGTGTCGCACTTGTCGTAAGTTTTCGCAAAGCTATCGCACTAAGGGAAGTATGTTTCTCATGTGTTTTGGATAATCTATGTTGTGTCATCAAGTGTTCTAAGTGTGTGATCACAATCAAGTCTTGTCACTGTTCACATCAGTTGCATGGATCCCACACTTAGTCAAATTTGGAAAAATTCTCGACCAAACAACCTAGCCTCATCCAACCCTCCTGAACTGTGCATTGTGCAGTCTCAACCCTCAATATGAAACCTTGTCTCTTGGCACTACGTAATGTGTAGTTCTTACCTTCCAGGAATGTGCACTATGCAATCACATTGCTCAAGCTCAACCTTTAACCTAAAAAATTGTGCAATTTCTCTCTCCTGCCCAGTTAGTACTGCACATTGGACAGTCTCAAGGCTCAAGCCTCAACCCTGAGATCTTGAACTGTGTAATTATGCAATCACCTGGTCTCCTCTACCTTCAAAAACTACGGAGTGGGAAAAATTAGTTCTCAAGCCCTCAACCTAGCTCCCTGAGCTCCCCAACCGTGCAATCTTTTTTCTTAGTCCAAGCCTGAACTGTGCATTGCGTAGTCTCAAGGCTCAAATATAACCCTTTACTTCTTGAGTTGCACAATTGTGTAGTCATTTAGTCCCTCCCTTAGCCTACCACCCAGTTCCGGCTCAGTTAGTGGATCATCATGCAACATCTTATACTAGGGGTTTATCAGATTGATGTCGCCTTTTCATGAGTGGATCGCAGATGCAGGTACTCTATCATGATATGGAAGGCCGATGAAGAAGGAGATGGAGAAGGAGGATATTCTAGAAGACACCTATGGAGCTGAGGAGATAGGATGATCATCAGGCAAGAAGACGAAGGAACACTAGATTATAACAAAAGATGGAAGATCATGACCACTTTGAAGAATATTTATCTTCAATTCATGAGGAGGAAGAAGAAGAACATGCACCATATTTTCAAGAAGACACAAAGAAAGCATCATCAAAAAATGACTTGACATTGCCATGTCATCAATGTCATGAGCCATCATGGTCCACATCATTCGTGGATTATGTAATTCTATATTGGAAAATGTAATGTGAAGTGGAAATCTAAGAGTCATCTATGTAATGTGAAGAGTCATGTAGGAAGTTGAAAAGTCATGAGAAGTCAAATGGTCATGAGGGTAGTCCAAGAGTCAACGAGTAAGTAATTTTGGGGAGAAAATCGTGGCTCTAATGCTCCATTATTGGAGCTAGTGATGTTCATTGTATACATGTATCTTGGGACTTTTACTTAATACTTGAAGCTTGATGGCCAACACGTTTTCATGCATGGATTGTGAATATTTGTAAGATTGTTTTGTGAATGTTTATGATTCATGTTTGCTTTCACCTGTACTAAAGTAGTTTAACTATTTCGGTTATTTTAGTGCTTAACTTATTGAAAATGTGTTGTAATGGTTGTAAAAATCACTGCATCTATGTGAGCTATTATACTTGATGTTAGGAAATTCTCTTTTTGGCTTGTGTACGACTCTACTAGGGTGGTACTATTACCTCTCTTTTAAGAGGCTCACTTATCCTCCCTCTGCAGTAGAAGAACCTTCATACACCTACAATCAAACATTCACCAAGAAAACTTACTTGCTTTTTGAAAAGTCACATACATGCTTCTCTCTCTTGCTGGCCAAGGAGAATCTATAAGAATACATGGCAACTGGGCTGATACTCTAGATGGGGCTCCTATTCCAAATGGTGTGAGGTCTAATTGGGACTTCACATCGGGGAGACCCCCTTGGTGGACAGATTTCCAGCACTATCAACACATAACTAAAATAACTTCAGGTTTTTGTTGAATCAAATATTTCCTACCATGAAATCCATGAAATTACATTCCATTTTGATTAAAGAACACTTTGAGTTTGCAAGGGCCCATCTAGGTGGTGAAGCCCAACCTTCACCCATTGACATTCTAAACATATGGACAAATTTAAAACCACATAATTTTTATATTGACATAGAAGAAGAGCCATTTAAATCACCATACATTGTTTTCACACTAGGATGCATTGAATGTATTGTACTATTTGGTAAGGATGGATTATAACATTTGGTGATCAATTTTAATATTGAATTTCTAACCCACCAAAGAATGCCTCCATATTACTATAAAATTATGCAATACTAATATCATTTTCAGGTCATGGGTGCATGATTAAACTCATAGTATAAATTAATTCAAGTATTCATGAGTAATTTGACTACCCTCCTACATGAGGGATCCCTCAAGCCATCCAATAAGGCATACATGTGCACCATAAAAAACAAATCCCATGCTATGCACTATAATATGGGTGCAATAATTAATTTGTGTTTATTATTTGCAAAATATTCCATACAATTCTCTAACCATACACACTTCTTATTATTCCTTTGTGTTCATGTAATGACATATAAAATCTTGGAAAAATTCTCCAAAAGTATCCTATAATAACTTACTATTCCCACAAATTGTGCACTTCATGAGAAATTTTAGCAATTGACCAATCAATTTTGGCTTTATACCTTCTCTAGGGCCAACTTTAATTCCCTTGCCAAAGGGTATGTGGTTGAGAAATTAAATATTTGTCTAATATAATGAACATTTTGAAGTTGTCACAAGTTCTTGAGAAAATCCTAGTCAACTATTTTTTAGGTTTTTATCTACTCTCTAAATAATTAATTTTAATTTTCCCTAAGGAATATTTTTAAATGAATATTCCTATGAATGTAAATATTCTAGTTTTATGAATTACTATTGTTGATCTAATATTATTTCAATAGTATCACATGGACTTTGCTTGTAGAACTAAACTTTTTCCCAGTGAATTCTATTTTAATACACTACCTACTTTTTTTTTTGGTTAAATTCCATAGCATTATCCATTGATTCTTGCTCCTTAAGGATGATGAGGAAGGATCCATTCATAAAGTGTCCATTAATAAGTTTCTTATTTCTAAAATTGGAAACAAGAATCTAATGAATCTTTATCTCATTTTACAGGTATCTGAATATCCTATAAAATCTTTAGTTACCATCACAAATAGGGATTGTGCCAAATGACATGCTTTATATATAGGCCAAAGAGGCCCACATCTTTGATTTTACTTATTTTTACTTGAATAAATATAACAAATCCAACTCACCCAAACTCAACACTACTTACATATGGTTATTTGGGCTTATTGATTTACAATAGGCCACATTGTGAAGCAGGTAAGTTCCCTTTGCGGACAGAGGCAACCCCTCTAGCCCTAAAGTGGGTCTAGTCATAGCAAGAACAATATCAAAGCAAATTCCCTTAGATAGTTAATGTCATGAAGGCCTACCTTCAAATCCTCATTTGATGAAGTTCTCATTGTGTTGCTCCATCTCTCTTCTAATCACTTTTGTACCTGAAACAACATGCAGAGAACAACAACAAACATAATAGAATACGACAAAAATGATCTACTTAAAGGGTCAAGGAACTTCAAGCTATCAATATGAAATTTGACATAAGATATAGGAAATAAACCGTTGATTTGTATTAATATGAACTGAAGTAAAACTTACAACCATGCCTTGACATTGTAGGTCTCCTTGAAGGGTCCTGTCAGCATGTCTCTGCAAGCATTCACTCATGAATTGTCTCCCAAGAGGATGAATAACTCTCTCTCCTACCCAAAAGGCAAAATTATGATGCTAGAACACTCATACAATCAAGCCAAATCCACACAAAACTATCCCAGGCTAAGTTACATTAGAGGCTACTTCCAAACTCTAGCAGATCTCAGCCATGAAGGAGGTATTTATAGGAGGAGGAGCCTCCATAAGAGATGGGAGAAAGAGCTTATCCCTTTGGGAGGTTGCACAAAGGGTGGAACAACCATCCCAAAGGAGAGAGCCGAGCTCATCTGATCCAACAACCAACCCTAGGACCACCCATCAACAATTTGTTAAAACAAACTCGCCAAAAGTAGCTCATCACGAGTGAAACACAGGGACAGAGTGACGACGTCGCTAGGCTTAGTTCAATCTTGGCCATCTTCGCGGGTGGAATAACTGATGACCCGCGACGACCCAAAAATAGAGGTTAAAAAGGGTCTGCTCCAAGAGTAATGAACTGAGGTATTCTTCCTGATATGACAAGGAAGACATTGACACATATTTTGCAACATGACACAAAGCAGATGTCAATAACATGGACCAGCAGTGTCCAGGATCAAGGAATGCAGGGTCGGTGACAAAGTATTGTGTAACATATGCCCCCTAAAGCATGAAGGCCGAGAGAGTGGGAGGGGTGAAATGCTTTATGAATCCATAATTGAAACAAAACACCATCGCAGAGAACCTGTAAACGCAAGTACAACTGATATCTCTGATACATAAGTACATAGTGAAAGGAAATACATATGCATAAGGCATGGGCACAACCATCCAGAAGATAAACATAAATGATATGTGGTATGGATGCAACCATCCAATCAGAAGGACCATATAAAAGACTCAGGTATGGTCACAACCATCCAATCAAAAGAGTCATGTATACAATCATGAACCAATCCATGCAACTTGGACTTGTGTAATCTGAGCCCAGGGTCTTGAATCCCAATCCAATCAAGGTAAAAATTCTAATATGTGAATAGATATGCTGAAGTTGAGCATAATAGAAAATCGCTTGATTACCGGTCAATGATGTAAACCGTTAACAAGCACGAGAGAGACTATCAGTAATGTCAATGGTTCTCACAGTACTTCTAGTACAATCCATGAAGTGTGAAGAATGATATGAAGTCGAACACCTGTGAAATCACTAGATCAAAGGCCAATAATGAAAGCCCATCGTCGAATGCAAAGAACTTTCCATTAAGGCATGCAATCTCCAAGGTACCAGAAAGGAGTCTCTAGATCAACTTCCTGGATAATGAGCTAAAGTCGATAGGAAGCGATTGATCGAAGGAGGGCCATAACGTTTCCCACATCATCGATGTGAGACAAAGGAACAAGATGAATGTGGATGAGACAAAGAATCCGAGGAAGGTGTGTAAGGATACAAAATGCAGAAGGATTAATCTCTTGAACATATTGGTGACATGACTCCAGAGTGTGGCAACATTTTGGTACCAAGGGATCAAAGGTCATGATGATGCAGCAAGGATCAGATGGAATGAGGCAAAATGGATAACCCAAAACCTGAAATGCCAATGATAAAGTGAGGATATCCCAACCTGACATGAAGCAGAAAGAGTGTCGATCTTCAAGAGCAACAAGCTGCCATAATAATTAATACAACCAACGAAATACTTCCAAATTTACCCCCACCATTTATGGCAAGTACCCCAATTATTTTTTATTGCAAGCTTGAAGGGGATAGCATATGCTTGCACTGTAATTTCGTCCTTCAGATGAATCCGACCTAGTAAGTTTAATGAGCCCTAGGAAGGAGAAACTCGTGTTCATCATGGTGACGAATCCAATGCCGTTTAATAGTTTAATGAGTCCGACAAAGGTGTAACTTGGTATCTTTTTCATCTTTAGAAAGTTTGAAAAAGACACATAAAAGAAAACTCCACATGGTCTCTTTTCGTACATTTGTCCCTCGAATCCGAAAAGGTAGAAAACAATACCCAAGGGAAGCTATTGACCATGATAGATCAACGCAGACCTTTTTTGTAAATAATCTATCCCAGTCTATAAAAGGGGTAAACTTATACTGGGTAGATGACACTTCGCAGCCTTTAACAAGTTCAAAGCGACAAGAGCTCGGCAATCTTTTCATGTTTCGAGAGTTAGAAAAGAGCTTAAAGATGACTCCAAAAGTGAATTTTTCATGTGTTTACCGAGTCCAAAAAAGTATAAAATACAACTCATAAATCATCATCACCAGAGTATTTGGAACCTGTCGCTGCACAAAAATCAAGAGTAAGATTTGTTTTTGACATAAATATGCATAAAATATTCAAAAATAGACCTAAAACCCTAATTTTCCCAAAAAAAGGTTTATAAAAGGGCCAATTGGTAAAAAAACAATTTACTTTTCACTTTTACCTTGGAGTGAAGAACTTTTACCCTTGTACACTTGCGATTTTTTGAGATCGATTGGAGGAGATCCAGGAGCTCATTTGCAAATCCGTCTATTCCAGGTAGATACCACATCTTTTGTCCTGCATTTTAGATAAAATGTATCTTATTTTTCATGATTTTAGATGTTATTTAGAAAAAAAATGATGGAAATGTCCGCGGCGGCCGTCGCGGGTTCCCAGCTCGGGACCGTGAAGAACCGGAATTTCCAATGGCAGGAAAACAAGCTCGTCGCAACTGTACACTAAACAGTCGAGACGAGCTCAAATTTTTCGAACAACAGATTCCAGCTCGTCGCACCTATTTTAGAAACAGGTGTGAAAAGTGCCGAGAACAAAAATTCTTCATAACTTAAGCAAATTCAAGTGGTTTCAAACAAAATCATGGCACTTACAATTAAATGTCTGTGTTTTTACAGGAAGAAATCATGGTAATTGAATGGAAAGAGCGAGAACATAGCAATGATGATGTGTTAGCTCTGGGAGATTCAAATTTCTTAGATGTGCTAAGGAATTACAGGCTCTTAAAGTTATTTATGGTGTTGGCCCTATGAGCACAGCCTGATCTACTCCAATATCTTGTTGGAGCGTGGGATCCAAACGAAGGGAGATTTAACATCCGTGGATAGGAACTAGAGATTGATGCCACTGACATCTACTTTCTGATAGGACTATCACGGAGAGAAGAAAGATCCCGAATGACAGGGACTCGCATTACGGGAGAGACTATGGACATGCTCGTTGGAAGAATGTGTCATGAGGCTCAAAAATCAGATAAAGGAGGAAAGCTAAAGATTGCAAAAGTAGCTAACCTATCATTACGAGTCCTCCTATCCACCATTACCAGGGCGGCTAGTTCTCAGGCCTCGCATGAGGCCACCAAGACCCAACTTCGGCTGGCAGCAGATTGCTTAAACCCCACCATATTCAACTGGGCAGAAGCAGTATTAGACAACCTCAAAAGGCAACTGAAAAAATGCAGACGAGGTGATACCAAACAATTTGGATATGGTTCGATCCTTATACCATTCATCCTAGAATGACTCCCTATTTTTCAGAGACAGGAAGTGGTCGTGGCTAGGCCACCACCACGGGAGCCACAGATTACTCGCTGGGCTATGTTGATGCCTCGAGGAGGTGGCAGTCAACACATTTCGTGGAGACCAAAGTTCTTTGAGTGGTTATATCGCCAACTCGTTGTGGTGGAGGACTGGCCATATGCCGGGACCAACTTTAGAGGTGATCCAAACCTATTACTCCCTCCTGGGGAATGTTGGGATGAGAGAGGTAACAAACTCATTTTTTATTTTTAAAGAGTTTTTGTAAATTTTTTATTTTTTATATATGTCCTGATCATTACTTTTCAATCTTGTAGATGTTGGACCTGAAAGACTTGCAGGCATGTCTCCCATCGCTTGGAGAGTCGAGAGGGAGTTCGAGATGCCCCCTCCTGGCGGAGACGTGGAGGATGAGATCACCCGTGACTTGGAGGGCTTGACAGAGGGGATTCCGAATTATGTAGGATTTGAGGATGTCCCTCGATAGTACCAATGACACACCACAGGGGTGTCGAACAAGATCCACCAATGACTGAGACATGTTGTCTAAGCAATGGTGTGCTATAGAGAGCATCACGCAGATTAGACCCCTAGGTTTATTTTCTACAATTTTGAGAGACATGTTGTCTCATGATGTAATCTGAACCCATATTTTTTGGGCACTACGATGTGCAACACATGATATATATACATACCTATGTTCTGCTTTATCAACTTATTATGTTTCAATGTTTATTTTTACAAATTTCACAAATGTCTATCTAACACATGATTTGCCAATGCATTTGTTAATGTATTCAGTCTTCTAGGAATATGTTGATATGTAATGTAATCAAAATTCCTTTCCAATAAATGGACATGTAAATACAAAATTAAAATCTGAGGGTTTCTGATGGAATAACACCCATTGAGCTAAATAAGAACAAGCTGTGAATCTAGATTTAGGATCAAGGCGCGAATATTGAGGGCAACAGCCTCAGTGAATAGCTCAATAACTGCACTATATTGAGTGACATTGTCCGTAGTACATCTTAGACAAACACCTTGAAGATCTACCAACTCACCGTGAGGATCATAGATAACCCGTGTTGCAGAGGAAAGATTCCAAGTACTGCGACAGGCACCATCAGCGAAACCGACATAAGGTGCGATAGACATCTGCATAAGAAGCAAAAGGACACAATAAGGGAAAAATGCTTACACACCAAGCCAAACATGTACAAAAATGAAAACACACTTATGTACACAGAAATGCACGAAAGACTCATGCATAATACATCTTGAGTTAAATCCTATTTCGGGTCTTCTCTAAAGGATTGCCTTCACAATCAATCAGCTCATAGGCACCCTTTTGCAAAACACGTTTTACAATCTAGGGCCCATGCCACAAAGGTTTGAATTTGCCTGCCCACAGCTTATCATGAACTTGATCATACAACAAGACTAAATCCGCTTCAATGAAGGAACATGGGTTGACCGTCTGATTGAAGTGAGCTTTCACTCACTTTTTTTGTGCCTCAATGACCAATAAAGCAAGTCGACGAGTCTCATCAAGTCATTCTAAATAAAGAAGATGCTCCTCCACCGGAGTGGTGTTCGGCAGTAATTCGATAGCTAATTTAAGAGAAGGAATTTCACATTCAATCGGAAGGGTAGCTTCCAGACCATAAACAAGCTGAAATGGTATAAATCCGGTAGCGTCCTTAACTGAGGTTCGGTAGGCCCATAGAGCAGAAAATAACATCAAATGCTAATTGGACTTATGCATCCCAATGGTACGCTGAAGCATGGTAACTAGCACTTTGTTCACCGCTTCAACTTGGCCATTGGATTGGGGGTAATATGGCATCGAACTATTGTGACGCAAGCCCAACTAAGTTGTCAACTCAGCCATCATGTAATTACGAAAATGAGAGCCATGATTTGTGATGATGGCCTGAGGAACTCCGAACCTGGAAATCACATGATTGAATAGAAATTGAGTTGTTGTCTTATTGTCGTTTGTCAATGTAGGCATCGCTTTAGCCCATTTTGTAAAGTAATCAACGACAACGATGATTTACCCAAGCCCCCCAACCGAACGGGGGTTATAGGTCATAAAATCAATGCCCCACTTTGCAAAAGGGCCAAAGGTAATGACAAGATGTAAGAGAGAAGGCGGCGCACGCATCTTGCGCTGTAAATTTGACACGCATGACATGAACAGATGGAAAGAATGCAATCCTTGAAAATGGATGGCCAAAAATAACCAGCATGAAGAATTTTCTGAGCAGTGGCATAACCAGACATATGACCGCCACAAGCACCAGAGTGACAATAATTTAAAACTTTCTCGGCTTCCTCGAGGGTTAAATAGTGGTAGAGAATAGAATTGGCTCTGACACGGTATAATGTGTCTCCAATAATACGATATGGCTGAGAATGATGGCGGATGTGTTTCCAAGCATCCTTAGACAAGTCAGAGCGAAATGAAGACGTCTGGAGGTAAACAATGATGTCATCATACTAGGAATTGAGGGTACTAATCAAGAAGAGTGTATCATCTGGAATGCGGTCCTCTATCGAAGAGGGAACAGGAGCAAATGGTAAAGAGCAAATCAACTCAGCGAAAACCAGTGACTTCTTACATTTGGCAGTAGTGAACTCCAAATCAAACTCTTGGAGGATAACAATCCACTTGGAGTATTTGCCCCGCAGCAATTGGCATGATAGAATATATGTCATCAAGTTGCAATCAGAAATCACTATTGTGGAACACAACAAAATGTAATGATGAAAGAACAGCCTGAACGGCTACCAAGGCCAACTTCTCGACATAAGCATTGCGAGTCTCAGTGTCAAGAAGGTTGCAGCTACGATAATATATGACATGCTCGGAACCATCATCATCGTCCTGTACTAGAATCATGCCAATGGTACTATTAGTGGCAGCTAGATAAAGCGAATAATCACGGTGATAGTTAGGTGGATGCAACAACAGAGTAGAAAAAAGAATGGTCTTGAGTCGCTCAAATGATTTTTGGGCAATTTCATCCCAAATGAATGGAATGTCACGCATAAGAAGACATGTATAACTTTTAGCGACCTCGACATAGTTAGGGATGAAACGACACAAGAAATTAGCCTTCCCTTGCAAACTCTACAACTGGTGCAAAGTTGCAGGAGGCGGGAGATTCAAAATAGCTTCGACCTTAAGTGGATTGAGACGAATACCCTCCTTAGAAACGACAAACACGAGACTGCCAGACTCAACGCAGAAGACACATTTGTGCGGATTGAGATGAATGCGATAATGTCTACAGCGAAGAAAAATCTGACGGAGGTGGTCTGGATGGTCTGTGTGTTTAGCTGAATGAGTAGGAAGATCATCCAGATAAGGCTGAACAATGTGTCTAATATCATGAAAAGCATAGGACATTGCTCTTTGGAAAGTCGCATTGGCATTCTTCAGACCAAAAGGGAGCTTTTTATAAGCAAAAGTACCCCATGGACAAATAAAGGCAGTCTTGTGCTGATCAGCAGGTAAAATATTGATCTGGTTATAGCCAGAGAAGCCGTCCATAAAAGAGAACATTTCACTCCCAGCACAGTCATCAATAATATGGTCAATAAAGGGAGTGGGGTAGTTATCTTTTGGACATGCGCGATTGATATCACGATAATCAACATAAACTCGAATAGTGCCTTGCTTTTTAGTCACAGGGACAATATTAGAGACCCAATCTATCAATAGAATAGGATAAATGAACCCAACCTTGAGAAGTTTTTCAACCTCTCCCTTAATGGCAGCTGCCTTTCTTGGGTGCACAGGACATAAACGTTGACAAACTGGTTTCACATTAGGATGTGTAGGTATCTCATGTACCACAATACTTGGATCTATAACGGGCATCTCTTCATACAACCAGGCGAACACGTCGTGAAACTCTCAGAAAAGACTAGTGTAAAGCTTGATCTCCTCGGGAGAACAAGTTACCCCAATATGAATATTTTCGACAACCCCTAGTTTAACAGAGATGTCGATAGGTATGGTTTATGTGATATTTCCCATATTCCCTTCAGAAAAAACCTCATGAGTTAAGATGGGTGTTTGAAGCAGTTGAGAAGGAACATGGGAAGCAAAATTATCGAGATAGACAGTCATTGCCCCAAAGCTGAGAAGAAACGAGGAACGATGATGATTATCAGCCCAAGGAGGATCTGTAGAAATTTTGAATAATATGACACTTATTCACAGAGATTATCCCGATTATACACTATTGCGGAATACATGCACAATACATAATCTGCTCTACGTTGATCATCAATTTAGCAGCATTAAAAACAATGAAACATTAATCGCATGCACACATTAACACAGTATGTAACCCGGGGAAAGAATACAGCTGAAAACCCCACACTATCTGTATATTATAATGATAGAGAACATGTAACAATACATAGTACAATACTCCTCACAAGTACTCAGTACTATCTCCACCTGTTACACACAAACTAGCTCAGACCTGATGCCTCAAATCTCCTCCACTATTTGCTTGCCTCCACTGCGCAATCTTGCAAGAGAATCAATCACTCTGTGAAATCAAATTCCTTTGGTTATACTACGCAAGCCTCATGGGCAATCTCCATCCATGCATGTGCAAATCTCATGCACAACTATAGTCACAACTGATAGCAATCTCAACCTCTAACACCTGTCTCTACTGAACTGTACATGCACTGAGTTAACTGATGTTTTCTTTAGTTGCTTTATGAGTTAATAATTAGTGAATTAATTAATAATTAATTCACACAACTCATCACTAGTGTATTCTTTAGTTAGACTAAAATACAACTAGTTCAACCAAGTCAAACTGAACACAACTCCATCAACTCCACAATCAACTCCACCAAACTCAACCACATGAGTTCTAACTGAAGTCCTGCATGCAATAGCTCAACTGACCCACAAGAAAAGCGTATTTCCTTCTGACAGCTGCATGTGCCACATCTGTAGCTCAAACTGAAGTGCTCCAAGAGGATAAGATAATGTTTATAGTCCAAATATTATTATGAGACAATAATATTCGACTGTTCTATTTTTAGCCTGGCAGTCTAAAAATAGAAACCGCCCCTATGTCTAAAAATAGAATTCCATCTATTTTTACCAACATGACCAATCATCCACAAATAGCATCCTGCAACTCATAGACCATGATCCATATGTCTAAAAATAGACATAGTCTAAAAATAGACTTTGCGCCAAAAATAGCCTGCGGGCCCACTTAGTGAAGGCGACTTCTTTCCACTAAGCTCCATCATCTTGTTGCATTCTCAACACTCCCTCTCAACAAGATATGGATTATCAGCAACCCCTATCCTGCCTCAGTGGTATTCGAATTTGCTCCTGGTGAGCGCCTTCGTCAAGATATCAACATCCTGATCCTCCGTTGGAATGTATGAAAGTAACATGATTCTCCGCTGCACACAATCTCTGATATGATGGTACCTGATGTCAATGTGCTTAGATCTATCATGAAATACTGGATTAGCCGAGAGTTTAATGCAACTCTGGTTATCACAATAAATCACAGTAGGCTCCAAGCATGAACCGAACAACCCGACCAGGATCTTCCTCATCCATATAGCCTCGCATGCAGCCAAACTTGCTGCCATATACTCGACCTCTGCTGAATTGAGTGCCACGGATCTCTGCTTCCTGCTATACCAAGAAACTGTTGTCGACCCGATACTGAAGACCCCTCCAGATGTGCTCTTTCTGTCCGTTGGGCTCCCTGCCCAATATGCATCCGTGAAGCCACATAGCTTCACGTCATCCTCCTGTCTGTACCACAATCCATATCCCGATGTGCCTCTGAGATAACGCAATACATGCTTGCCTGCCTTCCAGAAGAGCTTGGTTGGCTTAACCATAGCTTTTGAAAGCTGGTTAATAGCATAGCATATATCGGGTCGTGTATTGACCAGATACATAAGCGACCCCACCAACTGTCGATAATGTTGGCATTATGATACATATGTTGTACTTGATGGCAACTCATCTCAGATAATAAATTATAGTGCAGCAAAGTTCACGCACTTTCATGAAGATAAAAGTTTCTTTCATGTAGAGAAAAGTTCACGCACTTTCATGAAGATAAAAATTTCTTTCATGAAGAGAAAAGTTCACGCACTTTCATGAAGATAAAAGGTTCTTTCATGTAAAGAAAAGTTCACACACTTTCATGCAGAGAAAAGTTTCTTTCATGTAGAGAAAAGTTCACGCACTTTCATGCAGAGAAAAGTTTCTTTCATATAGAGAAAAGTTCACGCACTTTCATGCAGAGAAAAGTTCCTTTCATGAAGAGAAAAGTTCACGCACTTTCATGGTTGGCTCATGGTATTAGTCCGACAGTTTTTGATCCTATGGTTTTGGTCCGTGGTATTGCATCCAAAAGTGTTGACCCCAAGTATTGGGTTCATGATATTGTGTTATTATGGTTTTGGACCGTGGTATTGTGAAAGGCCTAAGACTATAAAAGAGGAAGGAGATCATTTGGCAAGGCAATTAATCTGAATGAATTGAATATCTAATAAGTGCTAGATCTGAAATATTTGTGATTGGGGTTATGGTGCAGATCTGGATCTGAATGAAGGAGGAACCTTAGCGCATAAAGAAGGATAAGTTCTATTGATGGGTCATAATCTTTAAGCTTGAATAATAGTATCTTTGTATGATTTTGATCTATTATATGAGGCGCATGCTTGATCTATAAATTTGACAATCTGGGTTAATTAGTGTCTGAATATTTGAAAGAATGAATTATCCTTTATAGATCTGTACGCAGGTTTAGTGAAGTGAAAGAGCGTATACACGCTGGTTCAGTGAATGAAAATGGCGTATACGCAGGTTGGTCCAAACACAGGAGCGTATGCACGCATGTTTTAGGTTGTTGAAGTAGCGTATATCTTTTAAATTATGATCTAGCTACCTCTGTTTATTGCTGCAGTATTCTGGGTTCAGAATTTGGTGTGTGGTTACTGTTACTATGTTCTGGGTACAGCTGTCAGAGAAGTGTTTACTTGATTCAGTGCTATTTGGGGAAAAGGAGATTGTTTGATGCAGATATACTTGATGATTGATTGATGTTCATGGATCCAGTCTGAAAATTTATGAAACGTGGTCCCTGGAAGAAAGAGAAGGTTGTAGCCTTCAGTAGGCCAGCACCTACGTACTAGTATCTTGGCTAGTACAAGAGCTAAGGGGGTTGTAGCTCCCTTCTAAGAGAAGCTAGAAAACGAGAGAGGGTTGTAGCTCTCTGCAGGTTGTAGCCTGCGTATTGGTAAAGGACTGCACTAGTACATTGTAAAAGGAAGTTTCTAATTAAAGAAAGATAGAGACGAATTGCAGCAGGTGGTTTTCACCCACATTGGGTTTCCACCTTATATCTTGTGTTCTTGTGTGTGACTGTCTTCTGTTCTGTTTTACTGGTCTGGTTACTATTTATTTCACTCAGATACACAGATTAATAATCAACATCTGAAAGATAAAGTAAATCATAAGTTTGCATTGTATACGCGGGTTTCCTTCTACATAGTTGCGTATATACGCGGGTTTTACTAACTGAAGTAGTGTATATCCTCTGATTTTTAAAAGGGAATATTTGGCTTGATAATACTGATTCACCCCCCCCCCCCTCTCAGGATTATTTCCAACAATTGGTATCAGAGCAGGTCCTTCTGAAGAAGCTTGATCGCTTGGAGGAAGATCCATCATCATGAGCAACTATGAGAGAGAAGCATCTATCAGGCCACCGATTTTTGATGGGACAAACTTCGTATATTGGAAGGTAAGAGTTACTGCCTATCTTCAATCTCTTGGTACAGAAGTCTGGGATATCATCGATACAGGGTACACTTTTCCATCGGCAACTCCTACAGATCCGGCTGAGAAGAAGAAATATGAAACAAATGCAAAGGCAATCAATACCCTATTAGGATGTCTATCTCAATCAGAATTCGTCAAGGTTATGCAGTATAAATCCGCAAAGGAAATATGGGACAAGATTGTTCTGAGCTATGAAGGAGATGAATAGGTAAAACGAGAAAAACTTCAAACCCTCAGAATTCAGTATGAAAATCTCAGAATGCACAATGATGAAAGTGTGGCTAACTATTTCCTTCGTGTAGATGAGATTGTTAATTGTATGAAAAACTTGGGTGAAGAAATAAAAGAGGCTGTTGTGGTTGAAAAAGTTCTAAGATCTTTGTCCCCTAGGTTTGAATCTAAAGTTTCTACAATAGAAGAAAAAGAGAATCTACGAAACCTTACCATGTCACAACTGCACGAGATTCTAACTGCTTATGAAATGAGGAAAGGAGGACCATCAGACAGGAGAGAAGCTGCTTTCAAGGCTTCAGGCAAAGGAGACTACTATGAGTCAGGACACGTGTCAGAAGAAGAAGAAGAATCAAATTTTGTCAAGAATCTTCAACGGGGTGCTGGAAGATTCCGAGGTAAGTTACCTTTCAAATGCTTTGCTTGTGGAAGAGTCAGTCATTATGCTGCCAAGTGTCCTCATAAGGATAAGATTGACAAAGGGAAGGAACCTGTTAGATGGAACAAGAAACAGAATGCAACTAAGAAAAGTTACTACACTCATGAAGACAGTGATGGCCTATCAAATAGTGACGAAGATGAACGAGGTAATGATTATAAACTTTTAATGGCTTTTGAAGATGATGATTACATGGATGCTATAGATGTAGATGGTTTTTATGAAGAGATTTCTAGACTCAAAACATGTTTAGAAGAAAAAGATATGATCATTGATACTCTGCAATTCCAACTTGATGAAAAAGAAAAATTTCTTGAGAAGTTAGAATGTGAAATTGTTGGCCTTAGAAAAGAAATTGAGAAAACAAAGGCTCTTAATCTTAAATTTGTTAAAGGATCTGAAACTCTAGATGAGATTATCAATGTACAGCGTTCTCCACTAATCAAGACAGGTCTGGGGTATAATGGAGAAGCATCTCAAGCATCCACCTCAAAGAGTTATCTTGATGCAGCAAGGAGGAATGAGCAAAAGCCCAATGGAGATCACCAGGTAAAACAGGGACGAATTACATCAAGAATAAACAAAGACTACCAGGTAAATCAGGGGAAATCCATCTTAAGGGTGAACAAAAGCTACAACCAGCCACAGGTAAAAACTTCTCAATTTGCTTCAAGAATGGATGACAATAGAAACTACAATCATTTGGCTGGTAGATTTGATAATCGCAGAAGTTTCTTCAATGGCCAATGTTTCTCTTGCCATAACTTTGGTCACAAAGCAACTCAATGTGTTGCCTATAAAACAATCATGACTAGAGAAGCTCAAAAACAAAGAAGTATGACTGGGATTATGAAAAGGACCTATAACAACTTTTCGGCCCTTGAAAATGAAATTGAATGTTCTATCTGTAATAACTTCAGTCATGAAGATTCTGAATGCAGGAGCAGGTTTTGGTAGACAAAGGAACAAGCCTCAAGCACCAGAACATGGAGAATAAAGGAACCACAACCAGAAAGATGTGGGATAGCTTTTTATGCAAAAGGACAGGAAAATCTATGGTACATCGACAGTGGATGTTCAAAGCATATGACAGGTGATAAAGAAAAACTTGAATCATATAGTGTTTTAGAAAAGGGAAAGAAAGTTTCTTTTGGAAATGATACCCTTGCAGTCATAAAAGGAAGAGGCACTGCTCAGTTGAAAGAAAAGGTCAAAGCTGGAAATGTTTTGTATGTTGATGGCTTGAAGCATAATCTACTGAGTGTCAGTCAGATGTGCGATCAAGGAACCGAGGTAATATTTCAATCAAATGGATGTAGTGTTCGTGATCTTGATACAGGAAAAACAGTGATCAAAGGTAGAAGAACTCCAAATAATTTATACATATTTGAAGAAGGACAACAACAATGCTATTTGAGCAAGGATGATGAACACTGGTTATGGCACCGGAGGTTGGGGCATCTAAGATTTTCACAAATAAGGAAAGCATGCAAATACCAGGCAGTTCGTGGTCTTCCAGATATCAAAATTCCAGACAACACAATATGCAAATCATGTCAGTTTGGTAAGCAAACCATAACTAACTTCCCTGAGAAGGAAGGATCAACTAGCAGGCCTCTTGAGCTAGTCCATACAGATGTATGTGGTCCATTTAGGACAAGGTCACCTCGAGGAGAAGAATACTTTATATTATTCATTAACGACTTCTCCAGGATGGTTTGGTTAGGACTTATGAAGCACAAAGACAAAGCATTCGAAAAATTCAAATCCTTCAAAGCCTTGGCTGAAAACGAATCAGATCACAAAATTAAGTGCCTCAGGTCTGACAGAGGTGGGGAGTTTACCTCAAATGAATTTTTCGATTTCTGTGAAGAACATGGAATAAGAATGGAATTCTCTACAGCTAGGACTCCTCAGCAAAATGGAGTGGTGGAAAGGATGAACAGAATGGTCCAACAAATGGCTCGTGCTATGCTTGATGAGTCTGGAACTCCCACAACCTTCTGGGGTGAAGCTGCATTTGCTGCGGTTGTTATTCTCAACAAAACAAATGTCTGAGTGAACAACACTCAAACTCCTCATGAGCTCTGGTATGGTGAGACTCCTTCGGTAAAGCATTTCAAAATTTTTGGAAGCAAATGCTATATTAAGAATAATGATGAACAGCTTGGCAAACTTGAACCTAGAGCAGATGAAGGCATTCTCCTTGGTTATTCTCCCCACAGAAAAGCATATAAGTGTTACAATAAAAGACTTGGAAGAATTGTTGACAGCATTGATGTAGTGGTTGATGAAAAAGGATACATTCCTAGGCAAGTAAATTATGAAAATATCGAAGAGGATGAAGACTACTCTCCAAATCAAACTGATGATGAAGAAGAACCTCAAGAGGCACCAAAGGAACAGATAAGGATAGAAGAGAAGACTCCATCCAGGTATGTTCAGAAGAATCATCCAGAATCTCAAATTTTGGGGCAGAAAGAGGCAGGTATACAAACAAGAAGAACAATTGCAGAAGCCTCAAGCTATTTGGCTTTGCTCTCCTCCACTGAGCCACAAAATGTAAAAGAGGCATGCAAAGATGAATGTTGGGTCAAGGAAATGGATGAAGAACTTGAGCAGATCGAAAAGAACAACACTTGGGAGTTGGTTCCTAGACAAAAAGAGAAGAATGTCATAGGGACAAAATGGATCTTTAAAAATAAGTTGAATGAAAATGGAGAAGTGATTAGAAACAAGGCCAGACTTGCTTGTAAAGGGTATGCTCAACAAGAAGGAATAGACTTTGAAGAAACTTTTGCTCCCGTTGCTAGACTAGAGGCCATTCGAATGTTCCTTGCTCTCTCAAGCTTTCAGAAGTTCAAAGTATTTCAAATGGACGTGAAATCAGTCTTTCTGAATGGAGAATTAGAAGAAGAAGTGTACATTGAGCAACCAGATGGTTTCATTCTTGGGAATGATCCAAATCTTGTATGCAGACTAAAAAAGGCTCTCTATGGTCTTAAACGGGCTCCAAGGGCTTGGTACTACCGTTTGGACAAATATCTTCATCAACAAGGATTCTCAAAAGGATCAACAGATAGCAATCTTTATATAAAAATTGAAAATGACAAATTTCTAATACTTGTTGTGTATGTAGATGATATTATCTTCGGCAGCAATGAAGAAGCTATGAGTCAAAGCTTTGCCTTGGTGATGCAGAAAGAATTTGAAATGTCTTTGCTTGGAGAACTGACATACTTTCTTGGATTGCAAATTCAACAAAATGAAGGCGGTATCTTTTTGTCTCAAACCAAGTATCTCAAGCAGATCTTGAAGAAATATGGCATGGAAGATTCAAAACCAGTGTGTACCCTATGGTTACAGGATGCAGCCTCAGTGCAAATGATGAATCTGCAGCAGTGCATCAACCAACCTATAGATCCATGATTGGAAGTCTTCTTTATTTGACAGGTACTCGACCAGACATCATGCATGCAGTGGGAATAGTTGGAAGATTTTAGGCAAATCCTAAAGAAACCCATCTTCAGGCAGTAAAGAGAATTTTCAAGTATCTTCAAGGAACTCAAAACTATGGATTATGGTATCCTAGAGATACAGATCTCACTCTACATGCTTATACAGATGCAGATTGGGCTGGAAGCATGGATGACAGAAAGAGCACAAGTGGTGGAGCATTCTTTATGGGTTCCAGATTAGTATCTTGGTTCAGCAAGAAACAGAGTTCGATTGCTTTATCTACAGCTGAAGCGGAATATGTGGCTGCTGCATCTTGTTGCACTCAACTTCTTTGGATGATGCAAACCTTGCAGGACTTTCAAATCACTTGTACACCACCTATCTCCATCTTATGTGATAATACAAGTGCAATCAGCATTTCAAAGAACCTAGTCATGCATTCAAAAACCAAGCACATACCAATCAAATATCACTTTCACCGGGAACAAGTGTTGGAACAAAAGGTCAAGTTGGAGTATGTTCCTTCTAAGGAACAAGTTGCTGATATTCTCACCAAACCACTGCCCAGGGAGACATTTGAATACCTCAGATAGAAGCTGGGTGTAGTTGATGCATCATCTTGCTGTTAAATCTTGTCTGTTTCAGAGAAAAATGGGGGTACGCGAGTTGCCTAAGGAGGATCCGCGTACATACGCAGGTTTGTGCAGAGACAGTTGTGTATATGGAGGTTTGATGGATATCAGTAGGGACAAGCTCTGGTTGAAGATAATCTGGTATGGGTCTGACAGAGACCATCTGGCACAGGTTCAGGGGGAGCAGATAAACTTCTAATAATGCATTGTTGGCATTATCTCAGAAGCTTTTGGTTCTAGTTCACAACTGTTGTTGGATTCAGGTGGAACAAATGCAGAGGGAGAACAGAAGGAAATCATGGTTGCTGATCTGAATGGTGATTGACAGATGCTGCTGCTATTAGTTATTGTGACTTTCATAAGCCTTGCTCTAGATATTTCGTCTCTATGTCATGTATCTCTTTTATGGTGTCAAGGTCATGTAACGACCTATTTTTGGTTCCCCACTATGCCTGGGATGAAGATGTAATGTATTTGGTTGTCACATGTAATTCTCTGATGTATCCCCACTTGGTTGGGTGGATGATCCCCACTTGATTGGGTGATGGATGTATGTATTGAGTCTTTTGGTGATAGGAAGGTCTTTTATGATGTATAAGTCATCGTTCTTCTTGTAAAACATCTTTTTGCAAACCTTGCTTATAATCAGGGGGAGCATGGACAACACACTTCAGTAGAGCAGAGACTTCAGCATGTACTCAGAGGAAGCATGGACAAAGTGGTACACCTTGGCATATACAAAGGGGGAGCTCATTCAAAGATTTCAGCAGGTACTCAGGGGGAATATGGGCAGCGGAAAGTTTATCTAGGAAAGAGATTATCTTGGTCTGCCCTTTGCCCTTGATGACAAAGGGGGAGAGTGATTGGTTGTTGTTGCCATCAATTCCAAAGGGGGAGATTGTTGGCATTATGATACATATGTTGTACTTGATGGCAACTCATCTCAGATAATAAATTATAGTGCAGCAAAGTTCACGCACTTTCATGAAGATAAAAGTTTCTTTCATGTAGAGAAAAGTTCACGCACTTACATGAAGATAAAAGTTTCTTTCATGAAGAGAAAAGTTCACGCACTTTCATGAAGATAAAAGGTTCTTTCATGTAAAGAAAAGTTCACGAAATTTCATGCAGAGAAAAGTTTCTTTCATGTAGAGAAAAGTTCACGCACTTTCATGCAAAGAAAAGTTTCTTTCATATAGAGAAAAGTTCACGCACTTTCATGTAGAGAAAAGTTCCTTTCATGAAGAGAAAAGTTCACGCACTTTCATGGTTGGCTCATGGTATTAGTCCGACAGTTTTTGATCCTATGGTTTTGGTCCGTGGTATTGCATCCAAAAGTGTTGACCCCAAGTATTGGGTTCATGGTATTGTGTTATTATGGTTTTGGACCGTGGTATTGTGAAAGGCCTAAGACTATAAAAGAGGAAGGAGATCATTTGGCAAGGCAATTAATCTGAATGAATTGAATATCTAATAAGTGCTAGATCTGAAATATTTGTGATTGGGGTTATGGTGCAGATCTGGATCTGAATGAAGGAGGAACCTTAGCGCATAAAGAAGGATAAGTTCTATTGATGGGTCATAATCTTTAAGCTTGAATAATAGTATCTTTGTATGATTTTGATCTGTTATATGAGGCGCATGCTTGATCTATAAATCTGACAATCTGGGTTAATTAGTGTCTGAATATTTGAAAGAATGAATTATCCTTTATAGATCTGTACGCAGGTTCAGTGAAGTGAAAGAGCATATACACGCTGGTTCAGTGAATGAAAACAGCATATACGCAAGTTGGTCCAAACACAGGAGCGTATGCACGCAGGTTTCAGGTTGTTGAAGTAGCGTATATCTTTTAAATTATGATCTAGCTGCCTCTGTTTATTGCTGCAGTATTCTGGGTTCAGAATTTGGTGTGTGGTTACTGTTACTGTGTTCTGGGTACAACTGTAAGAGAAGTGTTTACTTGATTCAGTGCTATTTGGGGAAAGGGAGATTGTTTGATGCAGATATACTTGATGATTGATTGATGTTCATGGATCCAGTCTGAAAATTTATGAAACGTGGTCCCTGGAAGAAAGAGAAGGTTGTAGCCTTCAGTAGGCCAGCACCTACGTACTAGTATCTTGGCTAGTACAAGAGCTAAGGGGGTTGTAGCTCCCTTCTAGGAGAAGCTGGAAAACGAGAAAGGGTTGTAGCTCTCTGCAGGTTGTAGCCTGCGTACTGGTAAAGGACTACACCAGTACATTGTAAAAGGAAGTTTCTAATTAAAGAAAGATAGAGACGAATTGCAGCAGGTGGTTTTCACCCACATTGGGTTTCCACCTTATATCTTGTGTTCTTGTGTGTGACTGTCTTCTGTTCTGTTTTACTGGTCTGGTTATTGTTTATTTCACTTAGATACACAGATTAATAATCAACATCTGAAAGATAAATTAAATCATAAGTTTGCATTGTATACGTAGGTTTCCTTCTACATAGTTGTGTATATACGCATGTTTTACTAACTGAAGTAACGTATATCCTCTGATTTTTAAGAGGGAATATTTGGCTTGATAATACTGATTCACCCCCCCCCCCCCTCTCAGTATTATTTCCAACAGATAAATAGTGGCATCCACTTCTTCTGCTGAAGTGGCACCCTCCTTCCTCCAACCTCGAGGAAGAGGAGTATCAACAGGCTTGCAGCCATGCATGTTGAACTTCTCCAGTATCTCCCGAGCATACTTACCCTGAGAAACAAATAGTCCATCACTGCGCTGCCAGATTTCCAATCCCAGGAAATAATGAAGGAGGCCCAAGTCTTCCATCTCAAACTCCTTAGCAAGATCATCCTTGCATGAAAGTATCAACAACTCATCACCCATTAGAATCAAATCATCTACATAAAGTACAATGATAAGCAACTTACCCTCCACCACAATCTGGTATAAGTTAGGATTTGCCTCACTCTTGGAGAATCCAAGTCTGGTGAAATAACTGTCTATCCGTGTGTACCAAGCACGTGGTGCTTGTTTCAACCCATACAGTGCTCTCTTGAGCCTACACACATGCAACTCGCTGCTGAAGATCTCGAAACCTTCGAGCTATTCTATGTACACCTCCTCCTCAATGACTCCATTGAGGAACGCAGTCTTCACATCCATCTGATGAATGTGCCACCCCATCTGCGCTGAGAGAGCAAGAATCGTCCGTATGGAAGAATACCTTGCGACAGGTGCAAAGGTCTCCTCATAATCGATCCCCTCTATCTGTGAAAAGCCTCGAGCAACAAATCTTGCCTTGTACTTCTCCACACTCCCGTCAGCTGCCTGCTTAACTTTGTAGATCCATCTCGAACCCACCACTGATTTCCCTTCCGGTCTTGGGACAATCTCCCATGCACTGTTTCTGACAATTGAATCATACTCTTCCACCATGGCATCTACCCATGCGGGATCCTCCACAGCTTCCTCGAAAGAGGATGGCTCAGTCACAACACATTTGCTCACAAGAGCCATGTATCCAGTGTACCGATCAGGTGACTGTCTCTACCTGCGTTGAGCTGTAGGTGGTCCTACAACCTTCTCTACATCTTGAGCTAGTCGCTCAGCTTCTGTCAAGCGCTTTCACCCTCTGATGGTTGGCGCTGCATGAGTGGTCTCTTCCACTCCATGAACTTCGTCCTGTGGCTGATCCACATACTGAAGCTCATCCTTAGGAACTAATAGCTCCTCATCTGCATGCAAGTGTGGCTCCCTCTCAAGCGAACACTTCATGGCTTTCTCCTCCTGAAATTTTATATCCCGTCGCACAACAGTCTTACCACTATCTGGCAAATACACACGATAGTTGTGGGGAGTATCAGTGTACCCCAAAAATATCCCAACCTCTGCGGTCGACTCCAGCTTCTTCCTGGCATCTTTCGTCACATGCATGTAAATGTTAGAACCAAAAATCCTCAAATGAGAAATATCAGACCTCTTACCATAATAAGCCTCCTCGGGTGTACTCATGCCAAGTATCCTGTGAGGACAACGGTTCTGCACATATACTGCAGTATTGCATGCTTCCGCCCACAAGGGAAGGGGTAGGCTCTGATCATGCAACATCACTCATGCAGCACCCACGATCGTTCTGTTCTTCCACTCAGCAACCTCGTTCTGTTGTGGGTTATGGGGAGCTATGAGCTCTCTATAAATCCCTTCTGCACTACAAAAGTCCTTGAACTCGCCAGAGATGTATTCACCACCATTATCGCTCCTAAGAGCCTTCACCTTCTTCCCCGACTCCTTCTCGACTAGTGCTTTGAACTCATAGAACTTTGAGTATGTCTTGCTCTTCTTCTACATGAAGAAGATCCAGCACTTTCGAGAGAAATCATCAACAAAGATTACATAATACCTGTGCTTTGTTGTCAAAGCTACTAAGAAAGGTCCACACACGTCTGTGTGAATTCTCTCAAGGATCGTCATGGTGCGACTATCCTTCTCGTGAAAAGTGGCTTTCACAAACTTTCCCAAAGTACACCCCTTGCACTGATCTGACTGCGCAAGAGTGCCTTTAGGAATCCCAGTAGTGATCTGCTACAGTATCTACAAGGCTCCATGGTGAAGGTGACCCAATCTCCTGTGCCACAGCTTGCCATCATCCCGGCTCACCAATCCTTCTGCGTTGCATGCCATTGCTACGCAGCCATCTACATGCAACTGATAAAGGTTCCTCACTCGAACCCCTATCTTCCGGGTTTCTCTAGTTGTCTTACTGCGCAGGAAAGCCTTTCCCTCACTGAAAATGACATCATATCCCTTGTCTTCTAACATCGCCACAGAGATAAGATTCTTCTTCAATCCTAGAACATGCATCACTTCCTTCAATACGAAGGGTTTACCAGACTCCCTCTCAAAGGAAATGGTACCGATACCGGTCGCACTATATCTACCATCATCGTCCATCTCGATGTGCACTCCAAGATCTTTCTCCTCCAGATCAGAAAACAAATCTCGATCTCCTGTCATGTGAAAAGATGCACCACTGTCCAAGAACCATACCGATACCATCACACTTGATACCAAGCATGCGATCAATGAGAAATCAAGCTCAAACTGCAAGGCTAAGGCCTCTCCTGCTGCAGATCCAGCAACTTGCTTGTTCTTCTTCTTTTGCGGACAATTTGTGGCACAGTGTCCGTGCTGGTGACAGTGAAAGCACTTCACCTTGGACATGTCCTGCTTCTTGCCTTTCACACCGGAATGAGAAGCTTTCTTGTTCTTCCCCTTCTTTGCTTTGGCAGCCAAAGCGCAATTTTCTTCATCAGGTACCTTTGATGAAGATCCGTCCCTGGTATTCCACCTAATCTCCTCCTACACAAGATCTGACCAAAGTCTCTCCCATCCTGGCAATCCTGGCAATTTCTCGCGACCATTGACAAAGTCTTGATAGGAATGCCAACTCTTCGGAAGACCAAGGAGAGCCAAGCTCACCAAGTCCTCATCATCGACAGTCACCCCCACACTTCCCAGCTCATCCCTGCACTGAGTGAACTTCATGAGATACTTGGGCATACTATCTCCCTTCTCGCATTTAATGTTTCTGAGTTTATCCTTGAGCGCCAGCTTCCTCTGATCACTCTTGCTTTGGAATAGATCTGTTAACGCTTTCCACATCAAGTATGGAGAAGCCTTTCCATGCAGGCTGGACACAATGTGATCCTTCACACCCTCCAATAGAATCCTTCGACACTTTGTTGTCTTCTTTTGCCAAGCATCAACTTGCGCAGTATCAGTAGGCTTTGGGACCTCAGCCTCTATGAACTCCTTCAGCCCATTATCATATAACACCACCTCCATCCTGTCCTTCCATGCAATATAGTTCGAGCTGCCCTCAAGAGCATACTCCAATCGCAATCCGTTGAAATACATTGCCACGTTGACACCAAGAAAACACTGCTGCAAATTCGAATTCCACCAGCTCAACAACTCAACCGCCTCTGATCTAAAATTCGTGAGAACAAAGTATTTCTCGTACAGAGATTGACTGTATGGGCTTTTACTGGATATCTCACCTTCCAAAGGAAGGATGAATCCAAAGGCTACCTGGCCCGATTATAGACTCTGCCTGAAGAAATAAAATGTAAACACTTTCTGAATAATAAATCTGATGATCAACAGCTCCGATACCATGTAGAAATTTTGAATAATATGACACTTATTCACAGAGATTATCCCGATTATACACTATTGCAGAATACATGCACAATACATAATCTCCTCTACGTTGATCATCAATTTAGCAGCATTAAAAACAATGAAACATCAATCGCATGCACACATTAACACAGTATGTAACCCGGGGAAAGCATACAGCTGAAAACCCCACACTATCTGTATATTATAATGATAGAGAACATTTAACAATACATAGTACAATACTCCTCACAAGTACTAAGTACTATCTCCACCTGTTACACACAAACTAGCTCAGATCTGATGCCTCAAATCTCCTCCACTATTTGCCTGCCTCCACTGCGCAATCCTGCAAGAGAATCAATCACTCTGTGAAATCAAATTCCTTTGGTTATACTATGCAAGCCTCATGGGCAATCTCCATCCATGCATGTGCAAATCTCATGCACAACTATAGTCACAACTGATAGCAATCTCAACCTCTAACACCTGTCTCCACTGAACTGTACATGCACTGAGTTAACTGATGTATTCTTTAGTTACTTTAGGAGTTAATAATTAGTGAATTAATTAATAATTAATTCACAAAACTCATCACTAGTGTATTCTTTAGTTAGACTAAAATACAACTAGTTCAACCAAGTCAAACTGAACACAACTCCATCAACTCCACAATCAACTCCACAATCAACTCCACCAAACTCAACCACATGAGTTCTAACTGAAGTCCTGCATGCAATAGCTCAACTGACCCACAAGAAAAGCGTATTTCCTTCTGACAACTGCATGTGCCACATTTGTAGCTCAAACTGAAGTGCTCCAAGAGGATAAGATAATGTTTATAGTCCAAATATTATTATGAGACAATAATATTCGACTGTTCTATTTTTAGCCTGGCAGTCTAAAAATAGAAACCGCCCATATGTCTAAAAATAGAAGTCCATCTATTTTTACCAACATGACCAATCATCCACAAATAGCATCCTGCAACTCATAGACCATGATCCATATGTCTAAAAATAGACATAGTCTAAAAATAGACTTTGCACCAAAAATAGCCTGCGGGCCCACTTAGTGAAGGCGACTTCTTTCCACTAAGCTCCATCATCTTGTTGCATTCTCAACAGGATCCTCAAAAGAAAAAGTTCCAAGAATAGCCTCATTAGAGAGAAACGTCTCACATAAGGATCAGGAGAAGCAACATCTCCAAGCCAAGGGGATTGCACATACATGTCAAGGTATCTACTTGAAGGAGTAGAGTTAGAAGAGGAAGCCGAAGTTGGGATGATTTCAACATAGTTAAGCTCAGCAGGGCTTAATGGCATAACATCACCCCAAGAATCTACCTGATCGAGGGGAGGAATCACCCAAGGATCAGGGTTAATAGAGATCATATTGATGGAGGCGACATTAGGAGGTGGGAGTGGAAAAACACCCATGAGGGCAAGAGCTTTAAAGAGCCCGGCACCCACAATCTCATAAGGAATACTGGTATGCTCCACATATGGAACATTGCCTTCCGAGGAAGAGGAAGCAAAGAAGGACAACTAATCGACTGTAACAATTTTCCCCTGATGAGGAAAACGGAGTACGTGGAACAGTGAAGAAGCAACGACATGCATAGCATACGTCCAACTTCGACCCAGTAGAAGGTTGTAAGTCAAATTGGTGTTGACAACCTCTACTTCGACGTTGACCGTCTTGCCTTCCAAGGTGATAGGCAAGCTCGAGAGAATACCAAACGGACGAGAATCTCTTCCATCAAATGCCTCCAGGGTATTCGAATATTGACTCAAAGATGGAGAACCAATGGCTTTCCAACAAGAAACAGACATGATTCAAGTCGAGGCTCCTTCATCGATAACAGTACAATGAATAGTCTTTGAGTTAATAACAACCTGGATGAGAAAAGAGATCTGGTGAGGAAAACACGACACATGATTTTCAAGATCGAAAGTAATCAACTTAGAATCAGCCGGATCAATTCCACCGATGGTGGATAGTAATGACTTCCATTGGGGAGGACAACTCTGGAGAACCTCCAATGAAGACATAGTCGAAGGAGATTGGGCTAGATATTTGACAATACTATAATGTTATGCGGCACAAGTATTGGATTATAGGAGGATTTCCGTAGAACTCCTTAGGAGGCGGTCGAATGATAGACTCATTACTAGGCCTTTCAATATGAAGAGGGCCAGAACTGGATGGGGGAACACTAGAAGGGACTTCAGGTTCTTTCCCGGCCAGCGGAGCATAATCTTTCGATTGAGTAGTCACGTGAATAGGAATAGTCCTAGCCATAAAGACTTGGGAACCAGATGAGGAAGAGGATTGAGGCTGGTCCACCATTTGAGTTTGCTGGGAAGGAAAAGGTTCTTTAAGCACAACAGGAATCCTTGAAGTCCCCTTAAGCAAATGACTTACTTCGGACCATCGAGGACAGTCCTTAGTGAAGTGATCCTCATCACATATAAGACAAGGATACTTAGGCTTGTGTTTCGAGAAGACTGAGCGATGGAACCAATAACACCATCGATAGAAGGTGTTGGTGGAGCTTTAGAAGTTCCAGGTTGTGGAACATTGGGTAAGATATCATAAAGCATGCCAGATTGGGAATATACCAAATCAAGATATTGAGCACGCGCAATGGCTTGCTCTTCAGTAACGCATGCCCCCATAGCAATATCTCTGGCTATTGGACCAACAAAAGAGGTAGTGAACCAATCAGTCAATAGCTGATCAGGAATCCAAAACTTGATCAAACAGTGATGCCTTCTCCATTCATGAATATGATCAGAGATGTGGGTAGTCGTGTCCTGTTTCAGAGAGGTAAGAATATGCGTTCCCGTTTCGTAGCGAATCAGTAACTAAAAATGCGTGAAGAATGCCATCGCAAGAGAGTTAAAATCTTGGAAAGTCCCACGAGCGAGTTCAATGTACCACTTTGCAGCGGCACCAGTAAGAGTCCTTTGGAAAAGACGGAGACGAATAGAATCGTCAAGCCAAGAATTGGATGAACACCAAAGGTGATAAGTCATAACATGTGAATGGGGGTCTTCTCCGGACTTGCCTTCAAACTTAGGAAAGTCACCAGGGATCTTGGTTGGAACAGGTAGCCAATATGGATTATGAAGTACAGGATCATTTGTCAACTTCGACACATCGGGAAATTCCAAAGTCGCAAGAAAAGGTAATTGAGGATTGAAAGACATCACGGGTCTTTGATAAGGACCAACGTTAGGATTCCAACTAGGGCCTTGTTGCCCCCATGGATTTTGTCTCGGAGGATTTTGTCCATAAGGGTTAAAGTTTGGCGGATTTAAACCATACCCTTGTTGTTGACCTGGATTTTGACCTCGAGCAAACCATTGATTACCAGCTTGACCAACAAGGACAGCATATGGCTGCTAAAATTTTTGATAAGGATTACCCTGAGGTTGTTGATAGTTCTGATATGGATTACTCTGAGGCTGCCCTTGGGGTTGGTGAGGTACCTAAGGACCAAACTGAAACTGAGGCCCAAACTGCGCCTGGGGCCCAGGCTGTACCTGATGAATAGGTTGAGCTTGGAATCCAAACTAAGCCTAGGGACCGGGTTGAGCTTGGGGACCAGCTTGAGCTTGAGGTCTAGGTTACATTTGAACACTAGGTTAACTAATAGTTGGATTGACCTAAACAAAAGGTTGTCCTTGTTGAGCAACATGTTGGCCTTGTTGGAACTGAGGCTGGCCTAACTTACCAAAAGGTTGTCCTTGAGATAAAGGAGGTTGTCCTGGATAAACAAAGGATGGACCTATTTGGGCTAAAGATTGTCCTTGAAAGGGTTGTCCTTGTGAGCCCAAAGGTTGCCCCTGCTGACCATAAGACTGGCCTACTGAAGCAAAAGGTTGTCCCTGAAAGGGTTTTCCTTGCGAGCCTCAGTAAGAAGTTTGATTCCAGGAAACCGAAGGTGGAACTTGACTATCGATTGGAGCTATCCGAGGAAGAGGTCCAACATGATAAATATGAGTTCCATGCTGATCATAATAGTGCGGAGGGTTGTGCAGAACATAGATCTGTTGAGAACCTAGAGGGTTATAAGTCGGATTTTGAAAAGCAAACAGATATTTATCATACGACAATCCCCCTGGAATGGGGTTCGAGGAGATGGGTGCATTACCCGTAGGTTGACTAACTCCGGACACAAGAGGCGAAGGACCACTAACAATTGGTCTAGAAGATATCCCAGTAACAACAATGACCACTGAGGATGTGGTAACCGCACTAACAAGAGGAGCAGAAGATGCCACACAAATAGTGGGAATTGATGGAACATATGTAACAGATGTAATCTGCATCTGAGGAATGGAAGTCATGGCAGACTGAGTAGACATGAACGGCCCTGAAGTCGAAACCATTGTATGAGACCATATAGAGCTTTGGTATAGAGATGTAGCACCAACCAGTTCAGACAAGTGCGATAGCCAAGCGGTCATGAAGCATCTTGAGAAGTGTGGAAAGGGAAACCTTCTGGAGGAAACTGATATTCACCAGTTGACACAAGGCTCTCTTGACTACTAACAGGACTCGACTCATCCATGTCAGAAGAAGCCATATGAACTGAAGCACCAGGGGGAGTAGAAAGAGGATCTTCCTCTAAAAAGCCCCAAACATTGGGAGGAGTCCAATTGATATCAAAAGGTTCCTCACTCAGAGCTCAAGAGGCAAGAGGCTGAACACTTGGAACAATAGCAAGAGTGCCACTAAAAGATGATACCTCAGAAGAGACGTGGGAAGAAGGCTCTTCGCCACTTGGTAAAGACGATGGAATAGATGAGTCCGCCAGGATGGCCTAAACTCAAAAGACCAAGAGAGAAGATTAATTAAGAGGGCTTTAAATTCTTTTAAAGGATATTACTCACGATGTGGCCAAAATTAATAGGTAGGATGTTATCATGGGCAAATAAATTTTATGACACTGAAACAAAACTTTGCCTTTTCATGTTTATAGAGTTGAGAAAGGGGCAGAAGATGACTCTAGTCTCCTTCGAAGTTTAATGAGCCTGAAAGGACAAGTGCTCAGATGATCCCTTTACTTTTAGAGAGTCGAAAAGGACTGAAAGTGATTGCTCTGGAACTCTAAGAAAAAGGTTTACTAGACAAATCATAAAACTGCATATACACCTTGGTAGTAAAATCAAAGATAAATGACAAAGGACTTCCTGTACGGCAGCTGATCTTCCCGAATGTTGTTTTCAGTGCATTACAAGTCGTAAGGCAGCAGACTCGGCTTCCTATGGATAACAAGATTGCAACCTAGTGGGGTCTCCCATCATATACGTGACAGTACATGGAGCACAAGTTCGTACTAGCACTTATCGAATCATAAAAGGAGGAATCACCCAACCTTAGTGAAAACAACAGCCACTAGGTTTAAAGACGTCGGAACATGTCTCTAGCCTAGACCTCTAGATATATGAGCGTTAAGTTCCAATGCGTTTTTAGATTAATTCAATAAATTTTAGCAGTTTATCTTGAATTAGATCTCAGTTTCAAGGCCCTACCGAATGTATCTTCAAAAACTCCTAGAATGCAACTAAATGAGTAAAGAAACCATTTCTTTTCAATGAAGAACTAACTAAAGAAAAGTGAGAGGTTCACTTCAAAGCAATCAAAGCAACAAGCAAGCAAATGCAAGAATGGTACTTTTCGTTATTTCACAAGCAAACCAATCAAGAGGAAAGAGAAATTCTTCTATCTTTCACTAACTTGCAAGCAATCTAATTAAGAAAATGAAAAATACATCCTTTTCTTTTCAACGTCTAAATGTCAAGAATTTACTAATGCAAAAGATTGTTCTCATTTCCTAATGCAAAATGAATGCGATATTTGATTTTTCGAATAGATGACAAGCAACCAAATGCAAAACTCAAAACAATGCTAGTTTTAAGTCCTTTTCAAATGAAATCATTCAATAAGTAAAGAGAAACATTCCACTTAGAAACTAATCAAAGACTTAAAACAAAGAATATGTTTCTTTTTGCAAAAACTTGAAAGCTTTCTAACTGACTGGGAAGCAATGTGATCTATGCCAAAGTGATGGAAGGAAACCAAACAAACAAGACTTGAAAGTTTTGATAACCAAACATCACATACCAATCAGGAAGATGAAAGAACAGTCAATAAGGAAAAGCCTCAAACAAAGCAAGGGATCGCTTCAAACACAACTCAAAGGTCCAAATGAACAAGCAACCCAAGAAAAAGCTAATGCTTCAAGAAACCCTAAGGTGAACAGGTCACACAGTTCAAAAGGAGAAATCTCAAGGGAATGAAACCAAGAGTCAAATATTCCAGCAAACAACAATTTGACACACAATAAATAGGCAGAAGACAAGCTTAGAAGGATAGGACACACTGGCCAATCAGCAAATAGAACTTCAAAATGAAAACCTACAGGAATCTTCGCAAGCGTCAAACTAACAACATGCGCCGACAATGAAAAGTCACACCCCCTTAACTAGCAACTTGCGACGTTGTCGCAGAAGTACACCAGGAAACAATGCCGAGTGTAAATCAAAGTTCATCACCACTGAGGCGATTTAATCACTCCAAACAGTAGAAAGAGAAACTAATTAAATAGAGCAAGCGTGACTATCATCGTGACTATCATAACAGAAAAGGCGACGACCCCAGATCAGAGGAAAAATTTTAAAATTCAGTTGAGGAAAGGCCAAATCTATCACTTATGATAGAGGGAGGACTACCAGGAGTAGTCAAACAACCCACAATATGGAGAATTCTGCCCCAAAAGTAAAGGAGACAATAAACAAGCAAAGCACAAACAAATCAAGAGACAAAAGACACAGGCTTCCCAGCAGAGTCGCCAACTTGTGAAGCAGGTAAGTTCCCTTTGCGGACGGAGGAAACCCCTCTAGCCCTAGAGTGGGTCTAGTCACTGCAAGAACAATATCAAAGCAAATTCCCTTAGATAGTTAATGTCATGACGGCCTACCTTCAAATCCTCGTTTGTTGAAGTTCTCGTTGTGTTGCTCCAACTCTCTTCTAATCACTTTTGTACCTGAAACAACATGCAGAGAACAACAACAAACATAATAGAATATGACAAAAACGATCTACTTAAAGGGTCAAGGAACTTCAAGCTATCAATATGCAATTTGACATAAGATATAGGAAATAAATCGTTGATTTGTATTAATATGAACTGAAGTAAGACTTACAACCATGCCTTGACGTTGTAGGTCTCCTTGAAGGGTCTTGTCAGCATGTTTCCACAAGAATTCACTCATGAATCGTCTCCCAAGAGGATGAATAACTCTCTCTCTCCTACCCAAAAGGAAAAATTATGATGCTAGAACACTCATACAATCAAGCCAAATCCACACAAAACTATCACAGGCTAAGTTATATTAGAGGCTACTTCCAAACTCCAGTAGATCTCAGCCATGAAAGAGGTATTTATAGGAGGAGGAGCCTCCATAAGAGATGGGAGAAAGAGATTATCCCTTTGGGAGGTTGCACAAAGGGTGGAACAACCATCCCAAAGGAGAGAGCAGAGCTCATCTTATCCAACAACCAACCCTAGGACTTCCCATCGACAATTTGTTAAAACAAACTCGCCAAAAGTAGCTCGTCGTGAGTGAAACACAAGGACAGAGTGACGACGTCGCTAGGCTTAGTTCAATCTTGGCCATCTTCACGGGTGGAATAACTAATGACTCGCAATGACCCAAAAACAGAGGTTAAAAGGGGTCTTCTCCAGGAGTAATGAATTGAGGTATTCTTCCTGATATGACAAGGAAGACATTGACACATATTTTGTAGCATGACACAAAGCAGATGTCAATAACATAGACTGACATTGTCCGGGATCAGGGAATGCAGGGTCGATGACAAAATACTGTGTAACACATCCATACATGTTTGCAGGGTGTCCAAACATTCTTAGCAATGTTATGTGATCCAAAAATAATTTTTTAGTTGGAAAAAAACAAATCCTCTTTAATATCTCCTTTCTAGATAAACCTCCCATTTAGAGTTTTGGTTACAAATAATTTTGAAATAGTTTTTGAATTTAATATCTTGAATAAGTATTTCATTAATCTGTATCTAGATATGATTTGATGTAAACAACTTAATTCCCCTCTAATATCCATTGTACTTTCTTGCCATATTGGAGATGGCTACCCTACTTCTAGTTGTAGATGAGGATGTTATCAATTAAGATGAAAAGCATCCAAAGGAAGTGAAAATATTGTATATTGGGATATGGAATGTTGAGGGTGAATTGGTATGCCTATAAGAATTTCCATGAATTCATATGACCTTCACGGGTCTAAATTTTTTTCTTGAGAATATCCTTTTGTCTTATACTAGTTTGATGGTCTACATACATGCAATCCAACATCCTATAATTTTTTATTTATTTGATGTTGGTTTGACATATACTTTGTTAAGAAAACACTTATATTGAGGGATTAATTATTATAAGACAATGTTTTACTTATTTAAACATTAATCAACCATAATAAAATAATCACACATAAGATATATCAACTATAGAGCATAGAACATGAGATTTGTATGGAAACCCTTTCCAGAGACAACCACAAAAATAAACTTCTCGTTATAACTCTTCATAGGCACCAACTTACTATTACAAATATTTGTAGGCACCAACTTACTGGAGAAACCAATCCCCGCCGATAGAAATCCTTATAGGCACGAATCTACTCCTATGAATATTTGTAGGAACCAACCTATTCGAGACACCAATCCCCACCAATAAGCACCAAATTAGCAAGAGACACCAATCTCTTCACTTGAGAGGCACCAACCTTGGAATTTACTTCAAAAAATCTTCTTGTTAATTCTTCACATATGTGTTCTTCTTTTCACAACTCTCTTTTTCTAGGAATGACATTGAATCTTTTCTCATAGGTATCTGCTCTTCAAATTTTGTTTTTTATATAGAAGGGTATTGCATTTTCGCTCACACACCTTTCCTTCCAATTCATTTTGAATTTATATCTATTGGAGACCCTTCATGGATAGTTGCATATATTCAAAAGGACATGTTGGTTTTTATTAAAATAAAATATATATGTTAATCCCCCCTATGTTACCTTATCTTCTAGAATCAAGGAATAAATGCTCTTCCTCCTAGAAAATAGAAATTTACCTAAGATAAAATTGGAATTTAAAAATGGTGGTTTTTGAGCCCATGGTATTTCCCATCATATTACATATGGGAGAGAGATAATTATGTATGTGAATAATTATATGTTGTATTAATTTAAATAAGTACTATAATTAATCCTATGGATTATGTCAATTGACTCTTTGTATTATTGTTTCCTTAAATTCTACGTTGTATGTATTCTCATTTGACATCAATGACAATATTAATTATCATATATCTTCTTTGACATCAATAAAAATATTAATTATCATATATCTTCTTTGACATCAATGACAATATTAATTATCATATATCTTCTTTGACATCAATGACAATATGTTCAATAATCTCCCCCTTTTTCACTGATGGAAATCCTGCAATGAAATACATAATCCACAAGGAAGAGAAATAATTATCCCCCTTGCTATGATACTCCCCATTTGACATCAATGGAAAAAGGATGCTTCCCCCAAAAATTGTGCTTTATACGTAAGCACTTAGTGACTATATGAGTGGATATTACTCCCAATTATTGTCTAATATATTCAAAAATCGCTTTGGGAAGGAGTTCTATGAAAGTAGCCACAATTTGTATTTTAGTGGCAATACATTCCAACTTCACACTTTTTATGCTACTTGTTCTCTTCATAAGTGATGCTTGATTGTAATATGCTTTATTATTAGATGCATAACATGATTCTTTGAAATATTTATTGCACGTGTTGTTACAAAGTATTGTGATGGGGCAATCATATTCTACCTTAATATCTCTTAATTCATACTTCATCCAAAGAACTCACATGCAACATGATGTTGTTGCTATATAATTGGCATATTTCATATGGATAGAGAAACTAAAGGTTGTTTCTTGCTCTATGAAGACACTATACTATTTTGCACAAAGAATGCTCCTCCACTTCTACTTTTCCTATCATCAACATTTTCTACCCAACCTGCATTTGTATATGCTATTAGAGTAAAATATTCACCTCTTGAGTACCACAAGCCAAAGTCCAAGGTTCCCTTTAAATATTTGAATATTATTTTAGTGCTTGCACATGGGTTCCTTTAGGTGCATCTTGAAACTGTGTAAAAAATCCCACTTCTTACATAATATCTTGCCTTGATGTTGTCACACATAGTAGGCTTCCAATCATTAACTTGTACAATGTTTTATTTTCTTCTCAAGATTCATCATCTTTACTCAATTTACAACCTACGACCATGTATGTTGATTGATGCACAATCTTCCATTCTAAATTTCTCCTTGATATACTTAGTTTATGAAATGAATATGCCTTTTGTCAAATTGAGAAATTTGTAAACCAAGAAAGAATGATAGTTCACCAAGCATAGACATCTTAAATTCCTTTTGCATTTCCTTTGCAAACTCTTGGCACATTTTGTTTTTACTACTTCCAAAAATGATCTTATCTACATAAACGAAAATAATTAATTGTTTTTCTATTATTGTATTAATGTATAGATTGTTGTCCACAATTCCTCTTTCAAAGCTTTATTTTCATAGATATTTATCAAGTCTTGAATATGAAGCTTTGAGATCTTGTTTTAGACCATAAAGTTCTTTCTTAAATTTGCACAAATGATCCTTATTTTCTAATAATAAGAACCATTTTGTTGTTCAATGTATATATCTTCCTAAAGATTTCCATTGAGAAAGCTTGACTTGACATCCATTTGTTAAACTTTGAATTTCTTGTAACATACAAATTCCAAAAAGATTTTGATAGCTTCTAGTCTTGCAACCCAAGAAAAGATATTTTTGAAATCAATACTTCAAATTGAGAACAGCCTTTACAAACCAATCTTGCTTTATTTCTTATTAAATGCCCACCTTCATTGATTTTGTTCTTGAAAATCCACTTGGCTCCAATCACATTTTTATCTTTTGGCCTTGCAAAATGTTCTAATGTTTCATTCTTCTCAATTTTATTTAGCTCGCCTTCCATAACATCAATCTAATGCTTATTTTTTCTAGCCTTTGTAAAGTTATTAGGCTCTATTTTAGATAGAAAGCATAAGTTTTCATGTTTTGGTCCACTTGCTAACCTTCTTATAGTCTACATTCCCATATCTTTATCACCAAGAATTAGATTTTCTGAATGAATCTTTTGGAAAAATATAGATGGTACCTTTGTACTTAACATTCTATTCGTTCTTCTTCTTCATTGCATCTTGTTTCTTCTAGATGTTCGTTTGTTTGTGATTTCTTTTTGAGGCCTTGCTTCATCCACTTTTACATTGGCACTCTCTATGATTTTGTGTAATGCTTTATTGTAACATCTATAGGCCTTGTTTTTTTATGAATAACCAAAAAAGATACCTTCAACAATGTCAAAATTTAGCAGCTCAGGGAGAAATTCCCTCCTTTGGGAAGACCTACTCACCCTTTGGAGACCTTATTAGCAATTGGGAAAATTTAATTTTCACAAGGAAAATTATTATTTTTAATGTGGAACCATGTCTACACAAAAAGTACAAGTCGGCCTAAAGGAGGAAATTCGACCTCATCAACCACATATAAATACACTTAAGCTCACATCACTTGGAGGCATCACATCACATATTCTCTCTTCATTTGATTGGTTCATACAAGTCTAAAATTACAGGGTCTGATTTCACATGTGCGGAGGAGAGAGAGTGTTCCTTTTTTACCAACATTGACTTGGGGATGTTTGACTTGGATTTTGACCTATTTTTGGAGGTCGAGATGATTAGCATTTGGACAAAATTTTTATGGGAATGTTGACTATCTTTGACCACAAGATTGAACAATGCTTGACTACAGGTCTGCTAGGGTTTGACCATAGGCTTTCTCTTTCCTTTGACCAAGAGTTTGGGGCTACTTTGACAAGGTTTGACTAAAGGGAGATGTCGCATATTTTGACTGGTTGACCGAGATATTTGGAGGTTTATTTGACCATTGACCAAGTTTGGCTAGGGATACATTGATTATAGTTGACTTTGACCAGAAATTTCAGATTTGACTATATTGCTCATATTGGATAGTTTACTTGATTGGTCAAGGCTTTGACCCTTTGACTCATTGTTGATGTACTTGGACTATGTATCTCTATACTAAACATTTGATGAAAATCTAATAGAAGAATAATTTGGAAAGGGTTTTCCCCTATGTGGGGTTTTTCCCTTGTCTTTGACCAAATCTTTGTGTCTCTATTGTTCTTGGTTGTCTTCTATTGTGCATATGATTTTGTGTTCTATATACAATTTCTTACTGTCATTGGGTGATTGAAAATATACTGGATAATTGATTGTTATTAGAAGAATATTGTCATAAGTGATTGTTGCAACATGAACATTGAAAAATTAACATGGTACTAGATTTGAGTTGAAGACAAGCCCAAGGAGACAAGAGAAATCACCCTTTGAAGATCTCTTATCCATTGTTGAAGTTTTCTTTTTTTGGTCAATATGTCTACCTCATACTTCAATATTGAGGAGAAGATGAATGACTCATCAAACTATGTTGTATGCAGAACTAGGTTGGATGTGACTTTGGATGAAATTGATGTTTTGGAATATGCATAAGGAAAGGAACCTAAGCTTCTCGAGAACGTTTCTATTGTTGTCAAGTCAAAGTACAAGAAATAAGAGGTCAAAGCAAAGAAAAAGATTATTGATTATGTGAGAGACCAGTTGATTACTTATATTTCAAAGTTGAAGAAGTCCAAGGAAATGTATGATAAGATGGTTGGGATGTATGAAGTCAACAACTTGAGCCACATTATTTCCTTGAAGAATAAAGTCAAGGACATTAAGATGAAAAATGGAGAGATTGTGCAGTCATGCTTCATGAGGACATCCCAACTCAAGGATCAATTGTTGTCTACAAGAGAAGTTACATCTAATAAAGAGCTGGTACTCATTGCACTTGGAATTATTCCTCCATTTTGGTGACATTCATTACTACCATAAGAAATAACAATAGGTTTCCTTCATTGGATGAGCTAGTGGGCTAGTGTACTCAAGAGGACACCAGGAAAATTTCTAGAGGGAGAACATAAAAGCATGAAGAATGAGAACCCTTAGCATTTTATGCTCAAGAAATGAAGAGGAAAGGTAGAGGAAGGCCATATAAGTCAAGAAAATATACTTCTAAATCCAAGGACTCCAAGAGAAGATATAGAAAGGGCAGGGCACAAATTCAATGTTACAATTGCCACAAGAATGGTCACTATGTCTGAGATTGTTCCGAAAAGAGAAGTGCCCCCAGGTCCAACTACAACAACAACCATGTCTTTAACAACAACTAGTTTTGTGATAGAATAAGAAGAAAATATCTTGATCCCCATGATGAAAGTGATCATACTCCCAATAGAGTAAGGAACTCAAGGTATGAAAATAATGTAGCTACTACTCAATCTGAATATTTTCTTATTTCTACTCTTGCTAGTTCCTCTCCTCTGGATTTGTTTGATGGTTGGTATATAGTGGGGCCTTTAGAAACTTCATTGGTTATCATGAAGTTTTCTCCAACCTAGTTTAGAGGGAGACTAATTTGAAGATCATTCTCAGGGACAATTCTACCAATCCTATAAAGGTGTCTGGTTTTGTTTCTTTTCATTTGGAACATGGTCAAACTATACATCTTTAGGATGTTTTGTATGTGCCAGGATTGAAAAAGGATATTGTGTCTATATCTGCATTGGAGTAAAAAGGAATGAAATTTGCTTTTATAAATGGAAAGGTCGCCACCTAGCCAATAGAATCTAGCCTAAGGGATGCCTTCACTTTGGGATCAAGAATTGAAGGCCTTTATAAAGTTAATGGAAGACTGGTTTGAGCATCGATTCATAATAGTAATCATCAATGTGAATTGTGGCACTAAAGATTCACTCACCTTCATTATGAAGCCTTGCCTAAGGTGAGGAACACGGTTTATGGAATGCCTAAGGTTTGAACAAATCATGATGGAGTTTGTCTGGGATGTGCAAGTGGAAAGAAGACAAAGGGACCATACCATTCCAGTAGGAGCAGGATCAGTAAAATACTACAACTCATTCATTTTGATCTATGTGGACCCATGTTGGTGACATCTCTTGCTGGCTACATGTACTACATAATATTTGTGGGTGATTTCTCTCATAAGATATTGATTTTATTCTTGAAGCATAAATATCAAGAATTCAACATGTTCAAGGATTTCAAGGCACTGATAGAGAATCAAACTAGGAAGAGAATCAAAGTCTTTAGGTATGATAATGGAGGATAATTTATTTCAAATGATTTCATTGACTTTTGCAAGTAAGTTGGAATCAAGAAGGATACCATCATGCCTTATAATCCTGAGCAAAATGATGTAGCTAAAAGGAAGAGTATGACTATCATGGAAACTTCCTGGGCTATGTTGCATGATAAAAAGTTATCGAAGTTTCTATGGGAAGAAGATGCAAACATTGGTGTCTACATTCAAAATAGGACTCCTCATAAAGCCTTGTGTGATTAGACTCCCAAAGAAGTCTTCACAAGTGTGGGGTCCGACGTTGGACACTTGCGGATCTTTGGTTGTCCCTTATTCTTTAATGTGTCGAAGGAAAAAAGGAACAAAATGGAATCATCATGGAAGAAAGGTACATTTGTTGGATATTGTGAAAATTATAAAGCTTATAGAATCTATGTACCTGGTCAAAGAAGCATAAAATTTAGCAAGGATGTGAAATTTGATGAAGATGTTGCCCTTGGAAAAACAAGGGACACTCCTTCCCCTACCAATATTGAGAAAAAGGATGATGCCATGGAATACTCTCTTATGCTTGAGCCAAAAACTAAACTTGTTGATGATCCCTTAGAACCCATGGACTCCTTGGATCCCCCTCTATGTGATCCTCTTTCTAGGAAGATACCACTATGGCTTTGTGACACCTTATAGGATGTTCAGAGGCATGTTGTTGCAAGAGGAACTTTAAGGGAAAGCAAGAAGCCATCCTAATATTAGGGATGTATTGTAGCAATCAGCAACATGATATAGACTAAACCACACACTTTTGAAGAATTAGTAAAATAATAGGTATGGAAGGATCATATGGCCGAAGAATATGAATCTATCATGAATAACGACGTGTGGGAAGCGGTTCCGAGCCCTGAAGGGAAGTTCATTGCGACTTCAAAATGGTTGTACAAGATTAAGCATGGTGTTGATGGAAGTATTGAGAAATAAAAGGAAATATTTGTGGCTATATGTTTCTCCCATAAAGAGAGAGAGAACTATAATGAGATTTTTTCACCAATTTCCCTCTACACTACCATTCGATCTATCATTGCACTTTATGCTAGCTAGGGATGGACACTTCATGAGATGGACATGAAGACTACGTTTCTACATGGCATACTCAAGGATGAAGTATATGTTGAGAAACCACAAGGCTTTGATGAGAATGATAGTAAGACTCACATATGCAGGCTTAAAAAAAAACTTTATGGATTGAGGCAAGCCCCCAGGGCTTGGTATGCCCACATTGATATCTACCTAATGAAGATTGGATTCACGAGAATCAATGCTGACTTGAAACTCTACTTCAATTTTTCTAAGGTATGCCCCTAATTTTGGTATTATATGTTGATGATTTATTATTGATAGGTGGAGAGCCTCTTATTCTCGAGTGTAAGAAGGAGGTGGTCTCTGAATTTGAGAGGAAGGATCTTGGATTGATGCACTACTTCCTAGGCTTAGATGTGTGGTAGAGACTAGGTGATATTTTCCTTTCTAGAGGGAAATATGTTTTCAAGCTACTGGAAATATTCGGAATGGTAGAATGTAAGTCCATGGCCACACCGATGGAATTGAACTCCAAGAAGTTATGTGGTGAAGCTATGGGACCCAATCTGGTGAATCCATCTGAGTACCAACAGTTGATTGGGGCGTTGATGTTCTTAGTGAACACGAGACCAAACATATGTTTTTCTATCAACAATCGAGTTAATTTATGACTGAGCATCTACATGCACATTGGGTTATTTCCAAGAATGTGTTGAGATACTTACATGGGACTATTAATCTTGGACTGAGATACACTGTCGAAGATATGATACTACATGGATATACTGATGTTGTCTGGGCTGGAAATGTTACTAACAGGAAAAGCACATCAAGGTGTTGTTTTAGCCTGGGGTCTAATCTTGGATGAGCAGGAAGCAAAAGTCCATTACCCTTAGAATGACTTAGGTTGAGTATATTGCTAGCTGTGAGGTTGTATGGTTGACGAAGCTCTTTAGAGCACTGTTTAAGCAGTTATTAGATACAACAGTGATATATTGTAACAACAAGAGTGGGATCTGACTTTAGAGAATCCAGTGTTCCACAATAGGTCCAAGAATATTGATATTAGATATCACTACATCTAGGATATGATACAAAGAGGAGCAGTGAGACTCCATCACATTTTGATTGATGATAAAATAACAAATATTCTTAGCAAGCCTTTTCCAAAAGGGAAGTTCTTGGTATTTCAAGAGTAGCTTGGATTGGTGAATGTGACCCTCCTAAGTAAGGGTCATGACTGATCGTGGAAACTGAGTTATGCTCTTTCCCCCCATTTGAGCTCTCAGGGGGAGGAATTGAGCCAAAGAGCTCTAGAGGTTGATGGAACTCATGGACAATAGGTGTGTCTGATTCTTACCTTACAATGTGTATCTCCCTTATTTTTGATGTAGGGTTGTTTATGATCCTTAACGAAAATGGTAAGTGTGTATCTCCCCCTACTTTCATGCCTGGGACTTGATTGAGTATACCCCAGTATGCATTCTACCCACAAGTTGGGATTCTTGGGATTGCCACCCATATGGCCAATGGGTGAGGAGACTTGGGCATTTTTTATCCTTACCTCTCATGGTAAGTATGTATCTCCCCCAAGTTCCTTGGGCGTGTCTGATCCTTACCTCTCATGGTAACTGTGTATCTCCCCCAAGGTAGTGGATGTAAGTGTTATACCACTTGACTCTTAAGGATCAGGATGGGGAGATCAGTGGAAAATAAGATAGTTGTGATCCTTACCTCATGGTAAGTAGTATCCTTCCTATTTTCATAGGATATAGGGTGGCAATTTTATCTCCCCTATGATGATTCTTATTCTTTTAATTGAGAGTGTTCAACAGATGAGCAAATATAAGCAGAGACATGATATGATATGATACAATAATGATGATGACAAGACATTCAAGATGAGATTGATGATGTAGTCAAAAATTCCTTCCTAGCTAAGAGGGAGCGTTGAAATTTGACAGCTTATGGAGACATTCCCTCCTTTGGGAAGCCCTCCTCAACCTGTGGAGACCCTACTTGTCCTTAGAAAATTTTAATTTTCACAAGGAAAAATATTATTTTTGATGCGGAAACATGTCTACATAAAAAGTACAAGTCGACCTAAAGGAGTAAATTCGACCTCATCAACCACATATAAATATGTTTAAGGTCACATCAGTTGGAGGCATCATATCACATCTTATATGTTCATTTGATTGGTCGGTAGAAGTCTGAAATTGCAAGGTCTGAGTTCACATGTGCAAAGGACAGAGAGTGTTTCTTTTGACGAGCATTGACTTTGGGATGTTTGACTTTGTTTGGCTTGGATTTTGACGTGTTTTGGGAGGCAAATTTGACTCGCATTTGGAACAAATTAATCTGGGTATGTTGACTATATTTGACTGTAGAATTGAATAACGTATGATTGTAGGTCTAATAGGGTTTGACCGCAAACTTTATCTCTATTTTAACCAAGAGTTTGGGGCTACTTTGATAGGGTTTGACTGAAGGAAGAAGGTCACATATTTTGACTGGTTGATAGAGCTCTTTGGAGGCTAATTTGACCATTGACTAGGTCTAGTTAAGGTTGCATTGGCTTCTGCTGACTTTGACCAAAAATTCCATATTTGAATTTTGACCAAATTTGACTATATTGTTCATATTAGATTGGATATTGGATTTTGAATTGGTTGGTCAAAGATTTAACCCTTTGACTCATTGTCGATGTACTTGGACTATGTATCTATCTTCTAAACATTTGATGACAATCTAATAGAAGAAGAATTTGGAAAGGGTTTTCCCTCTCGTGGGGTTTTTCCCTTGTCTTTGACAAAATCTTTGAGTCTCTATTGTTATTGCTTGTCTTCTATTGTGCATATGATTTTATGTTCTATCTACAATTGATTACTGTCTTTGGGTGATTGAAAATATACTAGATAATTGATTGCTATTGGAAGAGGAGTTGTTATAAGTGATTGTTGCAGCATAGAACATTGAAAAATTAACAAGCAACTTTGGAGTCAAAATTTCCCAATCCTCGTCATCTCTCTTTTTGAGCACTTTCTCATGAAGAATTTGAAGTATTAACTATTGCTAGTCTACCCTTCTATAATTCAAAATGTTTTATTGTTGTTGTCTTTGATTTCTCCTATATTTAGAATGAAGACTATGATGTTGACTACTTCTCTCCCAAACTTGTTTAATAGCTTAGCTTCATTCAACATTGTTCTAATCATCTCTTGTACAATTCAATTCTACCTTTCTACCACTCCATTCTACAATGTAGTTCTTGCAATTGAAAAATATTTCTTTATTCCATAAAACTCACAAAATTCTTTAAATTCATTTGATATAAACTCACCTCCTCTCTAGTATTAAACATTTGACTTCAAATTATTTTAATTTTTAATGAAAGCTTTAAACTTATCAAATGTTTTAGATTTATCTTTGAGAAAAACAACCCAAGTCATTCTTGAATAATAATGAATGCCCTATTACATATGCATTAAAATCCGATGACATTTCACTGATATTTGACGAAATTATGTGGGCACTCTGAAGATGAGTGGGCTCCCCATTTAGTAAGTCAAATTTCGTCGGATAATCCAGTGAACATATTGTCATCAGATATATGAAAAAATTACGTTTGAAGCTAATCATCAAATATCCAACAAAACATGGATTGTAGTTTTCATCGATGAAACTAAACTGCCTGTTGAATTCCCGACAGAAGATCATTAGATTTCCCGGCAAATATGCGACCATAATTTTCAGAGTTGTTAGAAATTCAACTGAAATTTTTCGAAAATCCCATCGACTATCTAACAGAAATTCTTCGGCATATACATCGGATGTCTGACACAAATTTTTCGGAATGCTCATCAGATATCCAAATGAAATACGTCGGAATTCCTGTTGAATTCTCGACAAAAGTTTGTCAGAATTTTGGTTGAACAGCCTACCTATTTTTGTTAGAATTCCCATCAGATGGCAATAGAAATTTGTCATAATTCACTTCAATATTTGAAAACAAAAATGTCATAATTGCTGTCAAATCAACAAAAATTTGTCAAAATATCTATTGAATATTCAACATAAAATCATTGGAATTCTCATTAGATATTTGACTAACCTGTAGTTGTTATTATTATTATTATTATAAAAGTTTGTGAAGATGGTTTGAATCATTTTTTTTTCTTATTTATCTAATTAATCTTTTTTACGCTAATTTTTTATTTTATGGATTAGTTACCTAATGAATCAAAAACGATGATATATAGACATATTAAATGTTCAAAGGGATTCCATGGAGATTATGTTAGAAGAGGTGTGTACTTACCTTGTGTAGCTACATCACCTTGGAGCCTTTATTATGCATGACATCAACTTGGAGTGTGACACGTACTTTATAATGGAGAACTTCACTTGTATTGGCCTACAAATGCTCAATGTAGGTTGCTTGTAAGGGCTTGGACCCACGTTGTATTATTTGCCTCTCTTACCTCTCATATAAATAGAGGAAGAAAAGGGTCCTTCTCATCATCCTCATTGTATTGCTTTCTTTGTATTCATCTTCTTAGGGTGATTCACTAGGAGGAAACCTTAGAAGAAGCATAAATGGGAGGAGGACACATTTCTTGGAGATTGATCTTGTGACTAAGGGTTACTCTTGTGAAGAAAAATACATTGGACATGATCAACACATAACATTCATATCATTGTGTTCATTCTCATATTCACTCATGTGATGAGGTGTGACCTACAGAGGAGTGTGTACTGGTCTTCTCTCTCTCTCTCTCTCTTCACTTGTACTTGATCTATCTATTTTATGCACATCTCCATTATTGAATGCATATTATTAGACTTCATCAAACTACAAGATTTTTCAATACCTTAGGGGTATCAACTACATGCCCTTCATTACATAGCAGTTTTATAACACATTTTACTAAAAATAACAATAGCCAACTAGTGGAACTTTTTAAAATAATGGAAAAACCACTTGCTAATTCATTGAATATACTCACACATAAATAATTGAATAAAAATGAAAAACAAAAAGATGACAATATGAAGATACCAAAGAGATTCTTCTTTCATAACTTTAGAATAATTTAGAAAATGGCCATGGTATTTCTTTACATAGATTTTATTGAACACCAACAAGAGACAAAGGGAACTAGATTAAATACTTATAAGTTTTCCAATGTTTTTGACAAGGAAGTGAAGGTCCATAGAATAAATAAAGAATCCAAAAATGCAACTAGTAGGACAAGAAAAAGCCTCGCCTTCCCTAAAAGATTGTTAACATTGCCAACATTTTCCACAAGCTCCAATGCCTCTGAAGCAAAAAGGTAGATTGCTACTAGAAGGATCACTATAGATGTAAGTCCACTAAGTGTTGGTATTACTACACCATAACCCATGGAAATCACAAGAAGAAGAAGGTCAAATAAAATCTTCTTAACAACTCCCAATGTAATTGCCCAAATAGTGATATTTATAAGCTTGTGTCCAGTAGCATTCAAATTTGCATATTTAAAATACAACATAGCCATTTCCCACATGCCAAGAGGAATTACTATGGTAATGCATTGTTGAAGTTGTAATATATCTCTCCAAAAACAGACATACCAGAAAAACCAGACGAGTCTGAGCATAAGGTATGCCAATGACATGAAGCCATAAAATTTCAATAATGATGCCATCCTCCCATGCAAATAACCCATTGGACTCTTCCATATAGCTCCCCCATTGATCAATGTACTTTAAGTTGGGGGTCACAAAACATGCAGTAAAGGTTGTACATGCTCAGTTTTTTGATTGGATGATTTCTGGTGTCATTCTTGCCACATCATTATTTCCCAGAAAAAAGATTGGTATGTATTGAGGCCAATCTTGATCATCAGAATGGTGGATAATGGTTTTCCCTTATTTACAACTATCTACCTTAGTAATATCATGTGTGCAATAGAGAGCAATAGAACTAACAGATGTGGAAACCCCAATCTTATCCATGTCCTTTATTTCAAACACTATTGCTTCAATAAGTCTTGTGTCTCATTGAAAAATAAAAGGGCTTTTTTTTCCAAATCTATTTTTTTACTAACATTATAACCACTATAAAGGTAAATTTTCAGATCTCATTTATGTTGGATAAGCATCCCTAAAAGGATGAAACTTATCTAGACAATTTGGTATCTCTTCTCTTTGGATTGCTTAAAAGATTGGGTTGTTAGAAGGTGAAATATTATTCTCTTTCCATCATTGTTTTATACTCTCTTTCATAATAACCTTAACGCTGAAAATTCAAAGAGTTAATATCTAGAAAACCTCCAATCAAAGAGGTGAAATTTTTTGTTTGGCATTGAATCTCCAATTCAAAAAAATTCAACAAAGTCAAACCTACAATGGTCATGATAGTCAAGCTAATGTGTATGATCAAAATAATAAATCACTGACAATAATAAAATGATTATTGCACTGCCCAACGCTACTTCAGAATAAAATAGAATTACCATCAATCATCTATTGGTATTCAAGGAAAAATAAAGGACTAGTCTAATAAGGCGGAAGAATTGCCCGAACGGCCAAAAGTGGCCGGAATCCAGGCAAAAAAATTTCAAAAAATCTTGTAGAGGCATTGTTTGAATAGTGTTTTTGATGGTGGAAATGGATTCAACACCATCAAAAACGTCTAGGACACCTATAATTTTGAAGTTTAACAACTATAACCTGGATTTACGAAATTCCTTGCCGAATTTTCTCTAAATATGACCGGAATTTCCGTAACTTTCCGGGCAACTCCTCCGCCTCGTTAGACTACTCGAAAAACAAATAAAAAACTCATTGTTATTAATAAAATGATAGTTTTGAAGTGATATAGATCCGCCCGTACAAAATTAAAAAAGGGTTTGAAAAAATCAAGAATTCTCATCATATCAACTAATGCACATATCAAACACTTAGATTGTGTTGTCACAATAATAAATACAACACGGGCTTTTCATGTTGCCATTTTTAATCATGGGCATGATTTATATCAAGTGTATTTAAAAAACATTAGAAGTATTTAAAAATAAATATTAAAAATAAACTTCATGGAAATTATTAAAAAATTTCATTCATGAACAAGGGTTACATAGTAGTTAGTCCTTGTCACTTAGTTTAAATATAGCTAAATTAAAGTAGAAAACAATAAAATACGAAGATTTAAAATTTTAAAATATTATAATTAGATTAATTTTAAATTGTAATTAAATGCATTATTAAATTTTGTAAATTAACATCATTTGTATTGCAAAATAGAAATAATTATTAATAATTACATTTGGTTTTTTATAGTTTGTGGATATGGTCTTATGAAAATCTTATTATTGGACGTGGGTATAGATGTCCTATCATAAATTTTTATTATACCTTAGTTTGTGAATATGGGAAATTTGTATTTATTCGTATTACAAACATCTTATTATTTTGAATATCATTCATTCATTAATAGTGTAAAATCTATCATATGTGGTTAAGTTCGCACAAAAACTTAAGTCACTTCTACCCCTTAAATATATAATTTAAAAATAAAAATATATCTCTCACATACCATTAATAAATCTTCTTAAATTACATATGTGATTTTAAATAATCATTTTAAATTATATATTTTCTATTAGATTATATTAACCATTAGCCATTTTTACAAATAGGAATATAACATGATTATACTCATTAGCAATAATTTTATCACCTTCCGAAAACAAATTGTATCATAAATGCCCATTTTACACTTTGATGTGATCTATGTACTTTTGGTTAATTAATAGAGGTAATGCATTAATAGAGGCAAGGGGCAATAACATGTTCAATTTGATAGCCAATCAAATTGAACATAAATAAATTAAAATATTAAAAAAAAACATATATTTCAATGTGTAATGTTATACTATAGATTTTCTTGCAATTTTTTTTGATCAAACCCAAACTAATATAGGTTTGACTAAAAACCTATTACAATATCCACTACCATGCAACAAAGATAATAAACATAATATCATACTATACACAACTTAGCACAATGAATTATTCACAACGCTGGACACTTTTTAGAAAAGGTTAAATAACTAGTATAAGAGATTAAAGGTGTGAAGAATATTTTACCCAGTAAAATTGAGTTAAGGATATTGTTGCTTATAATAAAAAAAAGTTTAAAAAAGGGGGTTTATGGTAAAGACCTAAAGAAAAGGCACCTTTTAGTTAGAGTAATAAGTCTCAAGCCTAAATCATTAAAGCATATCATTAATTTTTTTGTGGTGCCTTTACATTTCATGCACCACTTAGGCTTGAGATTATAAACAAAGATACCACTGTGATGTGAAGTATGGGGCAGTCATTAGTTCATTTTTTAAGGAAATAAATTATCATTCCACTATGAACTTGGTTGTCGATTGTAGATTTTTGTGTGTATTCATTATATTGCAGTTTTTATATTGAATTTTTAATACTGAAGCATTAAAATGGTACACAAGTTATAAATTCTCCACATTTTCAAATAGGGATAAAAGTTTCATGGATCCTTATTCAAATAAAGTTGAGTGACAAAAATGATGTAGAATATTTTTGGCAAAAGAATTGTCTCAACAAATTTAAATCAAATATCTTGAGAATGCTACCAAGACCTTTAATACAAAGTGTATATAATACATTACAAATTAAAATATCAAGTCAATAAGGAAGATAAGTTCAAAAAATGATTATGAGACAGAGAATTCTTTTCAAGTCAAGGATCAAGTATTTATTCTACAAGATGTCACCATACAATGTGACCAAGAGTTGCAAAAATGGGATAAGAAAAAGCAAGCAGTCCAATGGGATCAATGATAAAATTTCAACAAGGTTTTATTAGACAAGGATAAGGAACTACTCGTCTAAAATACAAAACCCTGATGACAAAAATCGAAGCGAAAGGAAATATCAATTGCAAAAGTTAAAAAAGAAATCATCTACTAAACACTTGAATCAGGTATGTTTTCAGAAGTCGAGGAGCAAATTATGGATAAAGAGACTTTTACATATTCAATCACTGTCAAATTTAAGTGTTGCAATCTAAAATGTTGTTTCTCTACAAAATAGAATTGCGCTCATGGTTACTATGACACTATCTGAAATATACACTAATGAGCTTGTAATTATGAATTTATTATCTTAACAATTATATTTAAAAAATAACTAATCGTCAAACATTCTCGTAAAAGTGTAACATGTTAAAATAGATTGCTTATAGTTTGTGATTGGACATATCTTCTTTTGAAATTCCTTCAACACCAATTGTGCCTTCTAAAATAAGACCTTCCTATTCAATGTTATGATATTTTAAGTTTCTCACCTTTGTAAGTTATAGGTTGTGGTGATCATGGTCCAACTTTTCTTTTTCTTTTACCTTTTGATTCGTTGTTGTTTTTTCCATTTCCCTAAATGTCGTCAATGGCCTGCGTTTCAATATTATCTCTGAATCTATGAAATCATATTTTATTTCAGCTGCAAATATAGCAACTTCAACTCCTATTGTTTCAAATTCAATAAATGTTATTCCTTTTGATCACCTTCATCATCAAAATCATTAAGATTAGATCGAACACTACTTTGGCATTGTAAATTAATTAGCTTTGATTTGCTATGCACACTACACTAGGTGACTAACTTAAAATAAGCCTTTGAAACATAAAACGATTATTCAAATAAAAAGAATATAGTTGGAATAAGAACATAAATAACATTCACATACTTTGTCAATTGATGAAGAACACGATGAATAGACTTTATTTTCCCAAAAATCATAAACCTTATTTTTAACTCTTCATAGTCAAAAATCAAATGGGAAATTACTGACAAAGACAGTTCTTTGCAAACTATTTTCATTTTGAGGTTGAGAAAAGGCTTAAGTGACCATTTTTTCCTCAGTTTTAGCAATTTCTTATTCAACACCCACTCCTACAGTTTTTTCCTTTCAAGACATTTTACTATCAACAACTACACCCTTTACTTTACTCAACTCTCACATGTCATTTTTACCACTCATGGCCAAAGCAATGTTTGATTTTTTGCTAGAATCAATGATATTTCTAAGTAATTTCCTTTTAATGTTATCTTGTGAAATATGGCTCTTTTTTATCTCCAACTCCCACATAGAACAAATATCAAAGAAATTTTTGCGAGGAGAAGAACCTAAATGCCAGGATCAAAAAAATTTGGGACCACAAGAGAGACCTAGGGGCATCCAAGCAAGGCATAGGGTTTACAAAATTAGGGACAATGAAATACCTGGGTCAAGCAAGGATGACAAGAATAAAAGAATGATTAACTTCCAATGCATTTTTAAGAGCAAATTACCCCAGGAATGTCTCTAACCAAGAAATCCTAAGGGGAAAAATGATGTTGGAGCTAGGGCTTGACATTTCTCCAAATCTAGCCACAGGGTTTGCTTCAAATTTTGAGGACACTTAGAGGATACCCCAACACAGTAGCATGCCAACTCGCTTTTGAAGGTGATCATCCTAATGCATTTCAAACTATGCCCTACTTGGACTTCTTTGGTTAGGAAAGAAAATGGGAAAAATTTAAAGGAAAGGGTTTAAGTTTGATCAACTAGGATTAGGACCCAGTGCCTTGACAATTGGGAGAAATGGAGTCAACATTGTCTTTGATAAAGGAAATTAACTCTATCAAGGAGTAATATGAAACTTTACTCTAACCCTAATGAGGTAGCTACCAACAATAAAGGAATTTATACTTCATTTTAGCAAGAGATGATGGGGTTTCAAGGTTTTGTCTCCTCGGGTGAAATATAAGCCTGTATAGGCTCTAGATCAACTGCAAAGTGTCTAGTGCAATTATGTGGCCAAATGGGAAATGTGGTCTATGTGCATCCTCATCTCTGTATGATTGGTGCACGAACAAGTAATAGGTAGTGTTGAATATCCCATGGAGTGGAAATCAATTATCTACTATGGTGGAAGCCCATGGATCTCAATGCTCACCCTACAAGTGTCATCATGACCCTCTAGAGGGCTTGGATCCTAAATAGGGAGGCCAAGCCCAAGATGAAGACCCACCTACAATCCTATATAATATCCAATGCATCCCCTCAACTTCTAGTACAACAAGCCATTAGTGCAATTGACTAAATGAGATTGCAAATGAGGGGAAAAAGTGGACACTTCATACTAGTTTGTTTTCTTCATCAAAATTGGTGATTGAATGTTTCATATGATTCTCTCTATCGACACGAATTTGATTTGGTTTTCCATTGTAGGGAAGCCACATATGTGACCAATCAGTTGCAAAATAACCATGTAGCTTTTCAGACCAATCTTTGCTCAAAATAAGACCATAAAACTTAGGAATGTCAACTACTAATATATCAATTATCTGACAAACCTTAGAGTTTGAAGATAGTCTAATTAAGACATAATTCATTTCCCCTAAAACTTTGACCTTTGAGCGATCTAATTGAACAATTTGTACAACAAATTTATGGGGTGATATATTTAGCTTAAGGAAAACTGAATAATGCATGATATTAGATGATGCACCCGAATCTACAAAACAATTATGAACATTTTTGTTAAAAAATTCAAAAGTCAAGAGAAAGGGAAGAGTATGAGAGTTTGATCTGTCTCCGATTAGAATAGAATCTAAAGGATCAACTTTATCTGAAGAGACATTAGGAGGCTTACCTTTTCCTTTTGAAGCTTTTGAAGTAACAGCAGTGGGTAACGAAGATGCAAGAATTGCATTTAACTTCTTAAACAAGAATTTATGTTGTTGTTTCAGCTTGCTAACTTCATATAGGGATATGTTTGGTTTAACCTTCTTCATGTCCTCCACAATGTTATACTCAATAGTATCAGAGACTACAAGGGTTTTAGATGAAGAAGGAGGCTTAGAAGTAGTAGGATCAGAACTTGAGGGAGGAGTAGAAGTCTTTTTACTATGCTTTTTTCTTTAGTAGGAGGAGCAAGAGACTTCTATTTTTTATTTGCTGGAGGAGTATCAATAGGTATTTTAATTCTTGTACTAACAAGTAGGGCTTATTCTTCTTCCTCATTTTCTGATGAAGTTAAAATAAAATCCCACAAACCATGAGCTTCTTCTAATTATTCTTCTTGGGACTCTTCAGCGGATAGGCCTGATTCTTCCTCATCGTCATCCTGGTCAGATTCTATATTCGAAATGATGGTAGGTGGTTGTGATTGAGATGGTTCATTTCTTCTAAAAGGCCGAAAAGGATTTTTGGATGATTCAACAACCTATTTCTTAATCTCTACCATTTTGTTTGACATAGTCTTGAGAACCTTTTGTAATCCTTCTAGATCAAAAGGATCTTTTGGAGCTTTCTTCTTTGGTTCATCCTTGAAAGCGACTTTTTTGGTTTGCTTGTTTTCCTCAAGATATGTTTTCTTCTCGAGGGCAAGTTTTCTCTTTTATATAAACAAGGCCTCTTTCATATTATCATATAATGATGTTTTATTTCCCCTATCTACAAATATTGCAATTTTTGAAGGAAGGGCAATAATGTATCATTCAACTTGTACATCTATTCCAGGCCTAGAATTTGTTAGGGTTTTGTTTAGTAGCTTGTTAAACCTTGAATTGAAATACTTAATCTTCTCACTTGGATTAGCTTTAAGATTTGACAAATCGTTAATCAAAGTGGCGGTGGTTCGTTCATCTCCAAATTTGTGTAAGAATTTCTCTTCAAACATATTCCAGTTAGTTATAGACCCAGATGGAAGAGAAAAGTACCATGATGTTGCTAATCCTTAAAAAGTATAAGAAAAATCCTAACAACGCAATCTTCTTGATTGACTCCATTTAAATTTATGTCCAACATAAAATTATGAAGATGTTCCTCTACGGGGAGGCCATCAGCAAGATTGTATTTAGGAAGACATATTTATGGGTGTTTAGGTAAAGGGTGTAGTGGTGGAGCCATTTGAACTACCCCAGGATTGTTCCATGGTCTATTAACCATCCTGGGATTTATTACAACAAAGGAGGTTGTAGAAGAAGTGGAAGATAAAGAGGATTGGGCAGTAGAAGATGAAGAGGATTGGGTAGTGGAGGATGATTTCATAGTGTTACTAATTACAGGAATAGAGGAGGTTGTATAAGATGCAGAAGATGAAGAGGAAGGAATGGTGGAAGAATTCGTCACAGTGCTACTAATTACAACCACACTAGATGATTGTGTTTGAGAAATGGATGGGATAAGAGGTTGATAAGAAGAAGATAAAGAGGTAGAAGAAGAAGTAGGACCAAGAGAAGGAGTAAGAGGAGGAGATGATGATGTAATATCACTAGCAGAAGAGTGATTTTCTTTCTCCGATGCATGACCAATGGAAATTAAAAAGGTTTGACCCCAAGATTTTCACTCTGGCATCTAGTTAGTACACCAGAAGATTGTAAAGAGGATGTAACACTTCCTTTTGATATGTATGATTGAACAGTTTTTTCTCCAGAGATAGATATTTCCTCCAATTTATGGATTAAAGACTGAACTTCAGGGGAATATGAAAGTGGAAGTGTGCTAGGAGCATTGGTGGTTGTTTGAGCAACTTCAGATCATGGATTTGGAGATTCTGAATGTGATCTGGAAGTTGCTGGTGATTTTGAGAGGGATTGACTCTTTGAATGACCTTTTAATTTAAGAGTGGATCTTTTTGCTATTCATAGTCTGAAGTCCCTCCTTATAGCGCCAAAAATTTTGAAGGCTCGAAAATATCAACCTCAACATCAGGGAAAACCACCCAGTTGGGAACTTAGAGTAACTCCTTTTCCGTTTGAGATGGTGGCTCCGACAGGGTTGATGGGTTCAATTTCCCTTAAAACGATATATGAAAACAGATAAAATATATAGGTGTGAAGGTTGATGGATGTAGATAAAACAAAAATAAGTATAATTAAAGGCCTTACTGTATCAATCCTGAGACAATATATATTTTATATATGCAACTTGAATATTTCACTTATAATATGACAATGTAGATCATCAAATTATTCATGAATATAAAATGAGTAATGATAACTAATTTAATTAAATAGTTAATTAAATTAGTTGATATAATTCGTTGCACATATAAGATATCGTTGTTCGTCTATATACTTAAAAGATTTCGGTTAAAACACATTAATTCACATGCAATAACATATATGACAAACTTGAAAGAACATAATAATTCAACGCATAAACGTAGCATCAATATATAGGTAGTAGTACCCGATACACATTGACTCTGCTCATAAGTAAAATCAGAGTGGTTCTTCTTTCGATTAAGACTTGTTTTCAGCTACAATAGTGTAAACCAAAAGATTTCTTGCAAAAATTCAGAAACCTTTCTTCATAACATTAAAGGAGATTTATAGTTTGAAATCAAAACTCAAATATAGAAAAGTTCCATAAAATGTTGGGTGGTTTAAACAAACCACACTTGAAATAAAATACAAGATAGTAATAGCTTCTTGTTTTAACAAATTTGATCGTGACTGGGAGGAGGACTACATTGCCATTTGTTGATGAAGCTCACATATATTTGTCATCAGCTTCAATTCAGGTGGATGGTGAGGATCAATGCGCATCCGAGCAGTGAATAACACATTGTTGAGTGTTGGAAGAAGATGACTGGTGGTATTTGCAAGACACCTAAGCATCAACCACTAGCTGTGAGGTTTGACTAGGAAATTCCAATGGCATTCCAAGTAAATATTTGATAGGGCATTTATTCCCTCAGCCTTCTTCTTTGATGATGCTTGCAAAGTCCTTGTTAGCAATTTTACATCCGGCAAGGTATCTCAGGGCAGTCCGAAATGAGATTAGCCTACAGTAGGCTACCACTGATTGATTCAATGATGTTATTTGATATGTCCCTAGAACTATAGATCGCCATAGCTGCATTTTTGAGCCTAATTTCCCATTCTTGAAAGATAATGTATTTATGAGATTCTTCTATTTTGGGGAGATTGATTGATTGGCCCTTGGATTTGTCTTGCCAATCGATGAAGTTGGAAATATTTTCCTCTACTTCTGTGTAATATGTCCTCAGATCAGACAGTTGATCTACAAGTGAATCACTCGATTGACATCGGTCTTGAATGATGGCGAAATTTTGACAAGATACAAATTGTTGTTGAGCAGTGTAGGTTGTTTAGCTCTCCTGCTTCTCTCTTGAACTCAGTTATTTTTGAATTGGCCTTTAGTTGCTCAATATTGTGTTGCATCTCTTGTATTTGGGAATCTCAGCTCTTCATGTCAAATTCATATTGAATATTCAAGTTATCAAAATTGGTTTGCAAATGTGCAACTTGATCTTGTCATTGCTAAGAAAATTCCTGCTTTTCACTTTCCAAACTATGTTCAAGCTGCCTTATTTTTGCATCCTTGTCCCTAAGGATTTGTTGCACTCCTGAGGCTTTATGATTTGTTGCACTAGCATAAGCTCCTACATACTATGATAGTCTTCCTAGGTCTTCAGCAGGGGTGAATTGGGAATCTTTCTAGAGTACTTGAAAGGAGGCATTGCCATGGACCAAAGTCTGCCTTTGTTCAGTTCTTCTCCTTTTCCTCTGTTTGCTGACCACTAACTTATGCTTCTGACTATAGAATACATCAAGAGTAGGAATCTCCTCTATTTTAAGAATGACCTCAGAGGTCGGAAATATAGGTATGATCTCCAAATCATCAGTGTCCATAGGTTCCTTTGAAGCCTCAACAATGAACGAGGTCTTCTCTGTGATTTTAGGAGATTGCATATTTTTAGGGTCAGATTGATTGGGAAATTATTCCCAAATTTCTTCCAGATTCTTATCTGTTAGAACTTCCTTTACCTGTGAAGAAGAAGAAGCCTTTTTTTCTTTTGTATGAGCTACATCTGAGACCTGTGATATGCTCACCCATTTTTCCTACTTTATGCTCTATTGATTAAGTTGTAACAAATTTGTGGGCAAGTGGGAAATCCTTTTAGTCCTGTATTGATTGAACTGGTCAATTCTTCAGGACTAAACTACGTTGTTACCTTTTTCTCAATCTTTTCATAGTCGGAGGCTCACTCAAACAGGTCATCAAACTTATCAGGCTCATTTGTGAATTGCCTGAGTTTTTCCTGAGTTGTAACATTCTTTGCAGTATCAATGGGGTCAAACTGCTAATTTGGAATGGTTGGAAAGTTCATACGCTATATTTCCTCCATTTCCTTAGTAATATGCTTAAAATTCTCAAGGGAATAGACACCACAATGAAAGGGAAAGACATGACACATTGTTTTTTTTATTATCTTTCATGACCTTAGATAGGCCATTTCCCACAATCTGATAGGCTATTTCTCGAGCTAGGAGCTTGTCGGGAACATATAGGGGTAAGAAGTGTGGGTGTGCAAGGCTACCAAAAAACCCGATCATAGGTAAGGGACTCTTCGCCAAACCATATTCCAACTGATAATAGGTGATTATTGGCTTCAGGTGAGATTCTAGGGCATTTCTCATTAAAAACAAACTGGTGGATCAGAAGCACAACTCCATGGAAATTTTTGTAGAAATGGGGCTGATATTTTGACTCCCAGAGAATACTATGATAGATGTGGATAGGCATAGGGTCCTATATGGTCCATTTCCATCCCATGGATGGGAAATCAAAAGTGAAGCAAATAGCATCCATTACGTAGGCACTCATGTAAAATGGGGGAACAATATTTTAAGAGAAATAATAAATAAAATAAAATAAATAATAAATAATAAAATAGAAAAAATAAAAATAAATAAATAAATAATAAATAATAAATAATTAAAAAAAAATTGTGTTTCTTCCTATATTCTAGGATTTGGATACTTAAATTATTAGACAGAATAGTCCCCCAGTCCATAACATAACTATCAGAGGCTGCATCAATCAGGGGTACCCATTGGTTTGAAAACTTTTGGGTATTGGCATAACCAAATAATCTACATATCATGGCGACAACATAACAATAGGGTTTGGCAAGAGAAGCTATAGAGTACATACCCTTGTCCTCTCGCTTGTGCTTGCTAGCATCTCTTCTCCATCCTTTGATGACCTCAGATTCGTCCTAATTTTCCTTCATGAATTTCTCAATGAAATCCTTATCATATTTCTTTTGAGGTGACGACAACTGGTACATTTGAGACAAATCTTTGCTGGTGAAAGAGATGATGACCGTGTTCCTCTTGGTCATAAAGTTTTTGTCTGCAATGTTTAGATGGTCGACAACCCATCTGATCATATCCATGAAATGCAAGATGTTTGGTTGAGCAACAAATCTATGGAGGAATGAATTGGCCAAATCACTATATGTAGTATCGAAAACTGGAAATGAATCTTCAGCTGTGGCTACTCTTTCTGTGACCCTCAACTCTTCATCTTCGAAAAGTTGATACATGGCCTCCCAAGTAGAGGTTCTGACATCCAGGGTGCATGTGGTATCGGAAAATAGTGCAGGCAATTAAGCGGCCTCAGGGAGAGAAGCGACTGATTGTGGTTGAACAACAAATTTCTTTTTGGGTTTAGTCGACCGAAACATTTTCGCTGAATTATGTTTATCATGACTGGCCTGCCAAGAGAAACACAAGAGTGAGGAGCAACTAACACTCAGAGCAAATAACTTAGAGAAAATAACCAATTACACAATTATCAAAGACTTTTATGAACAGAATCTTTGGAAATTGTTAGCAATAATGAAGATGTGTATTAGATTGAAAACCATTAATTCTCCACATTTGGCCATTAATTGATAAAACATGAATTCACATGGGCCACATTACATGTCATCATATCAGAGAACTTTATCTGCGAAATTTCATTGTCACATTGTTAAAAATTTTGATATCGTTTACCTCTAATGAGCTTACAGCGCATAGAAGCTTAGAGTTATAGGTAGGAAGAATTATCAGAGGTTTCACATCGACATTTTCATATTGGGTAATTGAAAGGATAACTTCTGATCAGGAAACCCTGATATGACAATTGTGAAATGAGAGGCGAGCAGTATATCAAAGGTAGGAGATCGGAGGTGAGACGAATATTAGAGATTGGATGTTATGGTATTGGCGGGGTCACATATCGGAGAATGTAGTGGGCAAGGATTTTGGAGATTGGAGGATCAGAGGATCAAACATGGAAATCAAAATGAAAACGTTGATATGGGAAACCCCGATATGCTACGTGGCAGTCTTGCAGGATCATCCCTTTATTGCTATAACATAAAACAAAGAACTTTTATTATTTTAAGGCTTTAGGCCTTAGTAAACCTGATTTGGAAATGTTTTAATTAGAGTATTTCTTAAGGGGACATGTTGGAAAGCTTTGATAAAATGTTTTTGAATAGATTTTTAAGGTAAAAGCCAATGTTTAAAGGCTTAAGCTATGATATTTGAGTTCCGATTAGGGAAATATCGAGATTCAATCAAGTTTTTGAAATAACAAAATCTGAGATTACCTTTTTTTATTGGATTTTTTTTGGGTTTTATCCTAAATTTTAAAAGGGTCCCCATTATTTATTAGTTCTACTATTAATTATAATGGGGAGCTGTTGAGTAGTACAACAATTGGTGACACACTGGGAAATCGTTATATCTGTTAAAAACAAATGAAGGTTTAATCAACTAAACAAGAAGACTTAGAAAGATAAAAATTCTTGAAGTTTAGTTTGATAAAAGTCACTCTAGATAAAATAACTCATCATTTTGTAAATTATCTCATAACCTGTTTATTGATGAAAACCTTTGTTATCCATGTTTGTCATCTAATCAGTTATAAAGATAAAGTTAAAAACTACAGAAGTTTAGCTTTTAAGATAGACCTATTTGTCACTGGTAGAGCCACTACTACCAACGAGCATACATAGCCTCGACAGGCTTACCATTTAACCACAGATACACCAGTATCCCATCCACTTATAGTAATTTTTAGGTGTTTTAAATATATTTCTTTTAAATTTTGCTTGAAAGCCATTACCCTGGTTTGGTGACCAGATTATGAAAATTCCATTCACGGGTTATAATGACATTGAACAAGTCAGCTTGTGATGATACCTCTTGTCTTATGGTTATATAACTGTAAGTCATTCTCTTGTTTTGGTGGCTAATTTGATAATGTCAGTATCATTATTTCCTATGATAATGGTAAGTCGGCTCATGATGAGACCTCTTATTTTTCAAGCTTTATATATTTCTGAATTACACTCTAAAAAATTTTAAAATCAGTGGATGGGGAGGCATATTCACTCCTTAAGAGTAATGGATGACAATTGAAGTCAAAAGATGCTAAAACTTCATAATAGCCTTTACTTTTTTAAGGAAAACCTTTTGCATGATCAATCAAGGGATAACTAGATTTTATAAAGTTTTCAAGCTATGAAACATTCACAATTTAATGGATATAAATATTTCAGAGTTTTGTTATAATTGCAAAACTAAACCTCAATGTTATGATTTTCTTTCTAAAAATCTCTCGCTTAATTAGTCAAATCTCATTTTAATGATGAGAGACCCCAATATGAGGACAAAAGTGTATTACCTAACAATTTTAGGGCTAAGACACTGGTATATACATATGATTATTTACATATTTACAAAAGGATAGGTATCCTTAATAAAAATATTTCTTCAAAACTAGCCCATTAACAGGAAGAGCATCCCTCTTTCCTTGTAGATCTTGTAGAATAAAAGTTGATGGGCCTAGCCATAGTATTTGGAAATTTGAATGTTTTCCTTTCTCCTCATGGGCTTTGTTCCATTTCAGAACTAGATCACCAATTTCAAAAAAAATATTTTGTATTGAACTTGCATCAAATGTAGATTTAACCAATTGTTGGTGATGGGCATGGACTTGTCTAGCTTTATCTATTTCTTCCTGCAATTTAAGGATTTGAGAAATTATTAGTTGAAGAGAAGAGGAAGGGTTTTCTTCAATGGACTACACTAGGGCTAGTGATGGTATAGCTATATTAGGTGCTAAAATAACTTCTTTATTGTTGCATCTAAATCTTTCACCTGCAGCACAAGTGCAGTAGGAGACAAGGAAAGCCTCCTAATGACAGCCTCTAGGTTGATTGTAGATTATTGCCTAGGACATATTAAATAGAGGAGTACTTGTAAGGTTATATGTGAGGGGGTTGCAACACTCTAATTGTCATGTAAAAAGTAATATGAGGGGGCTTGGTTCAATTAGCTTTCAAAGAGGTAGATTCATGCCAATTCATGGATCCAAATGTTGGGGGTATATGGAGCAATCTCAAAGAGAAATGGTTTCTTATTTTGGTGGCCTACACATGGAAATGAGATAGCTTGAACTAAAGTTGAAGTGATGAAGGAGAGGGGGAGGAGAAGGAGGAAATTAGGTGCATAGGGTTGTGAAAACATAATCTTCAACCACTAATTTCCAACAGAAAGTGGAATTCGATGGATAGGGTTGTAAGCAACAAAGAATCCTAAACCATGTTTTTCTGATGAAATGATAGAAATAAAGGGAGTTGATTTTGTAGTTTCAGGCATGCATAGTAATGGGTATCAATCTCTATTCAACAGTTGAGGTAAGTCTGAGCCACCACAGGTATTGTAAGATACTCACAAACATAAGTAAATCTGAAGGATTACAAGTTCTACATGCATATAAATAACATAATTAATTATGTGGTCTTGCACAGGTACTCTCTTCTATTTAGCAGTGAAGACAAATCCATTAGTCAACAAGAAACATGGCAGTTGTTTTAATACTATTTCAGAGAAGAAATACACGGTGAAATGAGGTTACAGAAGGCAAAACTTACTGCACATTAATCATGTTAGGAATCAACAAGAAAATACCGTTTAACTCCAAGGTTACAATAACCAGTCCATACACTCAACAATGATATCAGTGAAACCCCCATGAACAAGAAAAATAGAACCAAAATGGCATCACAGAGTTCATCCCTCTCGGGTGAGAAATTCCGAAGCCTCTGTTATATATTTCATCCCCCTATTTATAAGAAGAGGGGGAGAGCTTTGAGTTACAATCAAAATATCTGAGCTCGAGCCCCAGTTGTCATGCTAGACTAGTTGTCTCGGCTCTGTAAGGATCTGTTACCACCTACCTAAAGATTACAACATGGATCGAATCCATTTCTTGGAAAAATACAGAAATAAATGCATAGAGAAAGAAAATCAAGAGAGGAAAGAGGAGGTGTCCCCTTGCTACTTCAGTGGAGGCCTTGGATAGAGCCATGTCCCTATTGTCATTAGGCTCTTTTCAGTTGCTTGAGGTAGTTCACTGCTGCTCGATCATTTCTGTCAATTTTCCTTTAAATGCCCGAGTGACTCATTTGGTGGAGTAGGGAGTGGAGTGGGAAAGGTGTGTGACCGTGTGTCCTTTGCTGCATGATGAAGTAGAGCACCATGCCATGCCATTAAAACTTATTTAATCCTCCCCATACCGATTTGTAGCCGCGCCATGTCTTATATAATATCACCAACCATTCGCCCATTTAAAACTTTGTACAATGTTATTGGTGTGCCGTGTTGCGGGCCTTTAAATTATTTAAAACAGACGAACATGCAGGAATGTTCAATTAACACTTATGCCCCCTTTATTTATAGCCCGTTTTATGAATTTCCTTATATGACCAGGGTTTGGAACCAAAGGTCCATGTTTTTGGCACTAAAGCTCTCAATAACTGGGCGGGGGGGCCTTTTTCTTTATATCACAGAAGTCCCACATTGGCTGATTTCCCAGACCTAAAATATTTATAAATCCCAACTTATTATATATCACATCCGAGGCCTTTCCTTATCGCAATCGCAATCACCGATAAGCCTGAAACCAAGAATCGTTGATCACTAATAAACTTGTTGACGCCATCACTGCCACATGTCAACATGTGAGTGGTGACATGTGGCACCCGGAAATAGCTCCATAGAACCCCAAAAATGTGAAAAAATGAGTGACACATGTCCACCTTCTACATCATCATCCGTACATGCCACATCATTTCTAGCGTCAGTTGCCATGTCAACTCGATGGACCAATCAGAGAACGCCACATGGCCCCCAGGAGGATAGAGAAAAAGGCTTGCCCGACCCTGTTTTTCCATGATTTTCCTTTGTATTTGGTTTTCTCGGCCCCCAGGCGATGCACCAAATTATCACACTATCAGCAGTTTGCAGGTCCTTTTAAGATGAAACCCCATCGAATCGTTGATGCCCCCTGGAAGAGAGAGAAAGGGGAGGCTCCTGCCTCAGTTTTTTCCATGATTTTCTTTGTTAACACTTTCCAACCCTTCCCTGACAGTGCAACAATATATTAGTGTTCAGGATTGCGATATGCCGATAACCTTAGCCGTGCGCCCCAAGGATCCTGTCGATGGCCGATTGCGATATATGCTTCGCCCGGACCCGCCAACTGCCGATATGTGATATCAGCGATGGGCGTATGGTTGCCTTTCATTCCGCCAATTCTCCTTACCCGCCAGGGAGCTCGATTTGCGATTGTGATAAGCCTCCTGGTCCCAATTGCGATTTACAAGTAGATAATGGATGAAGGAACATATTCTACGTTTAAGAAGAACCAGCTTCATGCTCTAAAACACCTTCCCGCAACACATGAAGGCAACTTGAACAACCAACCCCCTCCTTCGCATTACCATGTGCTCTTAGCAATGACCCTACTCATCTGGTAAACCTCTACCCAAAACTATGGAAATTTTACCAAAACCACCTAGTCACCCAAGTTGCTCAAAGAAGCAAACCTAAATGTCGGCACCCTACATGCACTATTTGCATAGGAAACCATCACAAGAGAAGGTTCTCCCACCTTCCTAGATTCCATGAATCATTGAGTTGTGTACATCGATTCATGAATGAAAACTCTTATCTACAAGACTCAGATACCGAGTCCATAGAACCCATCCCCCCACCGGGGGAAGACAGACCCCTAGATGTCTTATGCATGTTTGAGGAGAAACAACAACCAAAAAAAAAGAAGGGCCCCCGTCATTACATCTCACATCACCAACATCAATCCAGATCGAGCCAAAAAAGATCTAGAACCACCTGGCAAAGAAAATCACCCATCACGTGCGCCCTATGTGATAAACCCAACCATTTTGTAAATGAATGTCGCAAACTTAGTAAGTTGAATGAAATCTTCCACTTAGTGAAAATCACATGTTGTTATTGTTGCATCTACTCTCAATTCCAACACACAAGGAATTTCTAGTATCTTCCACGGTTTCGCGTAGAGAGAGAAATGTTAAGGCCAACCCATACAAGGATGCCACGTCACCCCAATACCACGACCTAGATATTGATACCACCATAGGATATTCCATCTCATGACGTCAATGACGCATAAACATCCCATACTAAGATAAGTATCACCTCCCATACAATCTACTCGATTAGTTCCGGACTAGTATGTGGAATTTGTACCAAAACCTCTCATAGCACTAAAGCGTCCCCTACGTCACATGCATTTTTGATCTGGGTTCCTTCAGCTCCCAGAATCATCTAAGATCTTTTACTTCTGTGATGTTGTTATAATTTCATTTTAAAGAGCATAAAAGAACATATGTGCATGCTTAAACAAGAGGAAACATGAAAACGATTAGCAAATCATGAACATGACACATTTGATAACGGAGTTCATCCAGTTTGGACTACGTCTTTGGGCCCAGTGTCAAGGTGGTGTTGGTTGCTTAATATAATGCTATAAATGATGATGATGTACATGGACAACACTTTGTCATAGCAAGGTCATATGACCTCAAACAAGAGTGGCTTGTCTCTCTGCGAGATGTTCCGCTTACAGGAATTCTTACTCAAGAAGGCTTTCTCTCAGCATGAAAACTTAACATGATCTCACACAATGTGGCAATGAGTATCCCTTCAACATAGTTACATAGGGATCTCCACAACAATACATAGCATGGCAAGCTAAATACATCTCACATAATGTGGAAAAACGGATCCCACAACATAACATCAAATAGGGATCTCAAAACATAATACATCATCTCAACACTTATGAAGAAAAACGTGACATGACTGATTCATGTGCCTTCGCCTCTGAAGTTTGCCGAAAAATAGAAGGCTCAACTGCAAAAAATGTCTGCACCATTGAATTTATGTCGTCGAGAGGTGTAAAATCGACTATCCATTTGTCGAATTCTGACACCGTCAAAATCTGGGCCTCTTGGAATCTTTTAGATTCCCTGTGATTCTCCAAAGATTCTGTTCTCTAGGTTGGTTGGAGATCTAAAATTCAGATCACAAATCTGATCTTTCCATCATGACCCTTGTGATATTCTAAGACTTTTGAGTATAAAGTTAGCTGCATTCTGACTATGGCGAATTTCAGCCTCCAAGGAATCTAGAAGATTCCCTCAAGATTCTTCAAAGATTCTGCTCTATTGGGAATATGAAAATCTACTGCTCAGATGGTAATTCTTATTTCACCATCATGTTCCTTGCAAAATTCCAGTTAAAATTACTTTAAACTTCATATCATTCTGACAAAATGAAAATTACCTCCCCATGGAATCTTTCAAGCATCGAGGAATATTCTCTACCTCAAAACACGTGCAAATCATGGTTCCTCCCTCTGGCATTGTTTCATGGTTCCACTACCTGGTGAGGTTCCATTCACGCTCAAGGTTCCACCGTGTTCTTCGTTCCATCGCTGCCTTTCCTGGGCGCGTTGTGGAAGAAGGTTTAAATAATGGATGTGGGTGGAGCTTCCCAAGAGGCTTGGGGGGCCTGTTAGCAATGGCCTCGGCTCACCTGGCGGAGGATGGGGTTCGAATCCCCTTAATGGCATATTATAGTTTTTGTTTGGGCAGTCGTTACGTCCTGTTGCCTGCCGATCCATGATTTGGTTGTCAAATGGTTATTCCAGGTGGCGGGTCCGCCTGGTTTGGGTGGCTCGCCCCCATATATGCCCGTTATGGTGTTTGGGGCTGGTGGGGGTCACGACTTGTTGAACCCCCTTTTTTTATATTATTTAATGTTAATATGGTTGTTGGGGGTGGCGGGGTTTGTGGCCCGCCCCCTATACATATATTCTTTTTGTTTTTTACATAACCATAGGAATTTTTGAAAATTCTCAAACCTAGAGGTTTTTAGGCATTTTAGGGATCCAACGAATTTGCCCGCTTCTCGGGTGCTAGGTTCCCTCCTGGTTGATGGTGAAACTGTAGGATACTCAAACCTAGCCCACTGTCCAACTTTGACTTTCTTTAACTTCTCCAAACAATCTCGGATTTTGGTGTCATTTGCATCGTTGGAATTAAGGCAACGAGCACTTCGATATGGTGTTGGTTCGAGAGCAATCCGACCAATTTGAATTTTGTCCATTTTTGAACCCTCTTGGACTTTTGCATGTGTCTGGAACCACCTAGATCAATCCTCCCCACTGAGGAGCTTTTTGGTCCTCCAAAAGCATGAACATAGTCTACAACTGTCGTGTACATTGTCTGCACACCCTTCCTTCTCCTTCACCTTTGTCCTTCGGAGCCATAAGCGATGAGCCGAAACCTGCATCCTCTGCAAACTTGTAGTACATTTTTGTAAATTACGTGCTTAATTACATGCTTCTACGAGAAGAGAAAGAGGAGAAGCGTCGATTGACCACTCTGATACCAAACTTGATCCAGGTTCCTTCAGCTACCAAAATCAACAAAACATCAAATAGGGATCTCAAAACATAATACATAATCTCAGCAATTATGAAGGAAAATGTGACATGACTTATTCATATAGCTTCACCTTTGAAGCTGGCTAAAAAAATGGAAGGCTTAGCTACAAAAACTGATTGCACCACTGAATTTCTGTCGTTGAGAGGTGTAAAATCGAATATCCATTTGTCGAATTCCGACACGTCAAAATCTGGGCATGTAGGAATCTTTTAGATTCCTTGTGATTCTCCAAAGATTCTGTTCTCTGGGTTTGCTGGAGATTTGCAACTTATATCACAAATCTAATCTTTCCATCATGACCCTTGCGAGATTCTGAGACTTTCGAGTATAAAATTGGCTGCATTATGACTCTGGCAAATTTCAGCCTCTAAGGAATCTAGAAGATTCCCTCAAGATTCTTCAAAGATTCTGCTCTACTGGGAATTTGCAAATCTATTGCTCAGATGGTGAATCTGATTTCACCATCGCGTTCCCTGTGAAATTTTGGTTAAAATGACTATAAAATTCATATCATTCTAACAAATTAAAATTTACCTCCCCATGGAATCTTTCAGGCATCAAGGAATATTCTCTGTAGAAAATTATTTGCCTCGAAAAACGTGAAAATCATGGTTCCACCCTCTGGCATTGCATCATGGTTCTGCTGCCTAGAGAGGTTCCATTCATGCTCAGGGTTTCGCCGTGTTCTCCGTTCTACCACTGCCTTTCCTGGGTGCATTGTGGAAGAAGGTTCACATAGCAGATGTGAGCGGAGGTTCCCAAGATGCCCAGGTGGTCTGTTGGCAATGACTTCGGCTCACCCAGCAGAGGATGGGGTTTGAATCCCCTTAATGGCATATGATAGTTTTTATTTGGGTGAGAGTTACTCCCTATTACCCACCGGTCTTTGGTTGTCATATGGTTATTCCAGGTGGTGGTTCGCCCAGTTCTGGTGGCCTGCTCCCATATACACCCATTATGGTGTTTGGGGCCAGCAGGGGTCACGGCTTGTCAGCCTCCCTTTTTTATATATTATATAATGTTGATACGGTTGTTGGGGGTGGCGGGGTTGGTGGCCTTCCCCCCTATACATATATTATTTTTGTTTTTTACATAACCATTGGAAATTTTTTAAAATTCTCTAACCTAGAGTTTATTAGGAATTTTGGGGATCTAACGAATTTTCCCGCTTCCTGGGTGCTAGGTTCCTTACTGATTGACGGTGAAACTGTAGGATACTCCAACCTAGCCCACTATCCAACTTTGACTTGCTCTAACTTCTCCATAAGATCTCGGATTTGAGTGTCATTTGCACCATTAGAATGAGGGCGACGAGTACTTCGATCTGGTGCTAGTTTGAGAGCAACTTGACCACTTTGAATTTTGACCATTTATGAGCCCTCTTGGACTTTTGCATTTGTCTAGAGCCACCTAGATCAATTTTCAGCATGAAAATCCCCCTAGAGTAATGAAGCACACAAGAAGAGTTCAAAGCCTCATTTGATCACAACATCACCCCTCGAACATATACCGGGGGGGAGTTAGTCCTCCACTACGATGTTTCCCAAGAAGCGGCAGGACCTGGAAAGTTTGAAACCCTTTGGAAGGGTCCATACATCATCAAACACTACCTCCTCGAGGGGGCATACATATTGTTGGAGCCCGATAGGACTTTCCTGAAAAATCTCGACAATGGACTTTACCTCAAAAATTCCACCCATAAAATGCTAGAGTAGACATGTATGTACCATGACTTATTTTTTATGATGACCACCTCACCATGGATTCACTCTAAATATCATTCTCTCATCATGTGTCAACATATGGATCCTCCGCCAGCTTACGATCATGGGTTTGCTGATGATGCATCTCGATGGTCGCAAAAACTCACTGCTGTAGCCTGGGCCATATACTCTCCTGACCAAACACCTCATCTCTTTAATGGACTTTGTATTGGATCAACCACCAACAATCAAGTAGAGTACAACATCATCATAGGCCTCTTGGTTGATGCCCACCACCTAGGTATCTGTCACCTGCATGTATTCCTTGATTCCCAACTAGTTGTATCATAGTTAAACATGACCTTTCAAGTCCGGGATACATGCCTTTTTCGAAAGTATCTTCATGCACAAAGGTTAGATAGACATTTTGATCATATCACATTTACACATATACCAAGGGATCAAAATCATACAGTTGATCACATCGCTAATCAAATCCTAGACTAGCATGCATCACATATATATAACCATCAAGATACATAAAACATCAACATAAGATACATCTCAAACAAAATGCAGAAATACACAAAAAGTATAGACACATATGACATATCATGAGAGCTGCCAAAAAATAATCTCGTATATACATCAAAAAATATATGAGTACAAAAAATATCACATCATCCATTGGCCCACGACCAGGAAAAATAAGTCAACAAAATATAGGGGAGCATCCTCATAATGGGTGCTTGCCTTGGTACATACATAATCTCATAACAAAATTAATAACATTAAGTCTATCTAGGGCCCTAGCAACCCAATCTCTGCATCTGGAGCCAAAATTGAACCAGTCGTAGCCATCGCCATGGCTATACGGTGCAAAACTGGTCGGTGTGCTCGCTCCAGTGATATCGTCGTCTCGACAATGACCTTTGCCAGCCTTGCCCATCCATCGATAGGAAACCCTCTAGTCAAGGTCTCCACCCTGCCCCACGTATCTCGATAAATATACAACTTAGCCTCTATAGTTGCCAAGCGTGCCTCTACAGCCTCAGCACACTCGTGCCATCACTCTGTATCCTCTCCTGCCACTGCGCTACTACCCTCTCCAGAGGGCCCACCAATCTCTAACTTACATCGTTGCGCCAATCGCTCAGGTCCACCCCAAGGCCCAGTCGGTGGCCTCACCTCCCTCGGTCTTTGTGGTATGGGGGCATCCCCTGGGATGCCCATATGGCTAGGATCATGGCCTACCAAATAGGCCAGTGGTCGCCCCCATGGCTCACATCTACAAGTAAACAAGCATGGTATCAACATCATCATAAATAAAACATCATAATGATACATGCAAACAAATATATGTATACAAATGTAGAAATCAAAATATACTTGCTGGTCCCCAGGCATTGCCCGAAAGAAGTGCCATATTTGGATCTCCCTGAAAGTCCACACCATGATAGGGATACTCTAGAATCAATTGAGGATTGGAGTTAAACCAATCCTCTACAATGGCATTCCAATAACGCCATACCTCACCACCCCCATCTCTCGGCATCGCAGCTGCCCAACAATGTATACATGGGTCCTTGGCAGGCCCCACTGGAACTACTAAGATCAGAAGAAGCATAACTACCTACTCATACATGATACTGCAAAGTACACTCCCATAGAAAAAACTCTTGAGTGCACCACGTTGCACCTGCGTAAGCTGAGACAACATCCCTTGATGCAATAATCAAGCCCAATAAAAAAAGTGCCCCACCTATAACTGTTGAAGAATCGCTATATGGGACCCCGAAGCTCTATTGGGGGATGTTGATCCCAGCAGCCTCACAATCATCACCAATGCTGCTTGCTCAACGAGATCCAACACAAATGTAATATTAATGCAACCCTCCTCATACGGGTGACGCCCATAATGAGCGACACCCTTTTCCTCTGCCCATTGATGAATATCTATGTGCCCAACTGGCAGTAGATAAGGCAAAGCCTCCCTGCAAAGCAGCAGACCAGTAACAAAACAAATATCAGTATGAACTGATATCGGCAAATCTGTCAGACGGATAACCATAACCTGTTGGTCCACATCCCAACATCTAATCAAAAAGCGCAGGAACCTATCATGCAATCTCAATAGGGGATTATGAAGAAACTTTAGATTCCCCCACTACACTAGCAATTGGCTAGATACTGGATCCCGTTCCACATCCTCACGTAGCTACTCCCAATATCTCTCCCTCCATATCATCCTGCCAGCCAGGATACCATGTGTCAAATATATAGCCATCTAGGCTATCAAAAGAGAGAGAAAAACCAAGATAAAACCCATTTTTTCTCATAGCCGTGCACTTATGATCCTGGCAGGCACAATATTGAGCAACTATTTTCCCAACAGATGCGTGGACGCACATCTATCATGCCCCTAAATTGCGGCATCCAAAGCGCCAAAGGTTGTGTGCCTATTTCTCAAGCATTCCCATGGTCCGCACGTTTGTGTCTCACACAGACGCACAACCATCACGCATTATGTTGGCCAAGCCACAACGACCCCTACAAGGTTTTACCATGGAATTTCTCCCCTTAGACGCATAGAACATGCTTCTGAGGATGAGTTTTGTGTGGAGTTTCTGCGAAAAACCCTCATTTCTTTTTTGGCAACCACGCGACTCCAAAAGAGTCGCTCGCACGGCCAGGAAAAATCAACCTTAAAAGACTATACATGGGGCCCCCGTACAACTTGTCTACCCTAAAAATACCAAAATGATGAGTAGTATAGTACAAGCCCTTACTTGGCTCTCCGCGCATGCATCCCTGGTGCTCTGGCTGACCGCAACGATAAGAAAACCTCCAAGAACTCAATTTGACCTCTACAACTCAGGAGTGAAAATGAAGTGATATTTAGCTCCCTTATCCCTATCTATCGCCCTTTTCACTATCTTTTGGACTCCATTATAGAATCCCTAGATATCCATTGACAAAACTGGAAAATCAGTAAAGATCAGTACCACACCATCTTCATCATAGAACTCTTCATTCTGGTAAATGCCAAAACTCAATTTTGGATTTGTCACACACTCAGAAATTCATGTCAGGTACTCCTCTAGTTCTTTAATTCATAGCATTCAATTAATCACAGACTATACATATGTTTTAAACAAATGCTTTCACTTGGGATATTGGTTGTGTCCATTGCAGGAACATTGCACATGATTCACTTCGACCAACACCCTGATAGGAAAATTTTAAAGAAGGTATCATTCTCCACTTAGCATGATAGGCTTCCTCCTAATCTTTGCATATCCTGACATCATTTCTCCAAAATGCACCATAAGGTCCCTCATCTCGACCATGTTTATCACCATCTCTCCTTCATATATGATAAACATCTGTGTCGATCAATAGAAGCCCCCTCCCCGCCCTACTCATGGCTCACTTCATCTTTGTAGACCCCTCTTCACTAATAGGATCCATGACCACTTACTCTGGCTCGGGAACCACCCCACTTACATGCCTTGAAGTTCAACCTCATTATGCTACACTCATCATACATGCACATCATTTCCAAAACCATCTCTAATACTTTACGACGGATAAAGACGGTCGCACCTTTGCATCCTACACTTGGTCTATCATTCACCCATCTTGCATAGCCCATCTATGTCACTTCATCTGCCTCACCAACCCAACACAGAGACCAACCAATGGGGCCCACGCCCTCAACAAAAAACATCACACCTCCATATAGGACACCATCATTATGGGGCACCCATCTCCATGGCTATACATCCAAATCACCCTCATATTCTTTTGGTAAGTGTACAAAGTTTTTTTTAGGAAAAAACTGCCACCCATATTTTTTGCTATTCATGTGTTTTACTTGGCGGCAATATCTAGTCACCCTTGGTCGGAGCTTGCACCTCATCAACAATCACTTTCCATTTTCGTGCCCATCAAAACATACTTACACCCACCCTGGAAATCCTACCGACTTCAAGGCCATCACCATCAGTAAACATGTTTTGTCTGCCACCATTTGCACAAAAATCTATGACCTCGGTCTAGTTGTCCATATCCTCTTATATCTTCAGCTCTCACTATCATGCCTTATCTGACCGACATTATTACAACCTGTTTAAATTCCATATTGATTCTTCAACATTTGTATTCCAGGATAGGGGCAGTACCTTGGATACTCCACTCTTGTAGGGATATTCTTAGGTGGCACAATGGGAATCATTATTTCCCACTGATGTCATTGGTCCCCTTGACATTCGCCACCAACACAAGCTTTCATGTCAAGGTGGTTTCGTACTTGGTTACTATTGCAGTTCTTTCATTTAGTCGAAGATCCCCACATCACTAAATACCTCATCCAATAATTATTACAACATGATACGAGGGAGGTATTTGATGTCAAATACCTATGCATACCGCAACACCTCATTCAGTAGTGATTCACCTCTATTGTGCATGGGGGAACCAAATTCAATCTATTTTACCAAGAAGCACCCTTGAGGGCATTAATAGTTATCATCATCAACTATCAGCACGTCAACTACCACAACGTTGACTGGACAAAACCATTCTTTTTCCGACTGTAATCGATTACAATTAGTCATCATAACGAGCATGGGACATGCCCGCCTCATATAGACACATTTTTTCACTTTGTAGGTTTTCACTAGAGCATGGTTACCATTTATACTCATTCAAGGGGTTTTTCTCTACTCATCTCCACAACAATTTATCCTCTCTCTCGAAAAGTTGATCAGACTCTCTGTCAGAAAAGAAAACGTGATGTATTTTGGCTATATGTTTCCTCCTAACCTCATACATTAGGGGGCAACTGTTAACACCAGAAAATCGTACACATGTTGGCACAATCCAGAAGACACTAAAAGGTTTCCAACTTAATGCACAAGTGAACATTTTCTAGCTAAATACATCATGAATTTTAAAGAATCAAATTTCTCCTAAGGTCCAAAGTTTATAAAGTAAAAACAATTGATTTTGTGTGACTATTTATTCGATAAACATGCACGCGCAGAATATCCTTCAAAAGTCGCACAGTTGTAGAAAAGGATGACTCAGGGATTCAGGACTCTACATTTTTGGGGCCGATTTTATGACATGATCTCAGTCCAGTATGACCGAATTTGAGTCACCTTGAAGGTATGCAGACATCAATTGAATCATCTTGTCCTACTCATGTGTCATTATCGTGCATGAACCAAGAGGGGGAGGATGGATTCAAAAAAATCTATATAAACAATCCATGGGATATGCAAAATATTAGACATTGTTATGCTGGTTAAATTGCTATCAGAGTAAACTAGCATTCCATTATTGAAGCCAAAGAAGAGAAGAGCACTAGCATGTTGGCCATATTTGTTAAAATTGGAAACTAGGGCCAAAGTCGATGTGGGTCATCTTATTTATGGCATATGATATTTTTCTTGGATCCCTCTCATCGAGAGGTGTAGGATTGATCTAAATATCATCTGATTCCGATAAGTATTCATGGAGATATGAATTTATTTGTGTTATGGGACAATTCGTCAAGGTCGGCTAGCAACCAAATAACCCCCATGTGTGCTCAATGTTTTAATATAAAAGGAGGTGAATTGATAGTCATTTGGACACACACTTCACTCTTGATTTCTCTCCACTTGTTTTGGGTTTTAGTGGAAAAGAAGTCTAATAGGAGGAAGCCCTAATCGCAGGTCTAGAAGGATACCCTATTAGGTGTAAAAGAAGGATGCCCTAGCCGCATGTCTTGTGAAGGTTTGGCCACAATTCAAAGGGAGATCTAGCACAGTGAAGGAGGCCTAACATCTGACCCTAAACACAACCTTATCATACCCTAGATGCCCTAATCTATACGTTGTTTGAGACAACCCTTAGACGTTGGAAAAGAGGCAGTAAAGAGGCTCCCTAATTCGCTGCCCTAACCAGCAAAAAAGGTAGGGACAGCGTGGGTGTTTTAGGGTTGTTAGAGCCTCTTGGTGACTGTGTGGATGGTTGTTCTGTGCTACAAAGAGGCCAAGTTAGGTAAGGAGAATTGTGGACTATTTGTGGGCAGCTTCAAGGTAAGGGTGACACTATTTTGGTTGGCTAATAGGTGACAACAATCCCTATGGTAGGCTGCAGGCCTTTCCTAACTAAAATAGGGATAGCGTGGAGGCTTCTTGGGCTGAAAAGTGCCCAGAACAATGACATGAATGGAGGATACCCTTCCTTGATAAGGTCGCAGTCTTTGAGGGATGTTTTAGGTGATTGTTTAAGGGTTGTTGTAGCACATGGGTGCCATAACCAGTCACAGTAAGGAACAACAACAAACACAGTCTTATACACCTCCTATCTTCTGTTAGAAAGAGACATTGTTGTGTTTTAGGTGCACATCTTGTCTGCTGTCCTAAAGACCAGTCACGTTGAAGGGAGAGGTCTCTTCAGATGAGGAGATCCTATGTGCTGTCACAAAAGGTTCTTATCAGCAGTTTAGATAAAGGAACTGCTACCCATACCTTTGATGAGTAGAAGCTCCTATAACACACAGATCAGCAGTGTACATATTGATGACAACATTGTGTGTTTCCTAGGACTGTGGGATCATAGTCTATCTAGCTATTGGCTTAGGCCATAGGCCATAGCCAATAGCTAAGGCTGTGTGGCAGCATGGCTAAGGCTGTGTGGCAGCATGACTAAGGCTGTGTGGCAGCATGACTAAGGTAGTGTGGCAGCATGACTAAAGCAGTGTGGCAGCATGACAGAAGTTATGGAGCAGCATGGTGGTCAATGGTACATGGTGCAGCATTGGTACAACAATGGGAGCTGCAAGTACAGTGCAACATAGTGCAATGAAGAGCTCAGCAGTACAGTGATGGGTACAATCATGTTTAGTGAAACATGATATGGAGCAGCACAATGATAGGTGCAACATGGTGATAGAGTCACCTTGGAGAATCAGTTGAAGCAGCATGTCTTCAACTGAGTTCAGCTACCTCATGTATCATCTTCTTAGAGATTATCTATGCTCTTATTTAGATAAGTCAAAGTGTTGACTTTTGTTGTAAATGTATTATCTCTCTCTCTCTCTGTTGAACTATTGAAGAACATATAAGAAGAATTGATCAAGGGTTTCCCCACATTAGGGTTTATCCCTGGCTAGCTCCACATCTTGTGTCCTCTTGTCTTGGCTTGTATTCTGCGATTTATGTTTATGTTATATCTGCAATTTACTATTATGCTGATGTGATTTCCTGGAAAAGATATTGAGCTAACTATGAAAATTGAAATAAATTGCTCTAAGCATAAAACATACCTAAAATTAACATGGTATCAGAGCTGAGGTGAAGACAAAGCCCAAGCAAGAGTGAAAGAGAAATCATTGAAGACAGTTGGGAAAGGACAAAAGGCTCAATGGATTATTCATCTATTTTCAAATTCACCAAGGGTGAAGTCAAAGCAGAGAATATTATCAAAATGGCGTAGCGGAAGCTTCTGATGGCCTACCTAAAGATCACTTCAATGGGAAGTCCAGATCTTAGGGTGGAAGGAAAATAAGATGCCTTACTTACAATAACTTCGGTCATTATGCGAAGGAGTGTCCGAATGGTAGGGACACATCAATTGATGATGATAAAAATCATTCCAGGGACATCTTCAATGGTCGGAGGAATGACAGGTAATGCAGGACATTAAGGGAATGGCCGACTCTTCAAGGAAAGTAAGGAACTCCAGGCATGAAGAATCAAATGTTTTTTTTTGATAAGATAAAGAAGCATTATCTTATATTGGCCCTCTCCTCCAGACTCTTTGGGAATCTGGCTTATTGATTGTAGTGCTTCAAGGCACTTCATCAGATAGAAGGGTGCACTCTCTAATTTGGTAGAGATGGAAACAATCGTGGGATTATACTTGGAGTCAATGCCACCTATCTCGGAAAGGATGTAGGGAATGTTACCTCTCAATTGAATGAGGGTAACTCAATTCATTTATAAGAATCTCTTAATGTACCTGATCGCAAGAAGAACCTGGTGTCCATTTCAGCAATGGAAGACAAAGGTTTCAAGGTGGCATTCATCGATGGAAAGGTATGTGCTTGAAAATAGAATTTTCAAAGATGATTTTACTCATGGGTTCAGGGTTGCTAGTTTGTATCAAGTTGCTGGAAGTCCATTGGGGACCATGTCAGTTGACACATCTCATCTATAGCACCGGAGGTATGATTAATATGGGGCCCTACCCGATGTGAGTCAAATGGTGATAGAGATGCCTGAATTCAAGAAGAGCATAAAGGTACATGTCCAAGATGTACCAAAGGAAAATATTACAAGGGGACCATTCCCCTCATATAGCAGGTTCATAGGTTGGGAACAACCCGAGGGGTTTGAGATTCATGATCGAGAATCTCATGTATGCAGGTGGAAGAAAGCTCTCTATGGCTTGAAGCAAAACACCTTGGGCTTAATATTAGAGGATTGATAGTTTTCTGATGAAGCTGAGATTCACTAGGAGTGAAGTCGATCCAAACCAGTGCTTGAAGGTTGTGGATGATAGACCTCTCATACTGGCACCTTCTAAGGATGACCTCTTTTTGACAGGTGAAAACCATCTCATTTGCAAAAGTAAGAGGGAGTTGGATTCCAGATTTGGAATGGTGAACTACAAGCCCGCGACTACCTCTATGGAGCTTAACTTTCAGAAGTTATGTGGTAGGGATGCCGAAACTGATTTGGGAAATGCCTCTGAGTTTCATAAACTCATTCTAGCATTGATGTTCTTGGTGAATTCCCATCTGGATATATGTTTTGAAGATACCATGTTGAGCTCATATTTGGTTGAGCCTCACTGGATTGACGCCAAGAATCATTTGAGATATCTTTAGGGCACAATCTCTCATGGATTGAGATACACTACCGGAAATGTGAAGCTGCATGATTATTCTGATGCTAATTAGGCAGGCAGTGTGGAGGATCACAAGAGCACTTCTGGGTGTTGGTTCTCTTTGGGTTTTGCTCGATATCTTGGATGAGCAGGAAGTAGAAGACGGTTTCTTTAAGTACCACTGAGACTGAATACATAGCTACGAGTATGATCTCGTGGGAAGCTGCCTGGTTATGGAAGCTCTTCAGTGAGTTGTTTGTACACATGATGGATACCACCATGATCTTTTGTGTCAACCAGAGGGGGATTCGATTATTTAGGAATCCCATATTCTATTATTTCTCTAGCATATAGACATCAGGTACCACTTTATCTAGGATATGGTACATTGATGAGCAAGAAGGCTCCATCGCATTGGGACTGATGTGCAGGTCACAAAAATTATGTAAAAGCCCCAAGGAAAGGTCAAATTTATGACTTTCCAAAATGACTTGGAGTTGTTGAGAGACCCTCTTATGAGGGTCTTGTATGATGAATGCATTGAGCTCTAGTAGCTCCATTGGGCTTGGGGTACTTCTTGGATAAATAAGCGACCACAGGGTGACTCACCCTCCCCTAGTGGTGTGCTATGTATAGGGTGAATGGTTCAACCTACCCCTGTGATACCCCATGGCGACTTATGGAGAGGATGAGTGGTTCTCCTATCGAGGCATCCTACCCATGTAGTTTGGGACTCATGGGAAGTACCTTGCATTGAGCCAATGAGTAGGGAAATGGGGTTAGGGACCATAGTAGTATCGATGGACGCATAGTGTATCTACCATAATCCCTATGCTAGGATGACTGACATTGATATGGGATCAATTGGAACTGACTTCGTGTTAGTAAGAGTGATATAGCTCACTCTCTCTTGGAATTGATCTAGGATCAGTATGAGTGGTTTGAGACACTTTCTTTATATTGTTCTGGGATCAATGAAACTGACTTCAGGTCAATATGACTGGTTTGAGACACTCTCTTTTGATATTGATATGGGATCAACTAGAAATGACTTCAGGTTAGTAAGAGTGACATAACTCATTCTCTTTTGGAACTGATCTGGGATCAGTAAGAGTGGTATGACACACTCTCTTCATATGGGACTGACTTTGGGTAAGTAGAGAATGGTATGACACATTCTTGATCAATTATTCTTATTTATGGTTCATCAGAGCAAAGTAGAGTAGAGCAGAGCAGTGTAGGGCATTGATGGCAGAGATAGTATAGTCTGGCAGATGGATCAATGGATGGAGTTCTCCCTAGTTGAGAGGGAGTGTTAAAATTGGAAACTAGGGCTAAACTCCATGTGGGTCATCTTATTTATGGCAGCTGATATTTTTCTTGGATCCCTCTCATCGAGAGGTGTAGGATTGATCTAAATATCGTCCAATTCCAATAAGTATTCATGGAGATATGAATTTATTTGTGTTATGGGACAATTTGTCAAGGTCGGCCAACAACCAAATAAACCCCATGTGTGCTCAATGTTTTAGTATAAAAGGAGGTGAATTGATAGTCATTTGGACACACACTTCACTCTTGATTTCTCTCCACTTTTTTTGGGTTTTAGTGAAAGAGAATTCTGAGAGGAGGAAGCCCTAATCGAAGGTCTAGAAGAAGACCCTATTAGGTGTAAAAGAAGGATGCCCTAGCCGCATGTCTTATGAAGGTTTGGTCGTAGTTAAAAGGGAGATCTAGCATGGTGAAGGAGGCCTGACAACTGGCCCTCAACACAACCTTATCATACCCTAGATGCCCTAATATATACATTGTTTGAGACAACCCTTAGATGTTGGAAAAGAGGTAGTAAAGAGGCTCCCTAACTCGCTACCCTAACCAGCAAAGAAGGTAGGGACAACGTGGATGTTTTAGGGTTGTTAGAGCCTCTTGGTGACTGCATGGAGGGTTGCTCCATGCTACAAAGAGGCTGAGTTAGGTAAGGAGAATTGCAAACTGTTTGTGGGAAGCTTCAAGGTAAGGGTGACACTATTTTGGTTGGCTAATAGGTGACAAAAATCCCTGTGCTAGGCTACAGGCCTTGCTTAAGTAAAATAGGGATAGCGTGGAGGCTTCTTGGGCTGAAAAGTGGCCAGAACAACGACACGAATGGAGAAGACCCTTCCTTGATAAGGCCATAGTATTTGAGGGAGTTTTAGGTGTCTGTTTGAGGGTTGTTGTAGCACATGGGTGCCCTAACCAGTCACAGTAAGGAACAACAACAAACGAAGTCTTCTACACCTCCTATCTACTATTAGAAAGAGAAATTGTTTTGTTTTAGGTGCTCATCTTGTCCGTTGTCCTAAAGACCAGTCACGTTGAAGGGAGAGGTCTCTTCAGATGAGTAGATCCTATGTGTTGTCACAAAAGGTTCTTATCAGCAGTTTAGATAAAGGAATTGCTACCCATACCTTTGATGAGTAGAAGCTCCTATAACACACAAATCAGTAGTGTACATATTGCTGATAGCTTTGTGTGTTTCCTAGGACTGTGGGATAATAGTATATCTATCTGTTGGGCTAGGCCATAGGTCATAGCTAACAACTAAGGTTGTGTGGCAGCATGACTAAGGTAGTGTGGCAGCATGACTAAAGTAGTGTGGCAACATGACAGAAGTTATGGAGCAGCATGGTGGTCAATGGTACATGGTACAACATGGATACAACAATGTGAGATGCAAGTACAATGCAACATAGTGAAATGAACAACTCAACAGTACAGTGATGGGTACAATGATGTTTAGTGAAGCATGATGAGGAGCAACACAATAATAGGTGCATCATGGTGATAGAGTCACCTGAGAGAATCAGTTGAAGCAACATGTCTTCAACTGAGTTCAACTACCTCATGTATCATCTTCTTAGAGATGATCTATGCTCTTATTTAGATAGGTCAAAGTGTTGACTTCTATTGTAAATGTATTATCTCTCACTCTCTATTGAAATATTGAAGAACATATAAGAAGAATTGATCAAGGGTTTCCCCACATTGGGGTTTGTCCCTGGCTAACGCCACATCTTGTGTCCTCTTGTCTTGGCTTGTCTTCTATGATTTATGTTTATGTTCTATCTGCAATTTACTATTATGCTGATGTGATTGCTAATCTGGAAAAGATATTGAGCTAACTATGAAAATTGAAATAAATTTCTCTAATCATAAAACATACCTAAAATTAACAATATTTCTTCTAATAAATCCATGATCCTAGTGAGAAAAGAGGAATCCACCATTGGAGACTCTTCATACTTGTTTGAGAGAGAGGAGAAACTTGCAAAGAGATTGAGGAGAAGAAACTCCCTTGCTAAGGATTTTTGAGCACCATAGCTCAAAGAATTCTCTTCAAGTGTCTAAGATTCATCTATTGTATTTGACCTCTACTACCAATAGTCAATAAAGGGATATTTTTCCATCATCTTAGTGATTTGTTTGCTCCATTTGAGAATTTTTTGTGTATTTACCTCTTTGTTTAGTCTACGTTTATGTATGCATTGTTTCCACTATTTACAATGTTGTGTTTATTTAAGTTTGTCCACTGACAACACTAATTCTTCCTGTGATCCTTTACAGGGAATAATCAACTGCTAAGGAGGTGTATTTTGGTACACCATTGCCACAAAAACACTACCACACTATGGTAGCAAATAAATATCTGTGATATTTGTGATGGGTTGTGTTATTGTAGCAAAGAAGAGGACGTGAGTCTCCTAACTGATTTCACAAGATAAAAGGGAGATGAGTATATATCTAAGGACAAGGCTTAATTATGGTATTTCTTTGTTGTAGGTGATTGCTATTATTGTGGAAGAATTTTCTAGGTTCTCTGATTTTGTGCCTTATCATAAGCTCTGTCATTGATGTACATTTTCTGAGTTATATTTAATGATGAAATTAATATTTTATGACTATCCCAATACAACAGAGATCTATTTTCCTTGCTAAGTCTGTTACTGGCATCAAACTATTGCCCTGAAGTGTTTAATTTGGAATTTTACATTATGGTTATATATGCTCATATTATCAAAATAAATAAAAAGTGTTCCTACAATAGTTGTCATTTAATTGTTTGATGAAACCCCTCATTAAAGAAACACAATAAAACTTAGAAATTCATAGTGGTTATTTGGGATATTTCCAAGAAGGGATTTTACAGTGGCAATAGAGCATGTTATTGGACAACTGTAGAGTCTAAGGGTAGAATTATCAATGATTCATGAGTTCAGAAGACAATCATTTTAGTGGGGTAATCTATCGAAGGAGCCTTCAAATCAGAGAGACAACTCCCATTTGAGAAGAAGAAGAATCTCTAGAGAAGAGAAGAGAGGAAGAAGAGACTCCTAGGATAGGAAAAGGGGTAGAAGAATCACTTGAACAAGGAGAGACAAACATGGGGATAAGGAGACCCAATAATTTAACAACTTTCTCAATGCTTTGAATGATTTGGCTAAGGGCCAAAAGGAGATGGTAGATTTGATGAGAAAGATAACAAACAAAAGGACTTACGCTAAGAAGGAACCTATTAATGGAGAAGGGTATGAAAGTGCAGAGAGAATCCATGCATGCACTCCCATGCAGAGCCATTCATGTTCATTTAGCAGAGCACCTAGTGTTGTGGAAAATTTTACACAAACACTAGGATTTATTTCTCTGTAGTCTCATGGCCCTAGAAAGACTACCAAACAACATAATATATGACCAAATTCAATCAAGAAATCAGATCCCAAACCATATGATATGAACAATCATTCATGCATGCAGTCCCTAACTAGAGTTTGAGTTGAAACCTATGATCCTCGCATATTAGTGAAGAGTGTTGGGTTCGATGCATAAATTCTTCACTCCAACCAAGAGATCTCGACTTCTACAACAAATATAGAACCTACACACAAGCACCACTAAACAGAGAGCATAATTAGCCTTCCATAGAGGACTATCAACTTGGATAAACAAATATAAACGTGAATAAATGATCATAAATTGATATTTACAAGAAAGAGAACATATATTTCTATTGATCATAAAACAAAATGGTACATATATACCTTCACACATAGGATTTACTCTCTAGACTCTGGCAAAGTCTCTCCCTCTCCGAGCAATATGACCTCAAGAAGAAGTGAACCACAATCTTTGAATCAAAATGAAAACTTGAATATCTACTTCTCCCTCTAACTCTAGCCTGACTCTCAAGGATAGACCAATATATAAAGAACCAAAGAGTCTCCAAGGAGGATGAATGTAGACGCTAAAGGTGAGGAGAAGTTAAGAAGATTCTCCATTAATGCACCCAATCCAACTCGAAGAGATAGGATAAGATGAGGCTTCAAATTGATCTCCTATGAAACATAAGTCTCTAGAACAAGAGCCATGGCCACACAGACAAAAATAAGAAATCTCGGTTGCAACTGCATGGAAGGAAGGTATTCTGTGCAGCTGAAGGCTTATAGCCGCACTGAAAAGAACTAGGTTTGTGCTACGATGGGGAAAAAGAGGTTCTTAGATTAGTCAAAACCCATACAAATGGTCAACAGTAAAAGAGCTCTCAAGTACTAACCCTAGGGAGAAAAATAGGCTAATAACACCTAGGCACAACACGCCTTAGTTCATACATGAGACAAATGAGGACTAGAAAGAGAAGACAAGTCAAGGAATTCCTTATGAAAATTATTTGGAGTATAGAGCATGGGGATGTGAGTTCCAAGTTGTTATGAGTTTCATTGACTTTTGCCACCTCCAGTTAAAAAGCAAGCTTAAGATAGTTTGGAAGCATTTGAGGCAGAGTGACAAGCTACAAAATAAATTGGGGAAGGTGACCATTCCTTGCTTTTATGGGTCATATATATGCTCAACTCGGTCATGGGTTCAAAATCTAGATACATATTTCCACTTGTATCAGACGACGAAGGAGGAGGCCAATAAGCTACCACATTACACTTGGATGATAACGCCCATGAATGGTGATACCATGGGTTGGTGACAATGGTCACACTAGCATCAAGTCATACATTGATTTCACTCAGAGGTTCATTAATTGATTTGATATAAAGGATCCGAAGATTCATTTTAGGGAGTTGGCCCAACTCAAGCAGACATGTAGTCCAGAGGGCTACATTTAAGAGTTTTAGAGACTGGCACTACCTACATTTCAGAGTTTCAGACACAGACACTTATAGTCATAGATATCTCAGAGGCTAGGCTAGTGATTCTATTTGTGGAGTGGTTGTCTAATCCTCTATGTAATTAGGTCAAAGGCTTTGAACCCAACACTCTTTATGAGATAATTAACAGAGTGAGGGACATGCAATATGTTATTCCTAAGAGTAGATTCCCTCCTAAACCTTCCATTCCCCATAAGAGAAAATAAGTCAAACCTTTTCAAAGGGAGGGCATCAGGAAGTCAAAATTGGAAAAGTAGACCCTAGAGGAGTTGAGAAATAAGAAGCTATGTTTTATCTATTTAGAGCCTTGGGCACTAAGGCATAGGCATGTAAGAAAGGAAAAGGTGGCACAGACCCATTATATTGAGGTGTAATCTGAGAGTAATAGAGATGATGGAGATGAGGAGTCAGTGCAAGAATAGGTATAAGGACATATGCATCAGATAGATGGGGGTGGTACTTCACAAGCTGAGGGAAAATCCCCTATTATTGCATCCATGTTAGGTTTTCTAGTTATCACACTTTCATGTTTAGGGGAGTTATGACGGGACAAAAGGTGACAGTCTTGATTGATGGTGGGGCTTCTCACAATTTCATAGATGCAATCTTGGTTGATTAGAGGGTTATCATGACAGAGGAGTTCAATGGCTTTGTAGTATCCATATTGGATGGCCATTAGATGGACTGCACTAGATATATCCCCAAGTTGAAGCTAACAATGGGGAGCTATACAGTGAAAAATTATTTCTTTACAGCAGATGTACCATAAACTAATGTGGTACTAGGAGTCTAGTGGATCTATTACATCAGTAAGTACACCACATAATAAAGGAACATGGAGATGGAATTCATCGATCCGGAAAATGGCAAGAAGGTAGTGTTGAGAGCCATGAAACAGTGTCAACTGAAGATAGTATCATCTAACAACATGGACGTAGTGTTGTGGAGGGCTAACATTGAGTGGGAAATCGAGTCCTTCATCACAAACAACAGTTAGCCAAATCAACTGTCACAACACTTCGATGACATTTAGTTATTTCTTCGTAAACACCAAAAATGTTTTGTTGACATTTCTCTAGGTAGACTACCAGATAGGGGTTTTGAGCATGTTATAGAATTAGAGGAGGGTGTGCAGGCAGTCATAACAAGTCCCTACCGACATCCCAATGTATAAAAGGATGAGATTGAAAAGCCATTAAGGAGTTGTTGAGGTTGGGTCATATTCAGCTTAGTTCCAGTCATTTTTCTTCTTCAATAATGATGGCTAAGAAGAAGGATAACACCTTGTGGATGTGCATAGGCTATCGGGCTCTTAACAAGAGGAAAATCAAGAACTAGTATCCTATCCCCAGGATAGATGAGTTGATGGATGAGTTGAGGGGAGAAAAATACTTTTCAAAGACAGATCTTGTTTCGAGCTACCATAAGATTCGAGTGATTCGGATTTAAAAAGAACATAACAAATTATATATATAACCATAAATATATAGATGCAATAGAAATAACACTTCATTTCATTAATATCAAATACTGAAATATGCTTACAAACAAAATGGAAATAAGACTAGCTCGGGTGATGGTAGCTTATCTCCAAGAAGAGATGTGGTAGCTACATGCCTCTAAAATGTGTTACAATGAGGCTTGAAGGCCTATTGATTATTGAGAAACAATGGAAAATCCTAAACATCCAAAAACCTAACCCTAGGAGATGAAACACCAAACTATGGGCCCCATTGGGGTAAGTTTGTACATCAACTTCCCAGCGTCGTAACTTTGGTATACGATCTCCGTTTGACAAACGGGGTACCTCGTTAGAAAGATATATCAAAGTATTATAACTATTGACAACAAATATCAAGTTCAAAACTCATATTCGCCACCAATGGTTTTCCAAAAAAATGTCTTTTAGGGCCTCAAAATGGCTTCGGAAGTTCAGGACCTGAAAAACTGAAAGAAATAATGGTGGGGGTCCAAGTGAAATAGGTGGGTGGCCACAAATATTCACTTGGATCATTCCTCCCCCCATAGGAAGTAATGGTCCCCATTTCGTTGAGTTCCACCATGAGATGAGGAAAATTCTGTTGAAATCGGTCCCTGGTGAGCCACTTGTTATGGTGAAGGAGTTGGTCTGCTTTGACAACTCGATGTAGTTGGATCCTTTATTTTCAGGTGTTCTTGATCTATGTTTCAATGATCCGATCAATTGTGGCTTGTTCCATGCAATTTGGGTTTAACTCTGTTGGTGTGAGTTGTTCTGCAATGTCGGATGTGTTCGACAATGGTGGAAAGTAGGGTTGAAGGTGGTCCACATTGAACATTGGGTGTAGATCAAGGAATGGTGGAATACTGAGCTTGAAGGAATTGTCCCCTACTTTCTTGGTGATGGTGTATGACCCATATTGGAGTGGGCAAATCTTGCAGTGGGGCCCAGCGAGGCACCCCTTCTGCAAATGTAGCCAAACTTTGTCGCCCACCTAGAACTTGTGTGACACCCGATGATGATCATGTCATTGATTGTACTTAGCATTAGCTCTGTCCAAGATGTCATGGACCTATTGGAGGATTTGATGAATGTGCTCAATGAAGTTTTTTTCCTTGTCGGCTTTAGACTAGACATGAACCGAATCTGCTTGAGTAGCTGCAAATGGTATGGCCGCATCAATGGGACATAGTGGTTGGAATCTCAAACCCACTTGAAAATGGTTGTGGTCAGTCGAGCTGTGGAGAGCCTGGTTATAGCTGTACTGGACATAAGGGAGGTTCTCATCCCATGTGCGTGGATGATTTAAGTTGTACATGCACATAATGTGTTCGATCATCCTGTTGATGACCTCTGTTTGGCCATCAGTTTGGGGATGGAAAGTTGTGGACTTAGTGAGCTTGGTGTCCAACATCGACCAGAGAATAGACCAAAATGTACTGAGGAACATGATGTCCCGATCTGAGATGATAGACTATGGGATCCCAAAGTGTACCCACACTCGTTTAAATAAGAATTTAGCAGTCTCTTCTGTTGTGATATTCTTCTTACAAGCTGCCATAATGGTCATCTTCGAGAATCTGTCAATGACCACAAAAAGACAATCGTTGCCATGCTTAGTAGAAGGAAGGCCCAACATGTAATCCATGGAGATGTATTCCCAAGGTTGACTAGGGGTAGGCAGTGGAGTATAGAGGCCTTGCTTCTTGATGGTTTGTTTGGAAATGGTGCAGGCAGTGCAGGATCTGATGAACTTCCCGACATCCTGTCGAAGATTCAGCTAGTAGAAATACTTTTGTAGTACTGCCACTATTTTCTCGACCCCGAAATGTCCAGCGACTCGACTATAGTGCACTTCCCAAATCATTTTGGTACACTCGCTTTAAGGAACACAAAGGTGTCCCAGGTGACATAACAGTGCATCCTGGAGGTGAAAATCTGGCACTTTCTGACCCTCCAAGAGCGTCTGGTATGTGTGGTCGAATTCTGGGTCGCTTTTGTAGAGAAGTGGCCAATCAAAAGTCTCGTGTCCACAAGAGTTGAGCATGGTGGTTAATGTCATGATCAGGGGTTGGCTGAGGAATTCTGCAATATTATTGGTGCTTCCCTTATTGTACTTGATATTCAAACGGAACTGTTGTAGGTATATGGACCACTTCTGATGGCGATCATTCTGTAACTTCTCTTGTGTTTGTATGAATTACAGGGGTCGGTGGTATGTGTGGATGATTGTTTCCTTCCCCAAAATGTAATGCTTCCATTGTCTGAAGGCCTGCACAATGGAATACATCTCTTTGTCATAAGTGGGATACTTTTGGACTATGTTTGAAAGTATCTCACTATGATATGCCACTAGATGCCCCTATTGAGTAAGGATTTCCCTAATAGCATAGCCAGAGGCATCTGTCTCGATCTCAAATGGTTGTTACAAGTCTGGTAATGTGAGAACTGATGCAGAGCAGAGGCGATGTTTCAACTCTGCGAAGGCCTTCTATTGAGATTCATACCAAAATATTTTTGCTTTCGCTCCTCACTTGGTGACTTGACTCAAGGGCCAAGTGATATGAGAGAACCCCAACACGAACTTGCGGTAAAAATTGGCAATACCCAGAAAGCTACAGAGCTCTGTCAGAGTGGTTGGGGTTTGCTAATCCCGAATGACTTGGATTTTGGCTAGATCCACATGCACCCCCTGTTTATCAATAATGTATCCCAAATACTGAACTTGGGTCATGCCAAAAGTGCATTTCTCCAAATTGGCACACAACTTTTGTTCTCGCAGTGTTTGGAGAACCTGTTGGATGTGGTGGAGGTGATCTTCCCAACTCTGGTTGAAGATCAGGATGTCATCCAAGTATACCACTACAAATGAGTTGGTGAATGGCCATAAGATGTCTTCCATCAGCCTCATGAAGGTTGCAGGAGCATTCGTCAACCCAAAAGGCATAACCAACCACTCGAAAAGGACCTCCTTGGCTTTGAAGGCAATCTTCCACACATGAAAGGGTTCGATTGGTACCTGGTGATATCCATACTTAAAGTCGATCTTGCTGAAATATGTTTCCCCTTGAGTTGGTCCAAAAGGTCATCAATCTGTGGGATCAAGTACCTATTCTGGACAATGATCTTGTTCAGTGCCTGATAGTCAATACAAAGTCTCCAAGTCCCATCCTTCTTTTGTACCAACATGATTGGGCACCCACAAGGTGATGAACTTGGTCAGATGTGAACTTTCTGCAGCAACGCTTCAATCTCCCTCTTGATTTCGTCGTTCTCCAAAAAAAAGCATCAATAGATGGGTCCATTGGGAAAAGATGCACCTAGGGTCAGATCGATGGAGTGCTTGACCTGATAGTGCAGAGGCAGCCCTGCGGGGGAGGTGAAGATGTCCTCGTACTCGTCAACGACCTTGGCCATCTACTGTTGTCGTGCAGAGGAGACAGAGGTTGTGGCCACTGTCTTCTTCTTTCTCGGAGGGCGTATCATCAGGAAAACAAATTTCCCAGTTTTGGAAATGAGCTTTCTGAATTGTTTTGAAGTAACCAAAGGGATAGCAGTAGGGAGTCCTACCTCTGGTATCCTATACAGTTTATTTCCGAAGGTAACAATAACAGTGCGAGGCCTTGACTTAGATGCAACATGTCACTTCCATAAGTATGGTTGGCCGAATAATACATCACAAACATCGAGAGGAGAAACATCACATAATACCTCATTTGTGAATGGCTTGATGCTGTATGGAAGGCAACACTGTTGGATGACGTGAATATCCCATCCTTGGTGAAGCCACCCGATTGTGTATGGTTGTGGGTGTGTTGTGGTCAATAAGCCCAGCCGCTTCACAACCTCTACTGAAATGGGGTTCTTTTGGTTCCCACTATCGATAATGAACTGTAGTGGGGAACCCTTTACCCACATCTGGGAGTGGAAGAGGCGCTCCTACTCTTGATCTTCAGGTTCCTCCTTCTGGATCTTCGTGGTGGAAATAGTGGCGTTGGGCTCCGCATTGATAATCTGATTCCATTTTTCATTCCCTTTTTTGGGTTCTGACTCAGAGTTGGAACATGCATCTGATCCAGAAGACTTCAGCTCAGACACCAGTGACTGCTTGGCCCGACACTCACTTATGTTGTGATTGGAGCTCTTATGGAACTCACACTACTTTCTCATGTCCTTCTTCGGCTTCACGGTGTTGTTCTTTGCTTGCGGCTTTGGTGGCTTGTCATGGACCATCATGCCTTGGCTTTTTCCTTTGTTCTGCGATTTGGGGGAAAATTTCCCTTGCTTTGGATTCACAAATCCAAAGTCTTGCCTTTTCTATTTAAGCTTATGCTTGATCTTGAAAGCGTATCAGTACACCGTACCGAGCGAGGAGATGTCTAGGAACTCCATCTCATCTTGGATGTACCTATGTAGGCAGTTGCGGTACTTGAGTACCAAATGTTTCTTAGAATTCTTGATACCCAACTTCGTGTGAAGGGTATGAAAAACATTGGTAAACTCTGGTACATCTTGGTCCCTTCCCTGCTGCAGCATGGTCCACTTTATGTATTTATCCTCATAGCTCCCGACAGGGTAGTACTTCTCCTTGATGACGTTCTAAAATGAATTACAAGTGGGTGCAGCTGAAAACAATGAGGGCGCACTTTCATCCTTCTGCTCATAGTAGGTTTCCCACCAGTCCTTGATGTGGGGGGCGGCTTTAAGAAGAGAAAAAGTAATATTTTCCCAACTAGAAAAATCACGAACATAAAAATATCCTTCTAGCAGATTTAACCATTTATCTAAGACATCTGCATCTATTTGGCCCTCAAATATGGGAATGTCAAAGTTTACTTGTACATTAAAAGGGGTGGTGCCTCTAGAGTGGCTGTTGGATGTGGATGTGCTTCCGGTGGGAAGTTGTTGAAGGATATGAGCAAAGTTATCCATCATCGTGTTCCTTTGTTTCTCAAGGGCCTCCTCGAGCAATATTTTGATAGGATCTCCTACTCCCTTTCCTTTCTTTTCTTCCCCTATGGGTGGTTGTTGGGGTTTGAAAGGTTGATATTCCAAAGGCTCAACCAGATTGAGCCCTAACTCCTTATACCTCGACCTCGTTTGGGACATGCAAAGAAAAACAGAGAAAGAGCAGACCACTCTGATACCACTGATATGGATTTAAATAGGAATGCAACAAATTACAGATATGTTGTAGCGGCTACAACCACCCTCCAAAATTTTGCCTTAGCTTCATTTTGGGGCCTCCCTACCAATGTTTCATAGCAGCTTGCCTTGCTTCGTTAATTTCACAAGCTTCAGTGTTTTTCTTGCACAAAGGTAGTCTGTCGATCATAGCTCATTGCATTCCCCTCAGAGGTTGTTCACCTGGACTTGGTCCAGCTGCAAGCTAAGCAGCTCCCCTAAGAAATTGCGCAATTCTGGAGGGAAACTAGCCTTCCCTCCAGAAATTATGCAATCCTGTCTGGCATCCTTTTGGGCCTCAGAATTGCGCAATTCTTCCAGTCAACCCTCACAGAGAAAATTGCGCAATTTTCCCCAGCAAGGTTGCTCAGCCCAGAATTTTCTTAAATCTGGGCAGCTGTGAGCTGCTCTGCCCAGGAATTGGGCAACTCTACTGGGCAGCTTGGAATAAAGAAGGAACAAAGAAGGAGTTGCATGTGCTGAAGCAACAACTCAAGGAATAACATGCAGCTGCACAGACAAATGAATGAGTTGCAACAAGAACAGGAACAACAGTGGGCATAACATGCACCCACAGACGAAACTGCGCCCGTACAAGTTAAAGATCCATCCCAGCAGCGGGCACGGAGTAGACATGGTGAGCAGTGTTGTTGATTGCATGCAAGGGATTCAACAACATGCATGTCATTATGTGCATGCATGCAATCCAACCCATACAGCACACTCACCAAGGCAAAGACAAGAAGCAAGTCCAACTAGAGCTGAACATGTACTTTGGCAAGTTGATGTGCATGACCACCAGCACACACTTAAATATCAACACGGACACTATGCATCAGTGTGTTGCCAGTTTAGCCACACCCAAGAAGACCATACACATGTTAGTAGATGAGTTGCATGAAGGTGCTGAATCAATGCACCGGTTGCAACAGAGGCAAGAGTTCGCTTCAGTAAGATGTCACCATGAGGTGCATGCACACCATCACAGATGACCAAGCTTGGCATCATCTCACCACCTTCACCATCACAAGCATATCAAAGAGTTGGTCTCATCACAATGGACCAAGTTTCGGTGATGTCTTGCATGGCTTTCTCAAGCCATGTTGTCTCACATGAGTACATGTGCATTGTAATGTAACGTCATGTCAAGTGTAAGTCAAGCATCAATAGTTGGATGTAACAGTCATAGAGTAGATGAAGAGTCACTAGGGTAGATGAACTGTCACAAAGGGGAATGTCAAGGGTCACCCCACCCTTTGCTATAAATATTCCTTCATAACTCATTGTATAGGTTTTTGGTTAGCCAAGCTTCCGATAAGACTATCTTGGAGAGAGCTTGGACAATATTGTAACACGCCTTGGCTTATCCATTTCACGCAGCTAGTACATCTCTTTGGAGGAGCAGGCGGATGTGGTTGTAACGTTCCATTGTTGGGGTTAGCGGGTGTTATAGACATTTTTGGGCACTACAACCCCAAGCATGAAATGTCCATAAACCAAGGGCTCCTAAGTCCCTAAAAGTGTTGTTCTAACCCCTAAAGGAACAAGGTCAACTGATTACAGCTTCTCCCAGAAGTTCTCCATGAAAAACTACTCAGAACTGGTCAAAACTGGATCATTTCACTCGCTCCATGGCCAGGGTGCGATGCATCGCACCTTGTACACACGAGAAGTGCGTTGCATTTCAAAAAGCCCTTCTGTGGGGTGCGATGGACGGAAAAAGACAAGTGACGGAGACAGTTTGCGAGGTGGATGATCATGGAATCTTCCAGAAACTTCTCCTGGGACACTTGCCTTTCAGAATCGCCCAAGGATGAGTAAGAGATCAATGAGATCTCCAAGTGGCATCAAGAACTATTAGAGAGAAGACACTAATCAAAAACCCAGAGCTGACTCACACCTATGCAAATATCTATATATAGATCTCTCATCCCAGAGATCCAAAGGTTAGAGGCTGGAATTTTGCATATTGTAAGGAATTGTTGTTGGTTTCTTGAGACAAACATCAGATTGTTGGGTGATCTAAGCTTTGTATGAGGTGAAGAGGGGCTTCTTTGCTGAGAGGTTGATGCTGGGTCAGAACAACTGGTTGTAACTCTTCTTGGCTCTTTCTTGTTTATCAATAAAAGTTATTCAAGTTTTCCTCCATGCTCTTGTATCATTGATGTTTGCTGCATTTGTATGGTCAATTTACATCTGATCCTAGATTGTTTATGATTATAGATCCATGTCTTTGTATAGTGCTATGCTACTGTGATCTTACAGGTACTTTGTGAAACTGTGCGTGCAAGGGAGCAGGTAGCTAAAGACTATCAAAGAAGAGAGGAATCAAATCAGGAGATTAGCGCAAGACAGAGGTTGGTCTTTCTGTTCCTCTCTATCTATAATTCATAAAGGAAAAACGAAAGTAGCTTTTCTCTGTTTGTTTCTAAGGCAGCTGTCACACCTTAGTGGGATAGAGCAGTTCTATATAGACACTTTTCCCTGTAACAAAATGGCGACTCCACTGGGGAAGAATTAGTCTGTTTGTTTATCTTCCTTGTTGTCTATCTCATAAAATTACAGGTAGCATTCGAACCGCATTTGCCATAGCAAATGCAAAATAGATAAAAGCTACTTTAGTCCATCTACTAGATCTGTTTATGATTTAAACAACTGATTCACAAACTCTCTGATTTCCCTTGTGATAGCTCTTAGATCCTCCTTAGATCTACCCCTGATTGTTGCATTACTTATTACCTTTTGTTCGGCCAAAACCCACGAACTGAACTGCAAACTGTGACCTGGAACCCAAACAGAGTCTCGTTTCTGGCCCAGCGCAGGTACTGTTCAGAGAATCTGAACTTCAGCGCACTTTCTGAGTGGAGAAGGTGCGTTGCATTTCAAATTCCCTGTGTTACAGGTGCGCTGATCAGATTAGGCTTTGTGCAATTTTGGTTTCTGTGATTCATTCTTTCCAGTTCTATTCCTGAATTTTGCTGCCTGTGATCAGTATATGTCTGTTTGAAACCCCTTTTCCTTGCTGTTATTCCGCCTCCTTTGTACAAAAGAACTGTAAATGTTTTTTTGTGTTTGTTGAGTCATTTTTAGTTCTCCTTTGCAAAAGTAGCATAATCGTACTATCGTCCTTTGATTTGAAACTGTTGCAAGTGTCGTTTTCAATCATAGGAAAGAGTTTGATTGCTGTTGATAGTCGATTATCCCGTTACTATTGTTTTTGGTCTGAATTTGTAATTTTCTAGTGTCAAAAACAAGTATTCATTTCAAAATCGTAAGGTGTTGTGATCGTCTCCATTTTTGATTTCGAAAAGAAACTTGTTGATATTTGTCGCTTGAAAAGAAATTCAGATTTGTGCATCAACTTTCTTTTTATCATTCATATACTAAGAAAGTCGAAAACAAATACATGCATGTGCATTTGCATATAGACAGTCTGATTGGTTTGATTTAGGAAAGTGCATTTAGAGTGTGCTCTTTGCTCTTTGTGAAAAGATTCTGTCTTTCTTTCCTTAGTAGCTAGGATTTTCATTGCACAAAGAAGATAAAAAGATTGTTTATCATCTTAGATTGCATTTTAGGAATTACATCTACATCTCGTGGTGAACCTGAAAGGAAAACTTCATAAACAAGATCAACTATAAAATAAATTCAATGAATCTAACAACGCTTTGGAACTTAACGCACAACATTTAGAAGTCTAGGCTAGAGACGTATTCTGGCGTCGTAAAGCCTGGTAACTGTTGTTCTCTTTGATGGTTGGGTGATTCCTCTACTTTGAGACGATAAGTGCCAGTACGGACTTGTGCTCCCATGTACCGTCGAGTATATTTTGGGAGACCCCAATAGGCTTAATCCTTTATCCATAGGAAGCCGTGTCTGCCGCCCTATCGATCACAATGCACTGAACACAGCATTCGGGAAGATTGACTGCCGTACCGTAAAAAGTATTCTGTAGTTTTGCGATTGGTTTGGTAATCCCTCTACCTAGATTTCCAGAGCAGTCCCTTTCGTTCCTTTTCAGACTCTTTAACAGAAAAGGTCCATCTGAGCACTTGTCACTTCAGGCTCATTAAAAATCGAAGGAGACTAGAGTCATCTTTTGTTTTTTCTCGACTCTTAAAAATTGAAAAAACAAGTTTTGTCAAAGTGTCTAAAATTCATTTTAATCGGAATAATGTCACTGTTCCCTCGTTTGTCTTAGAATTTAGTCTCCCTTCATTTCAAAGTTCTTGTAGAATCGCTAGAAAATCTTTTGGATAGACTAGATATGTCTGAACAACCATCGACATCCATGACTGTGTCATCCAACGCAGCAGCGGCAGAGCCTCTTGCTACTACTCCAACGATGTTCGATGGTATACCATCTGTCCCGGCAAGTTATCAACAACAAGCCGGAGTCCAATCAGGGACTGTTTCGATGACATAGTCTGTTCCTATTTCTTCATCCAGATTATCATCTAGTATTTCTTATGTTGAAACTCAACAAATTGATCCAATGTGTCTTCAAAGGCCAATTTACCCTTTAAGTACTGGATTGCCACCATATGGAGGGCAGTATGCCTTTTCATTGTTCCCTCCCGGAGAACAACCATATGGGAGTTTACAACAAAGTTCAGGTCAAACTGGAATTACATCCAGCGGTTGGGTACCAATACTGCCTCAGCAACCAAGGGTTGTATATTCAATGCAACCAGTCCACCTTGTGTCGAATATTCCCACTATACCTGCTGTGGTGACTGCGTCGCAAGTACAAGCGCTACCTGTTGTATGTCAACCCCAAGTTTCTCAGGTTGCAATACAACAGCCTCTTGTCTCGACAACTCAATCACAACCTCAGGTTAGTGCCTCCTTATCTGGAGCGACTCAGGCTCAAACAAGTACTATGACTCCTCATCTTGGTCAATCATCTAGTATTGGGCAACAGCAAATGATCCAACAACCATAGCTGGTTCAATCTCAACAACCACCATTCCAGCAATCATATCAAGGACCTGAGCAACAAGTCTTTGTAAGTAATGGGCAACCGCATTTTCAAAGCGGTTATCAACAACCATATTATAATGGTTATGCCCATCAACCTTATCAAAGTTGCCAGCATCAAATACATTATGCTAGTATGCAAAGACCCACTGCTCAGGCGATTCCATCTTATCCTGGGTATGCTTCGCCTAACCTGAATCAGTCCGCAAATGCAGGTTACAAATTTGGTCAGGAGGAAGAAACCTACAATATTGTGGCTGCTCACGGTTATTTCGGCCGATTGATCTTCCAATATGCTAGTTTCAACAACTCCCGTTCTTTACATTTCTTCTTAGCTGCTTGGCCCGTAGCAGGTATCTGGTTTACCGCTCTAGGCATAAGCACTATGGCTTTCAACCTAAATGGATTCAATTTCAACCAATCTGTAGTTGACAGTCAAGGCCGTGTAATTAACACTTGGGCTGATATCATTAATCGTGCTAACCTAGGTATGGAAGTTATGCACGAACGTAATGCTCACAACTTTCCTCTGGATCTAGCCGCTGTTGAATCTATTTCAATAGGTGGATAATACTCTGATGGATTGTTATTGTGTATTGCTTAATTGAAGCATACCAAGCCTTTCATTCATTTTATTGAAAGGCTTGGTATGCTTCAATTGTTTGGTGTTATTCTTCATACTTCTTCCCATTCCATCAATAATGGATATGTGCAGTTCCCCTGCATCCAGCAGGAATTGAACCCGCGAGTTCGCCAATTATGAGTTGGGCGCTTTAACCATTCAGCCATGGATGCTGGATAAAGATCATCAACATTTTCATTCTATAATATGAGTATAGACTCAGATCTAAAATTGGGCAGTTCGGGATTGGGACCCATTTACATTTTTTCTCTCATACTTGATTCATGTCAAATATTCTCAATAGACATTCAAATAACATTTCATTGAATTAATTTGATAATAAGCCATACAACTTGTTCGAGAGTTGAGAGTTAGTCATCGATCTTGCTTTGATCCCCTATCAGAGGTCACCGACGACCCACATAAGAACAAACGTTAGCTCATTTTTTATTCTTGGAAGAAATGACTTTTTATTCTTGGAAGAAATGACTTTTTATTCTTGGAAGAAATGACTGTAGATAGATAAATTGGTTTTTCCGGGGCGGACGTAGCCAAGTGGACCAAGGCAGTGGATTGTGAATCCACCACGCGCGGGTTCAATTCCCGTCGTTCGCCCATAAAAGAAGATAAAAAAAATCGGACTGGATCCGATTCGTTGTCATTTTCCTTCCTATTTAAGTGAAATAAATTATATCCATGGGACATAATGGTATCGGTTGGTTGACACGAGATTTACAATTATATGAAATCAATATATGCTATAAATATTCTATTTATCGGGATAAAACAAAAGGGAGAGGTAAGGGGGGGGTTTCAAATAAATGAAAAAAAGAAGAAGACCCTGGATAATCAAATTGGAAGAGATACAAAGTTATCAATTTCTATGCAATCCATGGACCAAATCCAATTTGATTAGATTGTTAATTCAAATCCTTTCACGTCGGGAGCGCCTTATAAAGCTTTTTGATCCTAGAATTCTCAGTACGTTGCTTTTACACGATCTACGGAAAAGCAATCCATATTTTTTGGTAAAAGGTATAGTAGTACTTACATTATCGATCCTCATATATCGCTTCAATCATCAAAGTAGTATGATTGATAGAAAAAATTTCTATTCGATTAAACTCTTTCCTATCCATAACTTTATGGAACTTGGAAATGAAACACCGGAAGAATATTTAAAGCCTTTCACTCAAAATTGGTTGAGATTTCCGCATCTTTTACTATCTTTCCAATTGAAAAGATATTACAATCGGGATTTTGATCCCATTAGTTTAAATTCAGGATATGGCAAGAACACGAACAAGAAGGATGAGATTATCTCGAAGAATCAAGGACCGAGCGAAACTCATTCGGAAAATGATGAGAAAGATATCAATTTGAAGATCGATTCAACTCTTAATTCAACCGAAAATGAGTATTGGAAACCTGAAAAATATCTTTGTGAAGATCCATTCACAAGGAATAAAACGGAGATTGAGCAACGAAGAAAAAGATCAATTCTTTGGGATCTTTCTTTTATTGAAAGAGAACAAACAAAAATAGAATCGGATTTGTCCTCAAAGTGTTTATCAAAAGATTATCCAATCTCTTGGGCGAAAGAATTATTTACAGAAGATCAAAGATATACAGAAGAGAATTCCTTTCCTTTGGAGAGGAAAAGATTCATTGAAAATTTTACAAAATCAATTCGCTATTCTTTTTTTTACATATTGCCAATAGATGAACCGTGTATGGGTGGTCCTAGTGCTACTAAAAAGCCCATTGAAGATTTCAACTTATCCAAAAGGTTATTTAAAATAAAAAAAAATGTTTTTTCCCAAGATTTAAGGGATTCAAAATCCTATTCATTAATGAATAGGATAGTTGATCTATGGAAGATAAAAACATATTTTGAAATTGAAAATCCTTCCTTGAATTGTGCTATGCGGAGTTTTACTCTGCCTTGGAATCTATTTTCTGCATTCTGTGATCAAAGCAAAGGAAAATACATATTGCACAAAAATTGTCTGGAAATGACAGATCAATTCACTCTATCAATAACTAAGCCTAGTCAGGTTCATGATAAAATTTCATTTTTTATTTATTATAAAATGAATCCATTATATGAACTCAACAAGAATGGATCGTTGAGATCGGATCGGATCTTCAATCACAGAGAAAAATGGAAGAATCAATCTTTATGGGTCCTACTCAATATTATTGATAAAGCGGATGATTATTTAGATCAAATAATCGACAAACAATTGAGCCAAATCGATTCCAAAAATTGCTTGGAGATAGGAACTCCCTTTAACAATTATAGAACTGAAGCTTTGGGTTGGTATGAATCAATTAAGTATAACATTGACAACAGGTATTCGAAAAATTTATTAAATAGATTCTAATCCCACCTAGATATTTCTGCAATTGGTCTAATTGTCTCTTGAGCATAGCTGCTTCTTTTTTTGGAAGTTGATTGAATCGTCCCGTATCTTGTTCTTTTTTTAAATCCTTGAACTTCTGAAGTCTCGTCTCTGTAGTAGACCAATTAGTTAACATACCACCAAGCCATTTTCTATTTACATAATGACATCGAGCTTCTGTAGCAGCTGATGCTACTAAATCAGTTGCTTGATATTTCGTACCGACTATCAGGAATTGTTTTCCCCTACCTGCTATATCAAACAGCAAATCACAAGCTTCTGATAAAGAACGAGCAGTTTTAGCCAGATTTATAATATGAGTATCTTTACGCTCTGTAAAAATGTAAGGTGCCATCTTAGGGTTCCATTTCCTAGTTTTATGCCCTAAATGAACTCTTGCTTCCATCATCTCTTCCAAATCAATGTTCCAATATCTTTTGCTCATTCTCGTTCGCTTTCCTCCCCAAAATAGCGAAATAAAATGTATCGTAATATCTAATTATTCCAACGGAATCAATTACATCTCAAAGATTGCCTGTCTGTCTAGTACGTGATAGAAACGTTCTCACTCATAGAATATTTGATATTCTTCCTATTATAGAAGAGATATTCATGAACATAACAAGAAATCTATTTCTCAAGACTATTTCTCAAGACTATTTCTCAAGACTATTTTAATTGCTGTTTTAATATATTGTGATATTTGTGAGAATTGTCTTGAAAGGAAAAAAAATCTACTTTGTCATGATGAAATAAAATGTCCTTCACTTTGTTGCTAAATAGATTCCTATTCCCTATTCTTGGATCTATTCCGTTTCGTTTCCCTGAACGGTGAATATGTTGCCCAGTACCGGCAGGTATCATCCCCCCGAGAATAACATTTTCCTTCAAGCCTTTCAACCAATCGATGCGACCTTGTAGAGCAGCTTTAGCTAAGACCCGAGCAGTTTCTTGGAAACTCGCTTCGGATATAAAACTTTGAGTATTCAGAGATGCCCTTGTTATTCCTAATAACATGGTTTGATAGTAGATTGCCTCTTCCAGAGCACGATCCATTCTCTGTGCTCGTGATAATACAATGAGTTCCCCCGGTGAAAAAACATTAGCCGTTCCATCTTCTGAAATTAAGACTTTCGATGTCATTTGGCGTACAATAACCTCTATATGCTTATCACCAATTCGTACCCCTTGGGATCGGTAAACTTTTTGAATCTGATTGACCAAATGAATCTGACTTTGTTCCATAGTTATCCTAGCGCTTATGAATAACCCCCAAAGACTTCCAAGAAATCTTGTCATATCTCCGGTCCAATTTTCAAAACTTTCTTTCAGATTCATCGATATTGAATTATTCAAACGGGCTTCTGACAATTGTTCAACTTTAGGAAGACCTTGAATTATATCACTGGATTTGAACCTTTCATATATCAATGTTATCAATGTATCTCCTTTGTCAAGAATTTCTCCATAATGACTATGGACAGTCGCTTTTCGAGTAGCCAAATAAGGTTTAGCTGATCTAATGACTAAAGATTCCTCATCAACTGCTATAATTTGACCAGATTCGGGGAGTGGTTCATCCTCGGATATCCATACACTTTCAGGAATCAATTGTCCAAGACTAACTACTGGAAATGTTTTTTCGCAGAATTCGGATTCGGATGAGGAAGAGCACCAATTTGGACCCAATATATTGGAAATGATGTTCCTGCACGGATCGAAATGATAAATTATCATATTTTCGTCCATGAAATAATATTTAGGTACTTGGAAAGTATTGAAAGAATTGTGGAAAATGGAATGTTTCTTTGATAATACTTTTTTATAAGTTAGAAAATGGGAGGATGGAAAACGGTTGGTTATACTATGTAAATTACCCAAGAGACCTGAAAATTCAATGATTTTTCTCATAGGATCCTTTCTATTTGATTGATTTCCCGTATCATAACATTTAGAATCATTGAATAGAACGATTCGAAAATAGTCGGCTGGTGATAGAACCATAAAAGATCCACTGTCTTCTTCCCCATTAGATAATGAACAAATAGTTCCTTGATGCTTACTAATTAATTGACTCGCCCCATTGGAAGATAAAAGATTAGTGTGGTCCAAATTGTTATGGAACATCAAATTTGGACTTGTTTTATTGTCCCTTCTCCCCATGAAAAAAGGGGGGTATTTCATCAAGCTAATTTGAACCATATTGTTAACGATCTTATTTGTTCTTACTGAAATAAGAGAAACATAAGCCTCAGATTCTATAGAATCTATTTGTTCCCAATCAAATCCTATACAAGTTCGAACCAATGGAATACTTATATCACTCATTACTTGGATTCGTTCACCGTCTTCATACGAAATAGAATAGCTAATTTGAATCTGCAAGTTGTCCCCTTCCCTCGATAAATCTAGGGAAAACGGTGTTGTCATATTTGACCCATCAGGTATTCCATGTTCTACGTTAGAATATCCAAAAATGGAATTTCTCTGTAGAATACCACTTTTGGGTATTCTAAGAATCGCATCAGGACAAGGTATTATTCTTTTTTCCCATTCTTTATCACACTGCAATGAGACGATGAATCGATTCATTTGATTTTTCCCCTTAATATTGTAATTATTAGGGTAAAAGACATAAATAGAGTCTCGATGCTTGTTGGATATGGTCCGATCAGTTTCAGTTTCTGAATAACTGAAGATTTGTTCTTCCTTCTCATAGCAATTTGAGTCACCTGATCTATGTTCCACTTGATCCACGTAAGAATCGGAAAGTGATTGATGTTTGGCAACAAAAGGTTGAACATATACTTGATCCTGATACTTATGAAATGGAAAGGGTACTACACGGGATCCGTATATACCTCCCGATAATATCCATAGATAACCCGTCCTGAGTATAGGATGAACATTACCCTGTACATATTCAGGTGCATGACACACATTGGTACTCCAGTGCATTTCTCCTTCTAAGTCAGAATATATATTTTTGCGAACTTTTTCCTTGAAGGAAGATGTTCTAGCACGAACCTCGGCAATAAGCTGTTCCGATTCCACATATTGATCATTCTGAACCAAAAGCAAACTTTGTGGTGGAATGGTTAAGTTCTGTACTTGATCCTGACCATCAATAGTAATGGATAAGTTATTATGACATAGATAAGCAGGATGTCCATTACGTGTACGTGTGGGATAAACCAAATTTTCATTGAATTCAATCTTTCCATTGAAAGGGGCTCGTATATGTTCTGCAATATCACCAGTAAATACCCCCCCGGTATGAAAAGTCCTTAGTGTTAGTTGAGTTCCTGGTTCTCCAATGGATTGGCCCGCAATAATACCTACTGCTTCTCCTAATTCAATCAAGTGACTGTGAGTAGTACTCCGACCATAACATAATTGACAAATCCGAGATATACTCTTGCAAGTAAAGGGGGTTCGTATATATATTGGTTGTGTTCGAAGGTTTATTAATTGATTGGCAAGTCCAACTCCAATATCCTGATTGCGCGTGGCAATGCATCTCCTATTTATATATACATCGTCTGCTAGCACACGGCCAATCAGTATTTGTGTTCGTACAACAATTTCATTTCTGTCCCTCTCTCGACCTCGAATGGGACTTACGAAAATACCTTGGATAGTGCCACAATCTGTTCTACGTACTACAATGTGTTGAACTACTTCAACGAGTCTACGTGTGAGGTATCCAGCATCTGTTGTTCGTACAGCAGTATCCACAACTCCTTTACGAGCCCCATAACAGGAAATAATATATTCCGTTAAAGAGAGCCCTTCGCGTAAATTCCGTCGAATGGATAGATCGATGATTTGTCCTTGAGGATCTGACATTAACCCTCTCATACCTACTAATTGGTGAACCTGAGATGTACTTCCCCTAGCTCCTGAGAAGGACATCACATGTACTGGATTTAAGGGATCAGTCATGCTAAAATTCGGATTCATTTCTTTTCTCAAATATTCACTGGTAGCATACCATATCTCAATCGATTGACGTAATTTTTCCACTGCGTGTACATTCCCATAATGATTCTGTTTCTCCGAAACAGAACCTTGTTGCTCCGCATCTTGGACGAGCCATCCTTTGGAAGGCGCTGTTAAAAGATCATCAATTCCTAATGAAATAGCTGTATCAGTAGCTTGTTGAAAACCCGAAGTCTTGAGTTGATCCAAGATATGTGATGTATATGTCATTCCGAAGTGATCTATTAATCTGCTAATAAGCTTTTTAATGGCAGTTTTATCCATCACTTTATTATAAAAGGGCAAATTATCAAAGGGCAATCTAGTTCGTTCCTTCATAAGGAAAAATCTCCATATTTTCATGAGCAGGATTAAGCAATGGGTTCAAGCCGGTTATTCGAAGGCTTCCTCGATCTCTATATCTGCACTAATGAAAAAATCATAAGATCAATAACATTAGATCCTGAGAGCTGGTAGTGATTTATTTGGGTGTTCAGAACAGGCAAACCCTTGTATGGCTTCTTCCATTTCTCGATTGAAACGAGTACGACCAACAGTTGTTCGAATGTATATATTAAGGATTTCTCCCATTCTACCTTTTCTTATTCGATAATGTTCATGGATTTCGTGGAAAGTACCCAAAGATTTGTATTGAACTTCGATAGGGGCTTCTTGGTTTACTGAGGTAATGATACGTAAATCCACTTCCCCCCACCGGAGCCATAAGGGGCTGTATAAGTCAATTCGTTTCTGTCGGTAAGCTCTGAGCACATCATCATAACTATAAAAGGAAGGTTTCTTACAAGAAAAGCTTTTATTTTCCGAGTGATACGGATGGTACCTATTCCCATAAATACCTTGACTATTTTGGACCGTTGATATATAAAGTCCAAGAAGCATATCCTGAGTCGGTATAGAAATAGGATCCCCGATAGCTGGAGACAAAACTTATGCCCCTTGGTGGCCAGCAATTCCGCATAAACTTCCGTCAGATATTCCTAAATTTAATGGAAATTCGGGTGAAGACCCGTCGAATCATGTGATGACATTTCATCTGTGGTGTTCATCAAACACCCTAAACGATGATTCGATTAGGCTTCGCCTTTTCCATAGGACGTTAACTGGTCCGGCAGTAAAATGGTATATCGAGTTATCCAGAGCTTCGTTTGACAACTTCAGTACCCTAGCCACAACCTTTTTAACCCATTTTCAGTTACCGATAAGGTACGAAACAGGAACAGAACTTCTTACCAATTCCAAATAGAAAACGGCCACTCACATATCTGATCATATTCATGAGTGGCGACGTCGTCGCAGAATGGTAAAAACATATGTTCCTGATCAGCTGCTAGCTGAATGGTTTATTAAGTCCTTATTACCTTCTATCACAGAAGATGTGGCAAAGGGAGGAGTCATCACTAAAGAGCAAGTTATTGCTTGTGCACAATATCTAGACTTGATCTATACTCAGTCTGGCATGCTCTACGATAAAATACCTGATGCTCCTAGATCGAAATTTTCCATTCCTCCTCCTCCTAAATCGAACAATGACTCTCATGCCGACGATGGCGTGATTGGTACTACAAACACGAAATCAACAAAGGCTACATCTAAAAAGGCCCGTAAGATTTCTAGTCAAAATGCAAATGAGGAAATTCTTGCCTTGGAAGTAAATGCCGTGTCGACCGACAAGGGAAAATAACTGAAGCAACCAGGGGGCAAGAAGAAAAAGAAAGGGAGAAAAAAGAAGCAGGATGAGTCATCTCCTGAAAAACATTCTGCAAACCCTTCTGGGCAAAGGAAACCTCCTGCGGGGTGTCATATATGCGATGAGGATCATTGGACGAGAGATTGTCCACATAAAGCTGAAGTTAAGAAACTCTTTAAGAGTTCAAAAACCTCAGCAGTATTGACTGATCCGTTTCCAAACCCGGGAACCAAACTGGTTGCTAATCAAAATGCTTCCCGATCCCAAGTGCTTATGTTGTCTATCTCAAAGCAGCAAAATGATGCTTTTACAAGGAATAAAGATTACGGGAATCCACATCTGTTGAATAACAAGGCTAATGAACAAGCTAGTAGTTCGACAACAACTTTGACAGAAGTTGTGCCACCCATCATTCCTGAACAAATGATAAAGTCGCCAAAGGGAGTAGTGTCAGGCGGAAAGAGTCGATAGTGCGGACACAAATCAACCTCCCTAGGAGCCTAAGACTCTCTAGTGACAAACAAGACAAACAAGAGCGATCCTTCTCTAAACATGCATTTACTATATAAGAAATCAAGTGTTTAGATCCTACCTGTAGTCCAACGCTGTTGTAGTAGTCCAGCCACGCCGATCCGGATGAGCTCCTCCTTCACTTCGAAACCTGCATCCACTAACAATCAAACGATTAAATAGCACTTGATAATCTCATAAAATAAAACATGTTTAACACATAGACCAAGGAGTACATGAAACAACTCATAAATAACAAGTTATTGAGAAGAATGGACTCATTTGCATTAATAGGAAACAAAAGGAACAATTACAACCTGAGCCTTGGTGTTGTGCAAGTCCCTCCCAGGGTCCATCAAGAGTTCTCCTTTACTTTGACAAAGCTCACCCACTTCCAAATAGAACAAGTAAAGATGACAATCTCTCCTCACAAGCTTCTAAATGGGAGTCCTAATTCCTGCAGCATCTACCCTTAGAAATGTTTAGCTTTCAACCTCTCCTCCTTCTGGCCCAATGCCTGTATTTATAGTGCTCAAGAGGAAGTTAATCAGGTCCACCATCAATGGGATAATCCCCTCTTTGGATGGGATAGCTCCCTTATTGATGGGATAAGTTCCTCTTTGGTAGGGGTACATGAACCATCTGGAGGCGCTCAATACACGTCGAACAACCTTCTAGAATGCTCTAGAAATGGCCACAAGTAACTTTTTAAAGATGAAACTTGCGCATTTTGACCTTTACAGGGGGACGCACCTGCCCCTTTACATACAGAGCGTACAAGTACGCAACTTTTGTGAACATTGGGTGCGTACCCGCAGGTAAGGTTGAGAGAACCTGCGTACCCAGAGATAAATACATTTATAAAGACTTTCTCTCTTTTTGGAGTTTGACATGGAGAGCAGAGGCATAAGACTTGCCTAAGAGGATAACATGACTGTTGATAGAGCCATACTAACTGTAAATAGCCATGGTGACATTTTTTAGTGTAACAGATTGCCCCCTAAAGTGCGAAGCCTGTAGTAGATTAGGGTTTTGTAAATCTAGGAAGGGTGAAGCGCTTTATCATTTCAAGGATTATCTCGTGGAGAGCCTGGTTAGAACCTGCAATTTTCAACACAAAATACATGTATAAGATTATATCATCGCTGAGGTAGGCATTCCCATACTCAGATCAAAACTTTAACTAACAGACTAACTACTCTGATACAGGAATGATCTTGCAGTACATCATAATCATAGACTTTTGTAGACACAGTATGGGTGCAGCCATCTATTTATGATTAGTCTACTTAGATAATGAATACAAAACTCCTCGCAGCCTGGATGGTGGAAACTAGATCCAGGGTCTTCATTTCTACTTCCCGAATTGGTACGATTCTAGCCATGCGAATAAATGAGTTGATGTCGAACATGGTAGAAACCACCTGATTACCAGTCGATGATGTAAACTGTTAACAAGTGTGAGAGAGACCACCAGTAATGTCAATGGTTCTCAAAGTACCCAGTACAATCCATGAGATGTGAATGAATGAGTTGATGTTGAACATTTCACGGAATCCTTCGATCGAGAGTCAATGATGTAAACTGACGTCAAAGGCGAGAAATCTGCCATTGATGCATGCAGACTTCAAGGTACTGACGATTTCTAAGTCATCTCTCTAGATAATGTGCTGATGTCGATAGAAAGCGACCCGTTGCAGGCAAGCCCACAACACGAAATCATTGTTCAAGTTGAAGAAATGTTGCTGTAAGGACTGACTCAGGGATGGTCAAATGGATGACAAGTATTTTGCAGATGAAAGTTTTGCTTGCAGACCTCTTGAACACATAACGACACAACAGATGGCTTGGTGATAAACGACTCAAAGTTAATCCCCGGAACCCGGCTGAAGACTTTCAATGTGGTTTGATCAACTGTGAGGTAAAGGATTTCCCAACCCAGGTGAATGAAAAGTGTCGTGTTCAAGAGTGGTAATAAGGTTTCTTCTGAGACAAAGGATAACAAATAGGCTCATTCTTCTCTCTTTTCCCCCACCATTTCTGGCAAGTACCTCTTTATTTTTAACAAGCTTGAGGAGGATAACATATGCTTGATTATAAGCTCATCCTTCGGATGAGTCCAACCTAGTTTTGATCCGAACCCTAGGAAGGAGTGGTTCGTTCCTGTTTGTAATTGAACAGGTCCTTTACTGTGAAATTTTAACGAGCCCAGTATAGGAGAAACTCGGCATTTTTCAATTTTAGAGAGTCTGAAAAACTTAAGAAGACTCCAAGTTGAACTTTTTCGTAGATTTGTGTCCCCCAAGCCCGAAAAAGTATAAAATAATACCTGGGAGAACCGCTTGATCTTGCGACCAAGGAGTACTTTCATGATTAGTGTCTCTGACCTGAAAAGTAAAAAGCGATCAAGGACACGTCGTTTTATTTCCAGTATCGAGTTTGAAACGACAAAAACCCGGCAATCTTTTCCTGTTTTTACGGTCAGAAAAGGGCTATAAGGGGACCGTCTTTTAATTCCGTTTTAACGAGTGTAAAAGAAACGCTCGGCAATCTTTTCATTTTTTAGGAGTCAGAAAAGGGCTTAAAAGATGACTCTGATATTTTGGTTCGTGAAAAATGACAATTTTCCCTCTAAATCCCTTTGTCCTGCACAAAAAAGACACATTACTCATACCTGTTTAAGATAGGCAAAAATACATTGAAAAATATCCTTCCATGGTGAAAAATAAACAAACCTAGCATTCATTCATCCAAAAAACCTATAAAAAGACTTTTTACCATGTCATTTTTACCATTTTACTGTTGAGGTTGAGAAAAGGGCTTTTGGCAAGAAACTTCCCGTGGTCATTGCGGAGAATCCGACCGTCAGAATCGAACACCGTCTCTTCCAGGTATTTCACAACATCCTCCTCTTCAATTTCATCCGATTAAAATTTTGTTTTAGGTTTTAGTTTTGGTTTTTGGGGGGTTTTAGGTTTTAAAAACCGCTCTGCGGGGTACGCAGGTGCCCTAAGGGTGACCTGCGTCCCCCGACCTTTTCCTACACAGGAAAAAGGTCGGGGTACGCAGCCCACCTTCAGGCCAGCTGCATCCCGACGCTCTGTGTCCTAAACGCGGGGTGCGTCCCCCGCGAAAGGCGGAATTTGAAACCCCAAACCCCAAAAATAACCATCTGAATTTTCCCAAATTAATTCTAATCTTTATTTCTTGGTGTGTAGGGTACTCACCATGTTGGATTGGAGAGAAAGAGAGCACGAGGACGTTGATTTAGCCGCAATCAATCATCAACCTTCCATTGATGCCTTAAAAGCATGCGGACTATATAAATACTGGGCCATACCTGGCATGAGGGCTCAGGTGAGATTCTTGGAGTGGCTGGTTGAGAGATGGAACATTCATGAGCAATGTTTTTACATCGGAGGGCACCAGCTCGAGATAGAGCCCTCTGACATATACTTTCTCACTGGCTTGCCAAATAGGGGCGAGCAACTCAATCTAGCGGGGACCAGGCCGGGTGGCCAATCCCTTGCTAGTCTCCGGGCAGATTGGTGCATACCCAATCAAAACCAAGCGAAAGGCGTAGAAATCAAATACATCTCTCGGCGTGAACTCAAGGTCATAGCTTTCACGGTTACCAGAATTTGCGGTGCAGCCACTTTACATATTGCCACCGGGTCCCAAATGCGGATGGCGATTGACTGTTTCCGAGGCACCATCTTCAACTGGTGCGATGCTGTGTCGGCCAATATGAAGGCCCAACTGACTAGGGCAAAGAACGGACAACTGAAGACCTTTGGATATGGGCCTCTAGTTGTGAGCTTTGCCTTAGAGAGAGTTCCGATGCTGATCCCTCAGCATCTTACTGTTGATATCTTGGGTCCTCGGGAGCCAAAGCTGATACGATGGGTTACGGTGATGGCCCGGCAGTTGTTCGATTCCCTGCTGGTTATTTTCACTGGTTAGAGGACCAGGTTTTTGCGATCCAGGACTTTCCGTATGCCGGAGTAGATTTTCGAGGTGACCCGGACATGGTTCTTCCACAGGGAGAACAATGGGATGACAGAGGTACTTTATTTTTCACAAGTTTTTAAGTTATCTATTTTTTGTTTTTTATATATATCGTCTCAAAACTGACAGTGGCAAATTTTCAAAATGCAGATGTAGGTCCACGGCGTCCGGCCAATCTCCGGGCTTTTGAGAGAAGAGTACCAGCTGTGCCAGCACCCGCCCCACAGGATGCGGCCGCAGAGGCCTTAGTTGAGCTGGAACGGGATCTAGAGCGTCTGACGGCGGATATACCAGAGACCACCATAGATGACATTCCTATTCGACTTCAGCGCTATGTGGTTGCAGTCCCAGGACCCATCATAGGGTTCCTGTGTAGGGTAGCGCGGGCAGTGGTCTCGTATAGAGAGCACCACCAGTGACTGGCTAGTCACTTTGTAGACACATATGTCATTTTTGTTTTTTGTACTTATCATTTTGCCGATCATAAGGTGTTTTTCAACCTATGATCGAAGACGATGTATATTTTTTGACACACTCCTATTTATATATATATATCATTATTACCGGTTTATCTTGTTTAACATATGTGATGAAATGTTTTTAAATTTACTTGCATGATTATCGTAAATGTCTGTCCAATATTTGAGAAGCAATTGCATCTGCTAATGTATTTAAAGACCTTGGAATATGCTGATATTCAATGTAATCAAATTCACGTTCCAAGAGATGCACTCTCAAAAACAACCTTAATAACACAGGATTTCTAATGGCATATACTCTATTAAGCTGTAATACAACGAGTTCAGAATCTAACCTCACTATCAAACGTCGAATTCCAAATGTAATAGATTCAGATAATAATTCAACCACTGCACTGTATTCTGCAATGTTGTTCGTCGTTTGACCGAGGCTTACCCCATGCATAGAAACTAACTCGTCAGAGGGCGAATAGATAACCCAAGCTGCGGAAGAGATATTCCGTGTACTACGACAAGCACCATCAGCAAATCCAATGTATGTTTGGAGAGGCGTCGACATCTGCAATATCAAGAGTAAAACCAAGATAAGCCAGAATAACGACTAAAAACACACTCTCTAAACTAGGGACACTATCTAAACTAACAAACATACTAGCTAGAAAGAAAACCTAACCTAACTAAAAATTCTCCATACCCACCATTTAAGCATAATACCTCTTTAGGTAAAGTCCATTTCTGGGTTTACCCAAAGAGTCCCCATCAAAATCTACCAGCTCATAGGCCCCTTTTGCTAGATTTCGCTTTACAATGTAGGGTCCATGCCACATAGGAACGAATTTCCCAACACCTAGTTTATCGTTAGCTTGATCATATAATAGCACTAGGTCTCCCTCCGAAAAACTTTGAGGGGTCACATTTCTATCATACTGAGCTTTCATTCGCTTTGCGTGAGTCTCGATTGCCAATGCAGCGTTACGTCGAGTCTCATCTAACTGAGCTAAGTATAATAAACGTTTCTCCTCTTCGGAAGTAGCTGGGAGTAATTCGACAGCCATTTGAAGTGATGGGATTTCGCATTCAATGGGTAACAAAGCTTCCAAGCCATAAACTAGCTGGAAAGGAGTGAACCCTGTTGAAGTTTTCACTGAGGTTCGGTATGCCCATAGCGCTGAAAATAACATGTTGTGCCAATTCGACCGATGAATACCAATGGTTCGTCGGATCATGATAACTAGAACTTTGTTGATAGACTCAACCAAACCGTTGGCTTGCGGATAATAAGGAGTAGAGCTATCGTGGCACAAACCAAGCTGGCTTGTAAACTCAGTCATCATGATGTTTCGAAAATGGCTCCCATGGTCAGTGATGATTGCTTGTGGGACACCAAACCTAGTTATAATATGATTGAATACGAAAACTGCAGCTGTTTTGCCGCTTGCGTCGAATGTAGGCATCGCCTCGGCCCATTTAGTAAAATAATCAACCGCGAGGATGATATACGCATGCCCCCCGGCCGAGTGAGGGTTACAAGTAATAAAATCGATACCCCATTTGGCGAAAGGACCAACGGAAATTATAGGATGGAGAGGAGCAGGTGGTGCGCGCATCTTGCGATCAAACACTTGACAGTTGTGGCACTTCCGGACCGCAATGATACAATCTTTAAACATGGACGGCCAGAAATAGCCAGCGCGCAACACCTTCTGAGTTGTGGCATACCCAGACATATGACCGCCACATGCTCCAGAGTGACAATCATTCAAAACCCTCTCAGCCTCTTCGTGAGTTAAGCAACGTCGAAAAACTAAGTCTGCCCCCCGGCGGTAAAGTGTATCTCCAATAATCTTGTATTGCTGGGATTGAAACCGAATTTTTCGATGTTCCGACTTTGAAGCTTCAGGCCGAAAGGTTTGGGTTTGGAGATAGATGATTATATCCCCGTACCACGGATCTAAAGTACTGATAAGAAACAAAGATTCGTCCACAATGGACTCCTCTGCCACAGTCTCTGTGTCAGCATGCGGGAAATCACACATCAATTCCGCAAAAACTAAGGATTTCTTAGACTTGGACTTCTCAAACTCCAAGTCGAACTCTTGCAGGATAACGATCCATTTAGAGTACTTGCCCCCTAGCAGTTGTTTTGTCAAAATATAAATCATAGGGTTGCAATTCGAAATAACTGTAGTTTTACGGAGAAGAATGTAGTGACGAAAACGCTGGACAGCTTGAACGGCTGCCAGGGCCAATTTCTCCACATGCGAATATTTTAGCTCAGTGGGGTTTAACGTCCTACTAAGATAATATATCACATGTTCCGTTCCGAATTCATCCTCTTGGACTAACACCATTCCAATAGTGGAATGCGAAGCTGCGAGGTATAAGAAGTAGTCCTGGTTGTAGTTGGGAGGATGCAACAACGGTGCATGGGTCAACGCGTGTTTAAGTGCATCAAAAGATTGTTGGGCAATCTCGTCCCAAAAGAATTGAGCGTTCTGTTTCAACAACCGTGTAAAACCCTTAGTGACCTCGGCGTAGTTCGGAATGAATCGGCGTAAAAAGTTTGCTTTCCCTTGCAAACTTTGGAGTTGGCGCAAACTCGAAGGAGGAGGCAATTTGATGATGGCTTCGACCTTCGAGGGATCGACGCGAATGCCGGCTTTTGAAACAACAAATCCCAGCAATCGACCCGCTTCTATACAGAAAACACACTTGTGGGGATTCAACCGAATTCGATAATGCCTACACCTCATAAAGATTGCTCGTAAGTGGACAAGGTGATCAGCTCGATGTAAAGAATGAGCAGGCAAATCATTGAGATACGGTTGCACAATTTGCTTGATGTCATGAAATGTGTAAGACATCGCCCGTTGAAAAGTGGCTCTGGCATTCTTAAGCCCAAAAGGTAATTTGCAGTAAGAAAATGTCCCCCATGGACAAATGAATGCCGTTTTTGGTTGATCGGCAGGTAGAATATTGATTTGATTATAGCCCGAAAAACCATCCATAAAGGAAAACATTTCACTTCCGGCACAATCATCAATTATTTGATCGATATAAGGCGTTGGATAGTTGTCTTTTGGACAAGCTCGATTTATATCCCTATAATCGATACAGATTCTTATTGTTCCTTGTTTCTTGTTAACCGGAACAATATTCGATACCCAATCCGTTAACGGGATCGGATAAATGAAACCTGCTTTCAACAGCTTCTCGACTTCTGCTTTAATCGCAGCCGCTTTCCGAGGGTGAATCTGACGCAACCGTTGCCGGACGGGTTTAGCGTCCGGGTAGGTCTTTATTTCATGAACAACAATGGCAGGGTCGATTCCTGGCATTTCCTCGTAAGACCAGGCAAACACATCGCGGAATTCTTGGAATAGGGCCTTGTAAATTTGGATTTCTTCTTCTGTACATGAGGCACCTATATGAATGTTTTCCTCAATTCCGGGCTTCACTGAAATGTCAATGGGAATAGTACGAGAAATATTCCCTAAATTCAACTCTGAATCAGGATGTTTCGTTGGATTCTGAGCGTCTTTGACATATTCGGCGGTAAAGATAGATGAAAAATCGTTTTCAAAAGCATCATCCTCAGGTAAAAACGAAGATCTATGATGAAGATCTTCCCATGGTAGATCGTCTACACTTAGGATTTCGCGAAGTTGCTCGTCATATGACACGACTTCGGGAAACGCTATCCGTTCTAAGGTTGATGTGAAAAGTGACTCTTCATTGACCACATTCATTTGGTCGATTTGGGTTGAACGCGAGTCGGTAAAAGACATGATGGCTTCATAAGCAATTTCATATGGACTCAAAGGCATAGCATCACCGAATGAGTCTATCTCAGATTCAGATGGGACAATCCAAGGATCATCGTAAATAATGGTGTCTGATGTAATCATATGAATTGATGCAAATGAAGGGTCTGCGTTGATTGGAGGGAAAGGAAAAGTTCCCAGTGAACCGGAATCTTTAACTAAACCTACGCCAACGTCCCTATAAGGAATTGTTGTCTTACCGACATGTTGGATACTCTCTGAAGAGGCTGGGTCGGATGAAAAGTATGTCAGCTGATCAATTGTCACGATCTTACCGTTATGTGGAAACTTTATTATTCTGAAGACCGATGAAACGACCGCTGTCATAGCATATGACCAACTTCGACCCAAAAGAAGGTTGTAGTCTAGAGGGGCATCAACCACCTCCACATCCAGACTAACGGTTTTACCTTCTACCCCTATAGGCAATTCCTGTAGAATACCAAACGGACGGAACCCACGGCCATCAAAGGCCTTAAGGATGGTCGGGGATTGGTTCAGCGAAGGAGAACCAAGCGATCTCCAATACTGAATCGACATAATACACGTGGAAGCTCCCTCATCAATTACAGTCCGATGAATAGGCCTGTTTTTGACTATCACTGGAATTTGGAAAGCCATTTGATGGGGTAGACGCGGTGTACTATTTTCTAGATCGAAGATTATCAGATTCGGGTCCTGAACATCAACAGCTCCGATAGCCGACAAAAGTAATTTCCGTTGTGCTGGGCATGATTGCAGCACTTCTAAATCCGACATTGCTGAGGGTGAAACAGCTAAGTCCTCAACAATGTTGTAATTCTGGGCTGCTCTCGCATGTGGATTGAAAGCAGACCTTCGAAGTACACCCTTGGCGGGCGGTTTGATTACTAAGTCCGGGTTAGGTTTTTCGATCTGTAGTGGATCGGAACCAGGAGCTGAGGTTGATGGATTAGAATGAGAAGATTCTGCTTCCTTACCATCAACAGGATTCTTACTACCATAATCTTGCGACCGAGTCGCAATCCTCACATGAGACATCATCAAAATGGGTTCTTCACTGGCAGTCGAGGAAGAACCTATCATCTTACTCTCCTGCTTTGGAAATGGATCTTTCAACACAGCAGGAGTGGGAGAACCTTTGACTATTTTCACAACCTCGGCCCGATGAGGGCAGTCTCTTGTAAAATGATCCTCTTCACAAATAAGACAAGGATATCGAGGTTTGCGCTTTTCGTCATTGGTTTCCGACTTTTCTGTTTTCTCCTTCGGAGCCTTGTCTGCTTTAGCCTTCTTCTTCCCTTTCTTCTTTCCACCGTTTTTTGATTTGGCCGTAGATGACTCTACAGCGTGAATATCGGCGGAAAGTTCAGGAGAAGACTCTCCTATCGGGGAATCAGGCAAGGTGATTATAGGAGTAGTAGAACTCTTGGAAGACTTCTTCTTACTCTTTGTGTTCACCGTACCAATCATACCATCAGCGGCATGAGATCCCGAAGGAGCAGCAGCGATTTGATTCGATTTTGGAAGATCTGGGATCTTCTCGTGCAACGTACCCGACTGAGTATAGACTAAGTCAAGGTACTGCGCCTGAGCAATGACTTGCTCCTCAGTAACTACTCTGGCCTTAGCTACATCTTCAGTAATCTTCGGTAACAATGTTTTAACAAACCATTCAGCTAAGATTTGGTCCGGAATAAAAACTTTCACTAACCTTCTTCGACGTCTCCACTCATGAATATGATCGGAAATATACGTGGACATCGATTGTTTTAGTGAAGTTAATAACTCCGTGCCGTTATCATATCTGACCGGCAACTGAAAGTGAGTTAAGAATGAGGTAGCTAACTGGCTAAAATTGTAAAAAAGGCCCGTGGTAACTCAATGTACCACTTGGCCGCGAGACCAATGAGTGTACGCTGGAAAAGACGTAAGCGGATCGAATCATCCGAGATAGAATTTGAAGCACACCAGAGGTGGTAAGTCATCACATGATTCGACGGGTCCTCTCCAGGCTTACCTTCGAACTTGGGTATATCACTGGGCAACTTATTTGGCATTGGCGGCTAGAACTGAAGATATTGAATTGGATCATTCGTTAGGCGCGTCAAATCTGGTAAATCCAAAGTTGCGATGAACGGTAATTGCCGGTTAGGATCTCTAAAACTCTGGATCACAAGACCAGTCCCAGGAGGAGGATATCCAGGATAACTAGGAACAGGAATCGCATTAGGGATATTATATCCTCCTGGAAAACCAGGATTAACCGGACCGTACTGGGGTTGTTGATAAGTGTACCCAGGATACGGTTGAGACTGGTAAACCGGCTGTTGGACAGCTTGCCCTTGTTGGTACTGTCCCTGGTACGGTTGTTGAACAAATTGAGGTTGAGTAGTGACAACCGTACTTATACCAGGCTGACCTATAGGCATCTGGACCGTGGTTTGAATCATAAATCCAGACAACGGTAAAGATGCCTGAGGAGTGGTTGCAGAGACAGTAGAAACCGGAGCTGTCGATACTCCAGAAGTAAGTGCGGTAGATGTAGCGTTAGTTGCAGCAGCCGTTTGAGATGGAGTACTAGGTGCAATTGGCAGCTGAGTAACTACCGAAGTTACAGAAGTTTGAACATTTGACTGGACAGGTTGCGGTTGCTGGGGTGAACCAGAAACTACGGGTTGTCCAGCTTGAGGTAACAACTGTATACTTGGCTGCAACACCTGTTGACCTTGGGATGGATCCCACACTATCATTCCGGGGTATTGACCCGTAACAGGTTGAGGATACTGAGATCCGTAACCAGGTTGAGGGTAGGGTTGATAATTGAAAGGTACATTTCTCGGACCTTGAACATAAGACTGACCCTGAGGTGGTTGATAACCTTGAGTCGAGTATTGACCTTGAGGTTGATAACCTTGGGGTAAATACTGATACTGGGGTTGACCTTGACCTTGAGGTTGATACCCTTGAGGTTGATATTGATACTGAGGTTGACCCTGGGGTACATATTGAGGCTGGGGTTGACCTTGAGGCATGTATTGTACCATAGGTACATACTGGCCTTGAGGTTGCCCCCCAGACACAATTTGTGTGCCTTGAGGTTGCCCCCCAGGCGTTAATTGAGGCTGCCCCCTAGGCGGTAATTGGCCACCTTGAGGTTGAGAAACGGGAACTGATCCTGACATCATGTAAATGTCCCCTACACCCAACGGTCTATTACCATTGTTTCCAGCTAATAACCCATGATCAACGGGTTGAGGAGATGCCCCTGCAAAGGTACCAGAAAGCGACTGATACCCAGTGGGAACAGAAGGACCGCCGTGTAAGAAAGATTCAGGAGTTTGAGTAAACACGGACGACTGACCAGACATATTTACAGGAGTATAAATACCTCCAGGTGGAAAAGGAGTGCGAGGTGGAGAAAAACTTAACCCTGAGTTGTCTAAATAGTTAGTTAACGAAAGGTACCAAGTAGTACTTCTAGGAGGACTGTAAAAGATAGATTCACGCTCCCTTAGATCAATAGTAAGTTGATCTTCAAGGTTAGAGACGCCTATTTCTTCCTCTGGAGCAATTTCTTCAATAGCAATCAAACCAGTAGGAAGATTTTCGGTGATAACTCGTTCTATTCTTGGTGAATCTGGAACATTAGAAGTCGGAGTAACAGGTTCAGATATTTCAGGTTCTTCGCCTATATCACTAGTAGACGAAAAACTACCAGCAAGCTCAGAAACTGTAACAGCTTCGGGATTATAACCTGTCTCTAGACTTTGGTAATCTGGATGGACTACCAAGGAAGATTCTCCTTCTTCAGGTGATCCTACTCTACTGCCACTAGGAGGAGTTACAAGGACCTTCAATCCTTCGTACTACCCCGGGACGTCTTCAGGAGGTCCACCCCGCGATCTACGGAGTTCCCTCAACAAATCAGTTCCGGTAACAATCTCAGGTGACTTGCCCCGAAGTCTACGGGACTGTCTCGGTAATTCCACCACAGCTAAAAACTTTTAACTACTACACACGAAAACAAAGTAAAATCTCAAATCAAACCACCTAAAGTCGCTAAAGAACCAAACAAATTTGAATCACACGCCTAAAGAATCTAGGGCGTCAAACCAAGCACAAACAGTAGCCTTCCAGACCGAAAACGCTAGTTGGAGATGAAACCCAACATCGCCGGATTCAGTACAGAAGTGGCGGGTGGAACAGTTACCCCGGCAACCTGCTTAATGAATAGACCGGCACAAGTTCCTCCACTTTAACCGTCTCGAGTGAAGTGAACCCCCCGGAAAATCCAAGTGAGTCTAGCCGACGTCTGCTCCAGGTACAGTGGGATCTTCCCTCCACCGTCACCTCGGTAGAATCCTAAAGATAATGGTCACTAAGGTTACCAACTGCAACAAATGCACCTGGGGGAACAGTCTACACTCCGACAGCACGCAAGGGCAGAGTATTAAGCTCAATCCCCTTGTCGGTTCCTTGACAATAATCCAAGGTTTACCGACAAGTGACCCCTGGCTCCTCGACAATGGTTAATCCGAGGTTTACCATTTGTAATACGTGCGTGTCTGGCGTCGTTCCCAACGAGGGAGGATTGATCCCCTCACTGGTTCGGACACGAGCTCGTGCTTCTCCTTTAAGAGGAGCTTTCCCAGAGTACAAATGAGACAATTAGATTTATTCTATCACAAGATAAGCTACTTGTTTGGTTTTGTTGTCTTGGAGAGTTAATTACTCTCCTACTCCAAGACACTAGCCTGATCTAAATTGGTGTTTCAGAGCCCTAGTAAATAAAAGTTACTACGTTGGTTTTACTTTAAGCGTTAATTTTATGGTTTTTCTTAAAGACAAAAGGTAGCGGAAGTGAAACCAATGGTGTGTAGACTCGACTCAAACCACTACAAAAATGCACCTAGGATGATTTACGCTACTTTTCTCTTTCAATGAAATTCCTAACTAAGAGAGTTGAGAAATGCAAATTTTATAGAAAACAACTTTCTTAGTAAAGACAATCAAAGAAACAATTCTCTTTATCTTTCAAAGCATACAAACATGACCACTCCTTACGTGCACGAAAAACTCTTTTTCTTTCAAAATGCCTCAAAGCTACTTGAAACAAAACTTTTCAAAGGAGATGTTTTTGTATTTTCTCTTATTTAATAAAGCATATAAATCTATTTTAACGAAAATCAATCTCAAAAACTATAAAATCTATGAAAACTTGACTCACAAGCAAATCAAAAAGAAATTTACTCTAAGCAAACCTAACGAGGCAAAAGCCTACAAGGATGATTCTAGGTTGTTTTACTTGACCACAATCAAGTCAAGGACCAGCTAATGCAGAATCAAAAGACCAGTCAAAACAAAACTCAAATCTTTTTGTTCTTTTTGTAAAATGGAATTCAATACTCAATCAACAAGCACTTCGAAATTTGCCAAAGAGACCACTCAAAGGTAAGCTGCTCTCACAGGTAGACTTTATGACAGGTCCGACTTCTAAGAAGGCTGACAAAACCAGAGAGATCTAAGGCTTGACAACTTCTACCGCCAAAGTCACTACAAGACCTACTCAAAAATCAAACCCTAGGGCTTAAACTTCTATGAAATGCACTAAAACACTCAATGCTATCGAAACAAGTTTAGGTGAAGATCTTTGACAAGAGACTAATGGATCTGGGCAGTAAAAACTAATAAAAAGCAAAATCTAAGAGGAAAAATGCAAAAGATGGAAATTTCTTAATTTTTAGCAGGGGACGCAGGAAACCGGTTAAGCCAGGTGTGGGCCCGCTTTGTGCACACAGCAACAGTGCGTACAAGTACGCACTGTGCAATACTCAGTGGGTGCGTCCTACTGAAAAAACCAAGAAAAACTAAATTCAATCTAACCCTAAGCTAACCCACCCAAAAACAAAGTCACAGAGCCAAAAACCAGAAAATAAATGACTTTTCTCAGATCAAAGTTGCATACAAAGGAAAAGACTTTCACATCAATGGATTCCCCAGCGGAGTCGCCATTTTGTCAGGCGGAAAGAGTCGATAGTGCGGACACAAATCAACCTCCCTAGGAGCCTAAGACTCTCTAGTGACAACCAAGACAAACAAGAGCGATCCTTCTCTAAACATGCATTTACTATATAAGAAATCAAGTGTTTAGATCCTACCTGTAGTCCAACGCTGTTGTAGTAGTCCAGCCACGCCGATCCGGATGAGCTCCTCCTTCACTTCGAAACCTGCATCCACTAACAATCAAACGATTAAATAGCACTTGATAATCTCATAAAATAAAACATGTTTAACACATAGACCAAGGAGTACATGAAACAACTCATAAATAACAAGTTATTGAGAAGAATGGACTCATTTGCATTAATAGGAAACAAAAGGAACAATTACAACCTGAGCCTTGGTGTTGTGCAAGTCCCTCCCAGGTTCCATCAAGAGTTCTCCTTTACTTTGACAAAGCTCACCCACTTCCAAATAGAACAAGTAAAGATGACAATCTCTCCTCACAAGCTTCTAAATGGGAGTCCTAATTCCTGCAGCATCTACCCTTAGAAATGTTTAGCTTTCAACCTCTCCTCCTTTTGGCCCAATGCCTGTATTTATAGTGCTCAAGAGGAAGTTAATCAGGTCCACCATCAATGGGATAATCCCCTCTTTGGATGGGATAGCTCCCTTATTGATGGGATAAGTTCCTCTTTGGTAGGGGTACATGAACCATCTGGAGGTGCTCAATACACGTCGAACAACCTTCTAGAATGCTCTAGAAATGACCACAAGTAACTTTTTAAAGATGAAACTTGCGCATTTTGACCTTTACAGGGGGACGCACCTGCCCCTTTACATACAGAGCGTACAAGTACGCAGCTTTTGTGAACATTGGGTGCGTACCCGCAGGTAAGGTTGAGAGAACCTGCGTACCCAGAGATAAATACATTTATAAAGACTTTCTCTCTTTTTGGAGTTTGACATGGAGAGCAGAGGCATAAGACTTGCCTAAGAGGATAGCATGACTGTTGATAGAGCCATACTAACTGTAAATAGCCATGGTGACATTTTTTAGTGTAACAAGTAGTACACAAATTGACATTTAATCCTCGTGCAAAAATAGCACAAAATTATAATATAATAGAGGACCTGGCCCAATCGCCGTCCACTATGTCGACACTTGAGGTACCGCAAAATTGCCTCTCCCAAGAGCAAGCTTTATTATCAGCAATAGGTGGGATTGACCCAATGGATTCCAATCTTGTGGCCTTTGATCATAAAGGATATGACCCTCAGTTACCAGCTCAACTAGCTTTCCTTATTCAAGTGAAAGCCCTCAACAAAACTGTTCATCGAACAATTATTGATGAGGGGGCATCCACATGTATTATGTCGATGAGTTGCTGGAAAAATTTAGGCTCACCACCCTTGTCGCGATCATCAACAATGTTAAAAGCATTTGATGGACGATCATACACTCCATACGGGATTTTAAGTAACTTGCAAGTTGAACTGGGGGGTAAAACAGTAGAAATTGATGTTGAAGTAATCGACGGAAACCTCGATTACAACATCCTACTGGGAAGGCCCTGGATATATGCCATGGCCGCAGTTGTGTCGACCTACTTCAGGAAGATTTCATTTCCCTTCTAAGGAGGAATTACAATCGTCGACCAACAAACATTTCTCCCCAACAGTTCACAAGTTACGGGAAGCATTCCAATGATCCATGGAAGTAATCATTCGCTCCAAAATATTGGAGTAGGGCTCCTAAAAGACCCTGCCTTAATGGGTACTTTTGCCCCACTGCCTCCGAGTAATCTGGCGGAAGTGGCCACAATGGAATATGAAATCTTCTATATCTAATGGATTCAGAAGATTCCTAAACATTTTGTCAGCATGGATCATCGCCATTTTAGAAATATTGTAGCAATCAATTTTCTTGGCCTGGGGGGCAAACCCAAATCAATGCTCATCGAGTGTTTGGATAGATAGGTCTAAGGAATATGGCGCCTCTTCAAATCCTTCATCGCATGTACATTCAACAGACGAAGGAATCATTCATTCAATGATAGGAAAGGCACCATGGGAAGATTACCACCATCGCTCCCGTCTTCCAAATTACAACGAAGATTATTCCAGCAACCTTAATCATCCTTCAGTTTTTGATTCTCTATCAAATACTGTAAATATGGTGGATTCTGAGGACGGTTCTTATCTCGTGTTGACCTCGTTAAAAAATGAAACAAGGAGTCATGAGGATAGTTCTTTTACTGTATCAACCTCATTAAAAAATGAAACAAATCCCCTTTCCAAATCTCAAAGGTAAACCTTCATTCCAACCACCGAGTTGAATGCAATGAAGCTTGGGGGGAATGCACCTCAATTTGCGTTATTATGCTGGGGGCATGCAAACTTATCACGAGCAGTGTTACTGTAGGGTTCAAGCTCGTTAAAAAATAAACCCGCCACGAGCAGTGTTACTGCAGGGTTCAAGCTCGTTAAAAAATAAACATAAGCCATGAGCAAATGTTTCCCCCTGCGTTTAAGCTCATTAAAAAATGAACTATTCCCTGGTAAATAACCATCGTGAATGTAGTACTTCAGATGTTAAAGCCTTGGTCGTGTTTGCACCGTCACCTCCACTTTTGCATTGGCCGATCATTCACCTCCATTTGATTGTTTACCCATTTTGAGGAACAGCTGCGAAGAGTGATCTCACTAGCCACCCTTGTAACACTACCGTGATTGGAAAATTCCAAACCTTACCTGGAATCAGTTGCTACCCATTTTATCACTCGTTCCTCAAAAGACGAGTCTCCTCTAAGCACTTTTCAACTGACTCGTAAAATATGAAAAGATTGCCGAGCCATTGGCCTCTCCAGCTCGTTAAAGGGACCGGAAGTGCTATCCCTCCTCTAAATTTTAATCTTTTTGGACCTGAGGGATTATTACACAAAAAGATCGAGTGCTTGTTTTGTTCGGCTCGTTAAAAATATCGAAAATTCATCCCTTCTGTATTGTTTTATACTTTTTCGGACTTAAGGGATTAGATGACGAAAAAGGAATTTTGGAGTTTCCTTTACGTTCCTTTTCAGACTCTCTAGAATTGAAAAGGACCGAGTTATCTTTGTCGTTAAACTCGTTAAAATTTTGATAGCGACAAACTTGTCTATAGACGAGAACGAGTTTCACTATCGCTAGGCTCGTTAAAACATAGCGATGGGTTTGCCCGAAGGGCAAATTATAGAACAAGCATATGTTATTCTCCTCAAGCTTGATAAAAATAAAGAGGTACTGGTCAGCAATGACTGGGGAAAAATTGGGAAGAAAACTTGAAGAAACTTTGTTGGTAGCAAGTCGCTCTTGAACATGACACTTTCACTCCGCATCCAAGTCGGGTTGGGTTGTTTCATTCACCGGTCACATCACCATGGTCCCATCATACCATCCACATTTGGGGTTAATGCTACCAATCCATCACGTCAGTGTCGCCGATATGTTCAAGAGAAGTCATTCAGAGAATTCACCTGTGTCTCGCCCACTACAATAAATTTATACTCCATTCTTTCATGACCGCCACCCTGAACCTTATATCACTAGATTGTTTTCACCTCCATTAAAATCATTTGCTCCGTTCCGTGTCATTGATGTGGGATTCATTAAGGCCCTCCTATGACGGATCACTTCTTGTCGACATCAGCTCATTATCCAAGAAGTTGATCTAGGAACACCCCATTCAGTGCTTTGAAGCTTGCATGCCTCAATGGCAAGTTTCTCACTTCCGGTAACAGGTTTACATCAATGAACTTCCACCGAAATATTTTGTGTGGTGTTCGACGCCAAGTCCTTTATTCACACCACGTGAATTGTACTGCAGTACCTTGAGGGTCATTATCATTATCGGTGATTCCTCTCGCGCTTGTTAACAGCTTATATCATTGGCTGGTAATCAAGTGATGTCTTTCCATGTTCGACTTCAGAACATTTCTCACATGGATAGACTTGTACTTCGAGTGAAGATCGAACGAGATTGAAGACCCCGGATCTAGTTTCATCCATCCGGGCTGCGATATACATTCAGGAAAATAAAAACATCAAATGTACATCATTGCTGCACAGATAATCATCCAATCAAAGGGATGATGGCTCTATCAGAATCATCAGTCTACACTCAGACGATTGTCTATCCTATGTACATGAAAATGAATTTATAAAGCTAAGAATGGGAATGCCCGCCTCAGCTAGATCATGAAAATATTATGAAGATAATGTATTGTATTGTATCTTATTACAGGTCTCCTCCCAGCTTGAAAGAACTTCGGATCCTCATAATAAAGCATTTCACCCAACATCAAAAGATTAATAACCTCATGCTTTAGGGGGAAACTGTTATAGACATTTTTGGGCACTACAACCCCAAGCATGAAATGTCCATAAACCAAGGGCTCCTAAGTCCCTAAAAGTGTTGTTCTAACCCCTAAAGGAACAAGGTCAACTGATTACAGCTTCTCCCAGAAGTTCTCCATGAAAAACTACTCAGAACTGGTCAAAACTGGATCAGAAGACACGATGCTCCTCGCAGGGAGTCTCTATCCTTTATATATGATTCGTACATGCAATACCATGGAGAAATACCATGGTTCTTATTAATACCATCTATCTAATACCATGGCCCATTTGCAACTAACTGTGGTCCCGTCATTAAATGCGGGTTAACCACTTACAATTATTAATATGGGCTTTATTGACTCTTTACTTAACTATAACTATGACTCGATCCTACTACATAAATAAGGGGGTTAGGGTGGGACCCTAACATGCCCTCCCCCATAAGAATAGCCTTGTCCTTAAGGCTGAAGCTGCGGAAACTGCTGAAGAATAGTGGCTGGTTCCCAGGTTGCATCTTTCAAAGACGTGTCTTTCCACTTGACGAGGAATTCTTTGATCATGCGGCCATGCAGGTGCCATTCGCGTGTGTCCAGGACCTGTTCAGGTTGGAGCCATATTGACCCTTCTTCATCCAGTTCAGGTAGACTGGTTTGAATTCTCCAATTTTTCCCAATCAGTTTCTTGAGGCATGAGACATGGAAAACTAGATGGATTTTTGCAGTGGGTGGCAAAGCTAGCTTGTAGGCCACTTCTTCAATGTGCTGAAGTACTTGATACGGTCCGTAGAATTTTAGAGATAGTTTCTGACACCCCTTGTCTTTTACTCCTTCTTGAAATTGGCGTTCGAATCAATGTTGATCTACCTATTGCTTCATGCGGTTTTGGGCTTGATGAAGATTCTCTCTAAGATGGGTCAGCATGGTTGTGCGGTTCTGTAGGAGTTGATCCACTGCTTGTACCTTTGAGCACCCCTTGATATAAGAAGTAGGGGAAGGAGGGAGTTGACCATAAACTGCTTCATATGGAGTCATTTTGGTGGTGGCATGATAGTTGGTGTTATACCACCATTCAGCTAGAGGTAACCACTATACCCAGAGATGTTGCTTTTCTGAAGTGAAACACCTAAGGTAGGTTTCCAGACATTTGTTGACTGCTTCAGTTTGACCATCAGTTTGTGGATGATAGGAAGTACTGAGCTTTAGTTGGGTACCTTGTAGCCTGAAGAGTTCTTGCTAAAAATTACTGGTGAAGACCGGGTCACGATCAGACACAATGGAAGTGGGCATGCCATGCAATTTGAAGATCTGATCCATGAAAGATTGAGTGACCAAAGTTGGTGTAAAAGGGTGGGTTAGGGCACAAAAATGAGCATACTTAGAAATTCTGTCCACCACCACCATGATGACTAACTTGTTTCCTGACTTTGGAAGGCCTGTAATGAAATCCATAGAAACCTCCATCCATATTGATGTCGGGATGGGCAATGGTTGTAATGTGCCTGGTGCTTTGACAGTCTCTCCTTTGCGGTGCTAACAGATTTCGCATTCCGCTACAAAAGTAAGAATGTCCTTTTTCATTCCTGTCCAAAAAAATGATCTTTGAGCGTGAGCATATGTCTTCTGAAAGCCGGAATGTCCTACAGTGGGGGATGAGTGCAACTCTGCCAAAATGCTACTTTTGAGGGTGGATGTTGGTGATAGTACGACTCTGTCCTTGTAGCGCAGAATCTCATCCTGCCACGAGTAGCCCTTGGTGGAATTTGGATCTGCCTACAATTGAGTAATGAGTTGGGAGAGCCAAGGATGTGAAAACCATTCCCTGCGAGCCTCTTCAATCCATTCTGGAATGGGAAGGGAAATTGCGAGCAGGGTACTTTCATCCTCAAATTGGCGAGATAATGCATCTGCTACAATATTTTCGTGCCCTTTCTTGTAAATTATCTCATAATCATATCCCAGCATTTTGGCGAGCCATTTATTTTGTTGTGGTGAGGATAGGCGTTGCTCCAAAAAATGTTTAAGACTTTGATGGTTTGTGCGGATTTGGAAGCGTCGCCCCAACAAGTAAGGTCACCAAGTATCTACTGCATGTAAGATGGCCATCATCTCCTTCTCATAGGTAGATTGTCCCAGATTACTCCCACTTAGTTGTTGGCTTGTGAAGGCCAAGGGTCGAACTTCCTGTATTAAGACTACCCCAATACCCGTACCCGAAGCATCACATTCAATGACAAAAGATTTGGTGAAGTCAGGTAGTGCTAAGACTAGAGTGGAACACATGGCATTTTTTAGAGTTGTAAAGGCCTATTGTGCTTCATCATTCTAGAGGAATGAATTTTTCTTGAGGAGTTGAGTGAGGGGCCTCGCAATGCGACCATAGTTGCGGACAAATTTGCGATAGTAGCCCATGAGACCCAAAAATCCTCTCAAGCTCTTCAAGGTCTTAGGTTGAGGCCAATCCTGCATTGCCTGGATCTTTTTGGGGTCCACCCTGACACCTTCACGCCCCATAATGTGGCCCAAATACTCAAATTCTTCCGTACCAAAAGAACACTTGGACATCTTAACAAATAATTTATGCTCATAGAGCAAGTGCAAGAGCTAATCTATATGCTGTAGATGTGCGGCCCAAGTGCGACTGTAGATGAGGATGTCATTGAAGAAAACAAGGACAAATTTTCTGAGATATGGTTTGAGCAGGTGGTTCATAGGGCTTTTAAAAGTATATGGGGCATTACAAAGACCGAATGGCATGAATAGAAACTCATAATGGCCTTCATGAGTTCAGAAAGTAGTCTTTGGAATGTCGACTTCTTTCATGCGAATTTGGTGGTAGCCTGAATGAAGATCAAGCTTAGTGAAGAATTGAGCCCCATTTAGTTCATCCAGCAAATCATCAACAACCGGGATGGGAAATTTATCTTTGACTGTCAACTTATTGAGGACCCTAAAGTCTGGATCCCTCTTCCACCTCTAAAATGTATAAGTGCTATGCATAGTTAAAAAAAATGAAAAATGAAAAAGTCAAAAAATTTCAAAATAAAAAATGAATAAGGCGAAAGAAGAGAAAGGCTTCCTACACAGGGAAGCGATGCAAGTAACTCCGTTGGGGTACTGACCAAGCTCGCTAGTAGAGCAGCCATGCTTGTGTTCCTATGTGACTCCACTGGGGTACTATCCAGGTCTACTGGTAGCGGAGAAACACCAGAGATGAAACTAAGACTCTGACGACTATACTACTTGTGCACCTATATACCCCTCAACCCTAATTGAAACAACTGTGTTGCCTTGTCTTGGAATGTGTGTCAATAGACTAAGAGATTGGCAGATGCTACATCTTACAATCAAGCTAGTGTGAAACCAAGATGAGCTGAGAACTAAACAATACTTCTGGAGGTGTTAAAATTTCTTTTCACGAACAAGGTCGATTCAGAGAGTTGGAGTTCTACCAGTGTGTCACCAAGTGTTGTAGCGGCTACAACCACCCTCCAAAATTTTACCTTAGTTTTGTTTTGGAGCCTCCCTACCAACTTTTCACAGCAGCTTTCCTTGCTTCGTCAAGTTCACAAGCTTCAATGTTTTGCTTGCACAAAGGCAGCCTGTCGATCATAGCTCGATGCATTCCCCTCATAGGTTGTTCACCCGGACTTGGTCCAGCTGTAGGCTGAGCAGCTCCCCCAAGAAATTGCAAAATTCTAGAGGGAAACCAGCCTTCCCTCCATAAATCATGCAATTCTATCTGGTAGCCTGTTGGGCTCCAGAATTGTGCAATTCTGCGAGTCAACCCTCACAAAGAAAATTATGCAATTTTCCCCAGCAAGGCTGCTCCGCCCAGAATTTGCGCAAATCCGGGCAGTAGTCAGCTGCTCTGCCTAGAATTTATGCAAATCTCCTGGGTAGCTAGCCCAGCTCCCAGCCAGAAATGCACATTTTCTCCCAGCAGTCAAACAACCTCTTGCATGTGTAGCTGAGTTGACCAGTTTCCTTTGGGACTGAGCAAAACTGACTTGCATGAATGGGCTGCTTCTCCCAAGGCAGCATGCAAAGGCATCCCTTGTTTCAGGGATCTATTTTTAGCTTTCGAAGTTACATGCAAGGATTAGTTCAGAAACCTCCCACCAAGTATATCTTTCCCTAGATTTGTGGCATGCATGTCACAACCTTGATTTTATCAAAACTCATCAACCTGATGCTGTAGAGCTCATTCCTCACATTAGCCTTGCATCTATGATATCCCACATCACATCTAGGAGTTGTTGGCACATTCATCTCAGTTGTTTTCGGGTAATCCCGCTTTCCATGACTTGTGTTGTATTTCTGTCATTTTTTGTGTTTTCTCTTGTATGAGTATTGTTTTCTTGTTTTCTTTGAGCACTTGCTATCGTTTACATGTATATTAGCTTGTCCTAGCATTGTTTCAATTTTTTTTGCTATCTCACTGTTGTCACATGCATGAGACATTTTTCCATGAACGGTCATAGATTTGGCAACTCGCTTCACCCACATGCATGTTGATCTGTTTACTGAATCTTTCATTCATGTTTGCATGCACTTTCAATCACTTCTACTTTCACTAAGTGTTGCCATGCATCCATTGTCATATTTGCTTTCAGTTGCCTGTCGGTGAGTCAGACCAACCTTGGTCCAGACTCTACCTTCACTGAGACAACATTGCGCAATCTGAGGAAGGAAGGCTCTGTCTTTCCCTCCATAAATGCGCATTTCTACCCAGGTTCGTTATATACGTAATTACGTCACCTCTCCTGTTGTCGAGAGTTCGGCTGGCTCACCCTCATTTTAGCAGGAATTTGGCCATTCGACCCATTATTTCGATCCACATTATGAGCGATCTTGTCACTTCATTTCGTAGGAACGGTAATGAAGCGTATCATTATATACGTAATTACGCTTTAGCAGACAATGCATATATTATATATGTAATTACGCTTTAGCGTCGTATGGGATCGTAGCTCGAATCATCGATCGTACCCGTAATATCGTATACAAATAGAGATATATCATTATATATGTCATTATGCATTCATTCGTTATATACGTAATTACGCCAACCAACCACTATTACTGATTTGGAAGTGCCAGTCACAGATTCTCCAGAGTTGGTAAGGGACTCGTCCTAGGGTGAAGGGCAGTAGCAAGTGAAAGATAAGGCACGTAGTGGTGGTATGCACTTCATAGTTCAGTAAGGGGGTAAGTAAAGAGAAGGGATATGGCATATTCTAAGTGCTAGTTCTAGGTGTATGGATGGATGGTATACTGTGTACCGGGGAGGCAAGATCCAAAGAGCTAGAAAGGAAGGTAGCGGGCTCTGGTACTCAAAATGAAAGGGATGCTATGGATTAGGATTTACCTCAGAGCCACGAACACACAGGGGCGAGCCATGACCCTTGAACCTTAAGCCTTGAACCTTAAGCCTCTCACCAGGAGGGAGCCTCTCACCCTTCGACAAAAGACATTGAGCCACACTGACATATGAGCATATCGATTAAGCCATGCGACAGACAATATTGATTGAGTTCAACGGATTGATTGGGGGTACAATAGTGAAGCCCACTGTATCCTGCTCACCTCACCGAACTCAGCTCGTAATATACATGAGCTAAGACGTAACCTCCCGAGTCATAGATCTCTCCTTGCTCTATCCCCTCCACCCAAGTTAGTGTATACACCAAAAGTAGCTCTGTAGCTTACGTGAGGAAGAACCTCCCCCCCCCTATCACTGCCATAATCACCTTCCATAGGTGATCGATGGTAATATAGGCGTGGCTCACCAGCCTCATGCCTCTCCTCTTATCTAGATGATCTGTAGGTTCTACTCCTGTCAGGGCCTTCCGGGTTCTTTACTCGACTGAAATGGGACCGGGGGAGCGCAGAGAGAAGCAACCACTTTACGGTGAGGCAAGACATCGAAGCGCAACTCTCTAAACCCTTCCAACCTTAGTTTATGTATGACCGGGCCTCTACCTCTATAGCGGCCCTTCCTCGCTTGACTTCTGATGAGTGTGTATTTTGCCAGGAAAATAAAATCTTTCCCTACATATGTCACACTCCGACCCCCCGTTTACCTTTTTTCTACGCAGAAAGGAAGCATAAACTGACAGCCTACCGGACAGAAGGATTGCCTGCTCAGTATGTTTCCAGATCGATCGCGCATCATACAACACTCGGTGGTACCGTTTGACTCCACTTCAGTGCATTGTCCTCCAAGGCTGTTTTGTGCATTTTTGAGGGACAGTGACTGCTGGCCCAGAAACTTACGCAATGCAGTCACTGAGCCTGCAGCCATTTCCAGCTGAGATTGTGCATTACGCAATTCTAGCAGTCAGCAGCTAGACTGGACTATGCATTGTGCATTTCCAGAAGCTAGCCAGTCTCCCAGCAACCCAAACTATGCCTTTCACAGTCTTGGTAGTTAGTCTCTCGACCTCTCGATCGAAATTACGCAACCTTCATGATCAGTCACACAGGTATGTTGAATGTTAGTTCTCATGTTCATTTTGGTTTTCGACTGATAGATTGCTTGCCATGAGTTTTTCCATGTCTCTAAGTATTGAAGGTGTTCATCTACCTCTCAGCAGTGTAGGTACAATGGTTTCCAAAAGGGCAAAGTTGAAGACGCCGTTTAGAGCACACCTGGAGATGCAGTCGATCAAATGTCTATGAGCTTGCCTACTCACGAAGATATCAAGTTGTTCGTAGAAAAGTACATCAAGATATCACAGCGTGAAGCATCATGAACAACAACTAAAGGCAACATACTGAACACAGTGAATGTAGCGAATGCAACGAATGCAGTGAACACAACGAATGCAATGAATGCAGCGAGCGCAATGAATGTAGCAAATGTAACGAATGCAATGAATGCAACGACTACAATGAATGCAGCGAACACAACAAATGCAATTAATGCAAGAGGAAGGTTGCTTACAACACAGAGGCAAAACAAAGTTGCAAGATCAAGCAAATCCACTGATGATGAAAGCAATTTTGGAGACTTAGGCTATGAGGTGACGGCGTGACATGAAGATTGTGCAAAAACAGATAATGGAACAAAGAAGGAGTTGCATGTGATGAAGTAGCAACTCAAGGAAGAACATGCAACTGCACAGATAGACGAATGAGTTGCAGCAGGAACAAGAACAACAATGGGTGCAACATGCACTCTTAGATGAAACTGCACCTGTACAAGTTAAAGATCCATCCCAACAGCTGGCATGAAGCAGACATGGTGAGTAGTGTTGTTGTTCACATGCAAGGGATTCAACAGCATGCATGTCATTGTGCGCATGCATGCAATCCAACCCATTCAGCACACTCAACAAGGTGAAGACAAGAAGAAAGTCCAATTGGCGCTGATCATGTACTTCGGCAAGTTGATGCACATGACCACCAGCACACACTTGAAGATAAACACAGAAACTATGAATTAGTGTGTTTTTGGTTCAACCGCACCCAAGAAGACCATGCGCATGTGAGCAGACGAGTTGGATGAAGGAGCTAAACCAATGCACCAGTTGAAACGGAGGCAATATTTCGCTTCAGCAAGATGTCACCATGAGGTGCATGCACACCATCACAGATGACCAAGCTTGGCATCAACTCACCACCTTCACCATGACAAGCATTTCAAAGAGTTTGTCTCATCACAATGGACCAAGTGTTAGTGATGTCTTGCATGGCTTGCTCAAGCCATGTTGTCTCACATGAGTACATGTGCATTGTAATGTAACATCATGTCAAGTGTAAGTCAAGCGTTAATAGTTGGATGTAATAGTCATAGAGTAGATGAAGAGTCATGAGGGTAGATGAAATCTCACAAAGGGGAATGTCAAGGGTCACCCCACCCTTTGCTATAAATATTCCCTCATAACTCATTGTATAGGCTTTTGGTCAGCCAAGCTTCTGATAAGACTATCTTGGAGAGAGCTTGGACAATATTGTAACGTGCCTTGGCTTCTCCACTGCATGGAGCTAGTACATCTCTTTGGAGGAGAAGACAGATGTGGTTGTAACATTCCACTGTTGGGGCTAGAGGGTTTACATTGATGTATTGTATGATTGGAACTTACACATCTTTATATAATAAGAGCCAACATGTTTTCATGCATATGTTGTTATTGTAGTTGGACTGTTATGGTTTCTTTAGTGATGTATGTTGTTTAACTTGCGTAGTTGTGTATGAATTGTTTTGTATGAAATTATATGAATCTTGTTGTAGATGTGTTGTTGCTTTAACCATCACTTTGGATTGTCGGCTAACCTGCTTTCCAGCTTGTGATGCATCTTCGCTTGTGTGTTCCCTTCCCAGCTAAGTATTGTTACAGGTTGCCAAGGGGCGCACTCATCTCAACCCCCATGTGTTAGAACCTCTCATACACCTTCCTTGACTCACTGCAGTAGTCACAACCTTGCTACTGACAGAGTTATCTTACTTGCCTCTATGCGAAATCGCGGTCAAGGCATTACCATATGACCCACTGCTAGGACTCCTACACCAAACGGTCTGAGGTCTAATTGGGACTTCTTACTAGGAAGATCCCCTTAGCATGTTGGCGGGTCCAACATCGTCAACAAGATATAACCATAAATACAAAGATGTAGCAGAAATAACACTTCATTTCATTAATATCAAATACTGAAATATGCTTACAAACATAATGGAAATAAGACTAGCTCGGGAGATGGTAGCTTATTTCTGAGAAGAGATGTGGTGGCTACATGCCTCTGAACTATGTTACAATGAGGCTTGAAAGACTATTTATTATTGAGAAACAACGGAAAACCCTAAACATCAAAAAACCTAACCCTAGGAGATGAAAAGCCAAACTATGGGCCCCGTTGGGGTAAGTTGGTACATCAACTTCTCGGGGTCATAACTTTGGCATACGATCTCCGTTTGACACACACGGTACCTCGTTAGAAAGATATATCCAAGGATTACAACTAATGACAGTGAATACTGAGTTGAAAATGCATATTCGTTGCTAGTGGTTTTCCCAAAAAACTTCGTTTAGGGCCTCATGTTAAATTGGCAACTAGGGCCAAACTCCATGTGGGTCAGCGTACTTATGGTAGCTGATATTGTTATTGGATCCATCTCGTTGAGAGGTGTAGGATTGATTCAAAGATCATCCGATTCCGATATGTATTTTTGGAGATATGAATTTATTTAGATTATGGTTTTATTATCTAGCTGACCAGCTCTTACGTAGGCTCAAGAAGCCCAAACGTCATGATTATTCATCATATATGTTTTAGTATAAATATAGAGGACTTGAAATCATTTTCGACACACATTCTTGAGGTGATCTCCTCTCCATGTCTTGGGTTTTTTTGGAGAATGAGAGATACTAAAGAAAGTGATGCCCTAGCTATTGTACGTTACCCTAGCCACAGAGATCTGGCCGCAGTAAAGGAGGCCTCATGCGCAGCCAAAGGAAAGGCCCTAAGAAGACTCTAATACGCTGTGCAAGAAACCCTTATATGTAGGCCCTAATCCACACAGTCAAGGAACATAGTCATAAAAGGTAGCTGATTTCACACGTAGTCATGGTTTCATGTGATATCTTGACATGCTGTAACCACAGTCAAGAGCCACAGTCAAAGCTTGAAGCTACAACCAGATATGCATGCTATTCATGTGATATCTTGACACTCTGACCGCAGTCAAGAGCCACAATTAGGAACCCAGTCATAGAACCTACAATTATATAAAGACGCAGTCATATATGGTGAAGCCGCAGTGGAAAAGAAGCCCTACTAAATTACACTATAATAAAGGCCATATCCACGTAGGCATATGAGGCATATCCTCACAGGCAATGAGGATGATCAACGTAGATGTCCAAAAGTCCTATACGCAGGCACGCAGGCCTTAATCCATGCTGTTAGTAGAGACTCCTTCAACACAGTCAATGGAACGTTGTTTATGGAGACTCCTTCAAGTAATATGAAGGGTAACCGCAGATATGAAGGTAGTCATAGTAATATGGAGGTAGCCGCTATAATATGAATGCTATGATGTGTTACAAAATGCTAGATTCTATACGCTGTCCAGAATGCATATAATATACGCATATATGAATACATGCTGGGAAGATACATGCTAGGCATACACGCTGATCATTATGGATCATATACGCTGTTCATGGAGGTACAAATACGCTGTTCATTGTGAATCATATGCAGCCATAATATAATGAACAGTAGTGATGTATATAAACTTCGGTGGCATAGAGATAAGGACATTGTATTGATGTGTGATCTGGACATATATAACGCAGTTAGGGGCAGCAATGTTGATATAGCAGTCAATGGTATCACTGTAACAATCTTCAGTAGAATTGTGTCAGCATATTCATGAGCATGTAGAACATGGAAAGCATCATGAGATACATGGGTAGCATGATGATAATCATGATTGGTGCAGCATAGTGTCATATGCAGTGGTGCAGCAAGTGGACCTAGATGCAGCACTACGATAGGTGAAGCTGTCACCTTGGAGAATCAATTGAAGCAGAATGTCTTCAACTGATCTCATCATTAAACGAAATGATCTATGCTAGATCTAGATAAGTCAAAGTGTTGACTTTTGTTGTAAATGTACTATCTCTCTCTCTCTCTTTCTCTGCTGAACTTTGAAGAACACAAAAGAAGAATTGAACAAGGGTTTCCCCACACATTGTGGGGTTTGTCCCTGGCTAGCACCACATCTCGTGTCCTCTTGTCTTAGCTTGTCTTCTGCGATTTATATTTATGTTCTATCTGCAGTTTATCTTAATGTTGATGTGATTGCTAACTGTGAAAATTTAAATAAATTTCTCTAGCATAGAACATACCAAAAAATAACATGGGATCAGAGCTGAGGTGAAGACAATGCCCAAGCAAGAGTGAAAGAGCAATCACCAAAGGTAGTTGGGACAAGACAAAAGGATCAATGGGTTCTTCACAATTCACTTAGGGTGAATTCGAAGCAGAGCATATTATCAGAATGGTGCAACAGAACTTCTAATGACATACCTAAAGATCACTTCATTTGGAAGTTCAGATCTAAGGGTGGAAGAAAAGGTAGATGTCTTGGTTATGAGTTCGACCCTTATGCGAAGGAGTGTCTGAATGACAGAGATGCAAGTCATCAAAGACACAACCGACTCTTCAAGGAAGCAAGGAACCCCAGGTAAGAAGAATCAAATATCGTTTCTGATAAGATAGAGAAGTGTTATCTTGTATTGGCCCTCTCCTTCAGATTCTTTGGAAATCTGGCATATTGATTGTAGTGCTTCAAGGCACTTCATCGGATAGAAGGGTGCACTCTCTAATTTGGTAGAGATGGAAACAATCGTGGGATTACACTTGGAGCCGATGCCACCTATCCTGAAAAGGGAATGGAATTAAAAGGTTTTATGGTGGCATTCGTCAATGGAAAGGTATGTGTTTGAAAATTGAATTGAGTTCAGGGTTGTATCAAGTTGTAGGAAGTCCACTGGGGACCATGTCCATTGACACAACACTGAAGGTCTATGAGTCAGATGGCGACAGAGTTGCTTGAATTCAAAAAGAGCATGAAGGTACATGTCTGAGATGTACCGAATGAAAATCTTACAAGGGGACCATTCCCCATCATGTAGCAGGTTCACAAGTTTGGAACAACCCAAGGGGTTTGAGATTGATGATCAGGAATCTCATGTATGCTGGTGGAAGAAAGCCCTCTATGGCTTGAAGCAAAGCACCCCAGGCGTAATATGAGAGGATTGATAGCTGTCAAATGAAGCTAAGATTCACTAAGAGTGAAACCGATCCAAACCTCTACCCGAAGGTTGAGGATGATAGACCTCTCATACCGGCACCTATGTCTAACAGGTGCAGACCCTCTCATTTGTAGAAGACAGAGGGAGTTGGATTCCGGATGTGGAATGATAAACTACAAGCTTGTGACTACCTCGAGGATCGTAAGTTATATGGTAGTGATGTCAGATCAGATTTGGGAATGCCTCTGAGTTTCATAAACTCATTCGCATTGATGTTCTTGGTGAACCTCCGTCCGGACATATGTTTTGCAGTTAGCATGGTGAGCTCATATTTGGTTGAGCTTCACTGGGTTGGTTCCAAGAATCTTCTGAGATATCTTCAGGGCACAATCTCTCATGGATTGAGATACACTGCCGGAAAGATGAAATTTCATTATTATTCAAATGCTAAATGGGCAGGCAGTGTGGAGGATCACTAGAGCACTTTTCAGTGTTGGTTCTCTTTGGATTTTGCTTCGATGCAGGAAGCAGAAATCGGTCACTATAAGCACTGCCAAGACCGAATATATGGCTACGAGTATGAAGCTGCATGGTTGCAGAAGCTCTTAAGTGAGCTGTTTTTCTCTGTGACAACCAGACGTGGGATTCGATTATTGAGGAATCCTGTATTCGACAATTGCTCTAGCAAAAAGACATCAAATACTGCCTTATCTGGGATATGGTAAATCAATGAGCAAGGAGGCTCCATCGCACTGAGATGATGTATAGGTCAGAGCCCTAGGAAAGATCAAATTTGTGATTTTCCTGAACGACTTGGAGACGTTAAGAGACCTTTGTAAAAGGGTCCTGCATGTTGCATACATTGAGCTTTGGGAGCTCTGGGGGGCTTGCGGTTCTTACTAGAGCAACATATGACCACAGGGTGACTCACCCTCCCCTAGTGGTGTGCACTGGAACAAGATGATTCGCTTTCTTGTGGGACAAGATGATTCACTCTCTTGTGAGACAAGATGATTCGCTTTCTTGTGGAATAGGATGATTCGCTCTCCTGTGTAGTAGGATGATTAGTTCTCCTGTGAGGCCTGGATTGATGTGTTCTCCATGGCGATTGTAGCAGGATTGATGTGTTCTCCATGGCGATTGTAGTAGGATTGATGTGTTCTCCTGTGAGGCCTGGATTGATGTGTTCTCCATGGCGATTGTAGTAGGATTGATGTGTTCTCCTGTGAGGACAGGATTGATTAGTTCTCCTGTCGAGGCATCCTACCCATGCAGTCTGGGACTCATGGGAAGTACCTCTCATCTGATTAATGAGCAGGGAAATGAAGTTAGGGACCATAGTAGTACCGATGGACGCATCGTTGTACCTACCGTACTCCCTACACTAGGATGACCTCCACTGATCTGGGATCAATGAGACTGGTCTGGGACCAGTGGTACATACTCTGAGACTGACTTTGTGTTAGTGCAGTATTGGTCTGGGACCAGTGAGAGTGGTACATACTATGACACTGACTTCGGGTCGGTTGAGACTAGTCTGGGACCAGTGGCACAATCTCTGAGACTACTGTACTGGTCTAGAACCAGTGGTAGGAGTTGTACCCCCTATGACACTGACTTCGGGTTGGTTGAGACTGGTTTGGGACCAGTGGTACATACTCTAATACTGACTTTGTGTCAGTGAAGTACTGGTCTGGGACCAGTGAGAGTGATACATACTATGACGCTAACTTCGGGTCGGTTGAGACTGGTCTGGGACCAGTGGTACACTCTCTGAGACTGCGATACTAGTCTGGGACTAGTGGTAAGAGTGGTACCTAATATGAAGCTGACTTTGGGTCAGTTGAGACTGGTCCGGGACCAGTGGTACGCACTCTGAGACTGACTTCGGGTCAGTGGAGAATGGCATGAGACATTCTCAATCAATTCTTCTTCATCATAGTCTAGCAGAGCCAGTAAAGATGAGCAGAGCCAACAGAGTTGAGCAGAACCAGCAAAGCTGACCAGAGCAGAGCTTAGCAGAGCTAGTAGAGCTGAGCAGAGCTAGCAAAGTTAAGCAGAGTAGTGCAGGGCACTGATGGCAGAGATAGTACAGTTGGGCATATGGATTAGTGGATGGAGTTCTCCCTAGTTGAGAGGGAGTGTTAAATTGGAAACTAGGGCCAAACTCCATGTGGGTCAGCTTATTTATGGTAGTTGATATTTTTATTGGATCCCTCTTGTCGAGAGGTGTAGGATTGATTCAAAGATCATCCGATTCCGATATGTATTTTTGGAGATATGAATTTATTTATATTATGGTTTTATTATCTAGCCGACCAGCTCTTACGTAGGCTCAAGAAGCCCAAACTTCATGACTATTCATCATATATTTTTTAGTATAAATATAGAGGACTTGAAGTCATTTTTGACACACATTCTTGAGGTGATCTCCTCTCCACATCTTGGGTTTTTTTTGGAGAAGGAGCGATACTAAAGAAAGTGATGCCCTAGCTGCTTTACGTTACCCTAGCCGCAGAGATCTGGCCGCAGTAAAGGAGGCCTCATATGCAACCAAAGGAAAGGCCCTAAGAAGACTCTAATACGCTGTGCAAGAAACCCTTCTATGCAGGCCCTAATCCACACAGTCAAGGAATGCAGTCATAAAAGGTAGCTGATTGCACACGCAGTCATGGTTTCATGTGATATCTTGGCATGCTGTAACCACAGTCAAAGCTTGAAGCTACAGCCAGATATGCACGTTGTTCATGTGATATCTTGACACGATGATCGCATTCAAGAGCCGCAGTTAGGAACCCAGTCATAGAACCCGCAGTTATATAAAATACGCAGTCATATATGGTGAAGCCACAGTTGAAAAGAAGCCCTACTGAATTATGCTGTAATAAAGGCCATATCCACGCAGGCATATGAGGCACATCCTTGCAGGCAATGAGGATGATCCACATAGATGTCCAGAAGTCCTATACGCAGGCACGGGGGCCTTAATCCACGTTGTTAGTAGAGACTCCTTCAACGCAGTCAATGGAACGTTGTTTATGGAGACTCCTTCAAGTAATATGAAGGGTAACCGCAGATATGAAGGTAGTCACAGTAATATGGAGGTAGCCACTGTAATATGAATGCTATGATGTGTTACATAATGCTAGATTCTATACACTGTCCATAATGCATATAATATACGCATATATGAATACACGCTGGGCAGATACATGCTGAGCATACACGCTGATCATTATGGATCATATACACTGTTCATGGAGGTACAAATATGATGTTCATTGTGAATCATACGCAACAACAATGTAAACTTTGAAACGGGAACTATAAACTCAAAACGAGAACTCTGGCCAAAAAACCCCAAAAAAACATCAAAAACAGTGCTAAAAACGAAAAGTGTGTATACTGGAACGATGTTTTTTTTTTTTAGGTGTCAATTTTGAACGTGTTTTAAAAATGGCAGTGACTACGAAATTTACTACGAAATTTTCGTGCAAAATATAGCTTCAAAACGAAAGTGTTGATACTGGAATAATGATTTTTTTTTTAGGGTCAATTTTCAAACTTTTTAAAAAATGCTAATAAAACCAATTTTTTATGTCTCAAACAAAGTTAAATTTTAAGGAAAAAACACATTAATGTTTCTGGTAGAATATCATTTTTCTTTCCTAAGTATAAATTTAACATGTTTTCAACCACAACATGCTAGATACAAAAGAAATTGAAATTTTTTCAACTATAAAACTAAAAAAACATGACATTATGAACAAATTATATCACTGAATGAATTCAAAATTCTTTATTTGTATACTGAATAAAACAGACATTATATCTCTAATTTGATATTGCATTGTAGATATTTAAACAATAAAATTTATCATACTTTTAAATACTAATTTTAAATACAACCCATTCTTAAACACAACCAATTCTTGCAAAAGGTCCCTGTCATCCGAGGTTTGATTAAACATTCAACTACAATTGTGTCACCCCAAGCTGAAATCACGGAGGAAAGATCGACTAGATTTTAACATACCAACAATGGCAACACCAAATCGCAGGAAAACTAACTATGTTACTAGTGATTGTTACACCAAGATCACCGAAATAATAACTCTGAATATCACTACAATTTCGTCGTAATCACAAGATTAATCTTCGGATTCAGTTGTTATTTCCTGGCAATTGAAAGATTCACGCTCTGCGGAAAGCTGGCATGCAAAATAATCGTTTATCAAACCTGAAGTCACACTGAGTTCTATTTCAGTTAGATTGGAAAAGTCCAATTCATATGATAGGAATTTTTGAAGCTATTGCCATAAGAATTCAATCTTTACCTATATTTGCTTTTGATTTAGTGTAAATTTAGAGCAACTACAAAATCTTAAATTGTGTATGAGTTATGTGATTTATTTTGCAGCTATATCTGTTATAACTTGCGATTTGTCTTCCTGACAGTGTTCGTTGTTGAAGATCGTAAGTCTGTTGGATGAGATCGATCTGGAGATTTGGAGCACTATTTTGACCTTTAGAAATTGGAAGAGGACCAAATGAACATTGCTTAATGGGGACCAACAAATATTTGAAGAAGATTGAGTTTTCTTTTTGAAGAAAAACCGTTGAACTGGGGTTTGGTTGGATTAATTTTGTATTATTATAAAAAGGGCCATAAATGTAATAAGGGGTATCAATATCTGTAGAATAGGGTAGCACACATACCGAAAGGCTGAATAGAGGGGAAACAAATGCTGAATTATATTATACAATGATTGTGGAATTATTTGATCTAAAATAATTTTGTGTAAGTGTTCTGATTTGGTTTGATTTAGGTTCCTGTAAATTGTTTCCACTGATTCAGATTATTGAGAAAGTTATTTTTACACAAATTGAATTAATACTTGTGTTGGAGTTTTTAATTTATTATTTCATTTCGTTATTGTTGTAGGAGTTTTTAATTTATTATTTCATTTGGTTATATGTTTATTGAATTGTTTCATAAATGAATAATTGAAAGATAATTCAACTATAGAAATTATTACTGCGGTCTTTTTAATTTACCTCACCAAGAAATAACAACTAGATAGTAATTCTTGATGTGAAATCTAAAAACAACTCTAGATTATTCTGTGTTTGTTTAAAAGATCGAAGGCTTTCATTATTGTAGTTTTTAATATATCTCATTAAGAATAATTCATATTCTAGATTATAATTGCATTTATAATTTAGCCATAGTATTTAGTTTGCATCTTGAACATTCAACATTTTATGAAGAGAACATCATTCATCCTTTATTATTAGCACCATTTACATGTGTCTCTTCTTTGTATCATATTTTACTAATTATTTAACTGGTAGTCTAGGCATACTTAACATAGAACATAACTTAGGATTCATGTACATATAACAATAGGAAACTTTAGGATTCCATGGTTCCTTTCTTTACAAGAGGAAGACATCCAAATGCCAACAAACCCTTTAAACCCGTCAAGAGTGACTATTCCAAAAGACTTGGGCTATCTAAATATCCTCAGTCCAGGCCACATCCCCCTTCTTGACAAAGGGGCCAAAAACCCTCGTGTTTCATATTCTCTACATTCAGTACTAAGTAAATGTGCATGTATGGGAGTACACTGAGTCTATATGCATTCTCTCCAACATTTTCTACTATCTCAATGGGTTTAAAGGAACTATTTGGAAAGGCATTGGAAAACTTCATTCTTTGGGAGTATTATCTTTATCTTCAAACACTTTAACTAGGAGTAATGTAGCATTGACTGTAAAACTCCATTTATTAGAGAGATTAACTTTGTCTTCAGATAATTTAATTGGGAACATTGATAGGAAATCACCATTTGTTGGAGGCATTATTTTTTTATATGAACAAATTAACTATGAGCATCCCTAATAGAATCAATGATTTTATTTCACCTGAGTTTTTGGATCTATCACAAAATAACCTAAAGGGATTGATTCCTAAGGGTATTGGTAGATGCACTTATTTTTTTCACTTCAAGTTTTAGATCTATCACACAAAAACATAAAGAGACCAATTCCTAAATGTTTTGGTAGTTGCACTTCTTTGAATGATCACTTTTCCAATCTAATAACATCTCTTGGACTTGTACATCTTTGGTCCATTATAATTTTGGATTAAAAAAATATATTGATTTGTGAGATTCTTTGATATCTTGCATTTTCATGACTTAAGAGTTTTAGGTGTTGCTTATAATTTTCTTCATGGCGTTAATCCTCAATTTGTTACAAATCTCACTGAGTTGAATATGTTAGATTTGTCCAACAATAATTGCAATGGAAACATGACCTTTAATCTTGATAAAATTCTTGGATATACAATCAATGTGTTTAGGTATGGTTCAAATATTAAGCTATTTCATCAGGAATAAAGTATGATACAAAAGGAAGTGGGTATTCTTCATATATGATGCATGCATAACACCAATTTTGACTTGTCTAGAAAACATATTAATGGAGAGACACTATAAGTATATGATGTATAGGTAGCTTGTGATTGTTGAATTTGTCTAGTAATCAAATGGAAGGGTTAATTCCTACATCTCTCAGTAACATATCCACTTTGGAGCACTTAGACTTTCCCAAAAAAGGAAGTGCGAATACTTAATATAATGCATATAAACACCGTATTTGTTTTGTTTTGCAAAAATCTTAATGGAAACATACCCTCAATTATGGGAGTATGAGTAGTTTGTGAATGTTGAATTTCTTTAGTAATAAAGATGAAGGGTTAATCCCTATATCTCCTGGTAACATATCCATTTTGGCATAATTGCAATAGTAATAATAATTATAATAATAAAATATAGTTTTAACTACATATCTTTTAAAAAGTATGTCCAATTCACTAACTATAAAATAGAATTATGTGATTTTATTTAATTTCCTTAAACTAACACCAAAACAATTTTTATTTAAACATTATGTGATGGGGGGGGGGGGGTGGTAGGGGGTAGGGGATGGGGGGGTGTAGGGGGTAAGGGGGGGTGTGCGGGTAGGGGGTAAGGTGGGGAGGGGGGGTAGGGGGTGGCCGGGGGTGAGGGGGCGGTTAAGGGTAGGGGGTTGGGGGGGGGAGTAAGGAGGGGGGGGGGGGGCGGGTAGGGGGTTGGGGGGGGGGGGGGGGGGGGTAAGGTGGGGGGTAGGGGGTGGGCGGGGGGGGGGGGGGGTAGGGGGTGGGGGGGGGGGAGGGGGGGGAGGGGGTGGGCGGGGGGGGAGGGGGGTAAGGGTAGGGTGTAAGGGGGGGGGGGTGAGGGGATGGGGGGAATAAGGGGGGGGGTTGGGGGGGGGGAGGGAGTAGGGGTAGGGCACGGGGGTAGGGGTGGGTGGGGGCTGGGGAAGGGTATAGTTGGGCGGGGGGTGGGGGGGTGGGCGCAGTGGCGAGGGGCGGCCGCGGGGAGGGGTTGTGGGGTGTAGGGGGTTTGGGGGGATTAGGGGGGGGGGGGGGATTGGGGGGGGGGGTTTGGGGGGATGGGGAGGGGCGGGGGCGGCGGCCGGGGGCGAGGGGGGATGGGGCGCGGGAGTGTGGGGGGACGGTAGGGGGTAGGGTGAGGGAAGGGGAGGGGGGCCGGGGAGGGGGGCCGGGGAGGGGGGAAGCTTAGGAAGTTTCGTTCAAACAGAAAATTCAGCTGAAAACAAACATCTAGCGTGGCATGCAAAGGATGGACCACGAAGAAATACAGAGTTGGCGAGCGAAACAAAGAGAAAACACAGATTTGATGGATGCACGAAGTACAATAACTTGGTAATCATATCGAGGGATTTGTCATCATCATCATTTTCGGAGATTGGATCAGGCGTGTTACTTTAATTATTAATGTGTAGTGAATCCAGACAAGAGATCTCTCATGAGAGGAATAAGTTAATGGGGCCGGGGCTTCAATGTAGTCGTCAGGGGGTTGTGGGGGGCGCATGGGTAGGGGCTCGCCCATACTTGCCTAATTGTGCACTTAGCCTCATTATCCCTCACCTGACCTCCCGCTCGCCCATCGACCCGCCTACCCGTTAGAGGTGGCTGGGCAATTCTGATTATACAAATAAAAAATTTATGGTATATTTTTGTTGTTAATTTAAGTTAATATGTTTTTTTATTTACTAATTTATGTGTTTTTTTTTAGGAAAATGGCATCAAGGAAAATTTCTGTGAATCTTTCTGGACCAAAGAGTCTTAAAGGTGTATCTTCAAAAAACATTGGTGAACAAACTCCACCTGAGCTCATGCCTACAAATATTTCAAGTGCTTTAAGTGATAAGAAGCTAATCTCAGATTGGAAAAGTTCAAAAGAGGTGAAATTTCCATCAAGAGTCTGGTATGTGAAAGAAAGAGAGAGCACAACTGTGATTTTCGCATTGATTTTTAAGTTAATTATTATTTTTTGAAAAAAAAAGTTATTGTTATTTTTTTGACATGAAATTCATAAAAAAAACTATTATTTGACCATTTTTAGTTAATATTTTTGTATAAAAATTGTGATTTTGACATGTTAATTCTAGCAAAAAATTATCAAAAAGTTTAGTTTTTTTGTTATATTTATGTTAAAAATGGTTATTTTTATGTCCATTGTTAAAAAATATTGTTTTTTAGAAACAATTATTTCATGTGGATTGAAAAATTAATTAAGGATGTATAAATATGTAGATTATCTAAAATTCAAACTATCGACTTTCTAATTTAAAAACGCAAAACAATAAAAACCCCACTAAAAAAAAAAAAAAATTAAGATAGAGAACAAGAAAATATGAATAAAATGACCACTTCAAAAACTATCAAATTTAGAAAATAATTTTTTACATTTCACACACTAGAAAATTTAAAGTCAAAAAATAGGTCTTTTAAAAAAAGGGTGTGATGCAGAATACTCACTTTTTAAAATCAGCATGAAAATCACTACCATTCTAAAACTTAATGCACATGAAAAAAATTAAAGTTCCAAAAACCATGTTCTAAAAAAACATGTGTATTCTGCATCACCACTTTTGAAAATCGGGTCATTTTTTTGCTACCTCTACGAAACGGGTAACAGTATCAGTTCCCGTTTCAAAGTTTACATTGTTAACCCTAATATAATGAATAGTAGTGATGTATATAAACTTCGGTGGCATAGAGGTAAGGACATTGTATTGATGTGTGATTTGGACATATATAATGCAGTCAGGGGTAGCAATGTTGATATAGCAGTCAATTGTATGACTGTAACAATCTTCAGTAGAATTGTGTCAGCATGTTCATGATTATGTAGAACATGGACAACATCATGAGATACATGGGCAGCATCATGATAATCATGATTGGTGCAGCATGGTGTCATATGCAATGGTGCAGCAAGTGGACCTAGATGCAGCACTACGATAGGTGAAGCCGTCACCTTAGAGAATCAGTTGAAGCAGAATGTCTTCAACTGATCTCATCGTTATACGAAATGATCTATGCTAGATCTAGATAAGTCAAAGTTTTGACTTCTATTGTAAACGTACTATCTCTCTCTCTCTCTTTCTCTGCTGAACTTTGAAGAACATAAAAGAAGAATTGATCAAGGGTTTCCCCACACATTGTGGGGTTTGTCCCTAGCTAGCACCACATCATGTGTCCTCTTGTCTTGGCTTGTCTTCTGTGATTTATATTTATGTTCTATCTGCAAGTTATCTTAATGCTGATGTGATTGCTAACTGCGAAAATTTAAATAAATTGATCTAGCATAGAACATACCAAAAATTAACACCTCAAAACAGCTCTGAAAGTTTAGGACTCGAAAAAAATGCCAAAAATAGTAAATTGTGTTACAATTAAGGACACTGAAAAAACTAAAAGAAACAATGGTGCGGGTCCAAGTAGAATAGGTGGGTGGCCACCAAATACCACCTGGATCATCAAGTTTGGGAGTAGGACATCCTGAAGAAAACTTTCAGGTGCCACTATGGGAACTATGAGTTCTTGGTTATGCTTATCAAGATAACCAATGCCTGTGCAACTTTTCAGTCATGCATGAATCATGTGTTCAATAAATAATTTTAGAAGTACTTGTTGGTTTTCTTTTATGACATACTTGCCTACAACAAGACTTGGGAGAACGATTTGGTGCACTTGGATGAGGTAATCGGAATTTTGGAGGAGCAGGAACTATATGAAAAGGAGTCCAAGTGTGAGCTTGGCATGAAAAATATGTTCTACTTAGGGCATGTTATGAGGAATGATGGAGTTCTAGTCCATCAAGAGAATATCTGGGAAATCATTGAATGACCTACCTTGAAAAATATAACTGAATTGAAAATTTTCCTTGGCCTGTGCACATACTATTGGAAGTTTGTTAAGGGGTTCTCATAGTTGATGACACCTCTTACAGACCTCACCAAAAAGGGGGCTTTCAGTTGGACCTATAAATCACAAGAGACATTTTGTAAGATGAAGTAGGTGATGAGTTTGTGCCTTGTGCTTGCACTACTAGATTTCACCTAGTCATTCATGTTGGAATGCAACGTTCCAGGGATTGTAATAGGAGTAGTTTTGATGTAGTATCACCACCCCATAGTGTTCAAGAGCCACAAACTTAGATATTATGAGTGGAAATTGTCAGACCAGGAGGTAGCTCCTCAAATGTAATTGTGTTAATCATTTAGGTTGTTCATTATTATATACAAGAGGGAGTGACTATTCAGTTCATCTCCTGATGACTCTCCATTTACACTATTATTTATTTACACTAATTACAGTTGTTCACCCAATCCCTATGATTAGGTGTCAACATTCCCCCCCTTAATCTGAAGGGATGTTGGTGAGTCCAAGCATCATTTTGAATCTTTCAAGCTTTTCTCTTCCAAGCGCTTTGGTGAAGATGTCTGCAATCTGTCCATTAGTGGAACAATGGTGGAGATGGATTGTTTTGGCCTCAACATGATGTCGAATCAAATGATATTTTGTATTGATGTGCTTCGTTCGATCATGGAACTTTGGGTTCTTGGCCAACTTTATTGCTGAGTTATTGTCAATCATGAGTGGAGTCGATTGTACTTGTTTTACCTGCAAATCTTCAAGAATTTTCCTGAGCCACACAATTTATTTTGTTGCCTCAGTTGCTGCCACATATTCTGCCTCTGTTGTGGAATTTGTTGGAACTGATTGTTTGTGTGATCTCCAGGAGACAGCTCCTGATCCAAGACTCATAGCATAACCTAAAGTAGATACCCCAGTTTCGTTGTCTCCATTGAAGTGTGAATCAGAGTATCCAATCAAGCTGATGTCGCCCACCTGTGTATACTTGATTCCAAAGTCTTGAGTTCCCTTCAAGTACTTTAGAACTCTTTTTGCAACAGACCAATGTCCCTCACAAGGCTTTTTCATAAACTTGGAGAGGATTCCAACTGCAAACTAAATGTCTGGTCTGGTAGTAGTTAGGTAGTTGAGACTTCCTACAAGTTGTCTATACTTTGTTGCATCCTCAAATTCTTTTCCCTCAATGGATGTGAGCTTTAAGTTTTTTTCCATTGGAGTCGTCAGAGGATTACATTCAGTCATGCCAAATCTATTCAACATATCTCCAATGTACTTCTTTTGAGAAAGGAATATGGACTTTGGATGTTGAGTTACTTCAATACCAAGATAGTAATGAACATAGCCCAAATTAGTTATTTCAAAACCTTTCCTCAATTCCTTCTTTATGGATGCAATGTAGCTTTCATTGTTCCCTGTCATCAAAAGATCATCTACATATACGACAAGATATACAACTGTTTTTCCAACCTTCTTGACAAACAAAGTTGCATCATCAAGATCATAATGTTTGAAATTGAGTTTCAGAAGATGCTCAGTTAGTTTTTCATACCAGGCTCGCGGTGCTTGTTTGAGGCCATACAAGGATTTCACAAGTTTGCATACTTTATGTTCATGTCCTTTTATAGCAAATCCTTCGGTTGGGACATAAAAACATTCTCTTTTAGATCTCCATTCAAGAAAGCAGTTTTTACATCCATTTGATGGACTTTCCAATTGTTCTGAGCTACTAGGGCAAAGTCCGGATGGTAGCCCATTTTGCTGTGGGGGAAAAAGTCTCCTCATAATCGACCCCTTCCTTCTGTGCAAAACCTTTTGCCTCAAGCTTGGATTTGTGCTTGTCAAGTGAGCCATCAGCTTTATACTTGTTCTTGTAGACCCACTTGCAGCCAATTGGTTTGGTTCCCAATGGAGGATCAACCAGCTTCCAAGTGCATTCTTTATTAAGGCATCATACTCCTTTTGCATTGCTTCTTTCCATTCATCATGAGAAGTAGCTTCTTTGAAGGAAGTTGGTTCAAAATCTGTAGACAAATTCAATTCACAATCATAAGAAACATCCATATCAACAAGTGAATCAGAGTCATCTACATCACCTCCATTTTTCCAGTTTGAATTTATAGTTCCTATCTTTCCAACCTCATCAGGATGAACACTTTCAAGTGTCTTTGTCAGCCACTTTGGGGGACCTTTCTCAGATGGTCCAGGCTGCTCCGTTGATTGAGTTGGGACTGAATCAAGATTGAGTCTCCGATTCTGTCAATCACATCACTCAAAGTATCATTCGTCATTGGAGTTTCATGCGGGGGAGAGAATGCTTTAGATGAAGATTACACAAGTTGATCTAGTATAGGAATTACCCTTCAAGATGTGGAATCTGATTATCAAATTCTTGAAATGATTTTGCATTTGTGAATCTATCCAAGCGATCAAGTTGCCGCTCAACAACATTGTCAGTTTTGGATGATTCAAGAAAGATTACATCTAGATACAACAAACTTTTTATTGACTTCATCATACAGACGGTATGTTTTGGAGGTGTTTGAATACCCCATGAAGATACACTTATGACTTCTTGCACCAAGTTTGTTTCTATTTACCTTTGGTATCAAGGCATAACATGTGGAACCAAAGACCCTGAGATGCTTTATGAAGGAATGTGCCCATACCACATTTCATAAGGAGTCTTGTTTCTAATAGCATTAGATGAACATATATTCTTTACATATAAAACACATAGAACTGCATCAGCCCAAAACATTAATTTTACATTTTTGAAAAACATCATGGAGCGCACCATATTTAAGATTGTCCTATTCATTCTTTCAGCTACTCCATTCTGTTGGGATTATAAGGCACAATTGTTTGATGTTTGATCCCATGTTGGCGAAGATAGTTTTCAAATTCATTTGAAGTGTATTATTTTCCATTATCAGTGCGAATAAAGCCAATATGAGATTGTGCATCATTTTCAATCCATGTATGAAAGTTCTTGAATGTTTGAAAAGCATCAAATTTGTTCTTCAATAAATAAACCCAACACATTCTAGTGTACTCATCAATAAATGTCATCATATATTTATTTCCATTTATAGAAGGAACAGGCATTGGACCACACAAATCTGAATGAATGAGTTCAAATTTTCTATGTGCTCTGGAATGTGAATCATGAAAAGACTGTTTGCTATGCTTTCCTAGAATGCAAGCATCACATTGCTTAAGTTTCCTAGGAATTGTAGGCAAACCAGTAACACCTTTTTTCTTCAACAATCGAAGGCTATCATAGTTCAAGTGTCCAAATCTAGCATGCCATAATAAACTTGATGGAAATGTACCTTCTTCATAATGAGAATTGTATGAGAGATTTTGTGCACAAGCATAGGTACCCTGCAACTTGAGAAGCCTTTCTTCTTCTATCCCCGTCATGACAAGTGAGTGGTCTGATGCTTTTCTCACCTCAAGCTTGCCATCAAACATATGAATGGAGTGTCCTTGTTGGCAGATGTGGACCAAGTACAACAAGTTTCTCCTCAGCCGTGGGAGATAGAGAACATGATGCAAAAGAAATTTTGGAAGACCAGGCAATTTAAGCCTGATTGTGCCAAGCCTTGATGGCTTGAGTTTTGATTTGTCTGCAAAGTATACTACTCCATCAACATTGTCAGTAAATTCTTCAAAAAAATCTCTTCTAAAAGTCATGTGGCAAGTTGCTCCTAAATCAAGCAACCAATCATTTTTCCAAGAAGCAAGTGAAGCATTAAATAAGCCTTCATTTACTCCAATATTACAGTGTGCCACAACATAGTGAGTGGATTCAGGTGCTTTACCTTTCTCTTTGTCATTAGTTTTACCTTTGGGTTGGTTTCTTTCCTGCTCAATTCTGTCCCAAGGTAAATTGCATGTGGATGCATCATGTGATCCATCTCTTTTGCAGCGTATGTAGTGTAAATCTGACTTTTCTCCTTCAGAGTGTCTGCCCCCCCTGCCTCTGAAATTTCTTCCTCTTCCTCTTCAACCACCTCTTCCTCTGGAAGAATCTTGAGCAAGATTCTTTTCTCTATGAGCAAGGCACACAACCTCTTCAGAAGACTCAGGAGTTGTCTTCTTGCCAAAATCTTTCTCTCTTTCAGCAAATTTTTTCACAAGGGAGTCAAAGGTAATATCTTTGAGGTTTCCATTTGCTTGCAATGACTCAAGATAATTTGAGTAAGTGGGATAAAGTGCCTTGAGAAAAGCTGTAAGAGGAATATCCAATTCAACATTAGTGACTTTGATATCATGCACTATAGATTTTTCTTCTGATGCAAGAGAAAGAGGATCATTATTTTGTAATTCAAGGGTGAAGAGTTTAATCATGAGTTGAACAACTTCAAGTGTAGAGTGTGAGTCATAGAGTTCCTTTAGTTTTTTTAAGGCTTCGAAAGCATTTGAAAATGGAAAAATATGGCGACTCATCTCTTCATTTACTGATGTTGCAATCAATGCATAGGCCTTGCTGTTCTTATTTTCCAACACACACTCCTTTCCACAACTCATTAAAAATGAGAGCGTGTTTGATTTTCCGTGACCATTCTGGATAGTTCTCCTTGCCGGTAAGAACCACTCCCAAATGCATTTTTAAAAGACTGTGCACTATAAAAAATATACTTCTGCTTCCAATATATAAAATATTTTCACTTCTGGTCTTAAAGAAAAAAATTGCACTATAATAGCAATATTCTGAAAAAAGTGCAATTTTGGTCAATAATGCATTACTGGTAAAAAAATAAAGTTATGGTAAAAAAGAATTCAGTTCTGGTCAATGCGATATGAAGGGAGCAGCGTACTGGAGGGAGGAAGGAGCAGCGACAGCGTGGGATACACTTTGGTCTCCAAGGAGCAGCGCAAGTTTTGGAGGAGGGAGAGGTAAATGTAGTGGAGAGGCCAGAGGTAAGCGTAGTGGAGAGGTTGGAGGTCTGCGTATGAGCAATCGGAGAGGAAACAAAAGCTGCATATTACGTGGAGCATCGACAATCTAGGAGGAAGGAGAGTATGTTATCCGACCCCTTCAGACGGAATTACATTCATGATAAGACCTTCATGGCAGAAACAACCAATGCATGGAATGAGCAACCTTTGAGCTTTGAGCTTCGATTTCGAGAGCGGGTTGGAAACGGGAGCCTCTGCAGGTAGTACTTTAGCTCTAGGGACATCGATTGTTTAAACCCCTGTGGGGCCTCTTCTAGTTCCAAACTCAAATGTCAGGCAAAAAATCTCCAAGAGGAATTTCAGGTAGACAGTGTGCAGGATAAAGCATAGCTGATAAAAACCCTCACACCGCTTTTCAAGAACATAGTTAATGGCTTCTAGCGGAATAATGCAGTGCTGAAAGATTTGGTCAGTATGCTCATCTACAAGTTTGTTGACGATTCCGTGGTTTGCTAGGGCATCTACCAAGTTATTCTGCTCCCGAGGCACATGCACAACGCAACGGAACCATGGGTATGCGCAACCGGTGATATGCGCTAGAACAATTATGCAACAGGACAATTATGTAGTGGGCACAGGAGGAAGATATGGCAGAGAGCACAAAGAATATGGAAGAGAACTGATACAAGGAGTTACAAGACAAAAGCTAATTTTGGGAGCTGGCTCTGATACCATGTCAGAGCAAGAGGTAACTCCTCAAATGTAATTGTGTTATTCATTTAGGTTGTTCATTATTATATACAAGATGGAGTGACTCTTCAGTTCATCTCACGATGACTCTCCATTTACTCTATTATTTGTTTACACTAATTACAGTTGTTCACCCAATCCCTATGATTAGGTGTCAACAGAATTACTCAATTTATGAAAAATAAATGTTGGCCAATATGCATGCACTGGCCGAATTCAGATAATATCTTGTGGGGAACAAGTTCAAGGTGAAAACATATCATAATGGCCTGAGATTCCTCATGGAGTGAAATTAGTTGACTGAGAGACAAAATAAGTGAATCAACAAATTACAAGCCTATGAATTCAAGATCAATTATGTTAAGGGGAAAACAATGTGGTAGTATATGCCCTCTCAAGAATTCCAACCACTCACTCATGGAGATAACAGATGATTATATTTTGCTATTACTTGTATAATATTCCAAGAAGAAATTCGCCAGTGATATTCTAGAAGTGTTGATACAGGATGATAGATACTGAGTCATGGACGACATCATCTATTAGAAGGACCATATTTACCTATTATTAAAATCTCAACTGAAGCAAAAAATCATGTAGGAAGCTCATAGCTCACCCTTGGTAGGACACCCAGGGTATTTGAAAACCTACAAGAATATCAAGGAGAGGTTCAATTGGAAGAGCCTCAATATGGATGTGTTGAAGTTTGTAAAATAATGCAACATCTTCCAGTAGAATAAATCTAGGCATACTCGTCCAATATGCCTTGCTACAACCACTCCCTACCTAGGAGAAAAAGTGGGAGAGAATTTCCATGGACTTTATCATTGGTCTACCTTTGGTACAGGGTAAGAAATGCATTTTGCACATTTCTTTGCCATACCATCTAAATATTCAACAACACAGGTGACTGAGTTATTCTTGAAGGAGGTCTTCTGATTACATGGGTTGTCGAACACCATCATGAGCGATAAGGATAATATATTTATGGTTGGATTCTAGCAGGAGTTATTCATACTTGTGGGGATTGAGCTTAGATCAAGCACTAGTTACCCCCATAGACTATTGGAAAGACCAAGATAGTCAATAAGTGGTCGGAAGGCTATTTCAGGAACTATGTATCTAGCCAGCAAAAGATGTGGGTAAAGTGGTTTTATCTGGGGGAGCACTGGTACCACACCACTTTCCACATGCCCATTTTTATCATAAACCTTCAAAGCATTGTATGGATATGATGCCCCGACATTTGCAGATCGTATATTTTTGGATAGTTGTGCTCCTCTGGCTAAAGACTGGATTTAGAGGAGCTAGGATATCCTACGAGTCCCCAAGGACAACTTGCAAATGGCTCAGAACCAACAAAATTTTTATGTGAAAAAGCATACGATGGCACACAATTTTGAAGTAGGAGACACAGTATATCTTGATCTCCAACCCCACAGACAGTCATCACTCAAAGAAAAAGGGACAAAAAAATTGAAACCAAGATTCTTTGGGCCATATAAAATCATGAGATGAGTTGGGGAAGTGGCCTATGAGTTGAAGGTTCCCAAAGGATGTAAAATTAACAACATCTTCCATGTCTCATGCTTCAATAAGGCATTGGGGAAGTATCTAGTCACCTCCACTGAGCTCCCACCATTAGGTGAAGAAGGAGAACTAATTATGGTCCCGAAGGAGATTTTAGAGACCAGGGAGAGAAAGTTGAGGAACGAAACCATAAAGGAGTACCTACTAAAATGGAAGGATCTAACTATTGAGGATGCTACATGGAAGGGTGAACAGGTGCTCAAAAATCCAGAGTTGAAGTTGCTTGATGGAAAGGGAACTCGGGTGGGAAGGACAGTAATGTCTCCAACTGCTTAGGAGAAATAAGATAGGTTCCACTAGCTTAATAAGTTCATGTAAGCTAAGACAGAGATTTTTTTTAATAAGGGAACATGATTCGCCTAAGAAAAACATTATAGCTGCTAAAGGGATGAAAAGGGGGACACATCTTAGGCCAATGAAAAGTCACTTTAATCTTATAAAGTGAAAAGTTCCTAAAGTGACTTAATAAAATTAAAAAGGTAAAATGATGACAAAAGTGGTCACTTAATTATAAAAGTAGAAAAGTGAGGAGTCTCTCCTCATTCTATCACTTGCATTTTGAGAAAAAGATCTCTTAGAGAGTTTTTGTAGAGAGGCTTAGGGTTTTGGAAACCCTAGCTACAATTTCTAGCTTCGGTGTTGAAACCAGACACCCTAGTTGAAATTGAGAGTGGAATCACCCAAATTTCACCTTCAGGATTCAAAGAAGAAGATGGTTTGCAGGAGATATTGAGGTAAAGAGCTATTATTAGTTTATTTTATGTTCTGATATTGTGTTTTCTATATATCATCTCATAGATGGAAGAGGTAAGCTGAAGTTGAAGTTAATATTTCTACTGAAGAGGGCCAAATTATTCCATAAATAAGTGAGTTGAAGTTCTGGGAAATTAACTAGTATTGGCACTAGGAAAAGTGGTTGAATCACTCATCAACTAGTTGGTCGAGTTTTGTCTATACAAGCTGAGTTCTTCACTATTCCAAAGAGGACGAGTCACTCATTTTTGCTACTAGTTGATATCCCTTTCTCTTGTTGGTGCGTATTTAATTTTGTAGAGGAACCAATCTATCCCTAATCACGAGTTAAGGTGTTGAAAAGAGGATGTTTTATCTTTGTGCGTCTTGGGAAAAACTAAGTCGAGTTTCTTCTTGGAGGGAGGCAACACAAGGACAAAGTCACATATCTTTTTTGTCTTTGTGTTACCCTTCTAAGCATCAATAAATACACCAGTGAGTGGTTCAAATTGTGGTAGAAAATAAGAGATCATATATGTGGTATTCATGATGGGTCGTGTTATTATAGCAGAGAAGATGGTGTGAGTATCATGGCTGAGTTCACAAGATAAAAGGGAGTTGAATATATATTAGAGGAGAAGGCTTATTTATGGTATTTCTTGGATGTAGGTGACTAATATTATTGTGGAAGAATGTTCCAGGTTCTCTGATTTTATACCTTATCATAATCTTTGTCATTGATGGACAATTTCTTATTGAAGAATGTAATGAGGTTCGGTCTTCATACTTAATAAATAGTATTTGAGTCACAATGAAATATATTTATCAAAAAAATTAAATTAAATTATTATTATTATTATGACTTATTAAAGCATGGGTTTCATGCTTGGGCCATCATGTTTTAGGTCAAAGTCCCCATTGAGGATTTCTATGATTTATTCTAAGTCATTAGAGTCACTTTCCATTAAAAGAGACCTTTCTTGGGCTTTTTAATCATGTAAAAAGATTTATTATTGAGTAAAATAAGTCATTTGTCACCTCCACACCAAGTTGGCCTCAAGGAGATCAAGTCGACCTAAAATAGGGTAATTTGACCTCACCAGAAGCTTATATATTGAAGTAGTTCGAATTCATTTGGAGGTCACACACACACACAAGTTCAATATCCAAGAAGGAGGCAGAAAAAGTGTGAAATTCCAAGAAGAGAAGGAGAAGTGATGGAAAGATAAAGATTGAAGTTTTTGGGTTATCTCTCTCTCACACGTGTGGATTTTTTGGTCTACTACTGGAGAGTCAAAGTGCTATTTCTAAATTGAAGTCTAAATACTGGGTCGAATTTTCTGTTGGGCTAATTGTTGGGTCGAATTTGTTGTTGGGATAACTGCTGGGTCGAAGTTGTTGTTGGGCTAACTGTTGCGTCGAAGTTGTTGCTGCTAAAGTCAAAGTTGCCAAGTCGAAGTTATTGTTGAAAAGTATGAATTAGTGTGGAGGAAGTATGTGTCTAGGTCAAGAGTTTTAGATCATCTTGTGAAAAAAGGGAAGAGTTGTTGACTGGTTTTTCCCTGGCTATCTGCCTACATTTGGTGTGTGTGGTAATTGCTTGATTAACTAAAAGATAAAAGAAGAACATAAGAAAATATAAGAAGATCACAAGTAATTATCTATATAAAGAAAATATTTATGCCTTCCTAATTTTTTAACATGGTATCAGAGCTAAGGTCAAGAAGGGAAAAAGGTAACCAAAGATCCATTGAAAGGAGAATAATGATTTCTAAGAAGCTTTGAATAAGGGTCATTAAAAGGATCATATAAGAATTCAAGTCTATCGTCTTCAAGGAGAATGTATAACTTAATTAAGGGAGAAAACAAATTATAAGGAGCATCCAACTACAAGGCATGGAAGAAGCGAACAAACATCATCCTCGAGAAGAATACAATTTGGATCTAGTCAAGGGAAAGGTAAAGAAGCCTACTAATGAGTCAAGTGATGCAGACAAGGAAAAGTTTAGGGAAACAAAAATATTGGCCATGACACTAATGGTGGATGGAATAAAATATATCCTCATCCCCTATATATCCAACATAGAATCTGCTCAAGATATGTATGAGGCATTATCCAAAATATTCACTATCAAGAATCTTGGTCAAATAACAAGTCCTAAAACTGAACTAAGATCTATAAAGATGACAAAGGAATACATTGTGGAATCTTTATTTGTGAGAATAGCTATATTAAGAGATGAAATCTAGGAAATTAATGAGATAGTACCAGAGAAAGTGCTTGTAATCACTGCACTTTTAGGTTTACCAACATCTTGGAGTGCCTTCTCATCAGGTCTCAACAACTAGAAGGAGACTCCTACATTCGAACAACGATGGAATGCATGCAGTCAAGAAGAAGTCATAATTTCTCCAGTAAGAAAAAAGGATAATGAAGAAGAAAAAGTTTCAAATGCCTACTCCGCTCATCACAAGAACAAAGGACCATTCAAGAAGTCTAAAGGGCCTAGAAGGAAGATAGACATATCCAAAACTGAATGCTACAATTGTCAAAAGATGGGTCACTATAAAAGTGATTGTCCTTAAAATCCAAGAAATAGAAAGAGAAATAGAGATCATGCAAATTATGTCGAAGAAGGATCTCCAAAGAAGCACAAGACCGAAGAACTGAAAATAAAGGACTTATACTACTAAGTCCTTCTACTCTAAGTTTTTGATTTGTTTTGTATTTTGATTTCTAAAACTTATAGGTTTAACATTTGTGGTGTTATCTTCCAGAGTCATCGCAATCATATTTGTTGTAATCAATGTTTCAAACCAACCTCCGTGGTTCATCATCAGGATTAGATCCATGAGAGAGTGAGTCAGAGCCCAGTAGGGTAATAAATAGGGTTGTGGTGGGAATGGGAATGAATGACAACCGACATGTATGATAATGTTATAATACAGTTTAGTTATAATTTATATATTTTATTCTAATTTTATTATTGTTAGATCTATTAATAGTTATTTTAGTTAAAGTTTATTAATTATTAATTTAATGGCTAGTCTACTAATTATTAAAATTTTGAGAAATGTATTATGGTTACATTAATAATATAAAGTAACTATTAATAAATAAACTCACTAAAATTTTTGTAGAATTGATTAATCTTATTAATTATATGATCAAGATGAGTATAATGATGTGCTTTATAATAAGGTTATAAATTGTATGAATGATATTTTTCCAATTTTTTTAATTATAGTATACTTAAATGATTAAAAGAAAAATTAATAATTATTAATGATATAATGACCTGCTTTTTATTATTAGTTAATTTCTAGAATGAACTAAAAGATTTTAATGAATAAAATTATTACTTGTTTAATTTGTTTAAAACTAAACTTTATTGTATTATTATGAATTATAATAAATCGATTTATAATTCATAATCATCAAGTTATTAAATTCATTTTAAAGGTTATTATTTAATTTTTTATGGTTTAAATGTATAGAAATGGAAATTATGAAATTTATTTATTTATTCTTGATTATTATATACTTGATTATTTTACTAAAATGTTATAATGATTCTAGGGTCGGTATGCTGACAAGGAAGACCATGGAGGCCAAGTAGAGTGAAGAGAGGGTAGGGAGTAATCTATGAAAAGGTAGAATCAGAGGTTAAAATAGGAATCCAATTATCACTAATCTTCCAACCATCATCGCGGTTAAGGTTATCGGGGTGTTTACCTATTTTGATGGCTTCTCTAAATTTCCTATGGTGATAATGATCAATTTTGGCCACAACACAAGAGTTTTCAATACAGATATGATGATTGGTTTTACTTGAGTGCTCAGCCAAAGCTGAGGTTTTGGAACGGTTATGTTTAATGTCAGCTGCATGTTCTTGAATCCTAGTTAAGATAGATCGACCAGTCTCGCCAATGTAGGTTTTGCCACAAGAGCAAGGAACCAAATAAACCCCTTTGTGGCATTTTGGATCAATGGGATCTTTTACGGATTTTAGGCATCTGCTAATGGTGCTCATAGGTTTAAAGGTGGTTTTTATATTGTTCTTTTTTAATATATAAGAGATTTTATCAGTGGTGCCTAATATGTATGGGAGATGGACCTTACCAGCATACTCATCCATAGGCTGCTTATTTTTAGGATTCTCAGCCTTCTTGAAAGCTTTGATTCCTTGGTGTCTTCTATATCCATTCTTTTCAAAAACTTCCAAAAGATGGTTCTTCTCTTGTTCAAAATGATCATGGTCTGAAATACGAACTGCCCTCGTAGAAAGAGTGTTAAGAACCCCTAGTTTTTGTGCAGGATGATGGTGTGAGTTGGCGTGAAGATAATGCTCTGTGTGGGTTTTCTTACGATAGACCTGGTGAGATATTGAGCCATCCTAGTTCCTCTTGATTAGGATGTCAAGAAAGGGCAGGCTGCCATTCTCTTCCACTTCCATAGTAAATTTGATAGAATTAGATTGATTGTTAAGGTGCTTAAGGAAATTGTCTAATTTTTCTTTTCCATGAGGCCAAATAATGTAAGTTTCATCGACAAATCTTTTCCAAAGCTTAGGTTTTAATGGGGAAGACTCAATGGCTTTAGTTTCAAAATGTTCCATAAACAGATTGGCAATGATGGGAGACAAAGGTGATCCCATGGCTACACCGCACGTTTGTTCATAAATATCATCTCTATAACTGAAAAAGGTTGATCTTAGGCAAACTTCTACTAATTTAGTTGTGTCTGAATCAATGACTCTATGGATTACCTCCATGGCTTCATCTATGGGAATGTTTGTGTAAAGCGATTTCACATCAAAGCTCACCAAGATATCATCCTGGTCTAGTTTTATCTGCTTGATCTCATTGATGAAGTGATTAGAATCTTTGACAAAGGAACTAGTGCTCCAACACCTGGACCCTGTCACCTACATACATTCACAAACATGCAAAGATGATATTTTCCTCCAATGAAAAGAAAATTAGCATATACAACGAGATCTAATTATAAAAAATAAAAAGAAATTGTGATCTCATACAAGAAAACATATAAGAGAGGGTAAACATATCAATTATCTATAAGAATGAATAGTGCAATGAGGACATTATACCTTAGTAGTTAAGTGTTCCTCTCCTTGCTGCATCAAGATAACTTTTGGAGGTTATACCTTAGTAGTTAATTTGTGAGCATTCTCCACTAATCAAGACAGGTCTGGGATATAATGAAGAAGCATCTCAAGCATAGAAACCATCCACCTCCAAAAGTTATCTTGATGCAGCAAGGAGAAGTGAGCAAAGGCCCAATGGAGATCACCAGGTAAATCAGGGACAATTTACCTCAAGAATGAACAAAGACTACCAGGTAAATCGGGGGCAATCTACTTTAAGGATGAACATAAGCTACAACCAGCCACAAGTAAAACCTTCTCAATTTGCCTCAAGAATGGATGTCAATAGAAACTACAATCATTTGGTTGGTAGATTTGATAATCGTAGGAGTTTCTTCAATGGCCAATGTTTCTCTTGTCATAACTTTGGTCACAAAGCAGCTCAATGTGTTGCCTATAAGACAATCATGACTAGAGAAGCTCAAAAACAAAGAAGTATGACTGGGATCATGAAAAGGACCTACAATAACTTTTTTTCTCTTGAAAATGAAATAGAATGTTTTATTTGTAACAACTTCGGTCATGAAGATTTTGAATGCAGGAGCAGGCTTCGGCAGACAACTCAGAAGGAACAAGCCTCAAGTGCCAAAACATGGAGAATGAAAGAACCGCAACCAGAAAGATGTGGTATAGCCTTATATGCGGAAGGGCAGGAAAATCAATGGTACATTGACAGTGGATGTTCGAAACATATGACAAGTGATAAAGAAAAATTTCAGTCATATAGTGCCTTAGAAAAGGAGAAGAAGGTCTCATTTGGAAATGACACCCCTGCACTCATAAAAGGTAAAGGTTCTGTTCTTTTAAAATAAAAAGTCAAAGCGGGAAATGTTATGTATGTTGATGGCTTAAAGCATAATCTATTGAGTGTCAATCAAATGTGTGATCAAGGAAATGAGGTGATATTTTGATCAAATGGATGTATTGTTCGTGAGCTTGATACAAGAGAAACAATGATCAAAGGCATAAGGACTCCAAATAATCTATACATTCTCAAGGGAGGACAACAATAATGCTATCTGAGCAAGAATGATGAACACTGGCTATGGCACAGAAGATTGGGGCATCTAAGCTTCTCTCAGATAAGGAAAGCATGCAAATATCAGGTAGTTCGTGGTCTTCCAGACATCAAAATTCCAGACAATACAATATGCAAATCATGTCAGTTTGGCAAGCAAACTAGAACTAACTTCCCTGAGAAGGAAGGATCAGCTAGTAGGCCACTTGAACTTGTCCATACTGATGTATGTGGTCCATCTAGGAAAAGGTCACCTCGAGGAGAAGAATATTTTATATTATTCATTGACGATTTTTCAAGGATGTGTTGGATAGGACTTATGAAGCACAAAGACGAAGCCTTTGAAAAGTTCAAATCATTCAAAGCCTTGGTGGAGAATGAATCAGATCGCAGAATCAAATGCCTCAGGTCTGATCGAGGAGGAGAATTTACCTCGAATGAATTTTTCGATTTTTGTGAAGAACATGGAATAAGAAGGGAATTCTCTACAGCTAGGACTCCTCAGCAAAATGGAGTAGTGGAAAGGATGAACAGAATGGTTCAACAAATGGCTCGTGCTATGCTTGATGAGTCTGGAACTCCCGCAACCTTCTGGGGTGAAGCTGCATTTGCAGCAGTTACTATTCTCAACAAGACAAACGTCTGGGTAAACAACACTCAGACTCCTCACGAACTATGGTATGGTAAGACTCCCATGGTAAAATACTTCAAAATTTTTGGGAGCAAATGCTACATCAAAAATACTGATGAAAATCTTGGCAAGTTTGAACCTAGAGCAGATGAAGGCATTCTCCTTGGTTACTCTCCCCACAGCAAATCATACAAGTGTTACAATAAAAGGCTTGGAAAAATTGTTGAAAGTATTGATGTAGTGGTTGATGAAGAAGAAAGCACTCCTAGGCAGGTAAGATCTGAAGACTTCGAAGATGATGAGGACTATCCATCAACATCAAATCAGATTCATGATGAAGAAGAAACCCATGAGGCACCAGAAGAATAGATAAGGATAGAAGAAAAGACTCCATCCAGGTACGTTCAGAAGAATCATCCAGAATCTCAAATTTTGGGGCAAAAAGAGGCAGATGTACAAACAAGAAGAACAATTGCAGAAGCTTCAAGCTATTTGGAATTGCTCTCCTCCACTGAACCACAAAATGTAAGAGAGGCATGCAAAGATGAATGCTGGGTCAAGGCAATGGATGAAGAACTTGAGCAGATTGAAAAGAATAACACTTGGGAGTTGGTTCCTAGACCTAAAGATAAGAATGTCATAGGGACAAAATGGATATTCAAAAACAAGTTGAATGAAAATGGGGAAGTTATTAGAAACAAAGCCAGACTTGTTTGTAAAGGGTATGCTCAACAAGAAGGAATCGACTTTGAAGAAACTTTTGCTCCCATTGCTAGACTTGAGGCCATCAGAATATTCCTTGCTCTCTCTAGTTTTCAAAAGTTCAAAGTATTTCAAATGGACGTGAAATCTGCTTTTCTAAATGGAGACTTGGATGAAGAAGTGTATATTGAGCAACCAGATGGGTTTATCCTTGGAAATGATCCAAAGCTTGTATGCAGACTCAAAAAGGCTCTCTATGGCCTTAAACAAGCTCCAAGGGCTTGGTATTATCGCTTGGATAAATAACTTCGTCAACAAGGTTTTGTAAAAGGATCAACTGATAGCAATCTTTATATAAAAATTGACAATGATAAGTTGCTAATACTTGTTGTGTATGTTGATGATATCATCTTTGGTAGCAATGAAGAAGACATGAGTCAAAATTTTGCCTTAGTAATGCAGAAAGAGTTTGAAATGTCTATGCTTGGTGAGCTCACATATTTTCTTGGTTTACAAGTCCAACAAAACAAAGATGGCATCTTTCTATCACAAACCAAGTATCTCAAGCAGATCTTGAAGAAATATGGGATGGAGGATTCGAAACCAGTATGTACCCCTATGGTGACAGGATGCAGCCTCAGCGCAAATGATGAATCGGCAACAGTACATCAACCAACCTATAGATCCATGATTGGTAGTCTACTCTATCTAACAGGTACCCGACCAGACATTATGCATGCAGTGGGAATAGTTGGAAGGTTTCAGGAAAATCCAAAGGAAACTCATCTTCAGGCAGTTAAGAGAATTTTCAAGTATCTTCAAGGAACTCAAAACTATGGCTTATGGTATCCTAGAGATACAGATCTCACACTTCATGCATATACAGATGCGGATTGGGCAGGAAGCGTGGATGACAGAAAAAGCACTAGTGGTGGTGCATTCTTCATGGGTCCTAGATTAGTATCTTGGTTCAGCAAGAAACAAAGTTCTATTGCTTTATCTACAGCTGAAGCAGAATATGTAGTTGCTGCATCTTGCTACACATAGCTCCTTTGGATGATGCAAACATTGCAAGATCTTCAAATCACTTGTACTCCACCTATCTCCATTTTTTGTGATAATACAAGTGCTATCAGTTTCTCAAAGAATCCTGTCATGCATTCAAAGACTAAGCACATACCGATCAAGTATCATTTTCTCTGAGAACAAGTGCTGGAATAGAAGGTCAAATTGGAGTATGTTCCCTCTAAGGAACAAGTTGCTGATATGCTCACCAAACCACTGCCCAGGGAAACTTTTGAATACCTCGGACAGAAGTTGGGAGTAGTTGATGCATCATATTGCTGTTGAAACCTGTCTGTTTCAGAGAAAAGTGGTTGTACATGAGTTTCATGAGAGGATCCGCGTACATATGCAAGTTTATGGAGATACAATCACGTATATGTTGGTTTGAAGGAAATCAGTGGGGACAGACTCTGGTTGAAGAGAGTATGATATGGGTCTGACAGAGACCATCTGGCACAGGTTCAGGGGGAGTAGATATACTTCTAATAATGCATTGTTGGCATTACATTAGAAACTCTTGGTTCGTGTACACAAGCTGTTTTTGGTTTCAGGTGGATCAGGTGCAGAAGGAGAACATGGTTGCTGATCTGAATAGTGATGCTACTGATATTTGTTATTGGTGACTTTCATAGTCTTGCTCTAAATTTTTTTGTCTCTATGTCATGTATATCTTTTATTGTCAAGGTCATGTAACGGCCTATTTTGGTTTCCCCACTATGCCTAGGATGAATGATGTAATGTACTTGGTTGTCATATGTAAACTTCTGATGTATCCCCACTTGTTTGGGTGGATGATCCCCACTTGGTTGGGTGATGGATGTTTGTATAGAGTCTTTTGGTGATAGGAAGGTCTTTTATGATGTATAAGTCATGGTTCTTCTTGAAGAACATCTTTTTGCAGATCTTGCCTACAGTCAGGGGGAGCATGGTCAGCACAGCAGAGCAGAGATTTCAGCATGTACTCAGGGGGAGCATAACCCTTTTCCCTTGATGACAAAGGGGGAGAATGACTTTGAGGATCTTGGGGTTGCCATCAAGTCCAAAGGGGGAGATTGTTGGCATTATGACATAGGTTTGGCGCTATGGCATAGGTGTTGTCCTTGATGGCAACTCACTCTAGTAACAGATCTCAGTTCAGGCTCTCAGAATGAAGGAAAAATATATATACGCAGGTTCATCGTGATCAAGCCGCGTATACACGCGGGTTAGACGTTCCAAAGACGCGTATGCGTATACACGCACTTTCATGCAAGGAAAAGTGTGTACATGTGGGAGGACTTATGTTTGGTCCGTGGTATTTAGTCCTTGGTATTTGAACATGTTAGTGCTTGAAATTTCACCTCAGGCTGAGAAAGGTAAACCTCAAGGCAACATCAAACCACTTAGCCTCGTAGCTAGCCCTACGGGGCAGGAGAGGGCTCTCTCTGGTCTATCTCGGTCAAAATCTTCAATGGGCGAGATAACCAATAGGGTAACACTGATTTTAGGCTAGTAAACTGATCAAAAGGGTTGATTTGGGATTTTTAGGGTTTTTGGTGGAAAATTGGGGAAATGGCAATTTTGGGTGCGGGGATTGGACACAGTTTCTGCAGGGGGTTCTTTGGGGCGAGGTAGGAGACAGTATTGATGCCTTTGATAGAGATGGATGGATGAGAATGACCGGTGAGGAGTTAAGGAGAGCAAGCAATAACCTTGAATTCCCCTTAAACAGCTGAAAACATTGATATTAAGCAAACTTAAAAGCAGAGCATGACAGTCATGAATTCTACTTTAACACTTCATTTGCCTAATTTGCAGAAGGAAAAGTAAGGAAATGATTCACATAAAACACTTACAAGTACAAAGAGAAACACACCATCAATACATGTGACCACAAGAATCCCAAAAAGGACTGCAAAACCCTGGTCTTCCTTTGCCAAAAATTGCAGAGATACAGTGAGTAATACAATAAGAGCTTCTCCCTCAAGAGTCCAACCATGAAAATGAGCAAGAGAGTACATAATATAGATCATCTAACATCTTTCCCTGCCTCTAGGGGTCGAGCTCACTATCCTAGGAGCTGTTTCAACCAATTCTAAACTAAGCACTGAAAACTAGGCAGTCAAAATAACTTGCCTCTATAAACTAGGAAACCAATTCATTCATTTAATTTTCACCTATCTCATGAATGAATCTTCCAGAAGAGATACATAAGTGTAAAAGTGTTATAAATTTACATCATTTACAACAAGAAGGATAAAAATCAACTCCAAAAAGTCAAGCACAGTCAAAACTGCATTTTGCTGAGCTGTAGGCTGAAATCCTGAGCAATTTGCCTGACGGGTCGCGCTCCAAATCCTGACGGGTCGCTCGCCTTTGAGAGAACTTTTCGGGCACTTACAGGTGTCCAAATTGAGCAAGAGTAGGCTTGTTGGAAGGTCTATGAGTCTACTTTCCAACCCAACTGGAATTTCTGAATTTGGTTGTCATTTGCCCCTCCAAAATTGCAATCTCCCAAGACTGCTTTCTGTGTGTCAAAAATGTGGCAGAAAGTCATTTTTTGCTTGTTTTTTGACTTTCAGGAGGCCCAAAACTTCATAAAATCTCTTGGCAATGGGTCAGCATGTGTAAATTTTCATGCCAAATCTAGAAATGCTGATTTTTTTGAAAATAGAGTTGCCAAGTGAAAGGGTCGCGCGGGGGGTGAGACCCGTCAAGCGGAAAAACCTGTTTTTTGCCTTAAAAACCAAAAATCACCCAAAATGCTCAAAATTTCTTGGAATTTGTGCTAGGGCTGAGCTATTTAGTGCCATGGTCCTTCAAGGAAGCCTTGGCCAAGATGTGTGGGGGATCGGGCCTTTTTCTCCGTTTTTGTGCTTTGACCAACCGCCTTTGGAGCACCTTCATCTTTGCCTTGCACACATGCATCTATGCCCAATAATGATTCTTCATGTTTCTCAACAATTTATTATCTCGGTTGGCCTTAGCCAACAGCCTCTCTAAATGAGCATTGAGCCTGATAAGCATAGCCTCTCGCTCAACTGACACTAAATCACCGGGTCTTCTTCGATTCAAGTTGCGGTCACTACGAATCCTCCACAACTCATCAAGAGTTTGCTCATCCTCCAACTGCTTGTTGCGATGTTCTAGATATGAGATTGTCCAATGTGCCCCTTCTAATCTCTTCTGCAATGCATCATTTTCAGCTCTAAGGTGCTCAATGATCTCCTTTGACTCTAGGCTAGGAGAACTGACATCAAGATCAACAAGCTCTATATCTGGAACACCTGATGGCCCGTCATCAATCCTGGGCTGTTTGCCCCTCTCTGATACCTGTGCTGCTATCGGAGACGAGGCCCCTTCCACCTAGTGTGGAGATAACACTCGTGGTGCTGATGAAGAAGGCGAGACCCCTTCCACCTTTGTGAGGCCTCCTATGTATCTCAAACTCTGAAGCTGATGCATGGTCATCACTTTGCTCATAATTGGTTTCGGTTTCTGACATTGTTTTAAGAGCAAAGTGGCTGAAATGTACTGCTGTTTCTGCTTTGTAAACTGCTGATTAAAATGTTGTTTCAAGGGGACAAGGAGCACGAGGGAAATGTTAGGGGAGGGATACTTTAAAGGGAAAACAGGAATAATAATAAAACAGGGAGTTTAGGGGAAGAATTATTGCATATACATCATTATACAATTTGATTTACAAGGATATTATGAGAGGTAGGGTTAGGGTTTAATTTTTCTTTCTTAGGGAAGAGGGGTAGGCTTTAGGGCTCTTCACAAATTTGGAAGGGAAATTTACATAGAATGATAAGGAATATGAAATGGGAGATGTGAAAAACTGATAACAATGGGATACCTCAAAACAGCATCATAAACCCTAGCAATTTTTACAACTTCAAACCAAAGCACAATGGAGTTTTTCACTTGCAAATGGAGACTTTTACAAATACAATCATGACTTTCTTGAACTGTAGCAAGCAATAATTTTTCATGATGGAGGGCCTACCTTGCAAAATTTGGCAATTCGTGGTTCCTTGGCAAGTTTGCTGGCTGTTTTTGCAGAGAGAGCGCTGATGGGTCGCGCGCCTCACCCAACGGGTCGCGCGCGTTATAACTTAACACTAGCGGAGGGCTCCTGACGGGTCGCGCACCTTTGACGGGTCGTGCGCCTGGTTCAACGGGTCGCGCGCCTTCCCAACTCACAAACTTCGCTCAAACTCTCTTGCAATCAGTTGTTCTATCACTTGGATGCATAATGAGGCTTGATAGAGGGAGATTAGGGCTTTTATAGCCTTGTTTGAATTAATTTCATATCATAACCCACTTTATAATGTTTTTTCCATGACACTTTATAAACTTGACTTTTTTGGTTTCCTTTTGTCCTGAAATTGATTGATTTGATGCTTTTCTTTGATAATTTTTGCAGGGATAGCATCTGAGGGATCTTGGCAAGGGAGCCAGGGTTACATGCTGTCCTTTGAAGCCCTTTGAATTTTTACAATTTTTACAAAATTTTGAGAAATAACCTTGGCTTTAAAAACAGGGTTTTTAAATCCAAGGTGAAAATTAACTGTACAAGATAGAATCTTTTGAAGAAACACTTTGAAAATCATCCCTCTGGCTTGCTAGGCACCTATTGACTTTCAGAGACATGACCTTGAAGACAAACTTGACCAGAACCCTATACCTAGGAATTTGACCTCAAGACAAGACAAGACAAGCTTGAAAGAGATTAAGCACTGAAATGACTTTGATCCAGCAATGCCAAGAGGGGGACAAAGACACCAGCTTCTCCATCAGGGTTATGGCATGCCTAATGGAATGCAAAAAATGACACTGATGAGACACCTACTTATGCAAATGCAAAGAGCTTTGATCGCTGATGGAGGGCTACTAGACCGACTCTAACATTGGCTCCAATGGGGATGGTAGCTCCATGGAGGTACCAAGAACCTTAGACCTCTGGGAGAGCAGACCAGTGCTTTCAACCATTGGGCGATGGAGTCAAAAACTCAAGCTGAAATGCATGACTGAAAACTGATGACTTGACAACACAAATTGACTCTCACTCAACTAAAAACTGACTCAATACTTAAACACAACCGACAAACTGAAAATGATGCTCAAAGGGGAGCTTATTCATCACAACCTACCCTAACAGTTTCATTCATCACCAGATCAAGTGAAATGAAACAACCAATGCAACCAAGTAAGTATCCCGTCTGTTGGTCGAATTCTCTGCAAGTGCTCACTTATGAACAACAAGAGAGAACTACTGAAAGGCAACTCCCATGACAACTTGGAAACAGATCCGTTGAATGATATGAATTCTCTATCCACCTCCAAAAACACTGCATAAGGATCTTGAAATTCAAGCACACTGGAACTTAGCTCATCCAATGGATTACTTCTCTTCTCTTCATACCATGAATGCAAACTTTGATCTGAGCCTTGTGACGAGACCTCTGCTGAAAATGACAAAGAAACCGGCTGCCGGATCAAATTCATATCAGCACATGTTTCAAGCTCACATGTTAATGTAGAAAGACTTTGACTGCAAACCTCATCCAAAACATCAGCTATTGGATCATGAAAAACTTGAAAAGACTGCTGTAATGTATCCATTGCAAATGTATGACATCCTTCTAGCTGTTCATCTTGTTCTTGAGAGATTTTACGAGAATTCTGCCTTATAAACTGAAATGCTTCGAAACAAAAGGGTATAGAATCTTCCTGCATCATCAAATCATGTATTTCGTCTTCCACAACTTCATCTGTAATCTGTCCTTCAATTTCATTTGGTGGCTGTAAATATGATGCTACAGGCTGCTCAAGGCAACTCCCATGACAACTTGGAAACAGATCCGTTGAATGATATGAATTCTCTATCCACCTCCAAAAACACTGCATAAGGATCTTGAAATTCAAGCACACTGGAACTTAGCTCATCCGATGGATTACTTCTCTTCTCTTCATACCATGAATGCAAACTTTGATCTGAGCCTTGTGACGAGACCTCTGCTGAAAATGACAAAGAAACCGGCTACTGGATCAAATTCATATCAGCACATGTTTCAAGCTCACATGTTAATGTAGAAAGACTTTGACTGCAAACCTCATCCAAAACATCAGCTATTGGATCATGAAAAACTTGAAAAGACTGTTGTAATGTATCCATTGCAAATGTATGACATCCTTCTAGCTGTTCATCTTGTTCTTGAGAGATTTTACGAGAATTCTGCCTTATAAACTGAAATGCTTCAAAACAAAAGGGTATAGAATCTTCCTGCATCATCAAATCATGTATTTCGTCTTCCACAATTTCATCTGTAATCTGTCCTTCAATTTCATTTGGTGGCTGTAAATATGATGCTACAGGCTGCTCAAGAATTTTGTTATCTATCTCATCCTCAACATTAACACTGAGAGATTGCTGATTTGTTATAGGCTGTTCATTTGAAGATTTACTATGCAATCTACCCTTCAAAAACTGAAATGATTCAAAACAGAATGGTACGGAGTCACCTTGAATCATTATATCATGTGTGTCCACTTCTAAGTCTTCAGCTGCAACTTGACAATCAATGGCTTTCGGGGGTTGCAAATCTGAATATGAGAAGTCTTGAACAAAATCTTCATTGCTCTCAAGATGATTCAAATCAAGACTTGTTGACATTTGATTTCTGATTGCATGGTAGTTATCTCTGATGAACTGAAATGAATCAAAACAAAAAGGCAAAGATCCTTCACTTACTTCAAACTTTGCTGTACTTTCCTCGTCACTGTCATAGCTGATATGTGATGGCTGAACATTGTTTTCAAACTGCTGAAAATGAACTTCTTCCTCCCACAAACTAGCTGTTGATTTGTCTGTAAGATTAGCTTCTTTTTGGAGAACATAATCATCATCATACTGATCATACTGAGGCAAATCATCGGTATAAAACATATCATCAAGCATGCAGGTCATGTCAACAGTTCTTTCTTCACCAAGGTGATCTACAAAACAATCATTATCAGATCTATGACGACTAGGATAAGAAACAAAATGTTTTGGATTAGCAACTTGTTCTTCTTCAATCAGCGAGCCATGAGCTTGAACATCATAAGCATTTCCTGCGGTGATCTTGTCCATCATCTTTTCTACTGCACTTACCAAAATGTCAAGCTTCACCTCTAGAGATGTCGATTTTTCCGGATTTATGTTTTTCATCTCTTCTTCCTTCAACCTTGCCCGTCGGATCAGCAGATGCGCCTCTATGTTTACTGCACTGTTTTGCATCTCGTGAAGTGTTGCAATATCCCTTTCTCTCAGCTGAAACTCCATCTCCGGATCAAAAGCACCCGGATAGTGCAAGAGAGCAGATCTAGGAGTAGGCCTTATATCAACTGGCATTGAATAATAAACTTGATTAAATCTGGCCGAAAACTGTTGTACTGTCTCCCCTGGCAATCTTTTCAGCTGGTTATACTCTTCTACAATCAAGAAAAGGTTCTGCTCGATCATCCACCTGTCGAGAAAAACTTTGACAAACTGCTGGAAATCTGAAATGCTTGCGTCAGGCAGGGCTTTGAACCAACTCTTCACTTTGGTTTGCAAAGAAAGAGCAAAAAGCCTTATACTAACATCTTCTTCATCAACTTCAAAAAGATCTAGAAAATTCTCAAAATTCTACACATGTTGCTCAGCGTTGACATTCTTACATTCACCATCAAACCTCGACAAGTATAGATCATAGTTTTTGGGGAAAGCATGGAGAACAGAAGGTAAAACAAGAGGTTTATACTGATCTGGAATTTTACAAGGTGTAGGGGTATGTACAGCAGGTATAGAATCAGTCTTGGTTGCTTGAGATTCATCAATTCGAAGATGGTCATCACAAAATTTGGAAAAAGGATCCTGATCAAGCTCAAAGGCATGCAAATCTTTGGTATTCACAATATTCAAAGGGAGAGAATCAACTGCAGGCCGAGGATCTCTTCTCAAGCATAGTATACTTTGCAAAGCCTTCTTGACATTCTTGGGAAAAGAGAAGAAATAATTTATGACAAAGAACAAAATGTCTTGGATGAAATTCCAACTTGAGTACCTGATCTTGCCATATTCTCCTTTCATGTTTCTGCTGGTCGGGATCATCCTCCAGTGGAGTCTTTGGATCTGATCTCGAAACTGATTTAGAGTCGCCAAGTGAATGATTTCAGCCTTTCAAGTGTCTGATCGTTGTCCACTATCAACAATCAGATCTGAACTTGATTCATGTACTGGGGTAATATACAAATGAAGTGCTGTATTCACAAGCTCACGGAGATTGACTGAAGCAGCGTTTATCTACTTCCGCTTATGCAAAGCAAAAGCATTTCGAAGGCTACCTGGCATAACTTCAGGCTCCGTCTAAGACTTATGAAACAAACACATCAACCCACAAACAAGTTTGTTCTTCCCCAGTATGGTCGCCAGTATGTTAGCGCTTGAAATTTCACCTCAGGCTGAGAAAGGTAAACCTCAAGGCAACATCAAACCACTTAGCCTCGTAGCTAGCCCTACGGGGCAGGAGAGGGCTCTCTCCGGTCTATCTCGGTCAAAATCTTCAATGGGCGAGATAACCAATAGGGTAACATTGATTTTAGGCTAGTAAACTGATCAAAAGGGTTGATTTGGGATTTTTAGGGTTTTTGGTGGAAAATTGGGGAAATGGCAATTTTGGGTGCGGGGATTGGACACAGTTTCTGCAGGGGGTTCTTTGGGGCGAGGTAGGAGACAGTATTGATGCCTTTGATAGAGATGGATGGATGAGAATGACCGGTGAGAAGTTAAGGAGAGCAAGCAATAACCTTGAATTCCCCTTAAACAGCTGAAAACATTGATATTAAGCAAACTTAAAAGCAGAGCATGACAGTCATGAATTCTACTTTAACACTTCATTTGCCTAATTTGCAGAAGGAAAAGTAAGGAAATGATTCACATAACACACTTACAAGTACAAAGAGAAACACACCATCAATACATGTGACCACAAGAATCCCAAAAAGGACTGCAAAACCCTGGTCTTCCTTTGCCGATAGAGATGGATGGATGAGAATGACTTGTGAGGAGTTAAGGAGAGCAAGCAATAACCTTGAATTCCCCTTAAACAGTTGAAAACATTGATATTAAGCAAACTTAAAAGCAGAGCATGACAGTCATGAATTCTACTTTAACACTTCATTTGCCTAATTTGCAAAAGGAAAAGTAAGGAAATGATTCACATAACACACTTACAAGTACAAAGAGAAACACACCATCAATACATGTGACCACAAGAATCCTAAAAAGGACTGCAAAACCCTGGTCTTCCTTTGCCAAAAATTGCAGAGATACAGTGAGTAATACAATAAGAGCTTCTCCCTCAAGAGTCCAACCATGAAAATGAGCAAGAGAGTACATAATATAGATCATCTAACATCTTTCCCTGCCTCTAGGGGTCGATCTCACTATCCTAGGAGTTGTTTCAACCAATTCTAAACTAAGCACTGAAAACTAGGCAGTCAAAACAACTTGCCTCTATAAACTAGGAAACCAATTCATTCATTTAATTTTCACCTATCTCATGAATGAATCTTCCAGAAGAGATACATAAGTGTAAAAGTGTCATAAATTTACATCATTTACAACAAGAAGGATAAAAATCAACTCCAAAAAGTCAAACACAGTCAAAACTGCGTTTTGCTGAGCTGTAGGCTGAAATCCTGAGCAATTTGCCTAACGGGTCGCGCGCCAAATCCTGACGGGTCACGCGCCTTTGAGAACACTTTTGGGGCACTTCCAGGTGTCCAAATTGAGCAAGAGTAGGCTTGTTGGAAAGGTCTATGAGTCTACTTTCCAACCCAACTATAATTTCTTAATTTGGGTGTCATTTGCCCCTCCAAAATTGCAATCTCCCAAAACTGCTTTATGTGTGTCAAAAATGTGGCAGAAAGTCATTTTTTTCTTGTTTTTTGACTTTCAGGAGGCCCAAAACTTCATAAAATCTCTTGGCAATGGGTGAGGATGTGTAACGTTTCATGCCAAATCTAGAAATACTGAGTTTTTTGAAAATAGAGTTGCCAAGTGAAAGGGTCGCGCAGGGGGTGAGACCCGTCAAGCAGAAAAACCTGTTTTTTGCCTTAAAAACCAAAAATCACCCAAAATGCTCAAAATTTCTTGGAATTTGTGCTGGGGCTGAGCTATTTAGTGCTATTCTCCTTCAAGGAAGCCTTGGCCAAGATGTAGGGGGGATCAGCCCTTTTTCTCCGTTTTTGTGCTTTGACCAACCGCCTTTGGAGCACCTTCATCTTTGCCTTGCACACGTGCATCTGTGCCCAATAATGATTCTTCATGTTTCTCAGCAATTTCTTATCTTGGTTGGCCTTAGCCAACAGCCTCTCTAAATGAGCATTGAGCCGGATAAGCATAGCCTCTCGCTCAACTGGCACTAAATCACCGGGTCTTCTTCGATTCAAGTTGCGGTCACTACAAATCCTCCACAACTCATCAAGAGTTTGCTCATCCTCCAACTGCTTGTTGCGCTGTTCTAGATATGAGATTGTCCATTGTGCCCCTTCTAATCTCTTCTGCGATGCATCATTTTCAGCTCTAAGGTGCTCAATGATCTCCTTTGACTCTAGGCTAGGAGAACTGACATCAAGATCAACAAGCTCTATATCTGGAACACCTGATGGCCCCTCATCAATCCTGGGCTGTTTGCCCCTCTCTAATACCTGTGCTGCTGTCGGAGACGAGGCCCCTTCCACCTAGTGTGGAGATAACACTCGTGGTGCTGATGAAGAATGCGAGACCCCTTCCACCTTTGTGAGGCCTCCTATGTATCTCAAACTCTGAAGCTGATGCATGGTCATCACTTTGCTCATAATTGGTTTCGGTTTCTGACATTGTTTTAAGAGCAAAGTGGCTGAAATGTACTGCTGTTTCTGCTTTGTAAACTGCTGATTAAAATGTTGTTTCAAGGGGACAAGGAGCACGAGGGAAATGTTAGGGGAGGGATACTTTAAAGGGAAAACAGGAATAATAATAAAACAGGGAGTTTAGAGGAAGAATTATTGCATATACATCATTATACAATTTGATTTACAAGGATATTATGAGAGGTAGGGTTAGGGTTTAATTTTTCTTTCTTAGGGAAGAGGGGTAGGGTTTAGGGCTCTTCACAAATTTGGAAGGGAAATTTACATAGAATGATAAGGAATATGAAATGGGAGATGGGAAAAACTGATAACAATGGGATACCTCAAAACAACATCATAAACCATAGCAATTTTTACAACTTCAAACCAAAGCACAATGGAGTTTTTCACTTGCAAATGGAGACTTTTACAAATACAATCATGACTTTCTTGAACTGTAGCAAGCAATAATTTTTCATGATGGAGGTCCTACCTTGCAAAATTTGGCAATTCATGGTTCCTTGGCAAGTTTGCTGGTTGTTTTTGCAGAGAGAGCGCTGATGGGTCGCGCGCCTCACCCAACGGGTCGCGCGCCTCTGACGGGTCGCGCGCGTTATAACTTAACACTGGCGGAGTGCTGCTGACGGGTCGCGCGCTTCTGACGAGTCACGCGCCTTCCCAACTCACAAACTTTGCTCAAACCCTCTTGCAATCAGTTTTTCTATCACTTGGATGCATAATGAGGCTTGATAGAGGGAGATTAGGGCTTTTATAGCCTTGTTTGAATTAATTTCATATCATAACCCACTTTATAATGTTTTTTCCATGACACTTTATAAACTTGACTTTTTTGGTTTCCTTTTGTCCTGAAATTGATTGATTTGATGCTTTTCTTTGATAATTTTTGCAGGGATAGCATCTTAGGGATCTTGGCAAGGGAGCCAGGGTTACGTGCTGTCCTTTGAAGCCCTTTGAATTTTTACAATTTTTACAAAATTTTGAGAAATAACCTTGGCTTTAAAAACAGGGTTTTTAAATCCAAGGTGAAAATTAACTGTACAAGATAGAATCTTTCGAAGAAACACTTTGAAAATCATCCCTCTGGCTTGCTGGGCACCTATTGACTTTCAGAGACATGACCTTGAAGACAAACTTGACCAGAACCCTATACCTAGGAATTTGACCTCAAGACAAGACAAGACAAGCTTGAAAGAGATTAAGGACTGAAATGACTTTGATCCAGCAATGCCAAGAGGGGGACAAAGACACCAGCTTCTCCATCAGGGTTATGGCATGCCTAATGGAATGCAAAAAATGACACTGATGAGACACCTACTTATGCAAATGCAAAGAGATTTGATCGCTGATGGAGGGCTACTAGACCGACTCTAACAGAACCTATGGTTTTGGACCATGGTATCTCGTCCGAAGTGTTGATCCCAAGTATTGGGTCCATGGTATTGATTTGTTATAGTTTTGGACTGTGGTATTGTGAAAGGCCTAAGACTATAAAAGAGGAAGGAGATCATTAGGCAAGGTCACGATCTGAATCATTGAATATATGAAAAAGTGCTAGATCTAGAATACTGGTGATTAAGGTTATGGTGCAGAGCTGGATCTGAACGAAGGAGGAACCTAAGCGCAAAGAAAAGGATACGTTCTATTGATGGGTCAAAATCTTAAGGCTTGAGCAATAGTATCTTTGTATGATTTTGATATGTTATATGTGGCGCATGCTTGATCTATAAATCTGATAATCTGGGTTAACTAATGTCTGAATATTTGAAGGAGTGAATTATCTTTATAGATTTATACGCAGGTTCAGTGAAGCAAAGGTGCATATACATGCTGTTTCTGTAAGTCAAAGGTGTGTATACGCAGGTTTGTCTTAACACAGAAGCGTATGCACACAGGTTTCTGAATATTGAAGTAGCGTACGTCTCTTAAATTATGTTCTAGCTGCTTCTGTTGATTACTGCAGTGATCTGGATTCAGAATTGGTGTATAGTTACTGTTACTGTGTTCTGGGTACAACTGTCAGAGAAGTGTCTATTTGCTTCAGTTTAGATTGGTGAAAAGGAGATTGTTTGATACAAAGATTCTTGATGTTTGATTGATGTTATTCATGGATCCAGTCTAAAAATTTATGAAACGTGGTCCCTGGAAGAAAGCGAAGGTTGTAGCCTTCTATAGGTTAGCACCTACGTACTAGTACCTCAGCTAGTACAAGAGCTAAGGGGGTTGTAGCTCCCTTCTAGGAGAGGCTGGAGAACGAGAGAAGGTTGTAGCCTTCTGCAGGTTGAAGCCTGCGTACTAGTATAAGTTTGCACCAGTATAGAAACATTGTAAAAAGGAAGTTTCTAATTAAAATAATATAGAGACGAATTGCCGCAGGTGGTTTTCACCCACATTGGATTTCCACCTTATATCTTGTGTTCTTATGTGTGATTGTCTTCTAATATATTTTATTGTTCCTGGTTACTGTTTATATGATTATGATGCACAGGTTAATGATCAACATCTATAGAATAAATTAAATTATAAGTTTGCATGGTATACACTAGTTTCCTTATCTGAAGTTGCGTATATACGCGGTTTTCACTAACTGAAGTAGCGTATATGATCTGGGTGTGAAAAGAAAAATAATTGACTTAATAATACTAATTCACCCCCCCCCCCTCTCAGTATTATTTCCAACACGTTGTTAAGGGTATACGATCTAGTCATCTAAGTCACAATTCCATTTATATGATTCCCATATAAGTCAATGTTATGATGTTCATAGGAATATTATTGAGCCATAAAACAAAAAAGGATGACCACAGAACGAGCACTGCAACCCTCAATTCAATCTATCCACTTAAATGTTACCTATAGATTCGAAATGAGAGCCATCGGAAGCTAGTCATTTCAAGCTTTTATGCCAAAGTGCATGTCTTTTTTTTGTTTGGTTACAAGACCTTAGATTATGCAATTCCTCTATTCATAAATATGCGAACCATACTTTGAACCATGTGTTCATGGTTATAAAACTTACAAGCCATTAATATATATCCAAGCCATTGTATAATATAGGAAGCCACATATAATGTAAAAGCCAAAGAGTATAGTGACTATCATGATAAAAAGAAAGTTGATGAGCCATGAAAATAATATAAGCTACAAAAAACATTGTATTAATGTCATTGTTATGATTCGATGTCACTATGTATGCATGTTGATGCTTGATGTCACCATAAAATTATGATGCCAACAAACCATAGAGGTTAGTGAAGCCATCATATAGATATGTGATTGTGACTACATAGATATATATGATATAAACCGTTGTTCAAAATACAATGTCTCTATAATGAGTGATGATCAATGCAACAACAGTATCCACCAGGTCTAAGTTAATGTTGTATTAAGTGAGCCATATTATATGTGTTATCCATGCAGTCCATATGTTCTAAAATCACGAATTCACTGTGTACTTGAGCAGTGCTTCATCAAACTAATTCGAGCCATAGTTCAACATAGTGCGGGACACACTGTATATGCCAACATAAAGAGAGCCATGGGTCATTATGCCACACAATCCCAAGCCACATTCATAGGGAGTGAGGTGCGATATGATGGAGAAGAAATGCCACATAGAGTACCATATGATCTACTGTACAAAAGATAGTTATTTCCATTGTGATACTGTGATGCCAAATTCACAAAAATATACACAATATTATAATGTATGCGAGAGTGTGATTCCTCATAATTTAGCATGAACCAAATATAATTTTCAGAGAAAGCAAATTACTATTTCAGCAAAATTACTGGATATTCATGATTTTGGCCTTCAACGTAAAAGTAGACTTAGTCACAAGATCAGATTCTAGGGTTACCACAAATAATTTTTCTATAGATCTTTGAGGATGCCAACAATAGTGTCATCTTCATACCGTCATCCTTCAGCCTTAGCTCTGATACCATGTTGGAAAATCGGGAAAACTATAGATTAAGATAGATTTCCTTCATGATAATTATTTGTGAGATTTGTTGGCATTATTATTATTGCATTTTTCTTCTTTCATCAAGCAATTACCATAATACAAGAACATGAAGATTGCACAAAACAAAAGAACACAATATATAGGCTCCAGGCTAGGCAAAGACCCCTCCAAGCGGAAAACCTAGAAAATTCTCTTCTTATAAAATAAGATCAAATGAGATATCCAAGACCCATAACCACATAAAACTTCCACCTCTAGATGCCAAGTCAAGCCTTCCATCTTTCCAACAGATCCATTGGTAAGATACTAGCAACAAGAGATGTATCAAGGAAGAACTTCCACAAATTATAGCTCAAGAAGAAATCCTTTCTTTCAAACTTCGGCCCTCCACTTCTTCTCTCAGAGAAATACATGAAAAAATGTGATTGTAATCACGTTGGATTGCAATCACATTTTTCATGTATTTCTAATTTTTCATGTAGCAAGGTGCATCAAAAGTATGCAACAAGGGTACTCCTTGGATGAGGAATTAAATTTTGCATCCAACGAGTGCTCTTGCTTGAAATTTGAGTAACACCATAGGGAGATAAGTTGAAAATACGAGTTGAAAAAGTAGTTTTTTTATTTATTTTTTATTTTTTAATCTTTTTACTTTTTTACTACAAAAATTTTAAATCATCCTCGATGGTTAACATAATCATCTCGAATCTTATTAGTTCTTATAAAGTTGATTTTGGTTGTACATTTTTGTTTTGAGACCCATTTTTGACCTCAAATTTTCTCTAATGAATACTGAGTGCATATGTCTACTTCTTGTTCATATAAGAAATCATAATATATTCCAAACTGAAGCAACTTCTTGATGAACTTTTTCTGTCTTTTTCACTCTTCCCAATCATAATCTATGGATTTCTGCAGCTCTACTTCACTATTTGATACATATAGCAAACTAGAATTTGTTGTACCATAACCAACTATACCATGTTGGTACTTCAACACATGTTGAGCTCAATCATAAGTTGATCGGCTAGTTTCTGGTTCCCCTAACACGGTGCTCTTTTTTAAACAACTTCTGTTATGGAAATCCTGGCTACTCCCTCTACCACTACTAGATTTATAGCATATCAATTATCTATCCTAACAATCTCAATGAAATTCCATCATCTCAAACTTAGAGGTCAACTCCCTTTACCTAACTACTCCTTCTATTACATGAGTCCTTCTGCTTCCTTTAGAGAAAAATCATATAGAATCAACCTTGATCCATCAATTCAAAAATATGAAGCCCAACATGTTTTCTTGTGATCATACAAGTCCATGAGGTAGCTCCATCGAGAAAAAAGATCTCTACATCCACCTAGTGCAATTTTCAAAGTGTTAATTTGGTAGTTTGGGGACAAATTCCCTCCTTTGGATAACCTTCCTCATCAAGAAAGACCCCTACTATCCCTTGGAAGAATTTAATTTGGTCAAGGAAAATTATAATTTTTAAGGTAAAACCCACAAGTACATAAAAGTCGACCTTGGCAAGCTAATTCGACCCCCCTATGGCTCATATAAATACATCATTTGTCACATCACTTTGGAGCATCAACACACATCACATTCTCTCTTGGATTGGTTCAACTATTGAAATTTCAAGGTTAATCTCCACACGTGCGAAGGGAAGGAAGCTTTTTATGTTTTGGTGAGGTGACTTCTGTTTAAGGGTTGTTTGACTAGTGTTGACCAAGGGAGGAAAGAATTTCACTTAGGAAATTCTCTATTTTGGAAGGTAAAAATCATTGGGAAGAGGACCAAACTATTTTTGGGTTGTTTGACCTCTATTGAACGTATAATTTATTAAGTTTGAGTGTATATTTTTATCTCTCTTTTGACCGAGTAATTGGAGGTTATTTTGACTAGGCTTGACCGAGTTTGGAAGGCCAAGTTCTTTGAATGTGAACCGAGATGCTTTGGAGGTTTATTGACTGGTCAGGGAACCTTTGAATGTTGTTAACTATTGTTGATTTTGACTAGAAATTGCAAAGTTTGACTTTGGATTAGATTTGACTTTTTGACTCATCTCTCATTGGATATTGGTTAGTTGAATTGGATAGTCAAATTTGTTGACCTTTCACTCTATGTTGATGAATTGGAACATTGTATCTCTCTGCTGAACATTTGATGACAATTTAATAAAAGAAGAATTTTGAAAGGGTTTTCCCCCTTGTGGGGTTTTTCCCTGGTCTTTGACCAAATCTTATGTCTCTCTTGTTTCATGTTCTTATTTGTCTTCTATTGCATTTGAATTACTTTTCTATCTACAATTTCTTACTACCATTGGAAGATTGAAGTTATTGGAAAAGTGATTTCTAATAGAAAGTCACTTGTTGCAAGTGATTGTGCTAAGAATAGAACACTGGAAAATTAACATTGTGTCATAGTTGAGGTGAAGACAAGCCCAAGGAGACAAGAGACAATCAATCATATTTGGAAGGAGTTGAAGAAGCCTAGTTGACTTGATCAAGATGTCTACCTCATAATTCAAGGATTCAGAGAAGTTGAATGAATCATCTAATTTTGTTACTTAGAAGATTGGATTGGAAGTGACCTTGGATGAAAATCATGTCTTGGAATATGTGGAAGGAAAGGTACCCGAGCCTCTGGAAAATACTTCTACTGCTGTCAAGGCCAAGTACAAGGAAGGTGAGATCAGAGAAAAGAAAATAATTATTGGTTCTTTGAAAGATGATTTTCTTAGTTACATTTCAAAGTTGAAGAAGTCTAAGGATATTTATGATAATTTGGTTGGGATGTATAAGGTAAACAACTTGAATTACATTCTTTCCTTCAAATATCAACACAGGGACATCAAAATGAAAAAGGGAGCGACCGTCCAATCATATTTCATGAGGATATCCCAACTAAGGGATCAATTGCCGACTACTGGACAACCTATGTTTGATAGAGAGTTGGTACTCATTACACTTCAAGGCCTTCATCTTATTTGGGAGACATTCATTACTACTATAAGTAACAATTATAGGTTCCCAACATTTGATGAGATCGTTGGAAAATGCACTCAAGAAGAAACTTGGATGATATCTAGAAGAAGGATTCAAAAGCACAAAGAAGGATAGCCCTATGCATTTTCTACACAGGACAAGAAGAGGAAAGGAAGAGGAAGACCATCTAATGCAAGAAAGTCTGCCCCTAAATCAAACAACTCCAATAGAAGAGGAAGGAGAATTAAATGCTTCAATTGACATAGGCATGGTCATTATGACCGAGACTATCGAGAAAAGAGAGATGAAACAAGGTCCAATTACAAGAACAATAATGGATTCAACAACAACAAGTTTAATAATAGAAGAAGAGGATATGAAAGAAGAAGAAGAGATGCTCTTGATGATTGTGAAGAAGGCCATTGTCCTCAAACGATATCAAGAAACTCATGGTATGGAAATAATGCAACTTCTACTCAATCTGAATATATTCTTATTTCTGCACTTTCTAGTTCCTCTCCTCCAAATTCATTTGATAGTTGGGTGGTATATAGTGGGGCCTCTAGACACTTCTTTGGGTATTTTGAGGTCCTCTCAAACATGGTTGAGAGGGATAATAACTTGAAAATCATTCTTGGAGATAATTCTACTTATTTGGTAAAGGGTTTTAGTTATGTTACATCTCATTTGGACTATGGGGAAATTGTACTTCTTCATGATGTTATGTATGTGTCAGTACTAAATTAGAACCTTGTATCTATATCTTCCTTGGAAGACAAAGGGATGAGAGTTTCCTTCATAAGAGGAAAGGTCCTCACCTGGCCTATGGAATCTCGCATGAGGGATGCATTCACCTTGGGATCTAGAATTGAAGGACTCTATAGAGTCAATGGAAGACCATTGTGAGCAATGATACATGATATAAATCATCAAAGTGAGCTATTGCATCAAAGGTTTTCTAATCTACACTATGATGCCCTACCTAAAGTAAGGAGGATGGTTTCTGGAATGCCTAAAGTTCAAACTAGGCATGATCAGGTATGTTTGGGATGTACTAGTGGAAAGAAGTTGGGGGGACCATTCCCTTCTAGGAAAAGTATGACTAGTGATATTTTACAACTCATTCATTATGATCTATGTGAACCCATGCCGATAAAATATTTGGGTGGATATCTAAATTATATAATCTTTGTGGATGACTTCTCTCGAAAGACATGGATATTCTATTTTATGCACAAGGATGAATCATTTGAGATGTTCCAAGACTTCAAGGCACTGATAGAAAATCAAACAGGGAAATGGATCAAGGCTTTCAGGTTTGATAATGGTGGTGAATACACTTCTAATGAGTTTGTTGACTTTTGCAAGAAGGCCATAATCAAGAAGGAGAGCACCATACCTTATAATCGTGAGCATAATGGTGTGGCTGAAAGAAATAAGAGGACCATCATGGAAGCTTCCCGAGCCATGTTGCATGATAAAAAATTGTCGAAATTCCTTTGGGGAGAAGCCACTAATACAACGGTCTATGTTCAAAACATAACTCCTCATTAGGCCCTGGGTGATAAGACTCCCAAAGAAGTATTCACAGGTATCAAGCTCGGTGTTGGTCATATGAGAATATTTGGTTCCCCATGTACTTTCATGTGCCAAAGGATAAAAGGAACAATTTAGAAGCCACTGGAAAGAAAATTACATTTGTTGGATATTGTGATAATTCTAAAGCTTTTAGAATATGAATTCCTGATCAAAGGACTATAGAGTTTAGTATGGATGCGACTTTTGATGAAGATGTTTCCCTTGGAAAATCAAGGGACACCTCCCTCCTCATCCTTTTGAAAAGAAGGATGATGACATGGACCTACTAGAAGGCCCTTCTATTCCTGAGCTTGAGAAATATGTTGTTGATGATCCCATGGAACCCATGGACCCCTTAGATCCTCCTTCTAGGAAGATACAATTGTAGCTTCATGATACATTACAAGATGTTGAAAGACATGTCGCTGCCAAAGGAACTTTTAGAGAAAGTAAGAAGCCATGCTGATACCAGCGATATGTTATGGTTATGAGCTCCATCATACAAGATGAAGCACACACCTTTGAATAAGTAGTGAAAGAGAAGGTTTGGAAAGATGATATGACCGAAGAATATGAATCTATTGTTGGGTGTGTGTTATATTCTTTCCACGACTAGCCCCATGCGTGAAGTTAGGGGGTTAGAGGGGGTGGTATCCCCCCTCTATGGGGTCCTGCGCAGTGCCCCAGGAATTTTCTTTTTGGACTCTATATTGGGTGGGCAGACCTACCTATGGTTTGGGCATAGGTTTCGCACATGGTTTTGCACATGATGGTTTTCTGCCCATGGTATTTTTTAGATCCGATTAAGAGAACTATGGTTATGTTCTAATCCAGTGTTTATGGATGCTTTGGCATGTATATATATATATATATATTGTAACATTGAAAGGAATATACTGCAAAATCAATCTGGTAGTCCCGATTTTGGGACCTAGGGGAAATCTCTATGTATTTGTTTTATGTTTCTCGCCATTGTATATTTTCTGTTATTTTTTAAGAATTTGTTTGCAGGTAATTTATGTTTAGGGTTAAAACCTACAACTATTATGAAGAATGATGTGTGGGAAGTTGTTCTGAGACCCAAAGGGAAGTATGTTGTGACTTTTAAGTGGTTGTACAATATCAATCATGGATTTGATGGAAGCATTGAAAAATATAAGGCAAGGTTTATGGCTAGAGGTTTATCCCAAAAACAGGGAGAATATTATGATGGCATCTTTACACTATTTTCCCGCTAAACCATTATTCAATATATTGTTTCCATTTTTGCTAGCTAGGGATGGATTCTTCACCAAATGGATGTGAAGACTACGTTTCTTCATGGAATACTCCAGGAAGAAGTATATGTTGAGAAACCACAGGGATTTTAAGTACATGATAGGAAGACTCATTTTTGCAGGTTGAAGAAGGCATTTTATGGATTGAAGCAAGCCCCCAGAGCCTCGTATGCCCATAGTTACTTAGTAAATCTTGGATTAAAAAAAGCAATGTTGACCCGAACCTCTACTTCAAAGTGGTCCAAGGTATGCCCCTTATTTTGGTTGTATATGTTGATGACTTATTGTTGACAGGTAGTGAGCCTTTGATGCTTGAGTTCAAGAGGGAGCTAGCCTCTAATTATAAAATGAAATATCTCGGATTGATGCATTACTTCCCGAGCTTAGAGGTGTGGCAAAGACCCAATGAAATTTTCCTTTCACAAAGAAAATATGTGGCGAAACTATTGGAAAGATTTGGAATGGTAGAATGCAAGTCCATGGCCACGCGGATTGAGATGAACTTTAAGAAGTTGTGTGAAGATGCTACAAGACCTGACTTGGTGAATCCCTCTAAGTATAAATAGTTGATTGGGGCATTGATGTTCCTTGTGACCATCCGTCCAAACATATGTTTTGTAGTTAACACTTTTAGTCAATTCATGATTGAGACTCTTCATGCACATTGGATTGTTGCTAAGCATGTGCTGAGATATTTTCATGGGACTATTAATCTTGGTCTAAGATATACTTTCAAAGATGTGAGACTTCATGGGTACACTAATGTTGGTTGGGCTAGAAATGTTGTTGACATGAAAAGCACATTAGGGTGTTGCTTCAGTTTGGGTTCTTCCATGATATCTTGCATGAGCAGGAAACAAAAGTTTCTTACTTTAAACATAAATCAGGTTGAAACATTGCTGCTAGCATGGCTAGCTGTGAGGTAGTATGGTTGAGGAAGCTCTTTGGAGAGTTGTTTAAGTAGGTACTAGATATGACAATTATATATTGAAACAACAAGCGTGGGATCCAGGAATATGAAGAATCAAATGGATGTGAACGATGAGGGATTCTTGGAGCTCTGCAACCTTAATGACCTTGCAACCATGAGGTAGGTGGCATGGAACACCTCGAAAAACAAGCGGATAGGCACGGACAGAAGTGAACAGGCGGTTCAGAAATGACAGAGGAGACTAGGAGGGGAGAGATCCCCTCCTATAGGGATGCGACAGCGGGAGAAGGAACCAGCAACAACAAAGCGGAGGCTGCACAAAGGACACCGGGACCAGTCCTGGGAGCACGCTGGCAAGCAGGAAGCAAAGGAAGATGTCTGCCCTGCGTAGTGGAGAAACCAAGGTTTGTCATTCCAATGAACAAACTGGAAAGGTACAGAAGCTATATGAAGGATCATGCATTGATCTGCAAGTTCATCGGAGTCTAGCCCTTAGAAAAAGATCTAACAAGATGGATCCAGCAGAAATGGTAGCCACGTGGCCACATTGAACTGAAGCTGGGAGCACGTGGTTTCTTTACAGTAATCTTCTCAAACCTGCAAGACAAAGAGAAAGTTTTTGAAAACGAACCATATTTCCATAACAATGCAGGTTTATTTATGAGGTATTGGGAGGAATGCTATAACCCGGACCAAGAAAAATTCCTAGCAGCACCTGTATGGGTTAGACTGTTTGGACTACCTATGGATTTCTGGGACCCAGAGATTCTTGAAGGAATAGGGAACACCATAGGTAGTTTCGTAAAGATAGCGGAATCAACTAAAAGAGGGAGATATACCTCGTATGCAAGAATATGTGTATACATGAACATTGCAAACCCTATACCAGGTGCAGTCGAACTAGAGTATCATGAGGAGGTCTGGCAGCAGGCTCTGGACTACGAACATATACCATTTAGATGTAGAAAATGCCATGAATATGGACACCTTTTTAAGGAATTCCCCTTAAATGCAGAGGAAGAGGAGAGAAAGACCAAGCAACAGAGGAAAACCACTGAAGATGATGAGGGGTTTCAAGAAGTAAAACTCAAGAAACGACCCACTAAAGAATTCCAGCAGAAAGGTAGGAAAGAACAGCAAACCACAAGTCAAGAGACAAATAGGTACGAAATACTGCAAATAGAAGAAGGGGAGGGAGAAACCCGAAAGATGGACTACCAAGAAGGGACAGATCAGGACGGCGGGGGGAAAAGCAGGATACCAACAACAATAAGCAGAAAGCTCAAGAAGAACCCGAAGAAAAGGGGAACCAAGAAAAGGAAGTATACCAGGAGTATGAAGTAATGGAAGTAGATATAAATAAAGGGGATGACCCAACCACAGAAGAGGAAATTTTAAAAAATTTACTGGATAAGTGGAAGAACCTGGACGAATGGTTTATCCCAGAGGAAGATAAAAAACTATACAAAGACATCTTCCAAAAATACAAAGAAAAGCAAGAGAGTGGAAAAACAGGGATGAATGAACAGCTTGGAACACAACAGGATAATAGCCAGGAACATCAACATAAAGGGAAAGGGGGGAAAAAGAAGGATGGAAGAACCTACAAGAATCCATTCAAATAATGGGCGAAATGTTAGTCAACATAGGAAGAGTAGTGCCGCTCTCAGCGGTCTTCCACCAAACAACCCAACCGTCTCAATGATTATTACATCATGGAATATAAGAGGGCTTAACAGCAAGGGTAAGCAAAGATATCTGGCTGAGAGGATCAAAAAAGAAAAACCTCAGATCATGCTGCTTCAAGAAACAAAAATAACGGGAGAAAAAATGGAGGAAATTCTAAAAAAAATCAAGCCTTATTATGAAAGTATGATAGTAGATGCAAAAGGGAGTGCAAGGGGTATAGCAATACTGTGGAATCTAGCAGAAGTAATGGCTGACCTATGGATAGGAATGCGAAGGATTCTATCAGGGAGATTCAGAATGGTTGGACATAAAGATTGGTTCCTTGTATCAGCGGTGTATGGGCCTCATATACCACTTGAGAGAGAGGCCTTCCTAACACAGCTGCATCGAATGGGCAACCTACACACAGAAAAACTATGGGTGATAGCAGGAGATTTTAATATGATAACAACCACAACGGAAAAGAAAGGAGGACTGCAATGGGAGGATGCAGATATGGAGAGATTTAGGGAAACCCAGACAGCCCTCCAATTGATTGATATCAATACTATCAATGGAAAATACACCTGGAATAATAGAAGAGGAGGTAACAGGCAGATAGCCTCCAGATTGGACAGGTTCTTAGCCACAAAACACTTCCTAGGGAAAGATATATTCTACGAAGCAACGATCTTACCATGCCAAGGATCGGATCACTGGCCAATAAAACTTGAAATTGCCATGAACAATCAAAACCAGCACAAACCTTTCAGGTTTGAAGCCTTTTGGCTAAGAGATCCAACACTCATAGACAAGCTAGAAACCTGGTGGCAGAATAGTGAAGGAGAAATACAAGGTAAGAATAAGATGCACACTCTCCAATTGAGACTCAAGGAGCTGAAAAGAAAAATTAAGACCTGGAACAAAGAAGAATTCGGCAACATCCATAAAGACAAGGAACAACTCCAAATAGCCATGAAAAGGATACAACAAAAAATCATAGAAGAAGGAAGAACCGAGGAGAATGCGAAGGAAGAAGGAGAGGTGCTAATCAGACTGGAGGAAAGAAGAAAGCAGGAGGAAATCCTTTGGCGCCAAAAGTCAAGAGTTCAATGGTTAAAAGAGGGAGAATGGAATACAAAATTCTTCCACCGAGCAATGCAGCAACACAGGCAGCAGAACCGAATTTTCTCCCTAAAAAATAAACAAGGTAACAGGGTAATCCAGAAAGAGGAAATGGAAAACCTCCTAATCCAACATTTCAAGGACATACTGACAGAGCCACAAAGCAACAAAGAAGAGGAGATAGCAAAGATAAAACAATATATCCCAAAAAAGGTAAGCAGGGACCAAAACCTAGCACTTCTACGGGTAATTACGGAAAAGGAGGTTGAGGAAGTAGTCAAGTCAATGGCTAAAAATAAAGCCCCTGGCCCGGATGGCTTTACAGCAGAATTCTTTCAAGCAACGTGGCGGTTCATGAAAAAAGATATTGTTAATGCAGTAGAAGAATCAAGAAGCCATAAAAGAATGCACCCAGCATGGAATGCTACCTTTCTGGCCTTAATACCAAAAGTAGATCAGGCTGAAGAACCCCATAGCTTCAGACCAATAGCTCTTTGCAATGTAATCTATAAAATTATGGCCACCATAATGGTAAAAAGATTACAACCCCTACTCCTAGAATTGATAGCAAAAGAACAAACAGGGTTTGTGAAAGGTAGACAGATTGTGGATGGGATTGTAGTTGCGCAAGAGGTGATCCACTCCCTAAAGAAAACCGGAAATAAAGGAATGATGGTCAAACTTGACTTAGCGAAGGCATATGATAAACTCAGCTGGCAATATCTACAAGAAATCCTTCAAGCCTACGGATTTGATGATAGATGGATAGCATGGATAATGTCCATGATATCCACACCAAGTATGTCAATCCTGCTTAATGGGACCCCTACTGACACCTTTAAGCCTTCCCGTGGCCTAAGACAGGGAGACCCTCTCTCACCGTTCCTGTTCATCTTAGCAGCGGATGGTTTAGGTCACTTAATCAATGCCAGAGTAAGCAGAGGAGAATTCAAAGGGCTAAGACTATGGGGGGAAGACTTAACTATCACACATCAACAATTTGTGGATGATGTGATGATGTACAACCAAGCAAACCTCAAGGAAGCAAAAAAAATAGGGGAGATCTTAACAGAATTTACAAAAGCTTCAGGAACAGAGGTGAATAAAGAGAAAACTAAAATCTTCTTCTTCAACACGCCAAGAGTGAGCCAAGCCTTCCTGGCAAGAACATTGGGGTTCCAAATTGGGCAGTTCCCAACAAAATACTTAGGAGTACAACTGAGTGATCAGCAGTACAGAGTAGCGAATTGGCACGGTTTGATAAGGAAAATTCAAAAAAGAATGGACAATTGGATGTTCAGAACACTCAATACACTGAGTTGTCTCATACTCCTGAAATCAGTCCTCCAAGCTATGCCAGTCTATCAGATGGCAAGTCAAGTAATCCCTAAGACCATATGTCAGAAAATGGTGCAAATCTTTAAAAAAAAATTATGGCAAGGGGCAAAAAAAAAAAAAAAAAAAATGGGCATTACTTTCATGGACATGGTTAAGCAGGTCGGTATCAGAGGGAGGTCTGGGACTCAGAGACCCTTATATTTTAAACCAAGTCATGGGGGAAAAATTATGGTGGAGATGGATTCAAGGAGGGAATGACCTATGGAAAATGCTGTGGGAACAAAAATATGAGATAGCATGGACACTGGAAGGTAAACTCTGAACCTTGACAGAAAAGAAAGGCTCAGCGATTTGGAACCTGGCCAATACGAACAAAGCCCTGATAAGAGACAACAGCTTCTGGGAAATTCGTGAGGGAGACAAAGCAGATTTTTGGCAGGAAGGGTGGCAACAAAGAGGTACCCTGAGTCAAGAACCCCAGCTACATGAAATACAATAGTACACAACCCAAGTAGTGGAAGACGCAGTAAGAAACTATTGGGTAGGTGACCAAAACAGTTATTGGCGAAAATGGAAGATGAAGAGTGACTGGCCTGAAGCCCCAGAAACTGATCAATGGACTACCTATCACAAAGAATTGGCAACCAAGAAAATAGCTATTAAAGAAGGACCAAATATAATAAGATGGGGCAAACACATTAAAGGCATGTTCACAATATCAGAAGGCTACCATATGAAAACAAGAGGGGCTGGAAATGCAAACACCAAAAAATGGAAAAGAATCTGGCAGTTAAAAACCTGGCCAAAAGTGGCATTTTTTACCTGGACAGTGCTACATGGGCGAGCCTTGACTTGGGATCAATTAAGACGGAAAGGGACGCACGGGCCCTCGCATTGTGCGCTATGCCAAAAGCAAGAAGAAACCATGGAGCATGTCGCAAATTCCTGCAATGTAAGTAACATCCTGTGGCAAAATCACCAACAACTTTTTGGGATTACAGAAAGAAAGTTAGAGAGCATTAAAACAACAATAGAGCTATGGAGCAGCAAGCCATACCACAACATAATCCTCAACCATGCTTGGAACCTGTCAATTGGGTTCTTCCTGTGGAACCTTTGGAAAGCCCGAAACAGGGTAATATTCAGAATAGAAAAAAATGACACAGGGGAAATCTGGAACCAAATTATGAGAAACATAAGGGAAACAATCACTCTAGGAAACTGGACAGAGGAAGACTGGAAGACGGAAGGCACAGAAACCAGTATTATGAACCGACTGGAAATTAAAGCAAAAAACTCAAGTAGCATAAGGAAGGTACATGATGCAGAAAAGGCAAGAGCAGAAGAAAGTTACAGGAATCCCCCCCAAGGATTCATAAAACTAAACTTCGACGGGGCAGCCAAAGGCAACCCAGGGGAGGCGGGTATTGGAGGGATATTCAGAGACGAGGAAGGAAAGATCATAAGGGCATATGCAATGGACTGCGGCATCGCCACAAACAATGAAGCCGAATATCATGCACTAAATAGGGGATTGGAGATAGCGATACGAGAAGGGTACCAAAGATTGTAGATAGAAGGGGACTCCATGCTGGTCATAGAAACCATAAAACAACTACAGCAAGGAGCACCCACGGAAAAACTAAGCAAAAGTTGGAGGATGGCATGGGTAATAACAGACGTTGAAAAGCAACTTCAGCGACTGGCATATACCATCTCGTCCCATGTGAAAAGGAAAGGAAATGCCCCGGCGGACCTCCTCGTGAACTGGGGATGCCAAAATAGAGAGCAACAGTTAGACGCGGGAGAAGCAGAGCTCAGCCAGAATGAGGAAATGAACCAAATGAAACAGGCAGTCAAAGCAGATAAACGACAACAAGAGAATTTAGGTGACGTAGATGGGAGGGTAGAAGGACGAAGGCAGGCGCAGGCAAATCAGCACAGATCACCCACGGAACAACACAGGATGGAAGAACAGACAGAGAGGACATGGATGATGGAAGAGGAAAGAGAAAGGACTGACCCGAGAAGCGTGGGGGCAGAAATGGAAAGAGGTGGGCGAAGGGAGAATAGGACAGCAGGACTGAGAAGGGACAACAAAGGAAAGCCAGATGGCAATGCGGAGTCAGCAAATGGACGGCAAGAGCAGCCGGGAGAAGATAAACATTAATGAAGCATGGAGGACAAGACATTTGGGTAGCATCCCAAGGAAAGTGGGCCAGAAAACGAGCCAAGGATGGATGGAAATGGAGACAGCTGGAGGTAAGGTTAAGACAGAGGAATATTAAAAGAATAGAGTATGAAGGAAACCATCCATTTCACATGTGGACGTGGAAGAAGGAAGGTGGTGAGCGAGAATGCATCGACGACCAACGATAGTTGCAGAAGATAGAACAACACAACCAGGTCGACGGGTGGGAAAAATATTTTTCATGAAGTATAGCGTAGGCATGAAGTTAGATAGGGATAATCTGCATTACCTCAGATTTAGTTTCAGAATTAAGGTAGTTTGGGACAGGGGAGAACCCCGAGAATCCATGGCCGGGAAGGGTGAGTATAACAGTAAGGAGAAGGGCAGACAAGAATTGAAGGACCCATCCACCCATGTCCCCTGCATCAGATGTGGAGACCCGGGAATTTCAAACCCTGAGACTATGCCTTTGGAAAGGAAAACACGGAAAATCCGAGAGTGGAATCAGGAGCATCCCATAGGAGCCAGAGAATCTAAAGGAAATCGGGAGGGGGACTCTGAACCAGAGGAGCCCAAACCGGGGATGGGGATAGGTAAGCCTAGGAGAGCTAGGAGGGGCCTTGAATGCAAGGCGGACCGTTCGTCCCAGAAAAAACACGCTAACTATCATAGCATAACCCTCAGAGGGGGAAGCTCGGAACTAGAAAGTTCTAGAGAGGCCTTAGATCTGCATAATTGAGATAGCCATAACTCGAGAGGACCTATGATGAGGGATGGTAGTACTACCCTTTTCAATTGTACCACCCCAAAGGTTAAAACTGACAACTGTGTTCATAATGTGATAGGTCTAACAAACAGTAAGGGGGAAACTGCAACCCAGCCAGAACATTTGAAGGATAAGAGCACCAGAAAGTTGAACAGCAAAAACATGGCACCCAGGCGAAGTAAGAGAAATGTTAAGCAAGAGGCAGGAACAAGCAGCACAGGCCAGAAAAAAGGAAGGAAACCGACAGGTGAACAGATTAAGAAACTAGTGGACGCCTACATGAAGGCAAATCCGCAGGAAGTCCAGGACCAGATTTGGAGTTGGGAACGAGACCTGAGACAAAATATATGAGGCAGAGACCTTCCCCTGCATGAGTGGGAAGAAATGGTACAGGACCCAGGCACAACAAATGGTCGACAATCTCTCTATACCAGGACTTTGCAACAGTACTGGATAATGAAACACATTGTTGCTCGAGCCATGACCCTCCATCAAGAACATATGGAAGGGGAAGTGTTGAACAGGTAGGAGAGAAACAAGGAGCCGGAACTTGGCCGAGGGGAAATGATGAAGGAACTGGCGACCATCCAGATACAAACATACAGGAACAATCTTGCCTTGGGCCGAATTGAGCAAACTCTATCAGAGTTAAAGTGGAAATTGTTCCAGCAGGGACGAGAGCTCCCAAGCCTAGGGGTGAAGCCGCAGAATATTGGAAAGAAGATGCTGAGCCCAGAAGAGAAGGAAACATTTCAGATAGCCTCCTCAGATGAGGAGTAGTTTCTTTATCTTTAGTCTTTTTATCTTTAGTTTTTGAATGTTTATGTCTAAAAAGCCAAAGATAGGACCTTGGGAGATACGGATGATAATGATGCACTTATTTAAATTTTGGAGTGGATACAATGTTGATTGATGGTCACCTAGTTTCCCTCGGGAAGGTGGCTGATCAAAGTTCTTGAATGTAAATTTTGAAAAGGTGAATATAGAAAGTACTACCTTGTTTACAAAAAAAAAAAAAAAAACAAGCTTGGGATCTGATTGGCTTATAATCCCATGTTTCATGACAAGTCCAAGCATATTGAGATCATATATCACTCTATACGAGACATGGTGTAGAGAGGAGCCGAAATACTCCATCATATTTTGACTGACGAGCAGATAACAGACATACTCACCAAAGCTTTGTCAAAAGGGAAGTTCTTGGTCTTCAGAGAGAAACTTGGACTGATGGATGTGACCGTCCCAAGTAAGGGTCGCAAGTGATCGAGGACATTGAGATATGATCTTCCCCCTTGTTTGAGCTCACAGGGAGAGGAGTTGAGCTAGATAGCTCTTGGGGTTGAGGGAACTCTGGACAATAGGATAGGGTGTGATCCTTACCCTTTTGGTAAGTAGATCTTTCCTCGTCACTGTAGGGCATATGTGTGATCATTTTAATTTATGATATATCCCCCTACCATCAAGTATGGGACTTGGCAGAGTATATCCTAGTTAGAATCCTACCCACAAGTTGGGCTTGTTGGGTTTGTTCCTCCCCATATGTCCAATGGGTTGAGGTGACTTGACATAGGGTGTGATCCTTACATTTTATGGTAAGTGGTATATTTATCAAGTGATGGGATGTAGGTGTTCTACCACTTGACTCTTGAGGGTACAGGTGGGAAGGATCAACAAACAATAGGACAGAGTGTGATCATTACCTCTCATGGTAAGTAGTTCTCTCCTATTGTCATAGGTCAATAGTATAGAGTGTGATCCTTACCCATGTGGCAAGTGGATCTCTCCTATTTTCCTTGGATATAGGGTGGTAGCTAGAGCTCCCCTATGATGATGATTCTTCTTCTTTAGATTCAAGAATTTTCAACAAATGAGTAGAGATGAGTGGAAATGAGACATGATACGATATAGAGATTATGATGATGAAAGGACATTTGAAATGGGACTTATGATGCAGTCGAAAATTTCTCCCTAACTAAGAGGGGTTGTTAATTTGGAAACTCAAGGACAAATTCCCTCCTTTGGACAACCTTCCTCATTAAGAAATACCCCTACTAGCCCTTGGAAGAATTTAATTTGGTCAAAGAAAAATATAATTTCTAAGGTGAAATCCACAAGTACACAAAAGTATAAGTCAACCTAGGCAATATAAATACACCATTTGTCACATCACTTTGGAGAATCAACACACATCACATTCTCTCTTGGATTGGTTTGACTACTTATGAAATTACAGGGCTACTCTCCATGCATGCAAAGGGAAGGAATCTTTTTCTATTTTGGTGCGTTGACTTCTGTTTGAGGGTTGTTTGACTAGCATTGACCAAGGCAGGAAAGACTTCGTTTAACTTGGGAAATTCTCCATTTTGGAAGGCCAAATTCATTAGGCAAAGGACCACTTTTTTGGGTTGTTTGACCTCTATTGACTATAGAATTTTTTAAGTTTGACCATAGATTTTTATCTCTCTTTTGACTGAGTTCCAAGAGGTTTTTCTGACTGGGTTTGACTTATTTTGAAAGGATGAGTTCTTGGAATGTTTCCAAGATGATTTGGAGGTTTTTTACTATCAAATGTTGGTTGGTTAGGGCACCTTTGACTACTATTGACTATTGTTGAATTTGACCAGAAATGGTAAACTTTGGATTGGATCAGATATGACTTTTGGGCTCATCTCTTAGTGTATATTAGTTAGTTAAATTGGATAGTAAAATTTGTTGACCTTTAACTCTATGTTCATGAATTGGAACATTGTATCTCTCTGCTAAACATTTGATGACAATCTAATAGAAGAGGAATTTTGAAAGGGATTTCCCCCATGTGGGGTTTTCCCCTGGTCTTTGACCAAATCCCGTGTCTCTCTTGTTTCATGTTCTTGGTTGCCTTCTATTGCATTTGAATTATCGTTCTATCTAAAATTTCTTACTGCCATTGGAATATTGAATTTATGGAAAAAGTGATTGCTAATAGAAGAAGAATTGTTGTAAGTGATTGTGTTAAACATAGAACATTGGAAAATTAACACAAAGAAATGATAATAGTTTTAATAGAAGTTTACCTCACAACTGGAGCAAAATTATTGTCATGATCCTCTTCTTCTTTATAGGAGAACCTTCTTATCTTAATCATCTCTTTGTACTTTTCTATATTTTTATATGTTGCACGTTAGATCTTGTATATCCATTCGGAAGTCATCGTTGACTTCTCTTAGGCACAATTAAGGTATACTTCAAACTTGTTGACTTTCCTTCTCCCTTTGAGCTCAAATCATCGATTCTGGGAAAGTACTCTTGTCACACGCTTTGCTTTATTACTCCACTACTTCCATCTTCTAGAGCCTTGGTAGCCTTTGTTATGTATCTGCAATCCTCACTAGGAGGCCATGGAAGAAAAATTACAACCAAGCAAAGGATACAAAGACAAGAGACTAAGTAATAGTAAAACAAAAAAAAAAGTAATAATCAAAGAAGAGAGATATGAAATACTTCTTTTGAGTATTATAGGAAAATGTCAGCTCCCTCTTGATCTTAGCCTTCTTGCATCCAACTTGAAAATTCATCCTCTCTATCAACAAGATTTCATTCCTTCCTTGCAAGAGATATGGTTTCTTCTTTCAGTGCAAACATCGATCTATAATTAGCTCTAGATTTTTATTTCCAAACCCTAGGGCTTCATTATTATTCTAGGGTTTGTAAACTCTAGTTTTACAATACTCATTTCACACCATTTGCAAGTTCCACCAAAATTTTCCATCTACACAATTTTATTTTCATATACAAATGTTTGACATTCATCATGTCATTAAATAATTCCAATGATATGTCTTCATGACATATACATATCATTCTTGGTTACTACTTCAATATTACTAGCAGTGATATTTATGCAACTCTATATTTTCAACTAAACATTTACTTTGACATTTTCAATAATAAGAACACATCCAGTTCTGTGAATGACTCATCTCTCTGGAGAGGATTTTGGTTTACAAAATTGAAAGGAGATCCAACCTCTTATTCATTGTAAATATGTCATATTCAATCAACTTCCTTCATCAAGGTGTGGTTTCTTCAAAAGCATAATAGTGACAATGATATTTTCCTTTTTGATGTGAAAAGTATAGATTTTTGGGTTGAGTATCCATATAAACTATTTGCAAAATAGGTGATACCTTAGCATGTGCAATTCATCAATATGTGTAGCTTCAAAGCAATGTCCTATTTTTTAACATATAATGCAATGTCTTCAGATAAGACATAGTTTTTTTATTCAAATGTTCAATATGTGTACCTATTACATATTTCCCTTAGTTGACCTTGTCTTGCCTTGAGCCACAATCTGAATTATGATGACTTTCATGCTACAAATCCATAGTATATTTCATGAGCATAATTGAATATAATTTGATAATCTCATCAATGAACGTGTAGGTAAAAGGAATCCTTTAATTTTTTATCATAACTTCTCTTCAAGGATCCCTCGTTGTGAAGCAACAAATTAGATCTTTGACATAGTCCTATGATCTAACCTATATTCCAAGCATCAAACTTCAGGATTATGGAAAATTTTTTTATAACTTTTCTTGGCCTTTGTATTCCCAAGAATCATACTTATCATTGAACATCACTGCAATGTGATTAAATGGAAATGATGTATTTTATCAATATGAATTGTATCTTGTATTGGACCTAGTAGCTAGAAGCAGGATTTACATGAAACTTGCCATTTTTGCTAAAATACGAGTCCTTCTTCTTTGAAAATATGTATTGTATATTGTATCCATATCATATCTTCAAGAGGAGCTGGGCATGAGGTTCATCAAACGCTTCAAACCAAGACATTAGTCCAATCCCTTCTTTTATGTATAATTCCTCCCATAACTCAAGGATTGAAAGTAGACCTCATGCACAAAGGATGACCTTGCTCGCTTACATTCATACATAGATATTTTCAAACTCCTTTGAGATGCTTCCTCTAAAATGACACCAACTCAGTTTCTAAGGAAAATAACAGACTCAACCTCTTCAATTCTTGTTGGTTGATACTTCTCAGTCAGTGTGGATGTTTCTTAGTCACATGAGGTCATATTCAGCCTTCTGCAACCAAATTTAGCTTTTGGGGTATTTCGGGCTTTCGAGGTCATGTCAGAGATTTTATTGTGACAAAATCTGAGGCATTTCTCAGCTTACTACAATAGCCCTGAGGTCTTTTAAGACCTCTATAATAGACTCAAGTCTTTTTCGATCTAGTGAAATGGATTGAGGCCTTTCGGCCTATCTTTAACATAAATTAAGATGCCAACCCTATTCAAGTATAATTTGGCCTTAAGAATGGATCCCAATCTTTGATCAATCTCTTTGAGGCAAAATTGAGACTCTCAACCTTCTTGATTTCATACTACAATCTACAAACCTCAGCCCTTCTACTTAACCATCATAGAGTTCCTTAGATTTTGTCACGGGCTTTGGATTTTGACTTGTTCTTAAAATATATATCATATAGAAAGAATGGATCTTCTAGGGCACAAACCGATATTTGTTTCCTCTAGGGATATTTTGCGTCCTCCTTACAACTATAGTTGGACTAGGGCAAGAAAAAACCCTAAATATTAACTTGAAACAAGTTGGATGCTATTTTACGCAAACTCTGAAACCATGTTAATTTTTAATAGACTTATTAACTGATAATTACTTCTAAGGATATTTATTCACTTGCATTTCCATTTATCATTAAGCAATTACACAAAATATATTCAACAATAGAACAACAAAATCATAAAGAGACAACCAAACAATAACACAATATTTTTACCTTTGGAAAACCCACTTGGGGGAAAAACCCAACAACCCTTTCCTTAGAGAAAGTATTCAAGTCAATAGAGATACATCTAAATCAGACATAAATTCAAATTGACAACCCTAGTCACACCTGGTCAAACTACTCACTAGACAAGACAACTTGTTGCCCAACAAATTTGACCTTTTCCTTCACTCAGGAACACTTAGTTCTACTACCCAGATAAGCGTAGAAAACTTTGCCATAGATTCATCCTTTCTTTTTTCCTAAAATTCATCCTATCTTTCCTCATATTTTTTCTTTCTCATTTTCTTCTACTATTTGAATGACTTGCTTTGGAGAAGGACAAAAATGGTGTATATATAGTGTCTTGAGAGGCCTAATTGGTGCCACTATAATTTGAGCCGACTTGTCTTGTAGGAGGGTCGACTAGGTCATCTTGGGGAAAAATTCAAATTTAAAATGTACAATTTTTCTATTTCAAAAATGACATCAAAAACATTTCATATATTTTATCTTTTAATAATAATATGAAAAACATGTTTTATATTTTTCATTACAAATACATTAAAGGATAAAATATTAATTATGAAGACTGAGCATAGCTAAAAAATTTAACGAATCCATGCAAGAAACCAGGAGATCATAATCACCAAAAAATACAATGTGGATACATGTCATAATATACATCAGTAGGACTATGGGAACATAGAAGAGAAGTTCCTTAGAATAGTCCTCAAAGTACATGAGACAATACAAACTCCAAGGCATATTGGGAGGGGTGCCATATGAAAGTAAGATGTCCCAAACCCAAGGTATTCTACTAAACCCCAATGGTATGAATCTGCATCATGCGAATAAATGAGATGATGTTGAGTATGGTAGATATCGTCAGATTACCAATCGTTAAAGTATATTGTGAACAAACATGAGGGGACCCACTAGTGATGAAAATGGACCCAAAAGTACCTAACATAATCCACATATAGTGTGAATAAAGGAGTTGATGTACAAAAATTGTGGACTTGACCGATAAGGAATTTGAGATACATCCATTGTCAATGGTGAGGAATCATGTTATTGAGGACTACAAGATCAAATGTACCATTGTTTCCTAGACCTATCTCCTGGATAATGAGTCGAGGTTGACAAGAAAAGATCCATTAAAGGACGGCTTTAATGTATCCCATGCCAATTGACATGAAACATATCGAGAGATGATGTGAAGAGATAAAGTCACCAAGTATCACTAACACAAGGATGGTTGACACAAAATGTCAATGAATACTATAGATGATTGTCTTATGTTTAGGCTTCCCTTAAACATATAGCAACATGACAAAAAGTTGACTTTGCAACATTCACTAATGAGCACCGCATGATATCATTCAACAATGCAAGAGGAATTGAAGCATGTTGTATAATGATTGGAAGAGTAACCAACTAGATGAGTAAAAAGACCCATATGTATTGTATGACTCCTAGGCAATTTAAAACCTATCTATAGGATACATACACAAGTAGGTTCCATGTTCAAGTGTGATGCGATTGTTGTTTCCATTTTGAATGTCAGACGACCAAAATGTCCCACCCCCTGCCCCATTTTTTGTGATGGTATCTCCTTAATGGTTTAACAAGCATGAAAGAGAAGAAAAGTAAGCTCGATAGTATCTTTTTTGTCCAATTTTAACGAGTCTGAAAAAATGGATAAAATAATACTCAATAGAGTGTCTACTTAGTGGTTTAATGAGCTCGAAGAAGAAATAGCAATATGTTTGATATAAGGTGTATTTTTCATTAGGTTTTAAAAAGTCTAAAAGAGAGATAAAATGATGCTTGATACCCTTCAATGTTTAATGAGCATGATAAAACTATAAAGGAAGCTCATCTTGGAGAAATGTGTGTTATAGAAGGTAGAAACTCGATTTTAGTTGATGAAAGCACCCTATTCCAGATAAAGCAGAGACATTGGCAAAAAAAACTCACTTATCACCACAATCTCTTTAGGAAGGGTAAGAACATGAAGCAAAATCTAACAATGGCTCCAAAAACAATGTGATTGCAATGACAATAAGCGAATCTATGACTGTTCTACATGCATAAGTGAGCGAGGCAAGGTATATTAATGATCATAATGTAATGGAAGTTTATTGGAATCCTATTCAAGGTATGGCTAGAATATCATTGAAAAGAGAGAACATGAGGCTCAATTTCAAATTCATGGTGGGTTTAAAGGAGGAATCATGGGCCATAAAAGGACACAACATGGACACCAAAATGTAAAATAGGTGCTAAATTAGGGAATCCATGAAGAGGAAAGTTATGTTGCACAAGTTACAATGTGCTAATAAAGAAGGCTTATTATCATTACTTGATTGGGTCAGACCTAAGGCACAATAAGAATGGTATTTATAGTCAACAATGCATCAATATGATAGGAAAAGACCCACTCCTACATGCCAAAGTCAAGAAAAACACACCTAAGATCCATGAAAATAGTGGCACAATATCAAAGCTCTAAAAGGAAACATGTAAAGTTGATCCAAAACAACTCAAAATAGAGTCAATTGAATATAATAATGCATGACGAGGAGATCTAAATCATAAAGTATGTTCAAGGAAAGAGAAATCACAAGGACCATAGGTTAAAAAAATCCCCTTCATAGTATTTCTTGGCCCTAAAATAGACGAGGTTAGACCATATAAAGGTTGTTTTCACAATTGCTCTTGGAAAAACTATTGTAGTGGAGAAAATTCCCACGTCACCCTCAAACTTTGGTCCATATCCTGATGTTCACAAGGCATCAATTGACATTTTGTTGCCACCAGGTATTTATCTACTCCCTCCCCTTCATTTTGATGATATATTTTTTTCTTCCAAGTTTTTTTATCATATTCAATGCCATTTTCCACCACAACGACACAATTTCTCCCTAGCAAGGTCCAAGGGGTGACTTCTCTCATGACTTCAATGAGAGAAGTATCCCTTTTGCTTCTTTTATGGAGTGATGGCCACCTTATGGGGTTATTTTAAAGGTTGATGAGATATGGCAATCCTATACCTAGGGAAAATTGTAACATTTATGCAAATGGGTATTGCATGACTGAAAAGTATTAATCATTTTTCATTTGATTGTGATATGTACTTTGTTCAAAATGATCAAATTAGAGGAGAGAGAAAATCAAGATGATGATGTTAGGGCCCATGAACATGTACCAACAGTGAAGGCACTACGATATTGCAATATGTTGAAAATTTTCAAGACTCAAAACATGAAAGGGCAAGTGATGTTCCTTCAGAGACTGATTGGGTTGTGGGATCTATTAGAAAATCACAAAGGCATAAATATTTTCTTATACTTTATAATTATTTGTGAGATTCTTATGTTCTTATTACCTTTATTATGTTCTTCTTTTATCTTAGTTCATCAAGAAATTACCAAATAGCACGAAGATCAAGGACACGAGATGTAGGCAAATAACCAGGGAAAAACCCCAATCTTGGGGAAAACCTAGTCAACAACTCTTCCTTCAATAGTTTTCCTGAGATAATCCAAGACTCTTAACTTAGACACAGACTTCCTCCAAACCAAGTCAACCCTTTCCTTTTTCAGCAAATGATCACTTTCCAACACTGTCTTCGACCTAGATGCAACAATAACAACAACAACACTTCGATTCAGTGGTATCTTCAACCTAGAAACTTTGATCTTAATGAAATAACTTCAACCTTGATGCCATACTTCGACCTTGATGTCGTACTTTAACCTTGATGTCGTAATTTGACCTTGATTCTGTAATGGAACTTCATGATGCCGTAACAAAACTTCTCGATGTCGTACTAAAACTTCTCGATGTCATAACAGAACTTCGACCTTGATGTATTAGCCCAAAAAATCACACATTTTAGAGAGAGAGATAACCCAAAATCTTTGATCCTGCAATTGTCCTTCTTCCACGGTAACTTCACACCTTTTCATGGCTTCTTCTAGGAGATCAAACTTGTGTGAGTGATTGTGCTCCAAATGAATCAAACTTCTTCAATATATAGGCTTCTGGTGAGGTCGAATTACCCTTCTTGAGGTCGATTTGGTGTGGAGGTGACAATATTCATTTTTCACTCAAAAATAATTCTTTTTACATGATTCAAAAGCCCAAGAAGGGTCTTATTAAATGTACAATGACTTTAATGAATCATCATAAATCCTATAAGTCCTCAATGGGGACTTTGACCTAAAACATGATGACCCAAACATGAAACCCATGCTTTAATATGTCATAGTAATAATAATAAAATTTTATTTTCATTTTTTTCATAAGTACATTACATAATGACTCAAATACATTTATGAAGACCGAACCTAGTTACATTCTTCAACACTCTCTCTTAACTAGGGAGATATTCATAACAATTAAAAGTAAGATCTCAAACTATATGAATTATGAAGAGTTTAGGCACCGCAATGCCTTGGACTAGATTCTTGACTAGAGAAATCTATCCAAGGTCCTCCAACAGTTTAGGAACTCACAGTGCCACGGACTAGATTCTTGACCAGGGTAATCTATCTGAGTGGGACTAAGATGGACTAAAGCTTTAAACCTCTCGAGGTACCATCAGTCTTACTTGCTAACCATCAACCCAGGGATCCAAGTGCGTATCTTAAGTCAGAGTTCTATGACCAACGCCACCCTCCCTACTTTGGGATCTAGACATCAACACAAATTGTTGGCTATATGTCCTCCCAGGAAATGTGTCTTACCCACAAAGCCTCCACACTCCCGATTATTCGAATTGGTAAAAAATCCTCCCCAATCAAATAGATTGGTAACAAATCTCTCTTGTGTAACTAACATTCTATCAAACCTATGAGATATTTACTTGTACAAACACAACCCCAATCAGTAACAAAATTTCAAGTGTACACAAGTAAACAAAAACCTCTAGGGTCTTCCGAAAACTAATGTTGCTTCTCAATTTATCATAGTATGACTTCCAAACGAATTTTGATAGAATATTCCTTAATCATAAATATTCCTTTCCTATTTCACATGCAACAACATATTCTACAATTAGATCCATCTTTTCTTATCTCAACAGCTTCTCAAAATGTATTCTCCAATTACTTCTTTCAAGGTATCCATCAAGACTATGATATGCCCTCCCTCTTAACTAGGGAGATTTCTTCTATCTAGACTCCCTCTTAACTTAGGGAGATCAACTTCTTCTTATGATATTGGAGAATATTTCATGGCTTCCATCCTTCTTATCAAAGTCATATTGATCATCATCATTCAAATCATTTCATTCATCATGCTTATCATATCAACTTTACTTTGTGAACATATTCACCATCTTAAATATTATGTACCTTCACGACTTAGATAGAAAGTACAACCAAATCTATAGAAGCATGAAGTTAACCATATCAAAATCATACAGTAATGGAAGAATTAGATTTTATAAAGATAATCAGCAAGAGACTTTACTTCTATACTTCAACTTCTTGCCCAGGTTTTGTTACAAACCCTAAACCACATCAACAATTCAATCAGGTTATCAATCTCATTATATCAAGGGCTTCAATATTTCTTTCAAAGATATTAAAAACTCTTATATAACAAACCCTCGAATCAATTCAAACAAGTATAATTTCAATAAAGCATTTAACAACTTTTAGAATTCATATGTTAGACTTCCTACTAGGATTTTTGTGAAAACCCTAGATTTCAAACATGATCCATTAAGCTTCAACAATCTAAACCAATCACAACTTAATTTCAAATTTCAACAATCTTTCATAAATCTCATATTGTCACATTTGAAACAATTTCATCATATATTAGAGAATTGAGCTTCTACTAAGGTTTAGTTACAAAACCCTAGAATTCACAAATACTATCATCCTAGAGTATCAAACTTTGACTAGGGCTTAGTTCCAAACCCTAGGACTTATGACCAACAACAATTAGGTCAACACATATATCTAGGATTCCATCATCATGCACAAGCATATCATAATAACATAAGTTAATCAAACCCAATGACACAAACACAATCAGACATCTAATATATTTGATTAGATGGACAAACATATGCCTAAGTTTTCATTCCTAGGACATTATCTAAAATAAGGTTCTTGCTCATAAACCCTACCAAGCCCTAGTGTTTCAACACATAACACAACCCTAATTTACCATAACTTCAAAGGTTTGGTATTTTAGACATCACCATTCAACCCTATCAAGTTATGGTTTTCATAATCATACCAAAACCCCAAACATGCCATCATCAAAGCATCAAACATTTTCTTTAGACTTTATCAATAACCCTCAGTATGCTAGGGTTTCACACATTATCATCAACATAGCCTTAAGTTAGGGTTTTACAAGGAACCTTCTTAGGGTTCCACAAGAATAATCAAAGATGTGAGGAGGGTAGATTTATATAATGATGAATCACCCAATCAAGAATCTTTATGATTCAAGAGTTTTAGACACAACAATGTTAGTAATGTAGAATTGATTACCAAAAAGAATGAATATACCTTTATCATGAAGAGAACAAATCTTATGGTCTAAGTCATACCTTTATTACTTAACAAACCTTATAATCCTAATGCTTTGTCTTGTGAGGAATTCTTTCATAATCCTTGAGTATTCAGTAAGCCTTTCCTAAACAAGGAAAATATGAATAGAAATGTGATAAGTATTTAATATAAACAAACTTAGATAAGTAAGGGAAAACAAATATAAAATATAATACAAGGAGTAAGATACTTATCCTTGGAAAGTGGTGAGGGCTCCCTCTTAATCCAAACTTGAGGGATACATAAGGGATATAGTCCCTAAAAAATAGGTCTTTGACTTCGAATCCTTCCATATATTTCTTCTTTGGTGAAACTTACTCAGCAAGGTTTGCTTGATTCTTGTTCCTCCTTTTATTCCCTGGATTTTGTGGACAATCCCCTTTACAATGACCCACCTTGCATTGGCCCTTTGGACTTCTTAAAGGTTCCTTTCTTCTTGTGATGAGTGGAACAATCACTCGAGATTTTATCTTCTTCACTCTCCTTGTTGAGTACTAAATATATTCTTACTCCTTCATTGCATGCATTCCATCCACTATTAGGCTCATGGCCAAAATATTTGTTTCTATAAACTTTTCTTTCCTTGCTTCAATTGATTCATCTGTATGCTTCTTTAATTTTCCTTTGATTAGATACAACACTTAATTCTTTTCGGGAATTAGATCTATCCTCTTTTTCCATGACCTGTAATTTGATGTTCCTTCTAATTTGTTCTTTCCCTTTATGGAGTTAAAAATTGTCCTTGAAGATAGTAAACTTCTTTCCTTGTAAGGTTTCCTTATATTATCCTATTGTAGGCTCGAAATGTCTACCTATAACATTATAAGGGGGACCACCCGGTTGAGAACTTAAAGAATATCCTTTTCCATTTGGAATGGTGGTTCCAACTGGTTAAAATAGGTTCAGTTACCTTCTCTCTATCTCTGTTGGATTAAAGTATTAAATTCATTTACCAATAGAGAAGAGACATCAGATTGACTCTTCTTGCTGATCAGGCAAGAAAGTGATCCTTAAGCTGATCTAGGGGTTAGCAAAGTCACAACTAAATTTTGCCTCTTTGAAATGTAATGATTAATCTAAATGAAAATTAATCCTATAATACAAGTAAAATGAAATAAATTCAAAGCCTATCTCAATTAGGAAGATGTAGATCTAACCCAAGTGAGAGCAATATATTAACAAAATTGGGATTTTAATATATCTAGCTTAAGATGAATATATAGCTAATGAAATAGTTCAATTAACTAATATTATAATTACCGAACATGGTGTTCAAAGATTATTAACAGGAATGATTAATCGTTATCATTAGCAAGTAATTCACATAATGCTAATAACCATTAAACTATTAAAAACAAATGATGAACCAATAACATCAGGAAATAGTTAACATAATGTTATTAGTAATTAAATCAAGATTAAATGTCAGAATTTGAGTAAATAGTTACTCAGAAATCTGGTTTCAATGCACAAGAGCAAAAGACAAAAAACTGATAACAAACCCACGAGACAAACAAATTAGACAACTAATCTAAAGCCTGTGCTAGAGGTTTCTTTATAGTAGATTTTGAAAATCCTGAAAGCAGACAATGTATTCTAGATTCCGGCCCTTGGTTTTGGGAAAAATCAGGCCTATTCATGAAGCCATGGAACCCATCATTCGATCCCTCTACAGCAGTGATAACCTCAGCACCAGTTTGGGTGAGATTGCCAAGCCTACCCTTGCATCTCTGGAATCTCTCCTCGCTAAAAGCCATCGGAAATGCAATTGGGAAATTTTACTGCAGGTGCCCAGAAACAGAGGAATATGCCAGAACCACCTACGCACGCATCTGTGTGGAAATGGATTTCAGCGCCGGATTCCCAGCTGAAATAAACCTAACAAGTAAAGACTATGTGTGGAATCAGAAGCTTGATTATGAAAGTGTCCTCTTCAGATGTTGATCGTGCTTTGAGACGGGGCATCTAGCCAAAAATTGCCCAAAAGCCTCTGAGAAAAATTTTGCTAGAAAAAACCACCACAGATCTACATGGTGGGAAGGAGCACAAAAAGAACACTACACTGTCATCAAAGAAGAATATTCTAGAGAAAACTCTGAGTCACAAGAAATCAAGGAAGAAGGAAACAACTCTCAAAGCAAGCAAGGAGAAAGCCCGCCCCAACAAATCAACAGTTATGAGGATTTGAATACCGTAGAAAATAAATCTTCATTTAACAGCAAAGCAGATCTCCTAAACCAAACTTCTCCGACTATAGATCGCGAAGCTAAGACACCAATGTCCCAAGAACCAGAAGAGATGAAGGAGATGCAAGACAAAGGAAGTTGGAAGACCGTAGAGAAAAGAAAGAAAGCTACAACACCAATCTCGCCAAGAAAGACGAGGAGCCAGACAAGTAAAAATTAAGAAAATTGTAGGTCCGATAGACCAATTTGGTCTCAGTGGACGTTAACCATCATCATCATCATCATCAAGAAAAGGAATTCATATTGACAAAAGTGCACAAATATAAATCCAATAACATAATTTTTCTATCAAAAGAAATGAAATTTGTATTAAAAATAATAGTATTGAAAACACATTGATTAAAATCGATCTCCTGCCCAATTCTTTGAATCTCTTATAATCTCCTTCAAAGCATAAACGTTGCTGCTAAAAGAAAGAGTTGCAATAGTGCAAACTTTGCCTCTCATACACAGTTCAAAATGGAAAAAGTCAAATCCCAATAATTCTCAAATATGAGATTGATCCTATCTACCTACAACATGAAACTCCTATTACAATAATGCTTTTAAGAATTCTAGAATTGCAAAGAAGAGATTTTTTTCTCCATTCTACAGACTACTATTTATAATTACAAAAATTATTTCCAAATAAGAGAGTTGTTGAAGAATAATTCTGCCCCAACAATTTTCATTGGTCCAAATTCTTTTTCCTCTATTGTTAAAGAAATTCCATTGATTGAAATATTCTCTTCCTCATATCTTCAACAGTTCCCCTGCCAAAACCAATCAAAATTTAATTAAAATGGAAATTAAAATAAAAAATACCAAATCTGGAAAACAAACATCTCCAATGAAATTTTAATTAAATAAATAAATAAAAGAAAATATGAGTTTTCCATTGATCTTTGAAAATATATTATTGGTCTAAGAGAACATATTCGAATGGATCTACACTCAGTAGAGACTATGAGCAAATGAAAATGCAAAAAATTAAACTCCGAAAATTAATTTTATTTACAAATTCGGAACTTGATTTTATGCTAAATTTTAGAATCATTAAATGACCGAATATGGTTATGCAATCACTTAAAAATATTCTCCATGATTTTATCTATCAAACGAGTTATCATAGGCCTCATTTGGTCAAATAGAACTCAACTTATGAGCTTCCAAAGTTGAAGTGTCAAAATTGCTAGAATTCTGGCAAAACCACTGCATATGCTAAAAATAGGAAATTTTAATTAAAAATTATAATCCTATTTAACTGCAGAATTATTAATTAATCATAATTATGAAATTATTTAATTATATAAAAATTAATTTAATTATAAATTAATAAAAATTAATTTATTAATTATTACCAATTATAAAAATTAAACTAATTAATTAACAAAAATAATATTAAAATATGGTGGGACATGTGGCAAGTGGCTATTGGTCTGTGATTATGGACCCAAGTGGCTTTTGGTCCCAAAGAATGGGCCATTAAGTGGATTTTGAGCTCATATATGAGCCATACACAAAATAAGTGGAGGCCTTATTAAAAATTGAGAGGAGGTGGAGGCTTTTACGGAGGGAGGCATAAGGTGACCTACGTTAAAAATAAAATAATCGTCGTATAAAATATCAAATATCGGGAGTTCTTAAAAATAATTACTTTGACACAACATAAAAATGTCGATGTCCGATATTCTGATATCAAAATTTTTAAATATTGGGAAAAAAAATAAAATAATAATAATAATAAATAAATAAATAAATAAAAATAAAAAATAAAAAATTAATATGGGGACTTTTTCAAATATCGGGAAAATTTTATCGAGAGTTTTCTATCGGGTGCTTTTATATTAGTTTTTTTTATCGGGAGTTTTCTATCGGGTATTTTTTATATCGGGTTTTTATTCAAGAGAGGAGGTGAGGTGAAGTGGGGCCCACTTGGAGTAGGACTCATCCATTATAAACTACAACCACTTGGTAATTAAAAATCCGACAAAATGAACTACAACCACTTTGCGATTTTGAGATTTCAGGTCTTGTAATTTCTTTTAAAATTGGGAATTGGAATAAATTACCGAGATCTCGAAAACACATAATTTTAATTGTTCTACAATTTGGCTGGTCAATTTTGTAGGACCGTTAGTGAAAAATGAAATAATTAGTAAAAATTAACTAGAAATTAATATTTACAATCAATTACTAATTTATGTACAAAAATTAAAATAATATACATTTTGTACATTTTTTTACCGAGATGGTAACAAGTATCGAACTTCGGATGAGCACCATTTGTAAACTATGTAACCAAATGAGATGAAACAAGTACCGATGGAAAGCTAGAAAAAAGTCGAACTCAATAAAGCAATCAAAATAGATATCCAACGAAAATGAAAAATGGAAAAATTGTAAGACACTTAACCAAAACAAAATATTAAAAAGGTGATTTAGCTAAAATTTTATGGAAAGCATCCCCATTATTTGAAATAAATAAGTCAAAAATGGGGGCGTTGAGTTTTCACTACAACAAATGCCTTTCTCAACTTCTTGAGATTCCTTAGTCTTCTTTCAATAGATCTTCAACCTACCTTTTTCTTTCTTCTTCACCTTAGTTCTGATACCATGTTAGAAAATCAGAAAGGTAGAAAGATTTTCTTATACTTGATAATTACTTGTGATATTATTATGTTCTTATTATCTTTCTTACATTCTTATTTTATCTTAATTCATCAAGAAATTACCAAAGCAATAGAACGAAGATCAAGGACACCAGATGTAGGCGGACAGCCAGAGAAAAACCTCAATCTTGGGGAAAACCCAATCAAAAACTCTTCCTTCAATAGTTTTCGTCAGATAATCCAAGACTCTTGACTTAGACACATATTTCCTCCAAACCAAGTCAACCCTTTCCTTTTTCTGCAGATGATCACTTTCGAGTATTGTCTTTGACCTAGATGCAGTGGTAGCAACATCAACACTTCGATGCAATAGTATATTCGACCTAGCAAGTTTGATATTATTGCAAAAAATTCGACCTAGAAGCACTTAGCTCTTTGACCTTGAAGATGCACTTTTACCTTGAAGTAGCACTTCTACCTTGATGTCATACTTCGACCTTGATGTTGTACTTTGACCTTGATGTCATACTTCGACCTTGATGTCGTAACGGAACTTCTTGATGTCGTAACAGAACTTTGACCCCAATGTCATAGCCCATAAAATCACACGTCTAAGAGAGAGAAATAACCCAAAACCTTTGATCCTGTAATTCTCCTTCTTCCACTATAACTTCACACCTTTTCACGACTTCTTCGAGGAGATTGAACTTGTGTGAGTGATTGTGCTCCAAATGAATCGAACTGCTTCAATATATATGCTTCTGGTGAGGTAAAATTACCCTTCTTGAGGGCGACTTGGTGTGGAGGTGACAAAATTCATTTTTGACTCAAAAATATTTTTTTTACATGATTCAAAAGCCCAAGAAGGGTCTTATTAAATGTACAATGACTCTAATGACTCAGCATAAATCCTAGAAGTCCTCAATGGGGACTTTGACCTAAAACATGATGACCCAAACATGAAACTGATGTTTTAATAAGTCATAATAATAATAATAATAATAAATTCATTCTTTTTCATAAGTACATTACATAATGACTCAAATACATTTATGAAGACCGAACCTAGTTACATTATTCAACAAGATCCAATGGACCAACAATTTATGGTGCATGATAAAAACTTGACCTTGGAGGTTGTGGAAATATACTTACTAATTGGATTATCAAAGTGAGGAGCCTCGTTACTAGTGGTAAAAGGTAATTGTATAGGTGAATAAAGTGTTTATAATTACGTGGTTTGATAATGTGGGCCAAGGACACATAAAGTAAGTAGCAAATTGTTGATCAAAGAAGTGATTGATATCAGTATTCCTACCATTATATTCACCATAACCTAGGTAGGAGGATCAATGGGGCCTCATTTGGCTTTTAGAGCACTGATGGACATTATTGTCAGATATCTAGACACACTATTTTTTAACTAGTGTGAAGGATTGCTAGCCAAAATGAAGGAACAATTGATGAAATGTAGGATTGGTAAAAATTATAAATTTGGGTATAGAATAACTATTGTGTCCTTAAAGAGAGTGCCACTCATGTATTTGAGAGTGACCATGCCATTCCCAGGGCCCTTTGATCCATGCATGTTGCAATGGGTAGAGTTGATGGGAAGGTTGGAGGGCGGCTATTAAGTATGATGTTTCAATTTAGATTTCTTCTCATTGTTTGATGAACAATATAATGTGATTGATAACTATTCCTATACAAGAACTAGCTTTCGAGATGATTTTGACTTAGACTTGCCCCCGAGCACACAATAAAGTATCATAGGTAAGAAAATTTAAGTCATTTTATAAACATTTTGAATGTTTTCAAGATTTTTGGTATATATGATCTTTTTGTTGTTTTGTGGGTATGAAGTTACTAAAATTGTGGTTTTATGAACATATATGTGGCACTAACTAGACCCCTTGGATAGTTAACATTCCATCATAGGGTAGTAACACCAACTAGAGAAGAGCGAGAAGCTTCTAAGAAAGATTAGGAAGGAAAGGAGCATGATGAGTTGCATGAGTTCATGTACAATGTTTAAGGGTTTACCATAGGGTTTTATCCCTTAGTTATTGATTCCATTCCTCCACATTTTAAATGTCATAGCATGTGTTTGTAGTCCTCCCATTGTAGAGGCCTCCTACAATGTGATAAATTCCAATCTAAGACATAATTAGTGAATGAATCAACCAATGTATTAGAGTATTGTGAAATGTGCACATATTCAATTCTATCAAAATAACGTTCCAAGATACATACCCTCAAATAAATATCAAGTAATGTAGGTTTCCTTACAAAATATATGCGATTTAGCTGAGACTACAAGTTGGGAGTTGAGTTTGATAAGAAAGTAACATATACCAAGGGAAATATCCTCATATAAGAGCTCAAAAATGACATTATACTTGGCCACATTATTGGTTGTATCTTTGAGACAATTACCCTTGGAACTCACCAACTCATCACTGGGTGAAAAGAGAACCCAAGCATTGAAAACAATGTTTTGAGTACTATGGATGATGCCTTCTACAAAGCCTACGTAGATCAACGACATACTTGACATATCATCTATAAGTGAATGACCAAAACAATGACACACTAAAAAACAAAAGGGGAAACACACCACACTCAAACATGTATACAATATACAAAAGCACCATGCAATGATGCGATTACAAATATTACCTTTTCACATAGATTCCATTGTGAGGCTTCAACAAATGGTTACCATAATAATCCACTAACTTGTAGGCCCCTCATTTCAGAACATGTTTGAAAACATAAGGTCCATGCTAAGAGGTTCTAATTTTTCTACACCTAAATAGTCATGGTCCTGGTCATAAAATATAGCCTGGTCATTTTTCGTCAATGACAAACCAATTTGTCATATTGGTATTTGGGATGCTTTTTATGAGTTTCATTAGCTATTGTAGCATAATGATATTGTTCGTAAAGGTGGGAAAAATATAGGAGATGCTCTTCCTTAGTAGAAGTGTTTTGAAATACTTCCACATTTAGTTTCAAAGATGAAATTTTTCATTCAATCAGTAACACAGCCTTCACCCCATAAACCAACTATAAAGGAGTAAAGATTGTAACACTTTTGAATGAGGTTTGATAGACACATAACATAGAAAATAGCATAAGAATCCAATTTGATTTATGATTCCCTACCATTCATTGAATCATGGTTTTCTGGATGTGGTTGATTGCTTCTATTTTCCTGTTAGCCTGGGGATAATAGGTTGTTTATTTCTCATGCCAAAAACCCAGCTTGGAAGCTAGTTCCATCATCATATTATTCTGAAAATGAGAACCATTATCTATTACGATCATTTGGGTGTACCAAACTTAGCAATGATGTGGTTAAACACGAATATTTCTATAGTGGTGCCATCATTAGAGAATGTAGGCATAGCCTCGACCCACTTAGTAAAGTATTCCACAACAACGTTGATGTAGTCATGTCCATTGGTTGAGGTTGGATTACACTACATGAAATCAATTCCCCATTTAGAAGAGGGTTTGAAGACAACCACACAATAAAGTGGAGCAAGTGAGCACATATTTTCTTTGTAAAATTTGACAAGGGTGGCACTTTTAAACCACCATAATACAATCTTTAAAGATCGAAGGCCAAAAGTAACCAATACGTAAGATTTTTTGGGCAGTGGTAAACCTAGAGAGATGACCACCACATGGTCTAGCATGGAAGTCATTCAAGATACGTTCAACCTCATCATGACTAAGGAAAATATGCAACACCCAATCAACTCCATGGTGATAAGGGTATCATCAATAATAGCATAATTCTTAGTCTAATGACATATACATCAACGCTCGTCGCAAGATAATTAAGACCAAAATCATTGAGTTTGGAAATATAGCAAGAGATCCCCATACCATGGACCAAAAGATATAATAAGGGATAATGACTCATCTAGAAATGAATCATCAACCATCTAGATAACAAGGCTTTCTTAAAAGCTTCAAAATATATTTGTGCTTGATCATCCCATACAAAAGGTAAAACTCTTTTAATTAACTGCATGAACCCTTTCATTATCTCAACATAATTGGAAATGAATCAAAACAAAAAAAATTCCTTCCCTTACAAATGCTAAAGTTGGAAAAGAGTACGAGGAGGAGGTAGATTAATGACTGCTTCAACCTTTAAAGGATCAACTTGGATCCTGTCCTTGAACATGATGAAACCCAATAACCTCCCGAACATGACATAAAAGTCACACTTATGCGGGTTTGAATGAAACTTGTAGAAGTAGCATTGTAAAAATATTTCTCCTAAATGGGCAGGATGGTCCTCACATTGGAGGGATTGAGTAGTAAGATCAGCCAACTAGGCCTTGATGATGAGTTTGATATCATGAAAAGCATAGGACATGGAATGATGGAAAGTGCCACTAACATTTTTAATACCAAAGGGAAACTTCATATAAGTGAATGTTCCTTAAGGCCATATGAGAGAAGTATTATGTTGATCTTCTAGTTTGATCTATATTCGACCATAGCTAGAAAATATATCCATAAAGGGAAAGATAGTTCTTCCAACACAAGCATGGAGAATTTGATCAATGACATGGGTTGGATAATTATTAATTATACTTTAGAGCTTCCAAAATTAGCTCATTATATTTAACACAAACCTAAATTGTCCCCTAATTCTTAGCAATTGGAAAAGGATTAGAGACTTATTCTATCAAGGGTACCAGATAGATAAAAACAAAAATCATAAGTTTTAGAAATTCTTCCTTAATAGAAGCTGACTTACGAGGGTTCATTAGCATAAACCTTTTCCAAACTAGCTTGGTTCCATGATACGTATTGATTTCATGTTTGACAATCTGACGGTAAATTCCCGACATTTATTCATAACCAAATAAATATATCATGGAATTTCTTGAAAAGGTTAATGCAAATTTCAATTTCCTGAGGAGTATAATCCAAACTGATCCGTAATTTGTTCCATAACACCTTGTTTCTAGCAATATTGATGGGTATAGTTTCCAAAATTTTCACCAAATTCCCCTTCAAGAAAACACCATGTAACATGATGGGGGTTTGGGATCACAAAATAGAGCGAGATGAAGCTAAGGTTTTGGGTGACTCATCGAACAATTCTACCCGAGGAAGAAACAACGAAGAATGGTGAATTTCCTCCCAAGGGCAATCAGTAATAGATACAACTTCCATAATAGCCTCATTAGTAGGAATATAGACATCAAGGAAGTCATGAGCACGTGGATGGTTGACAACCCACATGGGGAAAGGATATACATCGAACTCCTAAAAATGGGATTCACTTGACTTAGGGATATTTGATGCCAACTAGATTCTTAGATAAGCAATCTAAATTGAACTTAGTAGCATTTTATCACCATACACATCTACATTTTAATGACATGGAACCACCTAAGGGTCAACAGATTGATGGCATCCACTAGTGATGAAGAGTTCATATGCATAGGAGCAACAATAATAAAAGGAATATCACACTGCGACATTGGAAAAATGCCCATCAATTATGAGTTTTTGAAAAAAACTTGCATTAACATTCACATATATTATATGGTTATCACTCAAAAATGGCACTAAAATGCTTAATCAATAGTGACGATATCTCCTTCATGGAGAAAGTGAAGAATGAAAAATAAGGATGACATGATAATAGTCATAGTGTAAACTCGACTACATCCAAGGAGTAGATTATACTCATGTAGGGTGTCAAAAACTTGCACGTCAATGGAAACATTTTTTCCCCCTAGCTTGATGGAAAATGCAGGGAGAAATCCCTTAGGTAACTATGGTTATCAAAGGCCTAGAGTGTCATAAGTGACTGAATGAGTGCTAGAAAACTAAGATATTTCCAACATGATGAGGCCATGATAGAGTTGGAGGATCCTTCATCCACGAGGGTTTAGTAAATATTGATGTTAAAGATACATACCAATATTTGAAAAGCGACTTGATGGGATAATTGTTTCCTACTTTCATAAATGTCAACCTAACCAATTTAGACGCTAAGGGATGAACCCCTTCAATACTAGTCAACAAGGCTCTTTGTTTCATAGGTAAACTCTGCAAAACCTCCAAAGAATACATGGATGGCACATGGTGCTCGGGCTAAATCCTCAACAATATTGTAATTTTGGGTATTCCTAAAATTAGCATTTTGTATCAACCGATGGATAACAACTTTATTTGGATGTATTGCTATCTCAAATGAATTGTCTATCCTAAGAGGTCCATTAGATTGAGTGGGTATGATTAGGGAATTAGAAAAAGAACTATTCTTAGGAGTATCATAGTTTTTCACTCACATAGAAAAGTTCACTACGACATTGCACATAAGGATATGCGATGGGCCTCTATGAAATTTTGATCCTCCCATGCCCTGAGGTGGAGAAGGAGGAGTTTCAATCATTTGTTGTTTTGGTTGAGTAGAGAATGGATGTGTCAAAATATCAAGTTGTTTCTCATCAATTGGTTGCACTAGGAAGAGATGAACCTCATCCATCTATGGGTAGTCACGAATTCGATGGTCACCTTGAAAAATTTTACAAGGAAACTTGAACTTATGTCTTCATTCATTCATGCCCCCACTCATATTTGGTTAGGTTTGTCATGTTTCTTAAGCATTATTAGAAGGATTTTTTGCATGTTTTTATTATTTTTATTGCTAGGTTGCTGAGAATCCTTGGATTACATGGAATGCACCATATGAATCTCAGTGATTTTCTCAAGAGACTTTGCTTATTGAGAAACATGCACAGTTGTAGGAGATTGCAATGTAATATTCAATTTTTCTAGTTGAGCATCTAATTGGATCACAACACCATTGGAGATGGAACCAATCACACCACCAAAATGTGGTCTTGGTTTTTGGCATTGTGGGATGATTGATGGTTGAGGATCATTAGGAATGATATCATATAGGGTATCCAACTGAAAATAGATGAAGTCAAGATGTTGCGTGTGCACAATGTATTTCTCCTTTGTGGCCATCCTAACCATAGCGTTAACATAGAAATTTGAGGTAGTAAGGATTGGGTGAACCATTCTTTTAGTAACAGATTGATAATATTCATTTTAATCAACTGCTTACATCACCTCCACTCATGAATATGATCAAATATGTGGTTGGAAGTATCCTGCTTAAAGTAGATAGGAAATTGATTCCAATCCCTTACTATGAAAGTAACTAGAAATGGTTCAAAAGCGTTTGCACTAAGGAAGCATACTCATGGTAGGATTTCTTATCAAGTTCGATATTGCAATTAACGACATCTCGAGTTAGGATTCATTGGAAGAGGCACAACCTACTGCTACCATCCACCAAATAATTTTATGAACCCATCGATGGTAGGTGGCGATGTGTGTGGTTGGGTTCTCTATTGTTTTACTATCAAATTTTGGTATATTGGAGGGTAGCTTTATGGGAATTAGTGGCCACCGTGGGTCATGGAATATAGGGTCATTTGTAATTTTTTCCAAATTTGGAAAATCAAGTGATGTTAGAAATGGAATTTGGTCTTGGTTAAATGGGTATGAAGGAAAACATGGAACCCCAAACAAACCTTGAAGTCCCCCATAGTGTAGTTTCTTGAAGAAGGAAAGTAACCAAAAGGATTATTAGGCTGAGAGTCTTGAAACCCTAAACCAATCATAGTATAAAAATGATTATTTCTAATAGGGAAAAAGAAGCTCACAAAAGTATGGCTACTAATTAGATTATATCTGGTACTAGAAGGATGACCTCCTAATAGGAAAGCACTACCATAAGTAGGAACAACTCATGGAAAACATGGTACAAATTTAAAATTTTGCCTAGATAATTTAGCCCTTCCAAAGAAATTTGGGCCTTTGACAAAAGGCATTCCCCCTGATGCAGAACTACCCCAAAGATTATGCGATCCTCCAAAAACATTACTACCCCCGTAATAACTAGGAATATGAATAGACCCCCCTGGAATATTCCATATAGCCTATTTTTTTCTAGACTAGAGATAACGACCATAGGGATAAAATATCTAGGTTGGAACCATACAATTCCCATAGGTTGGATCTGTCTTGACGATACACCAAACACAAATTTGGTAGGAGGCAAGGACATTGAAAAACTAGATAAACTACTAGGGGTTGCAAAATCAATTGGTGATAAGCCCTAAAGTGAGAAAGGAAGCACGATCAAAGTAGGAGGAGAAAACCCTATCACAATTATCAAAGGTAACAAGGAAATCATAGAAGAAATATGAGATTTATATGATGAAGAAGGTACCATCTCTACCATGGTTGAAGCACCACTCTCACCAACCATGTGATGAGGATACAAAGAGAAAGGTCATTAGGCAAATTTTGAGGTCTAAAATGGGCCTCGTAAAAAAAATGTACAACCAAAATAAACTTTATAAGAACCAATGGGATTTAAGATGATGATGTCAACCATGGGGGATGATTCACCATTTTTGGAGTAAAAAAGTAAAAATATTAAAAAATAATAAAATAATAAAACTACTTTTTCAACTCGTATTTTCAACTTATCTCCCTAAGGTTTTACTTAAATTTCGAGAGGGAGTACTCGTTGGATGAAAAATTCAAAGGTTTATCACACCTAATCACATTAAAAAGATTTAGAACTCCCTTTAAATTTCTAGAGGGAGTACTCGTTGGATGAAAAATTCAAAGGTTTATCACACCTAAATCACATTAAAAGTAAAAAGATTAAAAAATAATAAAATAATAAAACTACTTTTTCAACTCGTATTTTCAACTTATCTCCCTAAGGTTTTACTTAAATTTCGAGAGGAAGTACTCGTTGGATGAAAAATTCAAAGGCTAAATCACACCAAGCATTGCATCAGTCGAAGGTTCGGTAGCAATAACCCATCCTTTTCATAACTAATGAGAACAAATCCGAGGTCTGGGAGCTAGGTAGCAGATGCTGGGGCTCACTACAGCCTGAGATCGTCCTTGATGAATATAAATGAAACAGCAAGTAAAGGAAATAACGATGAAATAGAACAGCACATCAGCCAAGGGTTTGGTGGCAATAACCTATCCCTTTCATAACTGATGGGAGCAGATCAGAGGTCTGGGAGCCAAATAGCAGAAGCTGACACTCACTACAGCCTGAGTCTGTCCTTAAGAAATGGCAAGTAAATGAAACAACAAATCAGCAATCTTGAAATAGACCAGCAATTGAAATGGAATAGCAATGCTAAAATACTAGAATTAAACAGCAATCTTAAATGGAACTGAACAACAAAACTAAGTAATTAGAAAGACACAGCAACTATAAATGTAATTGAATCAGCAACCTATCAGCATGAACATTAATCACAGTTATTGAAGCAACAACAATCGTAGTTGTAATTGAATAGTAACTTAATTGAACAACCATTGCAATTATAAATGAGCAGCAATTAAATGAACCATAGTCTTAATTAGATAGCGCAACATTAGATCAGAATTATCAGCAGGACATTTCAAGTTATAATTAATAATTCTATCACTGACACAATCCAATTATGATTTCAACGAAATGTTCACAAACAAAATATTACTGAACAAACAATTTAAAGAAATGAAAAGGAAATCAAACCATCACACGAAAGCAATTGTAAAGATATGGTACACAGCAGCAGCGTACTCCACCAGAGGCTGGGCCCTTAGCCGCCAGCGGATGCTGCTGGGTTACTTCAGAATGAGAAGAATGAACAGCAACTCCCAAATCATTTATTAATCAGCCAATTGTGGAATCATTACAACAACAAAAGCTTGATAATTACAGCATGCAACAATCCCTATCCTATCATGAATAATCCACCATCATTCTTCATTATTTTTCCATCATTTTTCATCTCCCCAAATCATCCCATAAATCCCCATCTCTGATCTATATTTTCATTTAAATAGAGAGAGATCAGAGAGAAGTTACAATAAGGATAAGTACAACATGATTCCTATTACAAAATTGGTTTGCTTCTAACCATTTGATCAACAAGAACAAGGCGAATTTGGCTTTGCAGCTGAGATTTGGAGGACGGCCGCAACAATAAATCTGAGAAAATCGTGCTCAAAGAACCCTACGTTTCTCTCAGTACAAGCCGAATTTGGGCAAACCGTTTTTTGTTAAAGTTAATTGGGTCCGTTCTGGACAAAACCCATGTTCCGGATTTTCCAGATTCTGCTTCATTTGCTCAGAATCTCAACCGCAAAACCGTCACTTCTTATTCCAGCAAATTTCTGAGTTGGCACTTTTAATGATCAAATCTTCAATCTGAAAATTATCTTGGAGGCTAAAAATGGTGAATAATGTTACAACTGATTTATTAAAACTATCATTGATAAAATCATGCATAATAATCAATTTATTAGAAATAAAGGAGAATAAATAGTATTCATCCATAAGAGCATAAATCATTTATAAAATGGATTTAAATGATAAATTATAACATATGATATAATAGAGAAGAGTAAAAATGGATGAAATAAGTGTTACAAAGTGGTCGTATTCATGGCCCAACACATACTACACGAAAAATGAGAAATACATGAAAAAATGTGATTGCAATCACATTTTTCATGTATTTCTCTTTTTTCATGTAGCAGGGTCCATCAAAAGTATGCAACATGAGTACTTCTTGGATGAGGAATCAAATTATGCATCCAACGAGTGTTTCCGCTCAAAATTTGAGTAAACCCATAGGGAGATAAGTTGAAAATACGAGATGAAAAAAATAGTTTTTTCTTTTTTCCCTCTAAAATTTGATGATGTAATCTAATCTTATTTTATTATTTCCGCTATTATTTTATAATTTCCATAGGAGGCCCATTTTAGACCTCAAAACTCCCCTAATGTTGAGTAAAGTCCACACTCACTTGGACAAGTATGGATCCAACAGGATCCATCAAGAGTGGGTTAACATGTGGTGGTGTAATTTCATCTACCACTTTAAGAATGACTTGGTCTTCACCCCCCACCCCCTCTGAACCAAAAATCACTCTCTTATTCTCAGTCTAATCAAAGTCCTCCAAACGGTGGAGTTATCTGACGTCTCTATGGTGGTGGACCATCCTTTTGAAGAGGAATATTTTGCAATCTTTAATATTAGTGAATGATTGGGCCAACCATGGTTAATATATGGATTTAATTAATTAATTAAGACATCCCTATGGCTAATTAGACTTGGACCAAACATCACACGTGATAAAAATTCTTGAGAGATACAAGAAATCCACCTAAAATGGTACCTCCTAAAAGCCAAGATATTTGAGGTGATGAAATCCCCAAGGACCTTGGACTGATGAAGGTTGAAAGTAGTTCCTCCAACCTCCCTATAACAACCTTTACCAACCCAAGTGACCTTCATGGTGCTGAGTGTCAACCCCCCAGGAGCACTGATATGGTGATTGATGCTCACCTCAGGTCACTGTGGAGACTTCCTACCCATAGTCACCTAGGTAAGAGCCCTAAATATAAGCCACTAAGGTCAACGCCTCAATAATATATACCCAGTGGGATACATGTGATTAGGACCATATGAATAGGCAAGGTAATTGTTGGGAATACTAAGAGGGACGATGAATCAATATTTCATTATTTTTAACTATTTTCAAAACATTTGATGCACACAAATCATGAAACATGGATATTTACATAAGAAACACTTATAATTTTTTTCTTTGTAAATATTTTCTAAACTTCCTTGTACAAAGTAATCACAAACTTAAAATTTTAGTAGGCACAAATCTACAAGAAATTTCATTCCCCTAGTTGAGCACCAACTCAGCAAATGTAGGCACCAACCTATAGGATATACCAATCCCCCCCAACTAAGCACCAACTAAAAAAAATGTAGGCACCAACCTATGTCTTTAAGTTGTTCCTTGAATCTATAATCAATATCTTCTGGTCCTCAATAAATTATTTAGTGAGTTATCATCTAACTATGCAACCTTGAGGTTTGTGCCTTCAAGATTGATCTCAACTACTTGGCCTATACACCTTAACTCCCCTCTCTTCAACTAAGCTTCTTGAATTGGCTCTTTAGACGTGATCTCATACATATTACTTCTTTGTATTTCATCAAAAATAGGTTTTCCCATATGGCACTTCAACTTTCTCAACTCTTGTTGTTCACTATTAAATTTTCACTACTTAGGCTTATTATATGTTCAAACAGATGTTTTGCCCACTTGACAACTTGTACTCATCATTATAGAATTATTTTTGCTACATATGGATTTTCAACACATTTAGAACCAAATCAAGCCTTTAAAACCTTGAAGTTATGTTTCTAGTGGCCTATCAAGCTTTGTACTAAACACTCACCTTATTCATCCCACAAGCCTACCACAAAAATAGTCCATGGTATCCCTATTCTTACTATACCTCTATCCACAATAGGGTTTGTTCCTATCATCACCTTAACATTGCAACTACTTCAACTAACAACTCCCTTAAATGATCTCGTGCTACTTCTATGGTCATGTGCGTTGGGCTCACCGAATTGTCCCATTTTTCACCATTCTAAACACCCATTCTCATTACTTTACCATATTTATTTGTCCATCTATTACCCATATTGTTTTGTTTCTTTTTGAAAGTGTCACATTAAAATTACAAATATTAAAGTAGATAATTATCATTATTTTCTTTTATTTTTTACGAATTTGAAAGGATTATTGTTGTTTTTGTTGATGATGGTTTTCCTTGTGTTGTTACAGTGGTTCCTATGCAATAACAGTAGCAACCTCCATGGTTGGGATATTTACATTACTCCAAAAGGAATTTTGGAATATGGATTTTACTTCTAGGGATGTTGACATGGATTTTTATTTCCTAACTCATTCCCAGATCAGAAATGTTAGGTTCCAACTCATGATCTATAATTCAGACAACTCAAGCAGGCAGAAGCAAATGACTAAATTTAGACACGATTTGTACACAAAGAATATGAATCTAGAAAATTCACGACATGGGTTTTTCCCATAACATCCCCAATTAGGCGACTCATAAATAGTTTCTCTACAAATTCATGGTTTGGGAGCTACAAGTGGTTCTTTCAATCATATATATTTTTTGTTGCAGTTGTTGACAGATTACGTCCCAAATAGAGAAATCAGTTAGAAAATGCAACAACTCTAACCTATTCTCATATGATTCTATGAAAAAAAAATGTTTTAATAAGATATTGATTTGTTTTCGAACTATGATCTCCCAAAAACAAATAGAGTCAATATTTTGTAATCTTTCCATAATTGTGGCAACCCAAATTTGGGGGAATTGTTCCAATTTGTCCCCTTTTGTCTTTGTATAAAATGTATGGGTAGAGAACAGGTTTAGGGGAGATAAAAGAGGTAAATAAGTTAACTTAGGAGGGGGATACATCATTCTTGGACTATACATCTTGTAACTTCATTTCCATATATAATGCAATCTCTACAAGTTCATGGCTTATCTTTGAGTTGCTAGTTTCATTGAGAAATCAATGCTAGTAGTATTAGGGTTTGATTTTTATTTCTTGATAATTACTTGTGAATTATGTTGCCTTCTTTTAGTTCTTTATTATATTATCCTTCATCAAGCAATTACTATATTATGTATGTACGAAGATCATAAGAACAAGAGACACAAGATGTAGGCACTGAGCTAGGGCAAAACCCCTATCTAGGAAAAACTGGGTCAAAATTCTTCCTTCAGTAGTTAAGACGAGATAATCCAAGACTCTTCGACCTAGACATAGACTTCCTCCAATCACCAAGTCAACGCTTCCTTCCAGCAACTTTGATCTAGATCTTTGACCCTGCAACAATATAATTTTTACCTATCCAACAACAGAACTTCGACCTATGCAACAAAAAAACTTCAACCCAGCAAATCCATAACTTCGACCTCCCCAACAATAGATATTTGACCCCAGCAATAGCCCAGTGACTTCATACAAAAGAGAGAGAGATAGATAGCCCAAAACTTCAACTTGTTCTTCTTCTGTAATTATTCCTTTTTCTCCTTTAACTGTGCACTTTTCTACACTTCCTTCTTGTGTATCAAACTTGTTGAGTTGGTGAGAAAATAGATCGAACTGCACTTGTATATATAGACTCTTCTATGGGTCAAATTGTCCTCTTGTAGGCCGACTTCATCAGGCAAAGGCCGACTTGGTGTGGAGATGACAAATTACATATTTGACTCAATAGTAATTATTTTTACATGATTCAAAAGCCCAAGAAGGTTCTCATTAAATGGATAATGACTCTAATGACTTAATATAAAACCAAGAAGTCCTCAATGGGGACTTTTACCTATAATATGATGACCTAAGAATGAAACCCATGCTTTAATAAGTCATTGTAATAATAATATATTTTTTTCTTTTTCATTATTTGATAAATACATTTCAAAATGAATCAAATATAAATATGAAGACTGAACGTTACATTATTCAACACTCCCTCTTAACAAGGGAGGTATTCATAATTTACACACACACACACACATATATATATATAATTACATGGAAGATCTAAAAACACAAGAACTATGAAGATTTTAGGCACATACAGTACCACAGACTAGATTCCTGACTAGGGAAATCTATCTGGGTGGGACTAAGATGGACTAAATATTTCATCCTCTCTAGGTACCATCAGGCTTACTTGCTAACCATCAACCCAGGAAACTAGATGCGTAATGCAAGGTCAAATCTCTATGACCAATGCCACCCTCCCTACTTCGGGAACTAGACATCAACACATAGGCCGACCAGATGTCCTCCTAGGCATTTTTATTATGGAATATGCCTCCTCAAATATCTTCCAAACATTTATCATCAACAAGATTAGTGATATCAACAAAACCAAGCATGCCTCTAAGATATTCAAACTTCTTATTATGAAGAGACTTTGTTAACACATCGGCTACATGATCGTCGGTTGGGACATATTGTAGCTTCACGATCCCATCCTGTACTAAAATTCTAATGTAGTGGTACTTATTGTTGATATGCTTTGTCCTTGCATGGAACACGAGATCTTCAGACATCTTAATGCTGCTTTGATTATCATAGTTTATCACAGTATTTCTTAGAGGCTTCTCAAACAAATCTGCCAGAAGTTTCCTGCTATAGGATAAAATGCACGGTGTATGGAGAATGTAGATACCCTCAAAGGTCTTCCTGGGACCTTCGACAAACTATAAGATTATCTGCAACTGCACAAAGTTACATGCATGTTCATAGACAATAACTAACTATCAAAGCATTAGAAGTAGATTACCTCAAGTCTCCGTGTATATTTGTTTGGAGATCACAATGCAGCCAAGTGGAACTCCCTCAAAGCCGGCTCCAAATCAAGTCTTGCACATAGAAGAGACAAGCGTAATCACAACATACAATTTTGATAACTAATACATGAATATATAAAAGAACATCTAATTGCATACAACTAAGCTACTCATGCTAATAGGCATTGAACAAACAACTAAATGAATGATAGTATCAACACCACGAGTAGACAGTACAACTGTAGTTCTATATTAATGTTGGAAGAGTGATTACAACCATCTGTTGTATTAGCCTTCCTTTACCCCTCTGGCTTCTCTCTCTCTCTCCCTTCTTGCTCACTTCTTATGATATGAGTCAATGCTCAACAATCAAGTATGTTATCCTTTCAAATGCTTTGACCTCTTTCACAATATCCCTAGCTTTGCTTATATAGCAATTGAATTAGGGTTGCCAAGTTCCTCCTTGAGTTCACTAGGGCAAAAGCAATGAACTTGCCATGCTTTTCAGCTCTTTCCCATTTTCCTCCTTCTTTCGGATTAGAAATCCTCCAAATAGGTCGATTTCGGATGTTTCCTTGCTTTTCTTGAGTAATTTTAGGAACAAATATCTAGATATTTATGAGTCGGTTCGTTCCTTTGACCCTTGGAACTTCACCAAGTTTCACTAACGTTGTTCCCATACTAGCAACATGCTTTAGTAGGGTCACTAACGCACCTCCAGGCTTGGTAAAAAGCTTTAAAAAGCAGGTTGTTAGTGCACAACCAGCGTTAGTGTGGAATCAAGGCTTGTGATTGTGGTATTTGTTTCAGCTATCATGTCTTTCCCCTCTGAGTTGATGAGGAGGTCAATTTGTTGTATAACAAATGCCCCCTAAAGTATGAGATTAGAGGTTGTGACGATGGCTGAAATACTTTACTAAAATTGTAATTTTCCTTCAAAAATAGAGAGAGAGATTGGAGCTTCGGACAATACTGGAAACCTGATACAACACATATATATAAACTGCTAAAATCATGTCCTGAGTCAGGTACTCCCATGCTCAGTAGCTATGTCAGAGTGATTTTCTCCAAAGAGATATGACAAATGTTGGCCGCTGATAAGCACAATGCAGATCGAGTGTCATAATAGAATCATCCTGATAAGTTGTCTCCAAAAAACAATATGCGCAACTTGGAAGAGGAAACAAGGCTAAATGATGCAAGCCTCTACCCAAGGTCTTGATTCCCGCTTCACCAAATAACATAGATCAATACATGTGAATATATGCATTGACGTTGAACATGCACGAAATCATCTGATTACCAGTCAATAATGAAGACTGTTAACAGACGCAAGGAAGGCCACTGATAATGGTGATGGTCTCTAAGATGCACAGTACAATCTAATGAGTGTGAAAGATGTCTTTATCGTCGAACACCCGTTAGAATCGATTAACCAGGAGCCAATAATGAGAACCTCTGATCAAACACAAGGCAGACTGCCATTAATTTCTGCAAGTACCAAGGCACTGAATGTGTTTCTGGGTCGTCTTCCTAGATAAAGTGTTGAAGTCGATAGGAAGATACCTATCGAAAGGTAGGAAATAATGTGTCCTACATCAAATCGACATGAAACGGGACAAGAATGATTTTGTTTGTTGATGAATCTTTTGAGCATTTGGGTCTAAACAACAGAGGGCATGATGGAAGAATATGCTTGATGGGTTGATGGAGGAAACAAAAGGTTCACCCTTGGACAATGGAAGGCAAGACAGCAGTTTTAACCATGCAGCACTAGACTCATGAACACTACAGAGTGTTAGGATACAGAGATGCAATTACATCAGGGTATTTAGGCTAAACTCATAGGATGGTAGGATTCATATTGAGAGGCCGTCACAAGGAAGGTTTATCTGAGGGAGTGCCATGTTCAAGGGAACGACTATTGCCAAACCACACTTTCTAATACTGAATACAGTTGTACTGTCAAATTTCCCCATCTGATTAGTTTAATGAGTCCAGACGGGTAAACTCATCGATCTTTTCATATTTAAAGAGTCTGAAAAGGACCGCAAAAAGAGCGACTCTCTGCCCTATCTGATTAGTTTAATGAGTCCAGACAGGCAAACTCGTCGATTTTTTCATGTTTTAAGAGTCTAAAAAGTATCGTAAAAAGAGTGACTCTATATCTTGTCTGTGTAATTTAAAGAGTCCAGACTAGACAACTCGGTGGTCTTTTCATATTTAGAGAGTCTGAAAAGATCGTAAAGAGCAACTCCATGGTGGTCCCTTTGTCATAGTTGTTAACCAGGTGCGACAAAAGGTTAATAGTATACCCAGATCGGTTACTTTTCCATTAGTTAATCTATTGAATCCGGATAAAGAGAAACCTATGTTCAATAGATTTTGACCTCATTTTGTTACGAGTACAAGGAGATGGAATAAACTCATTTTTTCGTCCTGAATTTTAATGAGTCACACAATGACAAACTCAATTCCTTCACCAAATTTTAACGAGTCAAATGAAGAAAACTCAAGGTATCTTTTTCATTTTAGTGAGCTAGGAAAAAGAGGTAAAAGAACTGCTCATTCCTCCTTCGTAGATTTAATGAGCCCAAAAGAGGGAAAAAACTTGGGTATTTTTCGATTTAAGAGTGAGAAATGGTCCCAAAAAAGAAAGTGCTCTGGTTGCTGCCATATATTTTTAACGAGCCCGGTGAATTAAAAACTTGGGATTTTTTAGTTTAACGAGCGAGAAAAGTACCTAAAAGAATGCTCGGGTCATTGTTATAAATTTTTAACGAGCCTAAAGACAAAACTCGGGATTTTTTCAGTTTAATGAGCGAGAAAAAAGCGCCTAAAAAGAATTGCTCAAATGGTCTTTTTCAGTTTAATGAGCTAGAAAAAGAGCGAAAAATAGTTGCTCAGACCATCATTGTATATATTTAACGAGCCCAATGATGAGAGACTCAAAGATTTTTCAATATTTTGAGAGCAAGAAAAGATCCCATAAAATAATAGTGCTCTTTCGAGAATTGCATGCAGCTTTTACTGCTTTTCATTCCTGAAGGTACTTTCATCAAAAGCGGAAAAAGATATAAAAAAAGCAACAATTCCTACCATATGGGTTCATGCATGATAGAAAATCATGGAGAATGGACTACTTCCTCTTTAATGATTTCAAAAAATCATGTCTCCAAAATATAAGGAAATGTTTTGAGCTTTCACATTCACCATTTTCACTATTTGAGTTTTGTGAAAGCATTTTGGAGCTAAAGAGGAGCAGATTTTTCGTGGACCATTGCAAGAGGTCCGGGCGACAATTCAACGTGTCGTCGGTCCCATGTAGTGGCTAAAACCTTGCTCTATGCATTGCTTAACCTTTTTTAGCAGTTTTAGGGGTGGAATTTTGCATATTTGAGGTGCCATAAAGCCCTACTTGCACGCTAACGCCCTCCAGATGGCCTGTAGGAAGCATTAAACGCCCTGTACGAGCTACTCGAGGGCATTAATCCTGCCTGTGTAGCACTGGGGGTAGCATTAGAGCTGTAGGGTGCAGTTAAGAACCTCATGCAAGCATTCCTGAAGTGATTTTTGCCCCATTTTGACTGTTTGTAGGGTTATTTTGTGCAGGTTTCAGGCCATAATGACTAGCCTATGGAGAGAATGGGCCCATGATAGCCAGGAGTTGTTGATGCGAAATGATCAAGCATGCATACTTGCATTGCACCCTTGTGGTTTAATGAAGTATGAAAAGCTGGAGTTGATGAAAGGGTAGGAGGATTTATTGAGATGGATTATCCAGCGCTGGGATGAACACGAGCAAGTGTTCAAGACTGGAGATCAGGAGCTAGTTATTAACTGAGATGACATATACTTTTTAACTAGTTTGTCGTGCCATGGGGCATAGGCAAACCTTACCGGTGGTAGGCCAGATCCACGATCTACCCTAGAGCTGGTGCAATCCTACTGAATCCTTGAGAGTGGACTAGTCAGCAATAAAGTTCCCATAGAGAGGATAAGGTCCAAATCTATGCAGGAAATTTTATGGTTGATTGTGTGGTTGGTGGGGTCAAAGAGTCCCCACGTTGCGACAAAGGCCCAAATGTTTCTTGCAGTTGACTGTGTCTAGCCATAAATGTTCAACTGGTGTGAAGCAGTGCTTCGCCAGTTGAAGGCAGAGTTAATGGCATGCAAGACTCGTACCCAACACAGTTTTGGGTATGGTACTATCATAGTTTCATTCTTTCTTGAGAGGGTTCCTGTTATGCACCCAAGGATGAGCTTAGGTCCCCTTGATCTGAGGGAGCCAAGGCAGGGTCACTGGTCATCACTCAATCCTCGCACAGGAGGAGGACCAATCCGGCATTTCTTCGAGGAAGATTTCTTCCATTGGCTTCATGGCCAAATTATGATGATTGATGACTATGCTTATGAGGGCATGGACTTTACTGGCGATCCGGACTTGATGCTGCCGCCTGGGACCAACTGGGGTCCTCAAGGTGAGAATGATTTTTTACAGTACTTTTAAGTATTTTTGGACTTTTGAATGTTTATGTAATGTTTTTTATAGGTGAAATAAGAACTGACATGAAGTTTTATGCTTAACACAGATGTGGCGCCATTATGACCTACAGGCGAACCTTGACATATGCAATGAGGAGGCCAACTACCTGCTAGAGGGGGCAATGCCAACAGTCTTCGCGAGGTTCTGAGGAATCTCGAAGGCTTGACCATGGGTGTCGCACCTCTTCCTATGAGGGAGATTCCTACTCATATGCAGCGGCACACCGTCGGTGTACTTGAGCAATTTCTCGTTCCTCTTCGGAGGATAGCTAGAGCGATTTTAGCATTTCAGGAGAAATAGGCTCCTTTTAGCAGGTGTTTTGGCGTAGCCAATGAGTGCTTGTAGCTGGGCTTTTATAGCCATTTTGTACTTAAATCATCCAAGTTTTGGAATATTTTGATGTAAAAGACTAGATTTTTATCTATATATCTATACAGACATTTCTGTATTTTGATGGCGTAAATGTGTTTTTAAATGTTTTTGTAAAAACGGTTTTTTAACTCAGTAAATTTTTACTGTTCATGCATGCTTCTATAAAGAATGAGACAGGTGGCAATCTAATACATAGTTAGTTAATGAATCAACAACCGCATTAAATTCTCGAGGAATGTGTTCATATGTGATTATATCAAATTGACATTCCAAGAGTCGCACCCTTAGATAATGACTTAACAAGGTTGGATTACGAATGTGATAACGATTTGTCAATTGCATAACAACTAGCTGGGAGTCTAACCTGACCACCAGATTGGAGATGTCCCTTGATGACGCTTCTGTGAGAAGTGAAATTATGGACATGTACTCGGCAATATTGTTGGTGGCGATTATAAGAAAGACTCCCCCAAAACAAAATAGTTCTGACTCAGGTGTGTAGATGACCCAAGCCGCTGATGCAATGTGCCGTGTGTGATGACTGGCACCATCCACGTATCCTACGTATGCTAAGGGTGAGGAAGACATCTGCATTGCGAGAATAATGTATGAGACAAGTACTCCACTAAATAACAAAACAATCCAATCACACCAAAAGGGGAAGCAAAACTTATGAATACATAAAATTACAAAGCACATGCCCAGTGCAATACTAAGCATAATACTTTTTCAGATAGAGCCCATATCTGGGCTCCTTGAGCGGGACTCCTTCCCAATCCTGCAGTTCACATGCCCCCGTGGGGAGGACTTTCTTTACGACATAGGGACCTAGACATACGGGTTGAAGCATGCATGCCTCCAAGAGGTCATCTTTTGGATGATAGAGCAACACTAGGTCGCCCTCTTGGTAAGAACAAAGCTCAACCCCTTTCGCAAATTGGTATTGTACCCAACGCTTGTGAGCCTCAAGTGTCAAGTTGGCATCTCAACGGGTTTTATCCAATTGTTTAAGGTATAGTAAGCGTTCTTCTTCGGTAGTAGTGCTGGGCAAGGGTTCAATGACTATTTCCAGGGAAGGGATCTGACACTCAATGGGTTTTTCATCGTCGTAAAGTTGGATCTCATGCATGAAAATAGAAGGATTAATTCCGGGCATTTCCTCATGAGACCCACTGAATACATCGTGGGATTCCTTAAATAGGCAGGTGGAGCTCACAATTTCCTTAAGATTGCAATCGGCTCCAATCTGGATGTTCTCCACGATGCCTGTCTTGACAAAAGTATCGATGGGCAATGATTTGGAAGTGTCGCCCATGTTTCCTTTCGCATTCAAAGTTTGGATGGTCATATAGGGTGAGGAAATGATTTATGGTATGTCAAGGGACAGGATTTGAAGAGGCATCATGTCCGAATCAGACATCGAAACATGATGGTGCCAATCCTCCCAATGTCGCTCTCCAAAACTCATGATTTCTCGAATAACTTCGTCTGTAGGTAGGACTTGATCGAGTGGATCGAAAGGAGGAGCGGTTATGGGAGGGGCGATGGTACCGTCGGCAGTAACCAACGTGACCAGAGATGCGTGTTGAAAATTGGCAACAAGAAATTGCTAAAAATAGAAGTGCTAAAAATCGCAGTTTTGGCATCAGTGCTGGATTGGGCAACAGGGAATGAAAAATGGAAGTGCTAAAAATAGAAGTTCTATTTTTAGCAGTTCAAGTTGGATTCCTATTTTTAGACAGTCCATGGTCTAAAATAGGAAGTAAAATTCGAATTTGGTCTTACCAGTAGTTTGAATATTAATTAATTAATTCTCCATGAGTTAATTAGTTAAGGAAAATCAAACTTGAAGTCTTTGTGAGAACATGTAATAATTTCTCCACTGATTGGGGAATGTGTCCTTGATTTGCTCCAATGATTGAGGAATTAAGGATGAGTTCTATATTGAGAGGATCAATTGACTTAGTTTAACTTAGTCAAGTTCAATTAGATTAATTTAACAAGTTGTTAAATTAATGAGATACAGTTGTTAATGCTTGCATGCATGTGACAACTGTTATTTTCATATAACTGAGTATTCTCTCATGGATAATTGATGCATGTCAGTTCAAACAGAGACCCAGTTGAGATTAGAGAAGGGATAGTGTACTATCAGTTGGATGAATATTTTTCCTATAAAGGAAGCTCATCCATGATGAGGATTTATCTCCTTCAGGTTTTTGCAGTTAGATCAGACGTTGGTGAGTGTGTGAAGAGGCCAATTCACACATGTGACATCACTGGACCCCAAGGAAACTACACAAGGAAATAGGAGGCTTGGAGGGCATAGGAGAAGGTTTGTGAGAAGCCTTTGACTGTCTATGAGCAGCAGAGGGATTGTATTGAGAGCTGGATAGCTTCCGAGCTAAGGCTTTGTGTAATCCGGACTATATTTCCACTTGTATGATAATACAGAGATGGGGTTTTAGGTAGGTGCTTTCCCCGGGTAAATTTTTCTGTGTTATGTGGGATTGATTCCTTCTTATCAGTTATATGTGTTCTTATTGATGTTGCTCATGGTTGATTAAGCTTCCGCTAGATTGTTTCTAGAAGTAGATCAAGTGTTTTGCTTTAGTACATTGCATTACCAGGTTGATCTACAAGTGGGAAATTTCTATAATGCGGATGCGGATTGAATGGCTTGGTAGGCCAATTCAGCTGGTGACAGTGGCATTTGTTCTCCAAATGTGTTAAGGTCTGAAGGAGCCAGTAGGATCCATGGATCGGTCTATTCATGAGGAATAGATGAAAGCATGTTGACTGTTTGTGAAACCTTGGGCGGCTGAAGAGGAAAACAACCCATGAGGGAAGAAGCCTTTAGTAGATTGGTACCTAAACTAACATAAGAGTCAGTTCCACCTCCTACTAGGGGTATGGAGCCACTTGGTGATGGTGAATAATCAGGGGTGCAGAAAGACAACTGATCTACTGTAACTACCTTTCCATCCAATGGAAATAGGATAATGCGAAAGACAGTAGATATGACGGCCATCATGGCATATATCAAACTGCAACCCAACAAGAGATTATAGTCGAGTTTTTTGTCTACGAATTCTATGTCCACCATTATGGTTTTCCCATACAAAGTGATGGAGAAACTGGCTAGATATCCTTTTGAGATAAAGGTGTGTCTGTCAAAACCTTTAAGGGAGTTTGACAACGGGGATAGGGTTGGAGAACCTAGGGCGAGCCAACATGAAGCCGACATGACGCAGGTAGAAGCACCTTCGTCAATGATAGCTCTGTGTATACCTTTACCTTTCGAAGTTATATGAATCTGAAATGCAAGTTGGTGAGAAAGGGGAGGTTTACACTTAACCATGTCGAAAATAACAAGCACGAAATCCTCTGGGTCGATACCACCAATAGCTGAAAGCAAAGCTTTCCATTGTGTTGGGCATGTTTGTAATACTTCAAGCACCGACATAGCCAACGGTGCTTGCTCCAAATCTTCTACAATGTTGTAGTTTTGGGCGGCATGTGCAGATGTACTATGCGTTGTGCGTCGAAGTGCCCCTTTTGGGGGTCGACTTACAAGGTCTGCAGCCGGCCTTTTGATATGCAAATCGTTAGGCGGCGATGGGTTTGGACTCGAGGAAGGTTCCACTGCATGAGCGACAGGAGCTCCATAAGATTTGGCTCTTGTGGCGAGTTCTACCATTTCAAATGTGTAAACGGTAGAAGATCCTTCACCAGTTGAAGGATGTTGCGAACCATCGTTGACCCTTGCGCGGGTTGTGGTTTGTTTGCAATAAGATTTTGTTGTTGCTGAGTGGGAAAAGGATTTCTAAGGACAGCAGGGGTCTTACCAATATCCCTTTTGGCAAGGTATTCTGTGCATTCCTGAAGACGTGAACAATGCCAGGTCATGTGGTCTTCAGCACAGAGTTTGCATGGATATCTAGCGGGTTTATCCTTTTCCTCGTCAATAGGTGCAGCGGCCTTTTGTTTTGGGTTTGGCCACTTTGTTGACTGCTCCTCAGAAGGAGCAGTCTTTTTCTTATTCTTCTTGTTCTTGCCTCCGTATTTTTGCGTATACTACATAGAATTTATCGTGGTAGAAGGAAGAGCAGTCGGTTTGGTAGAGGGGTCCACCGACATCTCGGCGATGTGACCGCTGAGTTGTTTTACAGCAGCCCCAGAGGTTGCACCGACAATCTCGTTGGCGTGCACTCCGGGGTGCTGAGTAGCGGAAACATTGGGGTTGCCAGGGGCATTGGGGATTATGTCGTAAAGAGTGCCAGACTGTGAATATATCAGATCTAAGTGCTGGGCACGATGTATGGATTGGTCTTCTGTGACCGCACCACCTAGAGCGACATCTCTAGCGATTTGCAAGAGTAAGGACTTGCAGAACCAGTCCATTAAGAGAAATTCTGGGAGGGGAGCTTTAACTAACCTCCGCCTACGTCTCCATTCATGTATATGATCGGAGATGTGGGTGGCGGTATCCTAATGAAATGAAGTGAGGAGCTCTATCCCAGTCTCATAGCGGATGGGTAGCTGCAAGTGCTTTAGGAATTCCATCGCTAAAGCGTCGAAGGTGCTTACTGACGCACGTGGTAACTCAATATGCCATTTCGCTGCGTTGCCAGTGAGGGTGTAGGGAAAATAATGTAACCGGACACTATCATCCACCATAGAGTTTGAAACACACCAAAGATGGTAGGTGGTGATATGGGTACCTGGATCCTCCCCTTGCTTTCCATCAAACTTTGGGATGTCCGTTGGTATCTTATGCGGGATCGGCGGCCATTGTAAGTTGTGATAGATGGGGTTGTTCGTCAGCTTGTATAATTCAGGTATGTCCAACATTGCCAAGAAAGGCAAAGAGTTTGGTGCCCCCGACTCGGACCATGGTGATGACAGATGACTTGAGGAGTTTTGCACTCCTCCCATCATTTGGCTCCCAATATTGTACATTGGTTGCGTGGTGTAGCAGTTTCTTTGAGATATGGTGTTGTAGAGTGGATTTCCATGAGGATTTGATATTGGGGTATAGAATTGCCCCCAAGATAAGCGGTGCCCCCTTAACTCATTTGAATGTGTGAGTAGGGTGCCCCCATGGACTGGTTGAGAACCCCTTGAGGATTCTCACTCGACACATAACTAACCATTTGTCCTTGATTGAGAGAGGGAATGCTCATGTCAATTAGCGACTAACCATGCATGCCTGAGAATGGAGGGGGAATTGCTATGTTCCCTACTGGCATGTGCATATTGGGAACCCCCCCAGGTATATGGATCTGGGGGTTTGAACTGTACAATGGTGGCCGACCATGTTGTTGGTAGACAGGAACCGCACCCATAGTGCCACATTGAGCGTTATAGGGAGTGTTGTATGTGGCACTTGTTGAAGGTATGCAGTTTGACACTAAAGGGGTGGAACCCAGCATCGGTTGGGTTCCACTCGTAGATGGTGTCATGTGAGTGGTTGTACCTGGGACAAATGGGATAGTAGGGTTCACCATCGACGGTGTTGTGATGACTGTCGACTGGGGAAGTGGTGGAGGACCGAAAGCATCCACAAAGTTCCACGACCCATTAGTCGTCAACGGGATAGATGGAAATGTTCCAACTATCGAAGCAGGAAGTACAGGTAACACGGGAGCCAAGATAGGCTCCATCGGATTCGTGAGCAGAGGGTTAAATGGAGGAAGGAATCCTTCAGTAAAGATATCCTCCGACAAACTTGAATCGTTGGTTGTCCAAACAAATCCTGTGTGAGATCTAGGAGACTGATTCCCCAAAGATGGGGAATCTGGTTCAGTGGAACTCGGCAGATCCTCCATTATGAGTGGAGGAAGGCCTAGCAATCATCTAGAGTGACAATGAGGGCCGGATGTAGCCATGGTAACCGTTAATTTTTATCAAATAAATTTTATCGTGATATTCACTAAAGTCTCAAATGATAGCACGCAGGCACCTAAAAAATATAAAAAAATACACTAAATTTATCAATCAACAAACAGAGGGAAATGACCCTGTCTAATAAGCACCAATCACTGGAGGTGAAACCCAGTATCTCAATGAATAGCAGAGAAGGTTGGCCAGATGTACAGTTACGGTTACTCTAGAGCTTCACCCGAACCTCAGATTGAGGGGCCAAGTACTCTCGTGAAGACGAGCACCCTCCCAAAAAATGAAGACAGAGTAGGTTCGTCTGTGTTAGGTACCAAGACAGCCCATCCCAGTCACCTTGTGTAAGTCCCTATAAGTTTGGCCACTAAAGATACCTCAGATCACAGACACCACTGGGGGGGACATATTCGTAGACAGCATGCTGTGTGAGCAGGATACCTGGGTCCCCGACTCAGCTCTTCGGGATCCCCAATACACAGAATACCCAAAGGATTTGTAAGAGAAGGCGGGCTACCTTCAGTTACAGTTTGATGTTGTCTCATATTTAGCTCCTCTTTTACTGGAGTGGTCCTGGTAGTATGAGTGCAGAAGGAATTTTTCTCTCTTTTAATGACACTAGTTTGGTGTTCGATCTTGGGTAGTTTTACTCACTCTGCTTATCCCAAGATCCTCGCCTAGCTAATGTTTGTTTGCTCAATAAAGAGTTATTGATTGATTTTAAGTAAATTTTATGTGTACTTAATTATTGTCTTCAGTAGGGGAGTTGACGTATGAAATGTGATGAGACTCTAACTCAATAAATCATGCAAAAAACAATGCTTTAAAAAAAATTCAATTCGATGAAAACAAGTTGTATTCTACAAGTGAGAGTTTTTCACATATTCATATTATTTCCATGCATTTCAGTCATTTAACACATGCATAACCAAAGAACTTCTTTCCAATGTTTCTTAACAACTACTTGAAACCAAAATAGAGTAGCTTTTAACCAGCTAAACAGAAGAATGAATAAAAAATGTGAGTCTTTCTTTCATAAAAATGCTTTTAAGAAAGAAAAAAAAATGATTTCCTAAAAAAAAAATTTCAGGACACCTATTTTTCTAGCAAAATGCAGTTACAGATCTTCATTCAGTCCATGAGAAGGCTTCCTATCCCTTTTGGCTTTCAAACACTGTTAAAAATAAAGGTATTGGGAGACTAACACTTTGTAACAGTGGCTACAAAGAGTTAGTAGGTCCACTAATGCTCCCTGTGAACATGCACAGTGCTTTATAAAGCTTTGTGTAGCCTTCTAACCTGCGTTAGTGTAGGAAATCAGTCAAACAAAGGGCTTTCAAGATCAGATTCAGAGGTGAATACTTGTAGGCAAGATGCAGCAAGATCTTTGGTGGGTTAGAAAGGGATTGCAGAAGTATAGGGAGCTCTTAGAAGGAGGAGAAAACAGAGAAGAGTCTGGGTAAACCGGGAACTAGATGTATAGTCCCCAGCGGAGTCGCAAATTCTGCTATAGGATAAAATGCACAGTGTATGGAGAATGTAGATACCCTCAAAGGTCTTCCCGAGACCTTTAGCAGACTGTAAGATTATCTACAACTGCACAAAGTTACATGCATGTTCATAGACAATAACTAACTATCAAATCATTAGAAGTAGATTACCTCAAGTCTCCATGTAGATTTGTTTGGAGATCACAATGTAGCCAAGCGGAACTCCCTCAAAGCTGGCTCCAAATCAAGTGCTGCACATAGAAGAGACAAGTGTAATCACAACATACAATTCTGATAACTAACACATGAATATATAAAAGAACATCTAATTGCATACAACTAAGCTACTCATGCTAATAGGCATTGAAAAAACAATTAAATGAATGATAGTTTCAACACCAGGAGTAGATAGTACAACTGCAGTTCTATATTAATGTTGGAAGAGTGATTACAACCATCTGTTGTATTAGCCTTCCTTTACCCCTCCAGCTTCTCTCTCTCTCTCCCTTCTTGCTCACTTCTTATGATATGAGTCAATGCTCAACAGTCAAGTATGCTATCCTTTCAAATGCTCTGACCTCTTTCACAATAGCCCTAGCTTTGCTTATATAGCAATTGAGTTAGGGTTGCCAAGTTCCTCCTTGAGTTCACTAGGGCAAAAGCAATGAACTTGCCATGCTTTTCAGCTCTTTCCCATTTGCCTCCTTCTTTCGGATTAGAAATCCTCCAAATAGGTTGATTTTGGATGTTTCCTTGCTTTTCTTGAGTAATTTTAGGAACAAATATCTAAATATTTATGAGTCAATTCATTCCTTTGACCCTGGGAACTTCACCAAGTTTCACTAATGTTGTTCCCATACTAGCAACATGCTTTAGTAGGGTCACTAATGCACCTCCAGGCTTGGCAACAAGCTTTATAAAGCAGGTTGTTAGTGCACAGCCAGCGTTAGTGTGGAATCAAAGCCTGTGATTGTGGTCTTTGTTTCAACTATCATGTCTTTCCCCTCTGAGTTGATGAGGAGGTCAATTTGTTGTATAACATTTCCTCAACCATACAACCTCCTTTCCTACTTCACATGCATCCACATACTCATATTCAACACTAGTCAAAGCAATAGGAACTTGCTTTCTACTCATCCATGAAATCATCGTAGATCCCAAACTAAAACATTCACCAATAGTGCTTCTTCCATTAGTATCATTACCACCCCAATCAGAATTTGTAAAACCTGTCAACTTGACTTCCTTGTTTTCATACCTTAGGAAATGATGTATATTTCCACGTAGATATATTAATATATGCTTGGAATCTATCCAATGATCATGACGAGGCTCCAACTGAAATTAACTAAGAATGTGTAGAAATTTCTTGTAGATTCAAACTGCTTATGTAATTTTCTAAAACAAAATACTTGAATCTACTCTACTCATCAATGGGAACAATTAATCGATTGAGAAATCGTGAAGCATACAAGAGAAATAATTTAATCAACACATTACACAATTATTTCCTAGGGAAATCCACAACTAAAAACCCCTACTATATGTATATTTCATTAGTCAGAAAATATGATAAAATTACAATGCTTTGCTCAAGCCCAAGCAACCTATGCACTATCTCTATCTTCCTCACAAATTCCTAGACAAGCCTTGGCCGATATTTAACCAAGTTTCTACTTTACCAAGTCCCTATTTCCTTGCATTGTTTCCTTGGGAATTAGCCCCTATTAATTAGGGAAATTCCTCAATTGGAATTTCACAATCCATCATAGGCCTTCCTCTAAATGCATGGACCACCTGTACAATTTGGATGATTATAGAACTGATAGTACACTTCCCTTGAACTCCAATCTCAACTAGGTAACTCTTAGATCTCACATGTGCGAGTTATTTATGGCTGAATTATCAGTTAACTAGTTGAACACATGAAACAACACCCCACTATTATACTTCCGACTAGTTCCTCCATCAGCTGGAACTAGTTTAACTGAATTTAACTCAGTTAAACTGAATTAATTAATTACAACTCAAAATAAACTCAATCAAGGCTCCTATAAAGTAGGAGACACTCTACATGACTCAAGTTAAACCCTCAACTCAAATTAACTAAACCAACTAAGTCAAATTAACTTAGTTAACTCATACAAGTTGCCTTGTGATGTGGAATTATAATTTTTCTCCTAATTTAATTCAAGGGAAAATTAAATTAGGATTTTCTTATTGAATTTCAACACTACATCTCAACAAGAAAGGGATTATCAGATACCCCAATCCTACCTCTATGGAACTTGAATTTCCTCTTGATAGTGCCTTAGTCAATATATCTACATCTTATTCCTCTATAGGAATGTACTCGAGCAAAATGATCTGCCCCTATAGGAAATCTCTAAGATGGTGATAATGAATGTCAATATGTTTGGACTGATCATGAAAAATTGGATTCTTAGAGAGTTTGATACAACTCTGATTGTCACAGTAAATCACTATAGGATCCATTTGCTAACCAAACAACCCAATAAGGATCTTCCTCATCCAGATAGCCTCACAATCTACTTGACTAGCAGCCATGTACTTTGTTGATGTTGAACTGAGTGCAACTGATATCTGCTTCTTGTTGTATCAAGAAATTGTTGTTGGTCCAATACTGAATATTCTCCCCAATGTGCTCTTCTTGTCTAATGGACTTCCTACCCAATCTACATTTGTGAAGCCTGGAAGATTCACTCCCTCTGAGGTATCTCAACACATGTTTAGCCGCCTTCCAATAGAGTTTTATTGGCTTAACCATTGCTTGACTAAGTTTGTTAAATGAAAAACAAATGTCTGGCCATGTGTTCAGAAAGTACATAAGTGAACCCACAAGCTTCCTGTAAATAGCATCCTCCACTACTTCACCTGAGGTAGCATCTTCCTTCCTCCAATTCCCCGCTAGAGGAGTCTCCATGGGTTTGATGCTCTCTGTGTGGAACATCTTCAGTATCTCTTTGGCATACTTTCCTTGAGAGACAAATAGTTCCCCATCTCCTTGTCATAATTCCATACTGAGGAAATAATACATGAGCCCCAGGTTCTTCATCTCAAATTCTCGTGTAATATCCTCTTTGCAATATTTGACCAACTTTTCATCACCTATTAGAATTAAATCATCAACATATAATACTATAATCAATAATTTACCTTCAACCACAATATGGTAAAGGTTTTCATCTTCTTCACTTTTGGTGAAGCCCAACCTACTGAAAAAGTTGTCGATCCTGGTGTACTTAGCATGAGGTGCTTGTTTCAATCCATACAACGCTCGCTTGAGTTTGCATACATGTTACTCTCTATTGAAGGTATGAAATCCTTTCGGTTGCTCTATGTGCACCTATTCCTCAATCACTCCATTGAGGAATGTTTTCTTCACATCCAACTGATGTATCTTTCATCCCATCTGCGTTGAAATCACTAGAATAGATATGATTGAAGAGTACCTTGCTACTGGAGTAAAGGTATCCTTGTAATCAATTCCCTCCACCTGAGAGAACCCCTTGGCCATAAATCTAGCCTTTTGTTTATCGACACTCCCATCTATTGCTTGCTTCACCTTGTAGGTCCACTTGGAACCTACCACTGACTTGTCCTCTGGCCTTGGGACAACTTCCCAAACACTATTCCAAATAATGGAGTCATACTCCTCTACCATGGCATCAACCCACACTGGTTGTTGCACTCTTTCCTCGAATGACGATGGCTCAATCTCTACACTCTTGCTCATCATATCCATGTAGTCACTCTGCCGATCTGGTGACCTCCTCTACCTGTGCTATGATATGGGTGCTCCCACATTCTCTCTAGCATCAAGAATCAATATTTTAGCTTCTCTGGTGCACTTCCTTCTATCTCTGGATGTCTCTACATGAGTGGGTGCTTCCACTCTCTGCTCCTCTGCATGTGGTTTCTCCACATCATCCTGAGGTTCTTCCTTTGGAGCTAAAATCTCCTCATTTACATGTAACTGAATCTCCCTCTCAAGGGAACATATCTGTAGAAATTCTCATTGATCACCTAATAATGTAATATACTAAAGCAAAATACTTGAACTACTTCTACAAACAAACTTGCAGAAGCTTAATCAATTTTGAGCAAGATCAATCAGAACACATATAACAGAGAAGAAGAAATCAATCACACATGAACACAGAAGAATACTCTGGGGAAAGCCTCAGCTAAAAACCCCGATCTCTATATTATCATACAAGTGGAAATATCTCAGGATTACACAAAGCTTTATCTCACAAGCTAACCAGCTCTCAGTACAATCCCTCACTGCTACTCATAGACAAAATAGACAACACATATGCCTTCCTTTAGTCCTCCAAGCCTCCTATTTCCTTGCATAGTTTCTCCTGGGTCCTCTAGCTGCAACCTGTGTGAATAATCCTCTCACACACAACACTAACCTCTAAAATAACTGCGCAATCCTAAAGGAGATAATTCCTTCTGCATGGATGAGTTTACTTTATAGGAAAATTCCTCCAACTAATAGTACACTGTCCCTTCCTTTAATCTCAACTAGGTCTTTCTCTGAACTGACATGCATGAGTTATTTATGAGAGAATATTCAGTTATCTGGAGAACACTAGTTGCATGCATGCATGCATTAACTGACTGAACTCACAATTAGCTCCTCCAACTGTTTGGAACTAATTTAACCGGACTTAACTCAATTAACTAAGCTAACTAATTACAACTCAAATACAACTCATCCTTATCTCCTTAATTAAGGGATAATCTCCTCAATCAAAGGGATAACTGTTGCATGTCTTCACAAAGACTTCATGTTTGATTTTCTCCAACTAATTAACTCAAGATGAATTAATTAATTATTTTTCAAACAGTTGGTGAGACTAAATTCAAATTTTAATTCAAGGACTAATTAAAATTGGAACCTATCCTGAAATGCTATTTATAGCAATGTTATTTTTAGCATTTCTATTTTTTTGCTATTTCCAACAAAGTTGGAGTATATCCTAAAATGTTATTTATAGTAATGCTATTTTTAGCATTTCTATTTGTATCATTTCTTGTTGTTATTTTCAACACTCCCTCTCAACAAGAAAGGGATTCAACTCGAACCCGATCCTGAACCTTTGTAGTGTTCTGCATGCAACACTTCTCTCAAGTGTTGTTGCTCCAGCAACTCTAGGAACACAAAAAATATCCAACCTGAATCAGAATGATGCCTCTGTCATCAAAGTCTCTGACTGCTATTGCCTCTGTCGACTGAAAACTCTGCACCTCTATGCTCTTCAGTATCTGACTGCTCTAGCCTCTGTCACTTTGATCTTTGACTGCATCAATCCCACTGATTCCTCCTGTTGCATCCGTGTTGCTGTTGGTCCTATCTCCCAGCATGAATCCTGACTGCCTCTCATGATGTTGCATCGTGTTGCCCACTATTGCACAGCAAATCAGTTACTAAGAAGTAAGTAACTGACCTCCTTGTTGAGCTAGAAACACCCTTTGATGTTGAAGCTTCCTCTACCGCTCCATCTGCATCTGTCTCTACCCACTTAGCCAGTCCTGCTACTCCTCGTCGGGGCTCCCGTAGCAAGGTCTAATCAAAGAGGTTGGGTACCTCAAAGATCCTACCCCTATTTTAGCCTTCTTGGGACTGTCACTCCACATCGCCCCACCTCCTACCTGGAGGTATGGATGCATGTGATCCCTTTGCCCACTTGGCTCGAAATTTCCCCCTACTGGAGGTCTCTGCATGAGTGGATGCCTCGACTCGATCTCCTCTCGGCTTCTCCATTTGTGGCTGCTCCATAACCTCCTGAAGCTGCTTCACCAATTGTGGTTCCTCCACAATTGTCTAAGACTTCTTCTGGTGCTGCATGTTGAGAGGTAATGTACTCTCCCTCTCAACCACCAAGTCTCCAACAGTTTCCTTACAGGTTCTTGACTCGTGAACTGATTTGCTTCACTTGTCTCATGGTGATGTGCCTAAGGAAAACCTTTCCCTTACTGAAGACTACATCATAGCCTTTGTCTTCCAGCATCACGATCGATACCAATTTCTTCTTCAGTCCTGGCACATACTTCACATCTGTCAAGGTAATGTGAGCTCCATGCTCCCTCTAAAAAGAAACCGTGCCCACACCTGAAACACTATACTTTTCATCATTACCCATCGCTATGAGTATCTGAAGGTATTTCTCCTCCAAGGCACTGAACAAACTCTTATCGCCGGTCATGTGGAATGAGGCTCCACTATCAAGAAACCAACCACAACCCATCATCGATGAAACCATGCATGCGATGAGGGTAAAATCCAATTCGAATTGAGAGGCCAATGCCTCACCTTCAGATCCTTCCTTGGATCCCATCTTGGATTTCTTCAATGGACAATTTATTGCATAATGGCCCACCTCATGACAATGAAAGCATTGCATTTTTTATTTGTCAATATTCTTCCCACCATGGGAAGAAATCGATTTGGAATGAGAATCCTTATCGTTCCCTTTCTTTGCCTTACTCACTAAGGTGCAATTTTCTTCATCCTCCTTGGATGAAGAACCATATTTGGTGCTTCTCCTGATCTCTGCTTGCATCAGATTCGACCACAGTCGTTCCCAATCTGTCAGTTTCTCTCTTCCATTTACCGAGTCTTGGTAGTTATGCCAGCTCTTAGGAAGATAGAGGAGAGCAAGATTCACCATGTCATCATCAGCTGTCGTGATTCCTATACTTCCAAGCTCATCCCTGTAGGTGGTGAGCTTGTTCAGATATGTAGAGATCATGTCGCCCTTTTCACACTTGATTTTCCGAAGCTTGTCTTTCAGCGCCAGCTTCCTCTGATCATTTCTATTCTGATATAGATCCTTCAATGTTTTCCACATTGAAAACGGTGTCTCCTTCCCATGGAGACTCGAGATAATGTGGTCTCGAACTCCCTCTAGAAGAATCCTCCTTGCTCTAGCCACACATTTCTTCCATTCTGCCAATTCTTGGGCATTAGCAGTTGCTGGCTTGGGGACTTCTTGATCAATGAAGTCCTTCAACCCGTTGTCCTCTAATACCACTTCCATGCGATCCTTCCAGGCTATATAATTCGATCTTCCATCCAGGGCATACTCGAGTCTCAAACCATTGAACGCCATTGGTGAAACTTGAGATGTGATAAGAATTCGATTTCTATAATCAAGAACTTCAAACTTCGAACTTCTCCCTTCTTTATATACTGTTCTCCGCTTTGATCACCTTTGTTCTGATACCATGTAGAAATTTTCATTGTAGATCACCTGATAATGCAATATACTAAAGCAAAATACTTGATCTACTTCTACAAACAAACTTGCAGAAGCTTAATCGATTTTGAGAAAGATCAATTAGAACACATATAAAAAAGAAGAAGAAATCAATCACACATGAACACAAAAGAATACTATGGGGAAAGCCTTAGCTAAAAACCCCGATCTATGTATTATCATATAAGTGGAAATAGCTCAGGATTACACAAAGCTTTAGCTCACAATCTATCCAGCTCTCAGTACAATCCCTCACTGCTGCTCATAGACAAAATAGACAACACATATGCCTTCCTTCAATCCTCCAAGCCTCCTATTTCCTTGCGCAGTTTCTCCTGGGTCCTTTAGTTGCAACCTGTGTGAATAATCCTCTCACACACAACATTGACCTCTGAAATAACTGCGCAATTGTGAAAGAGATAATTCCTTCTACATGGATGATTTTCCTTTATAGGAAAATTCCTCCAACTGATAGTACACGGTCCCTTCCTTTAATCTCAACTGGGTCTTTCTCTGAACTGACATGCATGAGTTATTTATGAGAGAATATTCATTTATCTGGAGAACACTAGTTGCATGCATGCATACATTAACTAACTGAACTCACAATTAGTTCCTCCAACTGTTTGGAACTAATTTAACTGGACTTAACTCAGTTAACTAAGATAACTAATTACAACTCAAATACAACTCATCCTTATCTCCTTAATTAAGGGATAATCTCCTCAATCAAAGGGATAATCGTTGCATGTCTTCACATAGACTTCATGTTTGATTTTCTCCAGCTAATTAACTCAAGATGAATTAATTAATTAGTTTTCAAATAGCTGGTGAGACTAACTCAAGATGAATTAATTAATTAGTTTTCAAACAGCTGGTGAGACTAAATTCGAATTTTAATTCTCAGTTTTAATTCAGGGACTAATTAAAATTGGAATCTATCCTGAAATGCTATTTATAGCAATGCTATTTTTAGCATTTCTATTTTTAGCATTTCTTGTTGCTATTTTCAACAATATCCTCATTTGATGGATATTCCATCCCATTGCAGCAGCCAATGAAACCAAGGATCTTATAGTAATATATCTTGTGGTAGGTTCAAAGGTTTCTTCATAATATATGCCTTCCTTTTGAGAGAAACCCCTTGCAAAGAATCTAGATTTGTACTTGTCTATGCTTCCAATAACAACATGCTTGATCTTGTAGATCCATCTAGAAGTGACAACAGATTTGTCACTTGGTCTAGGAACTATTTCCCAAACCCCATTCCTTATGATGGATTGATATTCTTCCTGCATTGCCTTTTTCCATGCTTCTTGATAAGCAACTTTTTCAAATATAGTTGGTTCAACTTATATTAGTTTTGTCATGTATGCATCATATCCAAAATATCTTTTTGGTCTTTTGCTTTCTCTAAAAGTTCCTTTTGTAGCTCCATGTCCTTTGGCATCTTCAAGAGTAGCTTTTAACCAATTTGGCCTCTTTTTGTGTTAGGTATGATCACAAGTTGAATAGGATCACTTGGTCCTTCTTCTTCTTCTTCTTCTTGATTTGTAGTAGGATTATTTTGGTGCTCTTATTCTTCAAATAATGGTATGTATTTGTCAGAAAAATCAATAGGAATATCTTTGGATATTTTGTAGGCATGATTTTCATCAAAAATAACATCCATTCTTACTTCAATATGTCTTCCTTCCTTGATGTAGATTCTATATGTCTTTGAGGAAAGACTGTAGCAAAAAAAATCCCTTTAATGCTTGTAGAATCTAGTTTCTTTTATTTGTCCTTTGGAATGTGGATATAGGCGAGACATCCAAAGATTCAGAGATGGCCCACACATGGATTCCTTCTTGTGAATGCTTCTTTAGGTGTCATATTATCGAGGATTCTATGCGGACTTCTATTTTTTATATATATTGTGGTCATTGTTGCTTCTCCCCATAGAAATTTTGGTATATCTTGATAAAAAATCATTCTTCGTATACATTCTTCAAGTGTTCTATTTTTTCTTTTTGCAACTCCATTCTTTTCGGGATTGTAGGGAACAATAAGCTCCCTCTTAATTTCGACTTCTTTACAATATGCAATTATTTCTTTTGAAGTGTATTCCCCACCATTATTGGATCTCAAAGTATTTATTCTTCTTTCGATTAAGGTCTCTACTTCATATCTAAATTCCTTGAACTTTTCAAATACTTCGTCCTTTGATTTTAGTATATGGAGCCATGTCTTTCTAGAGTGATCATAAATGAATGCTACATAATAAACATGACCTCCAAGTGATTTTTTAGGCATAGGCCCCCACACATTTGAATGAATGAGGTCCAATATTTCTTTAGACCTTGTTTCAGTGCATGTAAAGGGCTTCCTTGTATTCTTTCCTAAGGCACATCCTTTGCATATTCCTTCACGATTTATTTGATATTGGGAATGTCATTTACCAATTGATTGAGAGAGGGAATAACCTTATAATGTAAATTTCCATATCTTCTATGTCATAGTTCAATGGGATTGATTTTGATGTGAACTAGGGCTTGAGGAGATGGTGTTATGAATCTATATAGACTTCCTTCACGTACTCCAATAACCCTAGCTTTATCGATGCTTGAATATTTTCCCAAGCCAAAACTTTTTCATCTACAAAAGAAATTCTATCACCTTTATCTTCTAAAAAATAAATTGAAAGTCAATTCTTTTTCAAAACTGGAACACAGAGTATATTATTGAGATGTAGCTTTGCTCCATTGTCCAACTTCAAAGAAGTTGATCCCAGGCCTTTATTGACAACATAACTTTTGTTGTTCGCCAATTCCATAGTATGAGAATATTGTTCCTTTGATCAAGTGTGAAGTTGTTTGATGTCCCCTGTCATGTGCCTTTATGCTCCACTCTCAATAATCCATGCATTGTCATCATTGATTGAACCTGTGAGTGAAACCAAGAACCCTTTTCTTTTGACCTTATTGAATAAGTTGTAGATGATTCTTTTGATCTAGCTTCCTCCAATATTGAATCCCATTTTCAAGTATCTTATCATAGAGGAAGTAACTTTTCCTTTCAAGCCAACAAAGTGATCTCCAATCTATCTTGACCTTAGCTCTGATACCATGTTGAGAAATAAGTGCTAGTAGTATTAAGGTTTGATTTCTCTTTATTGATAATTACTTGTAAATTATGTTGGCTTCTTTTACTTCTTTATTCTATTATCTTTCATCAAGAAATTATCATATTATGTGTGTATGAATATATCAAGAACAAGAGACACAAGATGTAGGCACTGAGCCAGGGCAAAACCCCTATTTAGGGGAAAACCCAGTCAAACTTCTTCCTTTAGTAGTTAAGACAAGATAATCCAAGACTCTTCAACCTACACATAGACTTCCTCTAATCACCAAGTCATCCCTTCCTTCCAGCAACTTCGGTCTAGATCTTCGACCCTCTAGTAGTAGAACTTCGACCTATCCAACAACAAAACTTAAACCTATGTAGTAGCACAACTTCAACCTCGCTAGCAGTAGATCTTTGACCCCAGCAACAACCCAGTGACTTCATATGAAAGAGAGAGAGAGGTATCACAAAACTTCGACTTGTTCTTCTTTTGTAATCCTTCCTTCTTCTCCTTAAAATTCACACTTTTCTACACTTAATTCTTCTGTATCTAACTTGTTGAGTTGGTGAGAAAATAGATAGAACTGCACTTGTATATATATCCTCTTCTATGGGTTAAATTGTCCTCTTCATGGTTGACTTCATCGGGCAAGGACGGACTTGGTGTGGAGGTGACAAACTAGATATTTGACTCAATAATAATTATTTTTACATGATTCAAAAGGCCAAGAAAGGTCTCATTAAATGAACAATGACTCTAATGGCTTAATATAAAACTTAGAAGTCTTCAATGGGGACTTTTACCTATAAGATGATGACCCAAGCATGAAAATCACCCTTTAATAATTCATTGTAATAATAATATTTTTTTCTTTTTCATTCTTTGATAAATTCATTTCATAATGACTCAAATATAAATAAGGGCCCTCCTCTTTAGTAAGGGTTGTTGTGTAAGTAGAGGTGATTAGTTGTTACATATTAATTTATTTACAAGATATGTTAATACATTTATTATTATACCATTGTTACAGATTCTTGCTAATATGTTGTTGCTATTATTGGTTAATTTAGATTGCAAAATATTTAATACATATTGTTTGTGTGTCAACATAGGTACCTCTAGATTGATCCTTACTAACTGTGTGCTATTGTTAAATTGTTGCTACAAATTTATAATTTTCTATTGAAACAGAGTCTTTTTTTGTTTCTTTTATATCTGTTACATTGTGCTATTTAGTTAACGAATGAGTTGAGTTCATTTGGATTGATGGTTGTGTGGTTGTGATTGAATGGTTTTGTGAGGATTGATTTCAAGGATTGTGATTTCATTTTAAGCATTGTGTGCTTAGTTTTATTTGTATGCAAGAAAGGGTTTGATAGTGTGGTTTTGTGAATTGATTTTCATTCTTGCAAGTGTGAAGAGTGACAACTTTGTTCTTGTAGGATAAATATTAGCATTAGGAATTAGCCAATGCCAGTTAAGCTTCCTGCATATATTTAGCACGATAATCTTGAAATCAAAAGGCCTACCTGGATTGATAATTTATGTTTGAGTGAATTGATTTGTTTTATTAAGCAAATTCTTTTCCTGAAAACATGCTATATCCCCAAAATTGTGGCATTTGTATCATTATGTGTTGTACTTGTATAGGGGAGTGAATGAATTATGATTTCTATTTCTATAGCCATTACGTGCTCTGATTTGATTTCCTATAATTTTTCTTCTATAGTTCTAATAAGGGCTTCTAAAATGATATTTTACATTGGCTCTAAAATCCCTGCTTTAAGCCCAATGTTTGTACATGAAATAAAATGGCTAAGAAATATAGTTTAATACTTGGCTGAGAAGGATTGTCTTCATGAATCAACTCTTTTGAATTTGTTCTACTTTGGAGAACACTCGACTCTTTTTTTATCCTTGTTTCTTATTTCACTCCTACTTATATTGTGTAGGGATCCCTTGAAGGAATCAACATAGCTTTCTCGTGTAGCAGCTCTTTCAAACTCATCTTGATTTCTTTCCTTGCTTCCACTGTGGTTGGAGCTTTGAATAATATTGGCATGACCTTCAAGATTTTCTTCAATTTTATTTTATGGTGACTTAAGGCTTGCGTATTCTTTGTATGAAATCTCACCCACATAAGAAAGACATGTTTTGTCGTATGGTGATCTTCAATTGCTGAGAATATCATCTAACATGTGAGAAATTTTCAAGTTCTTGTTGAACTTTTCTACTTCATTCCTTAATGACACAATTTTTGCTTGAAGCTTCTCACAATTTTCTTCGTTTTCCTTCAACTGGCTTTTCATCACTTCTTTTAGTTGAATTTTCAAGGAGATGAATTATTCAAATTTTTTCTCTTGCTCTTTCATCTTTTGGTCGACTTCACTTCTAGCTTCTCATAATTATCAACCTTTTCCTTTAGCTAACTTGACAACATTTCTTCTCTCTTTTTTGCTTCCTTTACCTGACATATCAAGAGGACAACTTCTATTTCATCAATTTTATGACTCTTCTCTTCAAGGATTTGCAACTGCTCTTTAAGCCTTATATTTTATTTTTTGAGTTTGACTATTTTTTCATGAGAATCCCCAAATTATACTTCAAAATAAATGGTGCAACATTCTTCTAGATTTATCTATCCCTTCTAATTGTCCTCTTCTTATTTAAAATATTATGTATTCACAAGTATGGAGCATACTTCTTTTGGCGGTTTGGAGTCACACTTTTTTTACTTTGCCATCTGTGTTTCTAAGGTCTACCATCCAGATGTAAGGATGTGTCTAAAGGAACCTTCTCTAAAACCAATTGTTGGAAATACTAGGGGGGGTGAATCGATATTTCGTTATTTTTAACTATTTTTAAAACATTTGGTGCACATAAATCATGAAACACAAATATTTAAATTATAAACACTTACACATTTTTTTATAAATATTTTGTAAAATTCCTTGTACAAAGTGAGCACCAACTTACAAATTACATAGGCATTGACTTACAAAAGATTTCATTCCCCTAGTAGAGCACCAACTCAACAAATGTTGGCACCAACCTACCTATTCAAGTAGTTCCTTGAATCTATCATCAATAACTTTTGGTCCTCAACAAATTCTTGAATGAGTTGTCATCTAACTATGCAACCCTCAAGTTTTCGCCTTCAAGCTTGATCACAACCACTTGATCAATACACCTTAAATTTCTTCTCTTTAACTAGGCTTATTGAATTAGAACTTTAGACTTGATCTCCTACATGTCAGTTCTTTATATTTGATCAAAAAGAGGTGTTCCCATTTGGTGCTTCAACATCCTCAATTCTTGTTGTTCCCTGTTCAAATTTCACTACATAGGCTTATTATATGTTCAAAGAGAAGGTATTCCCACCTAGTAGCTTATACTCAACACTATATATTTCCTTTTACTACATAGGGATTTATGAATCCAGGCTTCTGTGATCCATATTACATTAAGAAGAGTCTTTTCGGTATGAATCACATAGGAGAAAAATTTGTCGACGCGTTTCAAATTTTCAACACACTTGGAACCAAATTATGCCTTTACAACCTTAAGGGTCTACTCCCTATGTCCTGTCAACCTTTTGCATTAAAAAATCACCTTATGCATCCCATAGGCTTATCACAAAAATTGTCCCTAATAGCCTAGTTATTATTACACCTCTGTCCACAATAGGGCTCATTCATATCATCAACTTAACATCAAAACTACTTCAGATAACATCTTCCTTAACATTTCCTTAGCCAATGAGACTCAACCTACAAATATCCCTGTAATAGTTCTCCAACAAATCTCGACCAACTCAAAAATCAGATTAGAACTTGGTCTATAACAGGAGTACAACTTTGGCCACATACCATACCTGAAATTGGCCTTCAAAAGACTAGAAACAACCTTCAAACTAGACCTAGACTTGGCCTTTAATACACCAGAACTTGGCCCTCAAACTAGACCCAAATTTGGTCTTCAAAACTCCAAGACTTGACATTCAAAATAGGCCCGAACTCAACCTTCGAACACCAAAATTTGGCCCCCGTAACAAACCTGAACTTGGCCTCAAAAATACTGAAGTTTTGCCTTCAACAAGGCTAAAAAACACCTTCAACAAGGTTGAAAATCAACCTCTATAACATCTATGCAACTCACCTTATAACTAGGAACAAAAACCCTTCCTAGAGAAAACCTCTCCAACTCTATTTCACTTTACTTATTTCATGAAGTATGAACCTCATCACTGCTCCTTCGCTTGCTTAGATAGAATGACATTGACTTGAGCGAGTGAGTCCCAGGTTCCTCCACATCATGCCTACATATATTGTGTTTAACCCCGAAAAGCAGGGTTGAAATTCCCACTGGCTCGGCCAACTTGTCCATTAGCTGGATTGACTTGTACAATTGGTAGAATGTAAAATGAATATTCAAAAAATTATTTCTTCTCAACCATGAGGAGTTAGGGAGAGTGAAATATACCATTAGAAATGTCTCGAAATAATATTTCTATCCATATATATTACACTCCCATTTGATCTAGGTAATTAGAGTAAAAATGCATTCAAAGATAGAGTATCTAAATAGGGCATCAAAAATCCAAAAAAAATATTTCCAGAAGGTGTGCCATATATCGTTGGAAAGGTATCAAAATATTCTATTTAATTATTAAATTTCTCTTTCATTTGGACATCCTTTGACATCAATAGCAACCATTTTCAACAGTAACTAAACCTAAAATCACTTGAGATATTTCTCATAGTGAGCCTTGCTTCTCAAAAGATCCATGTGTGCACAAAATTCTATTAACACCATAACTCAGGGAGTGGGATGTGACTCCACAAGCTCTTGATGAAACCATGTAACCATGTTCTTTAATTGCATGTGAGAGGATCTTTTAGGTAAGTGTATGATGTGATAGTGGAATTACTCTCTTTAGTGTAACTAGATTCATTTTTGTAGCTTTGAAGAGTGTCCTCTCAAAATATTTCAAGGCTCTACACCCTAATCTAATGTCGGTATGCTATAACCAAAAATTATAATTGATTTTATTAGTGCTTTATTTCATGGATGTGTTTTACTCATGAGTGTCTGAGTGCAATTATGATAGTGTTAAAAGTCTCAAAACCAATCCAATGCAAACTATATGAAGGAAGCAAGTGCTTTTCAATTTGATGAAAATTAGATAAAGGAGGGGTAAAGAGCTCTTTTACCTTTTCCAAGTGAAAAAATCCTCACACCCTCAATAACCATTCAATACACTCAAAATATTCAAATGAAACCAATTCAAAAATCAATGTGTTCACTCTAAAATATTAATGCAAAAGCACCAAACTCACACACTAAAAATCACCAAACTAGGGATTTGAAATAAAAGGATTTGAGATATTTCTCATCTAAGGATACAAACAAATCACTCACAAGAGAAAAAAGTAATTTTGGATTTATATAAATGAAAACAAACCCAAAACATAACAAAGAAGTAATATCTAGTACACAACAAGAATGTACTTTCTTTGAAACATTTCAATCTAGAAGAGAAACAAACACTAATCAGGCACCAGATCATGCTCACAATGTGAGAACAAATATTGGAAGACCAATCACCAAAAAGGAAATCAACCAATGAAAAAACCTTGCACAAACCAAAGCAAAGTATAAGATTTAAGAAAATCTCTTAATACAATAGAGTTTTGGATTAGATGTGAGAAATATCAAATCCTCTCACAATTATATTATACAGATCTAAGATCTAGATAGATAGACTCAAATTAGATCACACAAAAGTTTAGAATTCCATCACTCCCTCAAAGAGCACAAGGTGTGTATGGAAGTTTCTCTATTGATGAGATCATGGATTGATGGGGTCCTCAATTTGTTCTATAATGCACTAGCATGGAGACATTGGGTATTGTGATTGAATTTTTTTAAAGAGCAAAACTTGAATCTAAGTCACAAGCTATGGATATGGCCTATAATAGATCTATAGAATATTTTAATCAATAGAGAATCTATCAAAACCAATCAGAATCAAAAGAAATTTAAAGAATAAGGAAAACATTAGGGATTTATCCCTGGTGGAGTTACTCATTTTGTTTTCCTAGATTTATCTCTATGGAAAAGGGATTGTTGTCCCATAAATTCTACCTCAAGATTTATTATATTTCACATAGATGACAAGACCAATTTCACAAAGATATAATTGCACACAATTTCTTTCACAAAAGAGGAGATAAGAAGGGAATGAAATTGGATATCCTTGCATGTTAATGAAAATTGTAGACTTGATCTATCAGTTGAATACCTTGCTCCTCAACCATAGATCTTTCTCTAGTGCTCAAACATTGTCACTTAACCAAATTTAAAAACATACAAAGATGGCGTTTTCCTCCAATCAAAGGAAAATTAGAAAATAAATAAGATCCAATCATAACATATAGAAAGACACCATGATCTCATACAATACAACATACAAGAAAAGGAAAATAGATCAATCATCTATATAAATGAATAGTATGAAGAGAACAGTATACCTTAATAGTTAAGTGTTCCTCTCCAATCCATTGATCTTCCTCCTTCCTTGACTTATACACATAGACTGGGCTCATTTATGTAGCACATAAGAGTATATTGGTATCAAGTATCGAGCATAACAATGCACTATAATAACTTTCTCCTATTCTACCCTTGAGAGGCTATTCTTATATAGGATTTTACTAGATCTAGGAGGGAGTTATAGACACTTAGGGCCAAGAGAAGTTAAGATTGATAACATGTGAACTTGGTGGATACAATTCATGGATAGATTTGATGGCATGTGAAACAAACAATAAGCCATGCAAAAGTTTCATTCTTAATAATTGACCCTAAGCCAACTCACTGGGAATCCTATCTCAAGTTGATCATCTTGGAAAGGTAAAACTCTAAATATTTAGGGCTCAATTTGTCCATAAAAGAAGGCATCCTGTGCAATTTCATGGGAAACATGATATGTTGTACATTAGTAGGGAGTGATGGTGGAAATGATGATAAATGATAGGGAGAAATGGGATATATAATTGAGCACAAACAAGGGTGAAAGATGCTATATTCTATCCAACAACTGAGGTAAGTTGAACTAGTGTTTATTTTAATGTAATAGAGTGGAAAATATGGTTATAAAACAAGATATTTCATAATTCAAGGAATATGGTTAGACCCGAAAACCATAAATAAAGGCCCCATGGGTCTATTGTTGTGTGTGTGAAATATCATGATAAATTACTTTATCATGTTTTGTGATGTTTTAGTCATAATGCTTTGTGCTTAACTTGTAATAATGTCTTTTGATACCATCAATCATCTCGCAATGCATTTTTTCCTTCTATTGATTTTACACACTTTTTCAATATCTGGGTTACACCCTTTTCCTAACATGGTATCAAAGTAGATGATTACGATCTAGAATTACTTTCCACAAATCTTGTTGAATTCAATTTGTGGTGATTTGACATTGGGTTTTTTATTTGTTTACTATAACTCAATGGAGACCATATTTGTAAAATTTTAATATGACTTCCAAAATTGATCTTCTTATTTTTAAGGGGCATAATTATGCTCTATTCGTACCAGATATGGATACTTTTATTATAAGTAAATGGCTTTGGTTGTACACCAAGGCCATGATTCTAGATTTGAAGGATGACCAAGTGAAGTTTTTTATCGATGAGAAGAAAAATGAGATCATTAGGTCATTACAACTTACATTTCTTGGGAGATTTGCATTCATAAAAGTGGGGTCCATTATCCTCATGAAGTTTGGAAGATATTGTAGATGTTGTTTAATAACTTCGATGAGAACCAAGTTATGTAGATTGAGAAATAGTTAATCTCTCTTCATTCTAGTTCCTTCAAAAGGATTGAGGATTATTTGGCTCGTGTCAAAGAATTGTAGTTGAAATTGGGAAGATATGGGAATAATTTCTTGAAGAAAGATGGTCAATTCATTGAATTGGTCTTGATGAATTTAGGAATACCCTATGATGTGGTATGCTTACCTTCTCTACCAATTATATATCACGCAAGGAAGATGGTAAATACTATACCTTTGATACCATTTGTAATATGTTGATCAAGGATCAATAAAGGTTGCTTGATGAAAAGAATCTAGTGGCAAATATCAAGCCCACTTGCTTAAGGGAAAAATGTTAGCATAATTACAAGGAAATAAGTCATTTTGGTAATCCTAGAAACATACAAGAATGTCTTGAATAGAAAGCTAAAGGGAAGATTGGTGATTTGACATCCACCAAAAAGAATCGAAAGAAGAAGACATGCTAGTATTATGGAGAGGTAGGGCATGTTGAGAAAACTTGCTAGAGTGAAATTTCAGACTTGGAATAAAAGGTCAATTAGTTTGAAGGGGATGTGTCAATTGTATGTTCAACTAGTCGATCTACTAACAAATTTACATTAAAGGATGGAACCTATCAAACATTACTTGCCCACACTTCATAGAATGAGTTTTAATCAATTCTAGGTGCATTCATCATATGGATAAGGATGCTTCAATGTTATCCTTCCTTGACAATGCTATTTAGTGGAATATTTGTCACAAACGATTTTTCTCTTAACATCGATGGCCATGGAAATATACATTATTGACCTGGTAAATTGTTATTGTCTATCGCGTGCCTAGTTTGAGTTCAAATTTGTTGTCATTTTTCTAACTGACACATACTGGTAAGATTATTAAGTTATGGCAACACTAATTCTTTGTTTAGGATTTGAGTAATTATGGATTAGTTGTCACCCACATATTTCTTGAATGAAAGGATTGTTGAGAAATCTATAGGGAAATGATTAGAGTGATTTCTCTTTAATTGATAACTGCTTGTTTGATATGTTTTCGTATCATCAAACAACTATCAAAATAAGAAGAACAAGAACACAGAATATAGGTTGCAAGCCAAGGCCAAAACCTCTCCACTTGAGAGGAAAACCCACAAATATCTTCTCTTCCTTATAGATTCTTCAATTGATGAATTCCAAGACCTTTAGACATGGAACAATACCCTCCAAGAACAAGTCCAACCTTTCTGGATGATATTCTTTCCTTGTCTAAGTCAAACTTAGTAAAATCTCTTCCAATGGCACAGTTTCGACCTCCAGTTGTCGAATTTAGGCCTCCACTACAAACCTGAAATTTTTGACCCCCCAACAGTTGTTGCTTACACACGTGTGAGCCGCATTTAGTCTTCCAAGGATTCCTTAGACCTTCGCTTGCCTTTCTCTGACTTCTGGAGCTTGAGGATGACCTATGGTGACCTTCTTGTCTTATTTTCTCCAAGATCGAACTTGTAGATGAAAACCCTAGATTTGCTGCAAAAACCCTAGTCCTCCTTCACACATGTGAGAGAGAAATAGCCCAAATCAAAGCCTTATTTTTCCTCTTCCTTCTTCTCTAGAATGACTGAGTGATGAATGTGATTCAAGAAGGTCAAGTTTCCTCCTTTATATAGGCTCTTCAAGGTGGACATGGCTCCTCATTTTAGGCCGAATTGGTCTTGAAAGGTATTTTGACACTTTTAATGACAAAAATAATTTTCTTTACAAGTTACAATGTGCCCGAAGGGATCTTCAACTTATGACAATGGCTCTTTTGACTTTTTAACCTAGGACAAACCCTAGAAGCACTCAATGTGTGCTTGACCTATAAAATAAAATACCTTAAGCATGAAACCTATGCTCTAAAAATAATAATAATAATTTTCTTTCATTTTACAATTTACAAGAATCAAAAGTACATTTGATATTTATGAAGACCAAACCTAGTTACATGTTTTTCAACAAGGATCAACTGTACAAGTTTCTTGATCTATATTTACTCTATCATGAATCAATTTCTCTCATTACCTAGATTGATGAGTAGAGCAGAATTTGACATGAATGACTTGGACATCTGAATTTTAGATGTTTTAAGTTAATGGTAACATAGAACATGGTTTTTGGTTTATCCAAATTATTTTTATCTGATGAAGTCTATAGAGGAAGTGTACTGGGAAAGCATTATCAGGCCCTTTTTGCCTCTGTAAAAACATGGTATACGTAGATACCACTAGAATTATTTCATAGTGATATATATTGAATTAATAAAAATTTATTAGTAGGTGAAAAGTATAAATTAATCTTTATCGATAATTTATATAGATTTACTTTGGTCTATTTCTTGAAGAAAAAGATTTGCATCTTTGAAAAATTCAAGAGATTTCAGGCATTGGATAAAATGAGATGTGGATAAAAAATTCAAAGGATATCTTATTGAGTTAGGTATCTCTTGATAGTGGCATGTTCCTCATATTCCTCAATAAGATATCATATCCCAATTGAACAACTAGATTTGATTCAAAATGGCCCAATGCATGTTGTATGCTAAAGACCTAACGACTAAACTTTGGGCTAGAGTTGTTTATTGTTCCAAAAATCTCTTGAACCTTATTTTGCATAGAGATGGCAATTCTATGACTCCAGTTGAGATATGGTGTGGAAAGAAGCACTTAGTTGGACACCTCAAAACTTTTGAATGCATTTGTTGGGAAAATATTTTGATGACTGCAGGAAGAAATTCGATAAAAAGAGTCATCCTTGCATCATGATGCACTATTCATAATAATCCAAATCCTATTAAATGTTTGACCCTATCAATCACTAGATCTTTAATGACAAGTCTTTAGGTCTTGTTGAACTTATCTTTTGGCTATTACACAATGTTATCATTGATGTTGTTACAGAAAATGGACCAATTTCCCTACCTTTTGGGATTATGACAGGTTAGTTGAACTTGATTTCTGAGTTAACTGGTGATTTGTCTAGATCGAATGAAATTGTTACTTCTCCTGATCAAAATTATGAGTTTTACATTATTTCACCCCATCCTTGTTTACCTTGGTGGGATGTTAAGAAAATAAAAGTTGTCGAACTTGATGTTAGTGATATCTCTCTCATAGACATATGTAGTAGGCTAGTGTTTCTTTAATGGAATACATCCTTAAAATTTGTGATATCATTGCTTGTAAGAGTGCATATGGAAAAATTGGATGGGAGCATGCCATGACAACTTAGATGGATTCTATTTTGAAGAATCAAACTTGGTATTTAGTCCCTTGACCTCAAGGGAATAATGTCACTAAACATCCATGGGTTTACAAGACAAAATTACTTTTGAAGGCACACTTGAACATCATAAGATCCATTTGGTCTCAAAATGATTTTTCAGTAGGAAGGCATTGACTACACTAAGACCTTTTCTCTTATAGAAAAAGTGAACCTCGTTCAACTGATTCTTTCCCTTGCTGCTCACTTTGGATGGTAGGTCCACTAGATGAGTGTCAAAAATGCCTTTCCTCATGGTGACTTATCTGAAGAATATTATATGCAACAAACCCTTGGTTTTGTTATAGATTCCAACCTTTTTTTCCAATTGTAGAAGTCTATATGGTTTGAAGTAGGCCAACAAGACTTGTTATGCAAGGATTGACCATTTCTTTTTAAAGCTTGGATTCAAACACTCTAAATATGATCGCATTTTCTATGTATTACATGATCATGGTAATACTTTATGTAGATATTGCACATATACTATTGAAAAGTGTAACAAGAAATTGTCAATTTGATTTTGCCTTGATTGAATTGAGAAAATTTGAATTTCACAATCAGCAGACAACTTGGATGATGTTAACTTATGTGACATGGCTTGTGTCACCCAATTTACTCAGTAAATTCAAGTTGGAGGAGATAGAGTTCAGTTCATCATGTGTGATTGCTAATTTGTAGCAATCAAGGTCAGTTATATCAAGTTGTTTTTAGTTAAACTAGTTCCAACTTTTGGAGGAACTAGTGGAAGGTCAGTTAAGCAGTGGGACTTCAAACTCAGTGATCATCTAGTTAACTTATCAATCAACCCAAAATAGATAGTGCATGCAGGGAATTTGAGTTACCCAGTTTAGATGGATATACCAAGGCAATGTAACATCAGTTATAGACTATTCTTGAGTGTACAAGTGTTGCATGAAGTCAGATGATCAGCCTACAGGAATTGAACAATCAAATTGAGGAATTTACTAAATAAAAGGGGATTAATTTCTGAAGGAACAACATAAGGAAATAGGAGTTGAAGCAAAGGGAAATTTTGACTAAGTTGGGTCAGAGCCTTTTAGTGAGCGTTATAGCATCATTTATCACCCTTGTATACTTTATGCTTTGAGTCATGACCTTGGGCAACCCTTTCCCTTCAGACTTGGTCCTTTTACTAAAAAAACATTATTTTAAATTCCATACGTGACTCTACCCTTCAAAACACACGTACACATGCGGGTCCATCTATAGCCAATCCACGTATATAATTTGAAATATAAAAAAATATAAATCCCTATTTTTATGGGTGGGGTTTACGGGTTACATTGGAAGCCCACCTACATGAGCTCATGGCCTAACTATATCTTAGCTGAAACAATTGTTTTGAGGTGGTATAAATACACCTCATGGGAAGGCCTAAGGAGAGAGAAAGATAGGATATTGATATTATATCCAATTGATCCCTAGTCAAGTCTGATTTATCCATGTGCCTCCTGCACTCCCAGGTATAGGAAACCCTTGTTTCCTCTTAGAGATGTACATCTCCTTTATATGGCATCTATGTGCATGCATTTGAAAGAGGATTGCTGAGGCTTGGGTTGTACGGATCCGGAGGAAGGTTTCGCTTGGAGTCGTGGTCGAATCAGGTTGTATTCTTCTAGGTTTCTTTGCAAACATCAATAAAGAAGCTTTGTCATGTTCCTGATAGTTATGATCTTTATTATTTAACTCATTTTATGATCTAATTATGTATTATCTCATGTTTTATGTCCATATGCTTATATGATCTAACAATCATATCTTGAACATGCTTTGAACTACTGCTAGTACATATGCTTTTCTAGAATGTGTTGCAAGTTTTGAAGCATTGGAGGAAGCAGAGGGTTTGAACCCTGCAAGAACATCTTCAAACGTAGGACCTACGGGTACTCTCTCTTCATCCCACTTTAGTAGTTTAAGCATTAGGATTGCGTGTTTTCTTTCTTCTTCTTGGTGTATTCCCTTCGATCTGTTGGGGTTTCCAACCTTGACCCTAGGGTGTTTTATCCCGTAACTGAATTTGTGACTCTACTAAGCATGGGTATGCCTGCCTCAGACATGAGCTTTCTTTCTGATCCCTTCCACTGGTTTGGCAGGTCAGAATCTAGTGATCTCCTCCCAAGTCCTCGCATGATTCTTTCGATACACTTAATACATTTTAGCCATCATGTACCCCTTCTGACCTCATATATTAAGGGGAATCTATTATAGCATCATTTATCACCCTTGTATACTTGATGATCTGAGTCATGGCCTTGGGAAACCCTTTCCCTTCAGAATTTTTCCTCTGCCCTTCAAAAAGTGCGTACACATGTGGGTCCATATATACCCAACCCGCGTATATAATTTGAAATATAAAAAAATATAAATCCATATTTTATGGGCAGGGTATGGGTTACACCAGAAGCCCACCTACATGAGCTCGTGGCCTAACTATATCCCAACTAAAACAATTGTTTTTAGGTGGTATAAATACACCTCATGGGAAAACCTAAGGAGAGAGAAAGATAGGATATTGATATTATATCCAATTGGTCCCTGATCAAGTTTGATTTATCCTTGTGCCTCCTCCACTCCCATGTATAGGAAACCCTTGTTTCCTCATAGAGATGTTCATCTCCTTTATATGGCATCTATGTGTATGCATTTGAAAGAGGATTGTTGAGGCTTGGCTTGGATGGATCCGGAGGAACGTGTCGCTTGGAGCTGTGGTAAAATTGGGTTGTATTCTTCTAGATTTATTTGCAACCATCAATAAAGAAGCTCTTTCCTGTTCCTAATAGTTATGATCTTTATGTTTTAACTCATGTTATGATCTAATTATGTATGATCTCATGTTTTATATCCATATGCTTATATGATCTAGAATTCATATCTTGAACTTTCTTTGAACTATTGTTAGCATATATGCTTTCTGGAATGTGTTGCACGTTTTGAAGCATTAGAGGAAGCAGAGGATTTGAACCCTGTAGGAACATATTCAAATGTAGGACCTACGGGTACTCTCTCTTCATCCCACTTTACTTGGTTAAGCATTAGGACTGCTTGTTTTCTTGCTTCTTCTTGGTGTATTCCCTTCGATTTGTTGGGGTTTCCAACCCAGACCCTAGGGTGTTTTATCCCGTAACAAAACTCACGATTCTACTGAGAATGGGTATGCCCTACTCAGATATGATCTTTCTTTCTGATCTCTTCCACTGGTTTGGCAGGCCAGAATCTGGTGATCTCCTCCCAAATCCTTGCATGATTCTTTCAATACACTTAATACATTTTGACCATCATGTACCCCTTCTGACCTCATATATTAGGGGGCATCTGTTATAGCATCATTTATCACCCTTGTATACTTGGTGATTTGAGTCATGGCCTTAGGCAACCCTTTCCCTTCAGACTTGGGCCTTTTACTAAAAAACATTATTTTAAATTCCATACGCGACTCTGCCCTTCAAAAAGTGTGTAAACACACAGGTCCTTCTATACCAAACCCATGTACATAATTTGAAATATAAAAAAAAAAAAAAAAACATAAAATCCCTATTTTATGGGCGGGTTTTATGGGTTACACCAGAATCCCACCTACAGGAGCCCGTGGCCTAACTGTATCCCAACTGAAACAATTATTTTGAGGTGGTATAAATAAACCTCATGGGAAGGCCTAAGGAGAGAGAAAGATAGGATATTGATATTATATCCAACTAGTCCTTGATCGAGTCTAATTTATCCATGTGCCTCTTGCACTCCTAGGTATAGGAAACCCTTGTTTCCTCATAGAGATGTCCATCTCCTTTATATGGCATCTATGTGTATGCATTTGAAAGAGGATTGTTGAGGCTTGCGTTGGACAGATCCGAAGGAATGTTTCACTTGGAGCCATGGTCGAATTAGGTTGTATTCTTCTAGATTTCTTTGCAAACATCAATAAAGAAGCTCTGTCATGTTCCTGATAGTTATGATCTTTATGATTTAACTCATGTTATGATATAATTAATTATTATCTCATGTTTTATATCCATATGCTTGTATGATCTAACATTCATATCTTGAACATGCTTTGAACTACTGTTAGTATATTGCTTTTCTGGAATGTGTTGCAGGTTTTGAAACATTGGAGGAAGCAGAGGGTTTGAACCCTGCGGGAAAATCTTAAAATTTAAGACCTACGGGTACTCTCTCTTCATCCCACTTTAGTAGTTTAAGCATTAGGACTGCTTTTTTGCTTGCTTCTTGTTGGTGTATTCCCTTCGATCTATTGGGGTTTACAACCCAGACCCTAGTGTGTTTTATCCTGTAACAGTGAGAAGAGAGATAGGTTATGTACTTAAAAGGTGTTTTCAATTGAGCAAAGCAATTGTAATACATCGCTATTCTTTTGATTTAATGCAAGAAGGCATTGGGATTTTTAGCAGTTTTCTTTCCTCAAGAAAAATAATTGTTGCATGTGTGTTATTTCTTATTACATGTCTAAAATTTTTGTTTTAGATTGTGAATTGATATTAGCAGAGCAATAAATTAGGTTGTACTTGTGATTTTAATTAAAAATTCATGAGAAGTTACAAATATACATCATAATTTCTACATGTAATCAAAGAAGGATTCACATTAGAGCAGGAATTCGAAGTTGTTCTCAAGGGGTTCTATTTTGGAGCTCAGTGTAGTAGGATTTCTTCAGAACTTAGAAGATGGCCTTCAATGGACTAAGGTTAGAGTATGCCTTGGAAGTCACCTCTAATTTTGTTGCATGAAAGGATGAGATGGAGGTGGTATTAGATGAAAATAGATTTCTAGAATACATCAAGCCAGATTTTTCAAAACCATAAGCATATGATGCCCAGAACCTTGCTCAATGGAAGAAATATGTATCTAAGGCAAGGAGAATAATTTTGGAGGGAGTACAGGATCAAATTGTCTTAAATATCCATAGAAAAGAAACTATGTTTGTAATGTGGAAAGCACTGACAGAATTGTTCGAGAATAATAGTGACCACAGGAAGCTCACTCTCAAGGATAAACTTTGAAGTATCAAGATGCATAAGAATGACACAATTCCATAGTATCTGAGCAAGTTTACATGATGTTGTGATGAACTTGGCAAGGTCACTTTTATTTTCCCTGAAGAAGACTTGGTAAGCCTATCCTTTTCAGGCCTTCCCAAGAGTTGGCATAGCTATCAAGATTCAGTGAATGGGAGGGAGAAACTACCAAATTGGGAACATTTATGGTTTGATTTGATACAAGAGGAAATAAGGTGGAAATCCATAGATGGGACTTTATCCAAGGGTGATGATGAAGAAAAATTTTCTTTGGATGGAAAGGAAAATAAGGGAAAAGGGAAGAAATCTCAATCCAAACCAAAATCCATTCAAGGGGGCAAGAAGAAATATTTGTCCAAAATTAAATGTTTCCATTGTCATGAATTCAGGCACTATGCCATGAAGTGCCCACATAAAAAGGAAAGCAAGAAGACCTTGGGCAGAGTAGTAGATGAAACCTTGGCTTCACAGTTCAAGATTGATTTTACCCTTATCGCATACATGCCCAGGACAGTGATGGGGAGCGTGTGGTACTTGGAATTGTTGACAGTGCTAGACCCACCAACATTTAGGGGATCATCTCGGTATGAAGTCCCAACTAGACCTCACACCATTTGGTGTGGGAGTCCCATCCGGTATGATGGCCTGATTTCCATTACCTTAATGATTTTCCTCAACTGTTGCTTGTCAGCACAGGAGACTCATTCGATTTGTCTTCGAGAAGTGAGGTTCGTGTGCCTGGTGAGTGTAAGTGTACTTGTGTCAATGGTTCTTTCACTATGAGGGGAAGAAGGTGAAGGTGAGTTCCAGGTTGAAAGGGATCAGTCCCAAATCGGCTAGGAACACACAACACAAAGGACATACACAACTTCCGGTGGAGCAGTCCACTTGGATGCAACAATCACAACATACAAGGTAAGATAACACGTACAGCACTCACGGAACAGTCTGAATGAGTGAAACGGTTGTTACAAGAAGGTTCATGTGAAAGGTATGTCTAATATCCGGCAGAGCAGTCGACACGGACGAGACAACATTAATAGCATATACAACACATTTCCATTAATAGATTATGCATTACAACAAATGAATCAGTTCATATTTAGAACATAGGTTAAATAAACATGCATTACAATTGTTAAAGATCAGTCTTACAAAAAATACAATACATGTATGAAAATGTGTTGGCCTGTTAACAGGCTTCTAAATTAAGCAAAAGTTCCAAGACACATTGTTACACCATACATCACTAACCCTGTCAGCAGGGCGTTGGAGCCACTACTTACTCCTCAAAGAAAATATTACATACTCTCTTGGCTATGTGGGAGGAGCTGAGGTGAAAACTCCCTTCATGTACGAATGAGTGGGGTATTTATAGCCAAGGGTGAAACTAACCCTTGTGGTTGTTCAACTACCCTCATGACCATTTGACTTCCATGGCTTTTCGACTTGCATGACTCTATGTTCAACAAGTGGGTCTCTTAGACTTCCACGTTACATCACATTTATTGACAACAAGCCCATAGTGGAGATGTGGGAAACATGACTCATGACTTGACTCGACATGACTTGACATGACAATGCTGGTACATTCGTGCTGCTATTGGAGTGCATATCGAGCTACAGTGTTGATGAGTGATGGATGTCTTCATGGTGTATCATAGCTTCACCTCCACGTGGTGAAGTGTGTGGAGTCTTCGATGGCCCTTGGTTCACTTGATGAAGCTTTAGCATGTTGTTCCTTCCTTTCAATTTGGAAGGCTTAACAGGCTCACTTATTGGCGAAGGTGCATGTTTGTCGTGTTCGTCCACTTCGCATGCTTCGTCCATTTGTTTGTTGGTGAACCTGTCCATCTGCATGTGCTCCCTTCGTTCATCCCATTCGTCGTCCTGACATGTTTGATGGTGTAATTGTATCTGTAGTCACTCGTGATGAGACGATATCAAATCCAAAACCTCCTAGTCTACCATGACACATGATCATTCGGATGCAGGTGACCGAGAGAGGCAGCAAGGTTGAGATGCAGGATGATGGCTTTGAGAAACTACTGATGAAAATTGCGCAAGAGTCACTAAGAGATGGAGACAGACATTTGAGTCGACAATCGCTATCTGCAAGGTCTGGCTCGACTGGGAGCCAAAATTACGCAAATTTTGGGAGGGACAGTCTGGGCTACAGGAGGGCAAGGCAGGCATGCTCTGTGCATTTTCCAGAACGAACAGTCAGCAGGGGCTAGATAGCCAGATTTGCGCAATTTTCCAGAGGAATGGTACGGGTTGCATGAAGGGTCAACAGGCAGGGATTGCGCATTTTTCTAGGGAACTTCCCGGGAGACTAGCAACCAGAACTACGCAATTCCCATAGGGAACTTCCAGTTGGCTACTGGGTCACTGGTAGCCCAAACTGCACAATTCCCAAAGGGAACTACCAATTGGCTGCTAGGGTCACTAATAGCCAAAACTGCGCAATTCCCGGAGGAAACTGTTAGTTGGTTGCTCGGTCACTAGCAGTAGAAACTGCACGATTCTTGGAGGGAATAGGCAGTCTGCTACTAGGAGCTGCTGGCTGGGAAAACTCCACTGAGGCTGGGAGGCTGGCCTACTGATCATCTTTGTGCAATTTCTTAGCTGAGTTGACTGATGGGCAGCAAAAGGCCTACTCATGAGCACTACCCAATTTCTGAGATGAACAGTGGTTCGACTGTCTGGATGACTAATGGGAAAATTGCACAATTTTTTGAAGGAGACAGGGATGGGCACTTGGTGTCTATCCAGCCTATCTTCACAATTTCCTCATTCAGTTGAACGGGTGAGGTCAATGGCCTGTACGCAAATTGTGAGGGGAGTCAGTCCCAGGGTGATTGCCGGGTCCGACTGTCCAGGAGGCCAACATGAGAGTTGATTGAGATTGCTTGCGGGCATCGCAACTTGGAAGGACTAGCTTGGTGCTTCTACACTGTTCTAGTTGACAGTTGATTGAGTCGAAGGGGGGTGATGGTCCGGCTGTTAGTGAGGAGTCTGGTCATTAGAAATTCAGCAAAAATGACTAAGTGTGTGAACAGTCGAAAGGTGCATAGGTGGTCATACGAACACACATTTGCATGACTTTGATGACGAAATGACCAAACCATCCAGACACACATGTTCAACATGACTGACCGACGGTGAAAGAGACAAGCGCGATACTCGTGATTGATCATTCATTGATTGAGACAACGCTTATGCGACAATGAATGTGACTCTGTGTGTGAGTGCGACAGATGCTTTCATGGTGAAAACAACAAACACATACGAAGCGAAGACTTCAAGCATAACCAGAACATAGTCGCAAGCATGACTTGGACATCAACATGCAGGGACTTGAATGCAATGAATAAGCAAGGCGGATGTAAAGACTCATACGAGCTCACAGAGTGAACCCAAGTGTATGCAATCATCGAGTGAACTCTTCAAGGGAGTCTCTGAAATTGGTGCAGGTCAAAACTTTGGATGGTGGTTGTAGCCGCTACAACACTTGGCGACACACTGGTAGAACTCCAGCTTCTCTGTTTTGGTTCATTGCTAACACAGGGCCTTGGTCTTTCAGGGAGTATTGAATCATTGTGCAGGTTACTTCAGTTTCCCCACTTACCCCATGGACATACATGGTTCACCCTTTGCCAACTCAGTCAAACAAAATCAAAAGTTCAGCTTAGATCTCAGTGTTTCGAATCTGGGAAGGGTAGTTTAGTTTGCGAGTTGAAGATTTTCAAAGTATAAGTTTTCATCTCTAGTGTTTCTCTGCTGCCAGCAGGCCTGGACAGTACCCCGGTGGAGTCATGCAAGAACACACACATTGCTCCACTGCCAGTGAGCCTGGTCAGTACCTCAGTGGAGTTGCATGCTTCACCTCTCTGCGTAGGAAGCCTTTCTCTTCTTTCACCTTTGTAGTTTTTAAGATAACTGTGCATAGGCACTTATTTATTTTTTGGGGCGGAAGAGGGATCCCGACTTATTGAGAGCAGAAGAGGTTGTTCCTTCAGAGAAGCATGTAAGACCTCTGACATAGGTTTGCTCGTTTAGATTTTTCCCCTTCTCTGCTTCTACTAGTTGGATTAACTTAAACACATAGAGCAGAAGGTTGAGTACATGCATGGGGATTCCCAATGTCAACACAGGTTCATGGTTGGACCAAAGCTTCCTTTACAGGTGGTTCGTATTTTCCTTCAGGACTTCATCAGCTGAAGTTGTAACCAAGAACAGAGAAAATGGACACAATACAGGCCAAGTGTTGCAGTGTCACAAGTCTCTTCAAATTTCAGCCACATACTTTATTCAAAACCCAGAATGTAGTAGTTGGCAGCACTTATTTCTGAAAACAAAAATAGTAATATATCAAACAAACAAAATGAACATGAACAAAAAATAGTAAGAAGAATCAAACAAGGCGAAAGTAAAGATGATAAGCAAAACAAACCAAATGAAACAATAAGCAGCAAGCAGACTATATACATGCCACGGGCATGGCCCGGCCTACTGAAACTAGTGTTTGAGGACTTTTCCTTTGATAGGAAGATTATCAATCCTCCTGTCAAGTGATTGCAAATGATACATGTGTGAGCCAAGTTTCTCGTGGACCAGTGCCAATCCACCGGGCTCTGCTACCGGAAACTAGTGGCATTCCAGAAGACCTTCAACTGAAGAGAACACCACTGTTTCAGGTACTGTGTGCAACATGGGCTCAGATGATGGAATGGGGTAGTTGTTTTTATTCTGAGAAGGGTTCAAGTTTCTGAAGTCAATGCGTAAGCAGATCTTCCCAGATTTTTTATGTGCTGGATTTAAATTAGAAAACCAAGTATGATGACGAACATTGCAAGTAATCCAAACACTTAAAATGTTAGTCAATATTTTCAGTGAAAGGAGTACAAACATGATGTATGTGTTACATTTTCTTTGTTGTAATGACTTGTCTTCTCCTTTACCCGGAATCTCATGTTGGATTGTTCGCATGTAGTGGGAACTCAGATCATCATCTACTCATGCAGACCCATCCAGGCATTGTTCGACCAAGTGGTCAACGATTGGTCATTGTTTCCATGTGTAAATTGTACTGAGATTGGCCATCTTCAAATCATGGTGGATTACCAAGTTGCTTTGTTCGTTCATAGTGTTGTTCCTTCGTGTGTTTAGCATGAGTGCTTCAGCATCATTGTTTGTGACTTCTAACTTCAAAAATCTTGAAATAATGCATTGTCAATTATTTTGGATGATTGAGATACACCCGGTACTTAAGCCATCATGTGTCCCTGATTTGTCAAGACTCATGGCCCACAACTTGTTTGTACATGGACCGTTTGGTGTGCTGGTACTGCTTCTACTACCGCTATTGCTATTACTGCTACTATCAGAAAAACAAATTGTACAAGTTTCATTATCATCAGTTGGGAAAGGAAGGAGTCCCAACTACTTGTTTGCTGAGGTTGGGGTTGGCCGTGCAAGATAACACTCTAATGTCTTTTCCAAGATGCAATTGCCAAACATGAGTTCTGTGAAGGCCAATGGTTCATTCTCATCGTTAAGGGGAGTGACATTGTGTTTCATATACCTCTCTAATAACACCCGGATTTGGTTGCATCTTCCCTTGTACATAAGCCACATGTGAGACCAATCTGTAGCAAAATATCCATCTAGCTTGCTGGACTAGTCTCTGTTGAGTAGCAGGCCATATGCTTCCGGTATGTCCAAAACAACTATGTTGATGCATTGGTGGACTCGACTATCATGGGATAGTCATATGATCACGTCTCGTAGTTCACCAATGTATGGTACTGATGTTCTATCGAGTTGGATGATTCTGGAAGATGTTTCGCTACATCATGCATTGATCGTCTTAGAAATGGAGAGCAGCATGACATTAGCTGCCGCACTAGAATAAACCAAGCAGTTTTAGACATTGTAGTTGAAAACTTCGAATGAAATAAGGAATGGGGGGAAACCTAAGTTTGCTTCTTCCATCTGGAGTGTATTGAGCACAGTGGATAGTGATCTGGGAGGTGTGCTTTCTCCCTTGCTGGGGGAGGCCGTGTTGTCTGTTGTTGTGTGTCCCAATGCACGCAACAGGATATCTCACTGACTCTGGACTTTGGCTAGCCCGAACAAACTGATGTTCACTCGAGTTTTCTTCATGCCATCGACTATGTTGTAATCCATAGTTGGTAGACTCACCGAGGTGTCTGGGGTGGAACGGATGTTTGTGTTGTCCGAAGGAGTGTTCTACAACTTGTTATCTATGGACATACTCTTATCCTCCATTGTCGTCCTAGACTTGCTTTTTGTTTGTTGCTTTGAGGAAGACGATGGGTTGGCCTTCTTTATTAGTTGTCTAAGCTTCTCTTGCATCTCCTCAAGTCTAGGGGGGTCCCCTTTACTCCTAAGATGGTAACGATCATTTTTCTTTTGGGGCTGCTTCTCGGTGTTCATCTTCGAGACTACTTGTGAGCACTGGTATGCATTCACCACATGCCTAGAACTTGGTGCTTCATCAGGTGCAACCTTTTCATTATCATCAGTGTCTTCTGGCTACTCCTGTATGTCACCATCCACATTGAGTGTATGAGTACAAATAGAGGTAACAATTCACTTCCAATCTGAACAAGAGTTCTTGGGGTGAAATTCTTCATGGAAGGAACAGAAATTAGGATCAACGCATTGATCGAATTATAACATAGGCTTCTGCGCAAATTTGGAATCGAACCGGTTGTTGCTTGATGAGTCAGTTGATGAACTGCTTTCCTGTCTCTGTCTGGGCGGATGACTGCTCACGAATGTGTTCGTCTTCTGTTGCTTGAGTTTGGACACTTCGGTGGTCAAGTTCTTGACAAGGCGAGTGAGGGTCTCAATATTAGTTGCTTCCTTGTCTCTACCCTTACTCATCGTTGCTTGGGGCATTTTGCTCGCATCCTTGGAGTCTTTCATTGATTCATCATCCTTGATGACTCCAATGGTGCACAAGTCTTTCTCAACAGAAATAGCCTCTTCGCAGCTTTCTAAAAGTGTTGGCTTTGTAGCTCACTTGACAAACTATGCAATGGTGGTTGGTAGTGCAGATGTGTAATAGTCGACAGTGATGGAATCATGAGGTTTGGTGTCTACTGCAAACTTGTTCAAAATATGCATAAACCTCTAATTGAAATCTTTCACTTTCTCTTTTCCCTCCATTCTGAGGCTTCCCAATTCTTTGAGTAGCATGGCTGGGGTCTTATCATCAACAAACTTTTCAAGGAACATATGTTTGAAAGAACCCCAATTCTGTATGGAGTTGGGTCGAAGTCTATGATACTAAGCAGCTCCGTGGCCGTCCAAGGTACATGGAAACAATCTACATGCTATGTCGTCATAACGTACCTCAAGGGTCTACAGTTGTAGGTAGAAGTTGTCTAAGTGGTCTTCTTCCTTCACCACTATGTCAGGGTTGAACTTGATGTTCATTCTCTCTGCTTGCTTCAACATCTTCTACAGAAAAGCCGGGAGAGCCAATGATCCCTGAGTCATCCATTCAAGATTTGGGCCAGCCATCTCTTCATCCTCTTCGTCCTCTTCGTCTTCTTCCTCTCCTTCAGAATCTGATGGTAAAGGATCTGAGTCTATCGGTTCGTCTCTACCTCCACCTCCTCCACTGCCTTCCCCTCCACCTCCTATATAGGAGTTTGATCCCAAGACCAAAAGAGTGCCTTGTTCATCTTCAAAGAAGATTGAAGATTCCTCTTCATCTTCAATGTCTTCTTCCAAACCTTCAAGAGTAGCAAGGACTGCTTCTTCCACCGATGATACAATAACCCCTGTGGGAGTGGCTTTTGGCTTCTTAGATGTGTGTGGAAGATATTGTACGCCTGGGATCAATCCAACTACTTTCACGAACTGGTGAGTGATGGGACAGACAAAGCAAAGGTGTTGATATGAAATATCGTGTTAAATTCTAGGAGGTGAGGAGTAACCAACTATTGAGTCGTGAGAGAGGGAGTGCGAGTTACTACCTTGACCAGATGGTTGATGACTGAGTGTGAGGGGAATTTCATCCATGTACAACTGGCGGCCCTCCTTCTAGCACCATAAATGTTGACAATGCTAGACCCACCAACATTGAGGGGATCACCTCGTCCCAATTAGGCATCACACCATTTGGTGTGGGAGTCTCATCTGGTATGATGGCCCGGTTGCCATTATCTTAAGTATTTGCCTCAACTCTTGCTTGTCAGCATAGGAGAGTGGTTTGTTTTGTCTTCGAGAAGTGAGGTTCGCGTGCCTAGTGAGTGTAAGTGTACTTGTGTCAATGGTTCTTTCACTGTGAGGGGAAGAAGGTGAAGGTGAGTTCCAGGTTGAAAGGGATCAATCCCAACTCAAATAGGAACACACAACACAAAGGACATACACATCTTCCTGCGGAGTAGTCCACTCGGATGCAGCAGTCACAACATACAAGGTAAGATAACACGTACAACACTCATAGAACAGTCCAAATGAGTGCAACTGTTGTTACAACAAGGTTCATGTGAAAGGTTTGTCTGATGTCTGGCAAAGCAGTCGACACAGACGGGATAGCATTAACAACATATACAACACATTTCCATTAATATATTATGCATTACAACAAATGAATCAGTTCAGATGTAGAACACAGGTTAAAGCAACATGTATTACAAGTGTTAAATACCAGTCTTACAACAAATACAATACATGTGTGAAAACATGTTGGCCTGTTAACATGATTATGAATTAAGCGAAAGTTCCAAGACACGTCGTTACACCATACATCACTAACCCTGTTAGCAGGGCATTCGAGCCACCACTTACTCCTCAAAGAAAATATTACAGACTCTCTTGGCTATGTGGGAGGAGCTGAGGTGAAAAGTCCCTTCATGTACAAATGAGGGGGGTATTTATAGCTAAGGGTGAAACTGACCCTTGTGGTTGTTCGACTAACATCATGACCATTCGACTTCCATGAATTTTCGACTTCAATGACTCTATGTTCAACAAGTGGGTCTCTTGGACTTCCACGTTACATCACATTGATTGACAAGAAGCCCATAGTGGAGATGTGGGCAACATGATTCATGACTTGACTTGACATGACTTGACATGACAATGTTGGTACATTCGTGTTGCTGCTAGAGTGCATGTCGAGCTACAATGTTGATGAGTGATGGATGTCTTCATGGTGTATCATAGCTTCAACTCCACATGGCGAAGTGCACATAGTCTTCGATGGTCCTTAGTTTGCTTAATGAAGCTTTAGCATGTTGTTCCTTGCTTTCGGGCTGGAAGGCTTGACAGGCTCACTTGTTCATGAAGGTGTATGTTCATCACGTTCATCCACTTCGCATGCTTTGTTTTTTCGTCCATTGGTGAACCTGTCCATCTGCATGTGCTGCCTTCGTTCATCCTGTTCGTCGTCCTGACATGTTTTTTGGTGTACCTGTACCTGCAGTCACTCATGACAAGACGACATCAAGTCCAAAACCTCCTAGTCTACCATGACACATGATCATTCGAATGCAAGTGACCAGGAGAACCAACAAGCCTGTGATGTGGGACAATGGCTCTGGGCAATTGCTGATGAAAACTACGCAAGAGTCACTGAGAGATGGAGACAGACAATCTAAGTCGACAGTGACTCTCTGCAAGGTCTGGCTTAGTTTGGAGGAAAAATTGTGCAAATTTTGGGAGGGGTAGTCTGGGCTGTGGGAGGGCAAGGGAGGCATGCTCTGTACATTTTCCAGAATGAATAGTCAACAGGGACTGGACAGCCAGATTTGTGCAATTTTCCAGAGGAACAAGTCGGGCTGCATGAAGGGTTAGCAGGCAAGGATTGCGTAGTTCTTTTGGTGAACTTCCAGGGAGACTGGCAGCCAGAACTACGCAATTCCCAGAGGGAACTGCCAGTTCGCTATTGGGTCACTGGCATCCCAAACTATGTAATTCCTAGAGAGAACTGCCAGTTGGCTGATGGGGTCACTGGTAGCCAAAACTGCACAATTCCCAGAGGGAACTAGCAATTGGATGCTCAGTCACTGGCAGCAAAAACTGTGCTATTCCTGGAGGGAACAGGCAGTCTTCTGATAGGAGCTGTTGGCTGGGAAAATTGCACTGAGGCCAGGAGGCCAGACTGCTGATCATCTCTGTGCAATTTCTGAGCTGATCTGACTGATGGGCAGTGGAAGGCATACTCATGAGCACTGCCTAATTTATGAGATGAATAGTCGATCGACTATCTAGATGACTAACTAGGAAAACTGCGCAATTTTCTGAAGGAGACATGGATGGGCACTTGGTGTCTATCCGGCCTGTCTTCACAATTTCCTTAGTCAGTTGAACGGGTGAGGTCAATGGCCTCTGTGAAAATTTTGAGGGGAGTCAGTCTTGGGGTGACTGTCAGGTCCGACTGTCCGGGAGGCCAACATGAGATTTGATTGAGATTTCTTGCAGCCAGCGTAGCTTGGAAGGACTAGCTTGGTGCTTCTGCATTGTTCTGGTTGACGGTCGATCGAGTCGAAGGCGGCGTGATGGTCTGGTTGTCAGTGAGGAGTCTGGTCGTCAGAACTTCAGCAAAAATGACTAAGTGTGTAAGCAGTTGAAAGGTGCATAGGTGGTCATACGAACACACACTTGCATGAATTTGACGACGAAATGACCGAACCATCCAGACACACATGTTCAACATGACTGACAATCGGTGCAAGCGACAAGCATGACACTCGTGATTTATCATTCATTAATCGAGATGATGCTTGTGCGACAACAAATGTGACTCCGTGTGTGAGTGCAACAAATTCTTTTATGGCGAACACAACAAACACATACGAAGCGAAGACTTCGAGCATAACCAGAACATGGTCACAAGCATGACTTGGACATCACCATGCAAAGACTTGAATGCAATGAATAAGCAAGGTGGATGTAAAGACTTACACGATCTCACAGAGTGAACCTGAGTGTGTGCAGTCATCAAGTGAACTCTTCAAGGGAGGCTCTGAAATTGGTGTAGGCCAAAATTTTGGAGGGTGGTTGTAGCTGCTACAACAGGACTCAAGTGCATCATTCCACATGGTGAGGTGTAGAGATTTTTTCAGTGACCTAAAAGAAAAATATTTGCAGATGCATGTCGAGATGGGGGATGACATAAGGTATAGCATGATTGGGATTTGTACAATCACCTTTCAGAGGGATTCAAGCTCCCCCCTCAGGCTTAAGGATGTCATGTTCGTTCTGGGCCTAAAGAAAAATCTCGTCTCTATTGTAGTTTTGGAATACCATGGTTATGATGTGATATATAAAAAAGGAAAGGAATTCCTAAGACACATAGCCATGGGACAGGTGAAGTAGATTGGGTTCGTGTGAAGAACCTGTATAAGCTAGATGTGGAATAATATGTTGCATTAAGCACAAAAGCGGAGAAGGTGCAAAGCCACAATGTCGGTGAACTTTAGCACAAAAGACTTGGCCATTTGCATCATGGAGCCTTGAAGATAATGCAACAAATAAACATAGGCATCCCTAAAGGAGAACTTGAGCAATAGGATATGCAAAGGATGTACTTTGGGGAAGTACAAAAAATCCAAATTCCATGATCAGGACAACAAAGCGTATGTAGTCCTTAAAAGGATCCACTCTGATGTCTGTGGACCTTTCTTGAGAGCCTCCACTTCTAGACAAATATTTTGTCATTTTTACTGATGACTTCTCACAAAAGTGATGGATCTTATTCATGTGAAAGAAAGATGAGACATTCTACAAGTTTGTAGATTTCAAGGCATTGGTTGAGAAATAAACCGACAAGAAGGTGAAGGATCTCAGGAGAGATAATGGAGGTGAGTATGTGTCGAATGAATTTAAATATTTTTGTGAAAAATAAGGAATTTGATGAGAGTTGACAACACCCCACAACACTCAACAGAATGGGGTGGCTGAGAGAAAGAACCGTAGCATCGTGGGAGCATCGAGGGAGATGTTGCATGACCAAGGCCTACCTATGCACTTGTGGGCCGAGGCATGCAACACAATAGTCTATTTTCATAACTTTAGTCCTCATCAGATTATGGGCATGATTACCCTAGAGGAGGCCTTCTCGGGGAGGAATTCGGATGTATCTCACTTCAAGATTTTTGGAACCTCTGTTTACTGCCATGTCTCCAAAGAATCAAGGAAGAAGCTAGAGTCGATAGCAGAACTGGGGGTATTTGTGGGTTACACAAAAACTTCCCATAGCTACTGTGTGTAGTTGTCATCCCTCAGAATGAAAATTATGCAAAGGGATGCAAAATTCGATGAGGAGAAATCCATGTGATGCTCTCTTGAGAGGGAGCTTCAGATCCCACCAGAAGAGGATCTTTTAGCTCCAAATGAGCAACCTCAAGAAGTTGTGGAGCAGCTGCAAATTGAGGAACAAAGAGTGGAGATAGCCACTCAAGCATAACCATCGAGAGAAGGCAGGAAAAGGACCAGGGAAGCTGAGATACTTGTGCGAGATGCAAGGGAGAATGTGGGTGCCCCTTCAAATTAGCGCAGGCAGAGAAGGCCACCAAATCGATACACTAGCTACATGGCTCTAATGACTAAGCTTGTAGAGACTGAGTCATCCACTTTCAAGGAAGCAGTAGAGAAACCTGTATGGGTTTATGCAATGGTGGAGGAATATGAATCCATTGTAAAATAACAGTGTTTGGGAAGTGGTCCCAAGACCAAAAGATAAATCAATTGTGGGTTCGAGATGGATCTTCAAGGTGAAGCAGGAAGAAAATGAAAGCATAGAGAAGTACAAGGCCAAATTTATGGCCAAGGGATACTCTCAAGTTGAAGGGATTGACTATGAGGAGACCTTTGCTCCTATAACAAGGTACCCATACATTAGATCAATTCTTACTCTGGCTACACAGATGGGGTGGAAGATCCACCAGATGGATGTAAAAACAACATTCCTCCATCGAGTTATTGAGGAGGAGGTGTACATCAAGTAACCAAAAGGTTTTGAGACTTTTTATCAGGAGTCTCATGTGTGCGGACTCAAGTGAGCATTGCATGGTCTCAACCAAGCGCCCTGTGCTTGGTACACCGAGATCAATAGCTATCTCACTAGTTTGGGCTTCACCAAAAGTGAAGTGGATGTAAACCTCTGTTAAAATACCAACAATAAATTCCAATTTAATTTGTCCTTGAATTAAATTGTGAATTAAAATCGAATTCTATTCTCATAGCAACTTGTACATAGTTAATTAAGTTTAATTGACTTAATTGACTTAGGAATTTTGAGTTGGAAGTCTATCTGGAGTCATGTAAGTATGATCCCTAAATGTTAGGGGTCCAGATTGAGTTTATTGGAGTTGTAATTATATATCTCAGTATAACTGAGTTATAGTTAGTTAAACTAGTTCTAACTGTTGGAGGCACTAGTAGAGGTTTAGTAGTGAGTTAGTGCACGAGTGCATCCTCAGTGCCACACCAGTTAATTGAATATTCACTCACAAATAATTCATGCATATCAGTTCAAAGGAAGACCCAGTTGCGACTAGAGTGCAGGGACAGTGTGTTGGAAATAATACTGAGAGGGGGGTGAATCAGTATTATCAAATCAATAATTCTATTCCCCAAACAGATTTATATACGCTATTTCAGTGAAGTGAACTAGCGTGTACACGTGACTGTGCTTAAAGAAACCAGCGTATATGCAAAGAACTTGTGATTTAGACAATTTATCATGTGTTGAGCTTAAACCAGTATATCAGATATTTATTAGACAGTGTAGTAAAAGCAGAATAAAGCATCACACATAAGCAACACACATGAACACCAAGATTTAAGGTGGAAACCCAATGTGGGTAAAAACCACCTGCTGCTGTCGTCTTTGTCTTCTTTTAATAATAAGAAAATATGTTTACAATCTTGTACTGGTGCAGACTCATACTAGTACGCAAGCTTCTACCTGCAGAAGGTTACAACCTTCTCTCGTTCTCCAGCTTCTATTGGAAGGGAGCTACAACCCCCTAGCTCTTGTACTAGCCAATATGTTTACTAGTACGTTGGTGACAACCTACAGAAAACTCCTCTCTTCCACCAGGGACCACGTTTCATGAATTTTCAGACTGGATACTCCTAGATCACAACACCACAATCTGAAGGCCACGTTTCATCAAATTTTCACAATGGACCCATCAAAGCTTTTAAACTGCATCAACCAATATTCAGTTAATCTGAATAATTAGATCACTGACACCAGAACATTGTGCTGAACCCAGAACCCTGCATCATCATTCAGAACCAGTTGTAACCTCAAAAATCATGCATTAGAGTGTATACGCTACTTGGCTGAACCCAACCTGCATGTATACGCTACTTCTGTGAATTAAACTTGTGTATACTTTCAAAACTACTGCAAACATAAGTTTTTGAATCAAGTCTGTACCAACCATCAATATACTGAATATCTACTGTCAACTCACAGAGCTCTACATAGGTAGAGACAGAGATCACTTCTTCTCACTTATACAATCAATCAATCAAATCCCAACCTCCTTATGAATGCAGTTTTACATTCAGATCTAAGAAGACTTCATTGACAGATAGGAGTAAAACAATAGAATTTGATTAGATAGATCAATCAGATCTGAAAAGAAGCTTTTCTTTTGTATACACAGCTTGAGAGAACTGAACCTGCATGTACACGCTCTTTGGCCGAGATGAACCTGTGTACAGATCTACAAATATTGACTTAGAACTTTGATGCAATTCCAGACTTCATACAAAACCAGATCATGATAGATAACAAATAGAATATACGCAAAACATCAGATCTAGTCTCAACCAACATTAGATCAATCAAGAATAATCATTTCATGTATCATGATTCCTGATCCAATATTGAACTCAAGGTGCACATGAATATTTCAGATCCAGTGCCAAACATAACCCTACAACATAAAATATACTTCAGATAGAAGTATTCCTTGGAATCTTACTTGCACCCCTAGCCTAATGATCTTCTCCTCCTTATATACTCTTTAGGCCTTTCTCAATACCTTGGACCAAAACCACTTAGGACCAATATCTTGGACCAAATACCTAGGGTCAATACCTTGGACCAAATACCATGGACCAAATACCTTGGACCAAAATACCTTGGATCAAATACCTTGGACCAAAAACTTGGTTTTCCAACATGTACGTGCTTTTCCTCCTGTGAAAGTGTGTGTATATGTTATACACCACTTTTGTTCTGTTAACACGCGTGTATATGTGCCTTAGACAAAGTGAACTAGCATATACCTCTCTTTCTTCATTCTTTGGAGTGTGATCTGTAATCCTTTGTTGTTGACCTACTGCACTGTGAACTGTCATCTAAGTGGGTTTCCATCAAGGACAACACCTGTATAATAATTCCAACACAGTGTACTATCAGTTGTATGATTTTTCGAGTTGTACAAATCATGCATGAAATCCGTTGAGGACCTAAGTTTGGATTGCACAGTTTTGGAAGAAGGATTTCCCAATTAAATATGGGTTGATTCTCTTAGGAATTGCGCAAGGAAGTAGGGGCTTGGAACGCAACAGAATTGGCTAAGTGTTAGTTAGAGCAGGCTTGTGAGGTAGAGAGTTGATCATACTTGCGTTGGGATCGTTCTAGTGTGAACAAACATTGTATTTTCTACTCAGTTTCCTGATTAATGCAATATAGATAGTCAGGGTTTTAAGCAGTTGCTTTCCCCAGAGAAATATTGTGTTATGTACAATTGATATTCTTCCTCTTGTTGATTATTATTTTCATAGGTCATTATTGGTTTCCATTGTTGAAAATAGAGTATATTCTTGTCTTGTGCTTTAGTACATTACATGAGTTGTTGAATCTACATAAAAATCTACATGGTATTAGAGTTGAAGACAATATAAAAAAGGAGATTTCTAGCTTGTTGTGCAGGCCAAATTCGAATTTAAAATTCATACTTCAGAGTCGGAAAATGAATTTCTACGGTTTGAGACTTGAGTATACCTTGGAAGGCTGCTAGAATTACATAGCCTGGAAGGACATGATGGAAACAGTGTTGGAAGACAATGGCCTCAACAAATTCATTGATCAATAGATTCCTAAGCCTCCAACATTAGATGCTAATGATTTGGTCGAATGGAGAAAGTGTGCGGCAAAGGCAAGGCAGATTATCCTTGAGGGAGTTCGAGACCACATTGTCTCGAGTATCCATTGCAAGGAAACTTTGTATTCTATGTGGAAGGAATTGACGGACCCATTTTAGAATAATAGTGAATATAGGAAGTTGGCACTAAAGGAAAAACTCAGAAATATCAAGATGGAAAAGGGAGACTCAATTCTGAAATATTTGACCAAGTTCACTCATTGTCATGATGATCTTGGAAGTGTTGGGATTACTATTACGGAGGATGATATGTTGACCCTAGCTCTTCAGCACTCCCCAAGAGTTGGCACAGTTATCAGGACTCTGTCAATGGGAGGGAGAAGCTGCCAGATTGGGAACGACTATGGTTGGATTTGGTACAAGAAGAGATTCGGAGGAGCACCAGGGACAGATCCACATCAAAGACTGATGATGAGGAAAATTATGACTTAGCAGGTAAGGAAAAGAAAGGGAAGGGGATTGTCATCAATGATGGGTAGTGTATGGTACCTAGACAGTGGAGATTCTTTCCACATGATTGGTAAAAAGGAGCTCCTCTGTGACTTGGAGGAGAAGGATCTCCAGATGCATGTCGAGATGGGTGATGACAGGAGGTATAGTGCTACCAGGTTGGGTACAATTACCTTTCAGAGGGAGTCAGGTTCTCCCCTCACTTTGCGAGATGTTATGTATGTTCTTGGTTGAAGAAGTAATTGGTATTTTTTGCCATGTTGGAGGATGGAGGCTACGATGTGATATTTAGGAAGGGAAAGGCGTTCCTTTGTCACATAGCCATGGGACAGGTAAAGAGGATAGGGATTCGAGCAAAGAATCTCTACAAGATGGAGGTAGAATATTGTGATGCCTTGAATATGAAAGCAGAGAAGGTGCAGAGCTGAGATGTCGGTGATTTGTGGCATAGATGGTTGGGTCACTTGCATCATGGTGCTTTGAAAATAATGCAACAAATTTCTATCGATCTTCCCAAAGGTACACTAGAGAAAGTTAACACACACATGCAAAGGGTGTACTTTCAAAAAATTGACCAAAACTTCCTTTCATGAAAAAGACAGTCGAGCACAGGCGATCCTCAATTGATTCCATTCAGATGTGTGTGGACCATTCTCGACAGCATCCATGGCCAAACACTGGTATTATGTTATATTTGTTGACAATTTTTCTCATAAATGTTGGATCCTTTTCATGCAGAAGAAATATTAGACTTTTGCAAAGTTTTGTGAATTTAAACCATTGGTAGAGAAAGATACTGATAGGAAGGTTAAAGCTCTCAGGAGTGATAATGGTGGAGAGTATGTTTCAAATGAGTTTAAAAAATTATGTGCGGTAGAAGGGATTAAACGGGAGTTGACAACACCCCATAACCCACAGCAGAATGGGGTGGCTAAAAGGAAAAATATAAGCATTATAGGGGCAACATGGATGATGTTTCATGATCAAGAGCTACCACTACACTTGTGGGTCAAGGCATGCAACACATCTATTTATTTGCATAACAAAAGCCCTCATCAGATTCTTGGGATGAGTACACTAGAGGAGGCTTTCTCAAGGAAGAGACCAGATGTGGGTCACTTCAGGATTTTTGGGTCATCGGTATATTGGCATGTGACCAAAGATGCACAGAAGAAGCTTGAGCTAACAGCAGAGTTGGGGATATTTATGAGGTACACTAATACACCTCACAACTATCAAGTGTAACTTTCGACCAGGAGGATGATAGTGGTTCGATGGGATTTCAAATTCGATGAAGATAAGGCCATGAGATGTTCCCTTGAGAAGGAGCTTCAGCTGCATGCAGTTGAGGATATTTTAGCTCCTAAGAAGTAGCCACAGATTGATGTGGATCAGCCACATGCAAAGGATATAGGAGTGGAGACATCCACTTAGGAAGAGTCTTCCAGAGATGGGAGAAAGTGCACCAGAGAGGTAGAGAGGTTATTGCAGGATATAAGATGTAATGTGGGAGCACCCACATGACAGTGTAGGAAAAGGAGGTCACCTGAGAGGTACATTGGATACATGGCTCTTATGAGTGGATGTGTTAATACAAAGCCATCTTCTTTTGAGGAGGCAATGTAGCAATTGGTTTGGGTTGATGCCATGGTGGAGGAGTATGAATCCATTGTTAGAAATAATGTTTGGGATGTGGTCCCAAGACCGACAGACAAGCTAGCAGTGAGGTCCCGATGGCTTTACAAGGTAAAGCAAGAAGCAGATGATAGGGTGGAGAAACATAAGGCCAGGTTTGTGGCCTAAGGATTTTCTTAGGTAAAGGGGATTGACTATGATGAGACTTTTACTCTTTTTGCAAGGTACTCATCAATCATATCCATTTTGGCACTATCAGCACAAATGGAATGGAAGATACATCATATGGATGTAAAGATAGCCTCCCTTAACATCGTGATTGAGGAAGAGGTATACATTGAGTAGTCTGAAGGTTTTGAGACCTTTGACCGTGAGTCACATGTGTGCCAACTCAAGCAAGCGTTGTATTGGCTAAAGCAAGCAACCCGTGCTTGGTACACCAGGATTGATAGCTACTTCACCAAGTTGGGCTTAACCAAAAGTGAAGCAAATGCGAACTTATACCATATTGTGGTGGAAGGTAAATTTTCTATTATTTTTTTATATATCGACAATTTGATTCTAATAGGTGATGATAAGTTGATCAAGTCTTGCAAGGAGGATCTTGCAAGAGAGTTTGAAATGAAGGACTTGGGGCTCATGCACTACTTTCTAGGCATGGAAGTATCGCAAGGTGATGGGGAAATTTTTGTCTCGCAGGGAAAGAATGCCAACGAGATATTGAAAAGGTTCCTAGAGGAAGGAGGATGCTACTTTGGGTGAAGTAGTGGAAGCTATTGTTTACAGGAAACTTATGGGTTCACTCGTGTATTTGGTGAACACATGACCAGACATGTGCTATGTAGTTAACCAGCTTAGTCAATCGATGGTTAGGCCTACCAAGCTATATTGGAAGGTAGCCAAGCATGTGCTGAGATACCTCATATGCACTACTCAGTATGGATTTTGGTACAGATGGACAAAGGGAGTGAAGCTTCAAGGCTTCACTGATGCAGATTGGGCAGGGAGTCCATCCGATAGGAAGAGCACATCAAGAGGAATCTTCAGTATTAGGTTAGAATCAATTTCTTGGTACAGTATGAAACAGAGATCGATTGCACTCAATTCAGCAGAGGCAAAGTACATAGTTGTTAGTCAAGTAGCATCTGAGGCCATCTGGGTGAGGAAGATTCTGGTTGGTTTATCTGGTCAACAGATGGATTCAACTGTGATTTATTGTGATAATCATAGTTGTATCAAACTCTCTGAAAATCCATTTTTTCATGATTGGTCCAAGCATATTGATATATGATATCATCATCTTCAAGATTGTGTACAAAGGAAGATTATTTTGTTGGAGTACATTCAGATAGACGAGCAGGATGCTGACATTTTGATAAAGGCATTGTCAAGATGTAAATTTGAATTTCACAGAGATAGGATCAGGGTATCTGATAATCCCTTTCTTTTTGAGAGGGAGTGTTAAAAATAACAACAAGAAATTCCAATTTAATTTGTCTTTGAATTAAATTGTGAATTAAAATCAAATTCTATTCTCATAGCAACTTGTAAATAGTTAATTAAGTTTAATTGACTTAATTAACTTAGGAATTTCGAGTTGGAAGTCTATCTAGAGTCATGTAAGTGTGATCCCTAAATTTTAGGGGTCCAAATTGAGTTTATTGGATTTGTAATTAGATAACTCAATCTAACTGAGTTATAGTTAGTTAAATTAGTTCTAACTGTTGGAGGAACTAGAGATTTAGTAGTGAGTCAGTGCACCAGTGCATCCTCAGTGCCACACCAGTTAACTGAAGTTTCACTCACAAATAATTCATTCATGCCAGTTCAGAGGAAGACCCAATTGACACTAGAGTGTAGGGACAGTGTACTTTCAGTTGTATGATTTTGTGAGTCATACAAATCATGCATGCAATTAGTTGAAGACCTAATTTTGGATTGCGTAGTTTTGGAAGAAGGATTTCCCAGTTAAATATGGGTTGATTCTCTTAGGAATTGCATAAGGAAGTAGGGGCTTGGCAGGCAGCAGAATTGGCTAATTGTTGGCTAGAGCAGGCTTGTGAGGCAGAGAGTTGATCATACTTGTGTTGGTATTGTTCTAGTGTGAACAAGCATTGTATTTTCTTCTCACATTTCTAATTAATGCAATATAAATAGTCGAGATTTCAAGCAGTTACTTTCCCCAAATAAATATTGTGTTATGTGCTATTGATGTTCTTTATCTTGTTGATTATTGTTTTCATCGATCGTTATTGGTTTCCTCTGTTGAAAGTAGAGTAGATTCTTGCCTTATGTTTTAGTAAATTACATGAGTTGTTGAATCTACAGAAAAATATACAACCTCTATCATATTTTGGTAGAAGGTAAATTGTTAATTATTGTCTTATATGTTGATGATTTTATTTTAACTGGTGATGAGAAATTGATCAAATCTTGCAAGGAGGACCTTGCAAGGGAGTTTGAAATGAAGGACATGGGTCTCATGCACTACTTCCTCAGCTTGGAAGTATGGAAAGGTGATGGGGAATTGTTTGTCTCTCAAGGAAAGTATGTAAATGAGATACTACATAGGTTCCACATGGAGAGTTGCAAACCCATGGAGACACCTCTAACGACCAACTAGAGGAAGGAGGATGCCACTTCAAGTGAAGAAGTGGATGATACCATTTATCGGCAGCTAGTGGGTTCACTGATGTATCTTGTGAACACATGACTAGATATGTTATATGCAGACAACCAACTGAGAAAATATATGGTTAGGCCAACCAAATTACTTTGGAGGGCAGTTAAGCATGTTCTACGGTATTTGAGATGCACTACCCAGTTTGGACTATGGTACAGAGGGACAGAGGGAATGAAAATGTGTGGATTCACATATGTAGATTTGGTGGGAAGTCCATTAGACCGGAAGAGCACGTCAGGTGGAATTTTTAGTGTTTGGTCCACAACGGTTTCTTGGTACAACAGGAAGCAAAGATTTGTGGCGCTCAACTCGACAAAAGAAAAATACATGGCTGCAAGTCAAGCAACATGTGAGGTGATCTGGATGAGAAAGATACTTGTTGGATTGTTTGATCAGTTGATGGATCCAACTGTGATCTACTATGATAATCAGAGTTGCATCAAGCTCTCTAAGAATCTTGTTTTTCATGATCTATCCAAGCATATAGATATTTGGTATCACCATTTACGGGACAATGTGCAGAAGCGGATAATGTTGTTGCAATACATTCCTTTAGAGGAACAAGATGCTGACATTTTGACAAAGGCCTTTTCAAGAGGTAAGTTTGAGTTCCACAGGTGAAAGATAGGGGTGGTTGATAATCCCTTTCTTGCTAAGAGGGAGTGTTGAAAAATGAAACAAGAAATTCTCAATTTGATTTTGCCTGGATTAAATTGAGAAAATTCGAATTTCCACATCAGCAGACAACTTCGATGATGTTAAATTATGTGGCATGGCTTGTATCACCTAGTTTACTCAGTAAATTCGAGTTGGAGGAGATAGAGTTCAGTTCAGCATGTGTGATTGCTAATTTCGAGAAATCAAGGTTAGTTATCTCAGGTTGTTTTTAGTTAAATTAGTTCTAACTTTTGGAGGAACTAATGGAAGGTCAGTTAACTAGTGGAACTTTAGTCAAACTCAGTGATCATCCAGTTAACTAATCAATCAACCCAAAATAGCTAGTGCATGTAGAGAATTTGAGTTATCCAGTTGAGGCGGAGATTCCAAGGTAGTGTAACATTAGTTGTAGACTAGTCTTGAGTGTATAGGTGTTGCATGCAGTAAGAGGATCAAACTAAAGGAATTGTGCAATCAAATTGAGGAATTTCCTAAGTAATAGTGGCCTAATTTCTCAAGGAACAATGCAAGGAAATAAGAGCATGAGCAGAGGAAAATTTTGACTAAGTTTGGGTCAGATCCTTTCAGTGAGCAGAGAGATAGGTTATGCACTTGCAGGGTGTGCTCAGTTGAGCAAATCAATTGTAATACATCTCTATTCTTCTTATTTAATGCAAGCAGGAATTGGGGTTTTTAGCAGTTTTCTTTCCCTAGGAAAAATACTTGTTGCATGTGTGTCATTTCTTATTGCATGTCTAAAATTTTTGTTTTAGATTGTGAATTAATGTCCGCATAGTAGTAGAGTAGGTTTGTGTCTTGTGATTTTTATTAAAACTTCATGAGCAATTGCAAATCTACATCATAATTTCTACATATACGTTAATTACCCATATATATATATATATATATATATAGAGAGAGAGAGAGAGAGAGAGAGATATATAGATATATATAATACTAACCACATACAACACAGGTAAATAACAATTTAAGGAATATATTCTTCTAACAAAATAGAGAGAGGCCATACTATGATACTATATTACTAGGAACGAAACAAATTAATGTTTTTATTTGACATTCATTTATCCATGAACAATAACTATAAGTGAATCACTTAATAGACCATGCATCAATATGAAATACACATAAAACTTTAATGTCAATTCATCCATAATTGAATTATACGATTTAATGCAATACAATAAACTTGTAGTGGAAATTTTATGTAACCAGAAGTATTGTTCACTGAAGGGATGGGATTCGACTCAAATTTGTTGATTCTTGTGCTCCCTTGTGGATATCCACATACGAGTGTGAAGGATGTAGTGTCCTTGGCCAAACATTGTTGACTCACCAGTTAACCTCCTAGCCGACTCCTTGGGTAATCTTCTTCCCCACGGATCCCCGAGCTATAATCGGGTTGTAATATAATGGAGAAGTGATAGCCATTGGAGGAGAGAACTATTTTCTCAAGAGTAACCATCTCAAAAGAAAACCTCCACTATACTAAACTCACTATAGTCATATTCACTATCAAACTAACATTACCTAGTTCATCCAACAATGGGGAAAAATGGTTACTTCTCCCATAACTTGCCCCTTCTTTTATAGGAGGCTTCATAGGTGATACTTGGAATTTAATGCATAAATAATTATTTTTATTAATCCAAAAGTTTAATTATTCACTCACCCATGTGTCACCCTCTCACCAAGGATATCCAAAATTATTTACTTAAATTTAATTCAAAAATAATATTTTTCTCACCCCAACATGACTCCCTATTTCTTCTCCTAGTTGTCTCTTGATTCCCCCTTTAAGTTCCTTAATTTGTGTTCATCACAGAAGTCAACTGGTAGGTATCAGATTTGTTCCCCCAACTACACCCTAGTTTAACTCAAATTGACTCTTAGATGGAGATCCTTGTGTTGGCTCTTGCCACATGGAGGTTCTCTCATGAATTTAATTTATTATTCTTTATTTTCATTCACCACCCTCTTTTATTAATGGGTTTAAACTATTTTGGGATTAATATTTCTAATTAAATATATGTCCCTCACCTCCGTTTTGCTTATTAAAACACTTATGAACATTATCTACCTAATATTTTCAAACGTGGGATGAGTATAGTTCTCAAGTGGTCTAATCTTTTATTTTTTCCTATTCTCACTTTTCCCCAAGTTTTATTCTTGATTTAGATAAGTTGGTTTTAAAACCTCATTTACCACATTATGTGAACTAATATCATTATCATATCTTAATTATAATTATGTAGTTCCTTCTTGATGTACAAGGTGCCAAGTCAGTCATGCCCTTCAAGAACTTCTCTTCAGGTTCCAAGGGTGCCACTCCAATCAGTTTCTTTTTTATGCGAAGGGTGTCAAGTCGGTCATGCCCTTCAAGAACTTCCCTTGAAGTTCCAAGGGTGCCACACCGCTTGCACTTCAAGCATCCAATGACTACGAGGGGACAACTAGGTATGACAATGGAGACCACTGTCCTCACCTATATCACCCACTATAGTGAGACTGATTGCCTTGGGGATCAAGGAATCTACCTTGATGCGCTCTCCCTAGTAAAATATTCATGGGCGTCCCAATCTAGGGTCTTCCCCCATGACATCGTGATCTTAAAGGCAAATGTATCCCAACGCCTTCCAGCCCAAGTCACAACGGGAGTGCTAATAGGTGAAATCAAGGACGTTGTCCCACCCCTCCCATGAAGTTCCATCTATCTATACAACCCCATCACCCATGTGTGAGTCATTCGGCTAAGAAACTAACTTGTGCCTGCAACCACTAACATGTCATTAGAATTTACAGTAAAATTCAAACTAAAGTTTAAAATTTCATATACAAGTATTAAATTTCATCAAACCAGAGGTCATCAACTCATCATATGTGAGTGCAGCTGGTGGTCTCCTGCCATACTCGATAATCATCAGCAATAATATTTCACATTGTTAGTCATTGATATAATAGCAAATTTTAAATCATCAACATGACATAGGCATCAACACTGTTTTTCGCCATGAGCTAGAAATAACACAAATAACCAACATAATGAATCCATAACATGATAAGAAATACTCATAAAACACTTCCATCAAAGCTATTATCATCATAACACCAACCAGAAAACATACACATCCATCACAACTATCATCATCATAACATCAACTAGGAAACAAACACATCCATCACAATTATTATCATCATAACATTGACTAGAAAACAAACACATCTATCACATCCATTAATAGTAAGAGTCAAGTATCTGGATCCTCGACCTGAGGTCCTTAAAGGATAATGTGTGAACCTTAAATCTATATCAATGCTAATTTAATATCAAGGTTAGTCAATTAAAGCAGATCACTACACTTTGATTTTTCTATATATGTTGATGATGTAGTCATAATCATAAATAATCTTTGATCTATTTTTTAGATTGAAGAAATGACTTGTTTCCACTTTTGAAATGATAGATCTTGGCCTTCTACGCTACTTTGTTGGTCTTCAATTTTTACCTTTGTCTGATGGTTTTCTTCTTTATGAATCTAAATATGTATCAGATATGTTGAAACATTTTAATTGAGAATTGTAAGCCATGTGGCATCACTCTTCAATCATGTGTTAATTTGACTAGATATTATTAGTTTACCAAAGTCAACAACACTCTTATCGACATTTTTTGGTAGCCTTATATATTTAACTCATATTTGATTTAAGATTTCATTTGTTGTAGTTTGGTTTCTTGATTTATGCAATATGTACATGAAATCCAATAAAGTTGCAAAGAAATGTTCATATCTCAAGGGTACCTATCAACTTGGCATTAATTATTGTAACATTTCTGACACATTTGTTGACTTCACCGACTCTGACTGGTAAGGTGGAAACAATTATCACAAGTCCACATATGGATATGTATTTTGTTTTGGATTTGGACCATAAATTTGGTCATCTCAGTAACAAAATGTAGTCTCTTTGTTGACTACGAAAGTTGAGTATCATGGTTTAGTTAATGCAAGTATAGAGGCAATCTAGATTTGAAATCTCTTGGGAGAGCTTGGATTTCATGTTGAAACCTTGGTTGCTATATATTATAACAATTAGAGTGCAATTCAAGTTGCTAACAACCTTGGTATGCATAATAGGATGAAACATGTCAAACTTCATGCTCACTACTTATGATAATTGGTTCAAGAGAAAGTTGTTAGTCTTGTTTATTATATAATTAATGACCATTTTGTGGATATATTCACCAAACAACTAACAAAATCTATGTTTCTTAAGATTAAATATCTACTTGGGATTTAGGAAGTTTTAGTTATTGGGGGGGGGGGGGTGTTGTTCTGTAGATATAATTTAACCTCCTAAACCTCCAAAGCATTATGTTGATTGGGGGGGGGGGGGGGGGGGGGATGGCGTTATGTTATTTTCCACACCTCTATTAGAGATTGGGTCGAATCAACCAGTAGATTAGTCGACAAGATGATCCATTGGAAAATCAACAAGATGATTGACAGGACAATCGATGGGACAACTCATGAATAACCAATTAAGTGGTTGATTGGATGGCCAATAGGTTGAATTTGGAATGATCAACTCATTGGTTGATGGCATGCTCACCTAAATGTTCGAGTTGACTAGGACAATCGACTAACTGATGACGACATTTCAGATTTACCGAAATTAGTTATAATTTTGGACCATTTATTATGGATATAATATTCTCCATTTAAACTATCAAAGAAGTCCAGAAAGTGCAATTCTAGTGACTTCCCCAACAATGAATCTGATACATAAATGGCTCAATTAATCAAAAAACTAAACAAAGGATCTAGATTCAAAGGTAAATTACTTCTCATCTATTTTAATTATGGTAATATAGGAAATTTTTCTACTAAGTATCTTTTAAGGGGAGATAGTGATGATGAGGAAGAACCCATAAAAATGGTCTTCAAAGGAAAAATTTTAAAAAATAAAAATTTCTACATAAAACAGGATATTGATTTTCTTGAAGATGAATATGATTCCAATGATGACAAAAAAAAAATCCTATTTCTAGAAAAAAATGAAGAATACCACATAGAAAAATCAGAGGATAAAAAAGAAAAAGCAGAAGAAGAAGGTGTCGAAGGCATAGTGGATCTTGAAGTAGAACTCATTAATGCATTAGAAGAGATTAATAACCTCAAAAAGAGGAACATAATATTATCTGAGGAAATCATCTTCCTCAAGACTAAAAAGAGGAAGAAAAATGAGTGGAAGAAATATTCAACAGACAGTGAAAATAAAAGGAACAAAATTGTGAGAAGCTTGAAGCAGAAATTGTCTCATTAAGTAAAGAGCTAGATAAGCTCAACAAAAATATGAAAAAATCACAAACCTTGGATGTTATTATCAATAGTCAAAGATCACCATATGACAAGAACGGTCTTGGTTATATGGGTAAGATTTCATACAAATAATATGCAAGCCCTAAGTCACCAGAAACGAAAGTTGGAGAAAATCTTGAAGGCTTCAATCACAATGAAAGAAGGGAAAGAAGTGAGGGGGAGTCTAGAAATATTGTTACAACAAAAATCTATGTTGATGCTCTCAAGGAGTTCTTTCACAATACAAACAACAATATGATGAGGGACAAGGACCAACAAAGAATTGAATCTTATCCAAAGAAAAATAACTTTAAAATAACTATTCCATTACGACAATCATACACAACCAAATATCAAACTATTTTTCTTGGTCCCTATTTTTCATGCAAAAATTTTGGACATCAAGCATGATATTGTAGAGCTTATTTGAAAAATGATTATGAAAAAGGTTCTCATCAAACCTCTATAATAAGCTTGTAGACAACATAATTAGATATATTGATGGATTCAACAATATAAATCATAATTAATTTTCTCCATTATACAAGTACAACATAAAGTGTTACAGATGCAACAATTTTGGACATGGCACAACACTGTCTTATAAAATCCAGAGAATAGTTTTGTAAGGAAAAAAAGGAAGAACCACCAACAGAAAAATGTGGATTAGTTATGTGTGCTTGAAACAATGAAATTCGGTGATATGTTGATAGTGAATTATCTAAACACATGACCAGAGATCAAAAGAAATTTATTACTCTAAAAAAACAACTAACTAACCTTCAAGTCTGTTTGTTGGAGTAGTAATTTATAGAAGGAATTTTCTTGCTTTCATACCAAATGATATGGGGGGAAATAATAAATTACATCCTTGCATGCTACAATTGTTGAAGAATGTAGCCATGGTCAGTCTTCATAATCCTTGATGTATTTATAATACTATGTAAAAACATGAAATAAACTTAAATTTTAAATTATAAGAAAGGAAATCAAAAAAACCACCTAAAATTAAAATCCTTGAAAATAGCTCATACTCGTGTAAATAACATATTTACCATGTTACTAGCGACCATATTAATTTAAGAAAATATTTGCAAAAAAAATAGAATAGGAACAAGATGTAAATAAATATACTTACTAGGAGTTACTGCCCACCATTATTTATGTGTTCTTCAACACTTTAACAAATATGAGTAAAAATGTAAATGTGCAGACTTATTAGAATTTAATTTACAAAGAGATGTGATTTAATTTAAGAGACATGGCTCTTGCGTATCTTGGGTATAAAATACATTTTAACCTTTTCATTTTACATACACACTTATCACTCACATACATATCTCTCACACACATTGTGATATCTATTTATTAGTTGAATTTTTGAAATGTGATTGTTTGATTATGATAAAATAACTATAATATTTATTCGAAAGTAATTACCATAGTTTACAAATAAAGTACTTGTATCAATTGTACTGAAAAATCAACATGTTGTCAGAGCTTTGGTAAAGGAAACGACACAAAGATCACTCCTTGGAAAAACCTACCTTGAGATCACTTTGAAGAAACCTTAGATCTATATTCAAGTTTCATTTGTTGCCTCTACTATGAAATCAAAGAAGAAGTTAGAGGGGGCCACTAACTTTAGAACTTGGACGACAATATTTGACCTAATTCTTGCAAAAAACGATCTATTGGTAATTGTGCAACACAAAGTGACTGAACCTACAAATGAAATTGGAGAGAAGAAGTACAAGAAATATGGCATCACTTCCATCATAATTAATGTGGACTCCATCAAGGACCATCTTATTCCATACATATCAAATATTTACACGTCAAAGAAGATGTATGATACCCTAAATAAGTCATGAGCTTGAGAAATGAGCTTCGTTTTATAAGAATGACAAAGAATGATACAATGGCTTCATAATCTGTGAGGGTTTCTCAAGTAAGATATCAACTACAAGCTATTGATGAAGTTTTCTCTGATAAAGAACTACCATGTTCATGGGATTCATTTGGAGTAGGTATAAGCAGGCGAAAGGAATATCCATGTTTGGAATAACCATGGGAAACTTGTGCTTAGGAAGAATCAAGACTTCTATCTAGATAAAGAAAGCCAAAAGAAGAAGAAAATTATCAAGCCTAAGAAACTTGTTCCATGAAAGTTGGAGGAAGAATGAAGTCTGATTTTCAGAAGAAGAAAAGGGGTTTGACAGAAGACCTAATCCTCAAAAGGAAGAAAGATATGTTTCAAATTCAATTCTTTCGTTGCAACAAATTTGGTCACTTCAAAGCCCAATGTCCTGAAAGTTTCAATGATAGGAAGAAGAGAGGAAATCAACATGCTACCATGGAATAATTTGATGAACAGTCCAAGAGATCCAAAGTTGAAGGAGGTAAAGAGCATTTCTATTATTCCACACTTGTAGGATCTCTTGCAGATGGCAACAATATATGGCTAATTGATGGTGTAGCTTCGAGACATATGACAGGGAAGCATGATCATCTTACAAGTTTGATGGAAATAAGATTGACACAAAGGTAGATCTTGGAGACAACAACAATTATTCAGTCAAAGGAATTAGGACAACATCTATTGAGTTGGAAACAAGTGAAAACGTTCAATAGAGAAACATACTCTATGTTCCAGGTTTAAAAAATAATTTGGTTTCAATTTCATGTTTAGAAGATAGAGGAGATAGACTAACCTTCATTGATGGGAAAGTCCTTGTGTGGGACAAGGCCTTTAGTATAAGCTCTGCTAGGGTTATTAGCATTTGTGAAAGGAGGTTATATAGACTCTTGGGGCAATCTTCCAAATCTTTAGTACATAATGATATTAACCCTAGTGAGCTATGACATAGGAGATATGCACATATTCAATATAGAGCCTTGCCAACTTTGAAGTAGATTGTTATAGGTGTACCAAATTTCTAGATAGATCATAAAGGTGTGTGTAAGGGATGTGCTTGGAAAGAATGTTAACAAACCTTTTCCAAGTAGTGAACTGTTGTAGTACCCCCCCCCCCCCCCGCCATTTTTTTTTTTTTTAACTTATATAATAAATAATGGGGACTGGCCTTCTTTCTTGTTAATAAAAAAATTTAGTGCTCAATAAAGATAAGGAATTTTTTGAATTTGTCATAAAATTCCTCTCTTTTGAAAGTTTCTATTATCGGAACCTAAGTATCGGAGGTCCAACCTTACAAATGTTATGTTAAATGAGAAACCCGATATGCCTTTTGTTATTAAAATAATGCATTATCAAAAGATTCATATTGGATTATTATAACATCGTAACTTTCCTCATTAGAAAGTTATGATAAAATCATCCTCTGATCAAACATTCCCTACATGTAAATATAATTACTAAATGTGTTTTTGCTAAAAGGCGAAGTTAATATTAGGTGCTTCCTTTCAAATTAAATATTTTAAAGAACTATCGACCCCACAACTGCCACATGGCATATCGGAATCTATAAATATCATAACTTTTGAGGTGTTCCATGCTTGAAACTCTCAATATCTAAAAGCTCTGATACTCAGTGCTTCTGCAATCCCTTGCTTCCGATATTTGATATTTCGATATCCCCTACTTCCGATATCCAATATATCTTATGCTGGCCCCCTCTGATATTATCAAACATATGATATTCTTGGATAAACTAAAGATCTACTCCCGATATGGCTAAACTAGAACCTTGTTGATTTTGTGTCTCTAAATGTTGTTGGGTCTCATCCATTTCTTCATCCTCATCTTCTGAAGAAGGAGCATTAGGGAATTTCTATCCTTCTTTCTTTTGCATTCATTTCTTTATCCTTTTCCTTGCTTGATTGCATGTGCTCTATAAGTGCCCTGTTTGATGGCAAATCCGACATCTAAAGTCGGTGTTTTCAAAATCTAACCATTGTGTCCATTTGAAAGTATTGATGTGTTAGGTGAATACGATCAGGAAGGCCTTTTCTTAGATCCATCTCAACAAATATGCATGCAAAAGTGAAAATACCTTTGTCCATTCTTTCTCAATCCATCTTTAGGAACCTTCCCAAAGAGTTCCCAATGCCTTCTAGGACCTGGTGGTGCCAAAAGGGAAGTGGGATATTATGTAGCCTTACCCAAACTAGCATTTTTGTAACCACCATTGAGTTGGCATCAAAACCAGGAAACCATGGGGTTACAAAGAGACCTTCCCTTCCCCAAAACCATGGTCCTTCATTTATGACATAATCAAAATCTTTTTGGTTATCAAATTGAACCAAAAAAAATCCTTTTGCACACAGATAAATGTCACAATCTCTAGTCCAATTGAGGTAGATCCACTCATTTAGATCTTCATATTTGGGCCAAAAACCATTAAATTGACATATGATAGCTTTTGTTTGCAAAATAGTGAAAAGGCCACTTACTTCTAGTAATTCTATGGACAGATCTAGGGCTTTCTCCATCTTCTCTACAATGTATGGACCTAGGATTGTCAGATTTGGGTTTTGTTTGTCCTGTGTGGAAGCATTCCCTCTCAATGCATCCTTGAACGAGGCTTAACCCATGCACGTCGAAGATGATCTAGGTGGAAAGCTTGCTCCTGGGGCACCACCTTGCAGTCTTAAATTCAAGATGATGGTAGAATTCCTTTGAATACCATAGTCTTTCAAATGGACCACATCCTGCAGAACTTTCCCTAAAAAAATCATACTTTCTAATGAAGTAGGAATACCTATGATATTTTGGGCACTCTGCTTCAAATCTGTCACTAGATCCATTCCCCTAACCCTTAGTTGGATCGATTTTCTAGTAATGGTTTTGATCAAAATTTGATACAACTCCTCTGCATCTGAATATGCATCATGTTATCTTCCTTATACTTGTCTCTCATTTAGATATGGACCTAAACAATAGATCTAGGTTTTTTTATGAGAGGATAGGGCTCTCTATCGTGCTAGATGAATTGGATCCTTGATGCATGTAGATATCTAGCAAAAATACGGAGATGTAGATATGGAGTGTATTTGATTCAGACCCCACCGATCCAATCCAACTTATAAATAAATACAAGCACAAAGCTTTACCTAGGTTAGGATTTAATAAAAGAGAAACCACCTCCATGCAATAAGACCTAGATCATGATTACTTATGTATGCAATACTTTGAGTTTAAATCCAGCATGGAGCCGCTGATATTGTTAATGCCTTCTAGGATGAGCTTTTGGCATACCCAGCTATAAAAAATTTGAGACAGAATCCTTTGCCCATTTGCTTTTTCAAAAGGAGGGAAAACTGCATCAAACTTACTGGATTTGACTTGCCTGATTTCCTTTGAGCCAGCAGGAGAAAAACCTATGATAACGAATATGCCATATTCGTCTTCTTCGACCCACTCTTGTTCTATCCCTCGAACTCCAACAGGTGTTTTACCTTTCCATACAACTTCTAAGTCATACTCCACAATGCATTCCACATGCCGGATCTTTGCGCTCTTGCTTCTTGTCATGCTTTTGCCTTCACTGTTAACACAAATTCTCTGCCTCATCGAAGCCTCTACGTCCTCAAACGTCCAACGTGTTGTAACATTGATTGTTTTTATAAGTTACATGTTTATATATATATATATATAGTGAAAAAGGCATAAAACAATAAATATATAAAAGAAATGATGAGGAAAGAAAAAATAGAAAATATAGAAAAATATAATGAAAATCCCAAAATGCAGCACACTAATTAAAATGACACTTTTCAATAATTAATCATGTTTGATTAAATCTTAAATGTGATTAAATTAAAAAAAAAAAAGAGTTTATTTTGTAAATAGATAAACGACAAGACTCTTTGTCGTTTTCATTAAATGTAATAAAAGTTTGATGGATACGATTTGTAGCGCAAAGAGATCAATGGCTCTTAGACCGCTCTACACCCCCCAAGCCGATTCGATGTTTAATCAATGGGGGAGGGCGGGTGCGAAAATCTGTCATCCCTCATACCACCTCCGCCACATGCCCCTCTCACATTCACTCTGCACCCCCTCACTCCAAAACCATAAACTGCCTCCTACCCCCTCCGAAATCCACTCTCTCCCATCCATAAAGCCGTTACACCCACTCCCGCCAGTTTTAAATAAAAATCCCCATTCCACCAACTATCAACTCCTTATTCGTCGATATTATTCCCGTTTTAAAATTTCTTGTTACACATTAATGTCCCCCGCGCACATTTAACAGATAATTTTTTATAGAACCATTTAACCTACATAAAAAAACATTTTTATGTTTTGTTGAAGATTATCGGTTGCTTGTGTTTTCTCTCTCTGCTCTGCCAAGTCATAAATTGAACCATTGCTACCAATTACCAAGCCGAACAACCGCCAAAGTAACCAGTGAAACTCAAGAGACCATTCCACCTATCAGTCAATAAGGGAATCATTCATCTCCGAGTAATTACAGTTGTTTCTCACTCCTTTTCTTTCAGTCATGTCTTCAAAGAAGAAATCAAAAACTTCAGAAAACCCCATGCTTCCTCCCACTATCGACTTAGACCATCAGCCATTAGTCGATTGGCTCTATAAAGTTTCTGAAACCAACTGTGAATTTGATCTTTATAAACTCCAAAATTGGTTAAAACAAATACTTGTAGACCGAAGCAATGAATTAAACCTTTGGCACTCATCTTTACCTCAGTTTATCATTCCACAAACCCATCATTTCCCAGAATTCATTTCATGGTGTCATGTTAGGTATGTTCCCAGTCAAATAGTAGTGGTTTCCCAAAACAATGAATCTCTTTTTACAATTATTGTTGAATCAATTAATCAAATGTTATAGATTCAAAACCCTAAACCCTTGCATCCATTTTCTCTAGAATCCCTCACTTTCCCCAAAGAGCCAAGATTTTTAAAACCTTTCTACCAGAAAATGTCCAATTGCCTAAAACCAATCCACCATATCAATCATCTATGTTTCTAGAAATGACCAAGCAAATAATATCCATTGTCTCATGTCTGTTAGGTTATTATTTCGATCAGTGGGTCAATGAGGTCCTTATAGGTTTCTTGTCATTTTTATCAGTTAATGAAAAGCCATCTCTTATCTTCAATTACAGTGAATTCTTAGAATAATCAATTCATGATTAGTTCATGAAGTTCTCTACAAAAGGAGTGTTGAAATATGCTTTTGTCGTAGTATATGTGTTCCTGTTTTATTAGTCATAAATGTTTTCTTTTCCCTTACAGAAGATGGACAGCCAAGGAAATCCACAATCAGTAATCCATTGGACTTCCTTGGTGAGGAAGAACACCATTGAATTCACATTCAGTGACTTTGTGGATCAGTTTCTATATGTTGTTTCTTGTTTATTAAACATTGATGTAGAACCAAGGATTGGGCCAAAGATCAGAAAAATTCTACATCTCAGTGAACAAACCAAAACAGGAGATTGGTATCTATACCAAAATTATACAGAGATTAGGATCTATGGATGTGAACTACCTCCATATAGATTACCTAAGTTTGTCCCTATCCAGATTTTTGCATTGGAATATATCAGACAGATGATTAACATGGATCAACTTCATTTTGTAGAAGCAAAGAAGAAGGCTCAATTTAAAATCAAAACTCAAGTAGGGCCTTTTATTTGCAATGCTAGATAAGCAAGGAAGGAAGCATAAACTCTTTTGAAACATATGAATTTCAAACTTAGCTTCACCTGGTCATATGATTGCCTAGGCGTGATTTCAAAATTAAGGGTAGAGCAAAAAACTACCCCATATGCTCACACTCCTAGGCTTGAGATAGAACAGTACATGAACCAGGATGAATGGTAGGAGAATACACTTCAGGAGGAAGAAGAGCAAGTTATATCATCTACAACATCACAGACTCCTGTACCAGAAGAAAAGCAGGACAAAAGGCCAAGGGATAGTGCTTCCCCTATGGTGACAGAAATTTCAGCCAAGGAATTCAAAATATACAGTAAGAGGCAGAAGACAAATAATACAAGTGAAACATAACAAGAAGATACTACACAACAACACCCAATTGTCATGACAGGCCCATTTGAACCATCATTTTATAGAAGAGAAGAAATTACTGGAGGATCTCCTATGTCTTCAACCAGTCTAGATGTATCATCATCTCAAACAGGAGAATTGCAGTAGACTCAGAAAGAACAAAGCATATTTACAGTTTACAAGGAAATTAAGCAGAGGAATGAGGCTTTGAAAGCTTCCACTTATTTACAGTTTTGGAAGCAAACATCAACTTTACAACATAGGCTACTTTTTGCCTTCGACACTGAGAAGGGAAAGATGCAAATAGCCTTCCTGGAACCCAAAATCACTCATCCTAGAAATGCAAATGATTACACTAAATCAATGTTTTCTTTTGATGCAAACTTAATTCATCCTATTGACCAGATTGATTTACATGAACAATCTGGTAAGATGATATATTCTTCTCTCACAAATTCAGCTATGACAACATCTAAGCTTCAAGCATCATTAGAAAATATTCAGTCTCAGTTGAAGTTAGAAAAAATATCTTCCTTAGCTAAAGATACAAGGATCAAATCTTTAGAGGATTTAGTGATAAAGCTGGGATATGATCCCACCAATGTGAAAGAAGTAGACGATATAATGAAGAGAAAGAATGCAGACATATCTGCTTTGCGAAAACAACTTAAGCTTCCTTCTACAGAAGATCCACGGACTAAAGAAATAGGACATCTAGAAAAAGAGAAGGAGAACATGTTCAAAATCATAATTGAACAGAATGCACAAATAGAAAAAATGGAAACTAAAATTGAAAGGCTTTTAAAGGAAAAGGAACAACAGGGAACCCAAGAACAAAATGTTGTTCTTTCAGCAGTTCCAGTGACAGCAATGCCAGTTACAGCTACAACAACAACAACATCTACATCAACAACGACTTCAGCAGTGGAAACTCAATCAACTGATTCAACAACAGACCTTGCAAAAGCAATAGAAGATTTATCAATTAAGGGACAGGAAATTGAGAAGCTGAGAACTCAACTTAATAATTTACAAGAGAAAAAACTAAATGTTGATAATGTATATTTATTTGAGTTGCAAAAGACACATAAGCTTACACAAAGAATTGAATTCTTAGAAATCCAATCTATCATAGCTGACACCATTACACAGGCTAAGGAAAGTATCTGGATAGAAATAAATGAGGCCATCACTGATATATGGCCTTCAATTGAGATCATCTTTGAGCAAGATGAACTAGTGCAAAGAGCCAAAGAAGTAATAGCAGATGTGAAGAAGGACTTGGGTTTAAAACTAGGAAAAGCAAATGCACTGATAAGGGATTTGAATTCCAAAACCCAAGATGAACTAGAATAATATAACATAGAGGATAGAACATAAACTATTTTGGAAGTAAGAGGGATTCTCATTAAGAAAAATTTGATGCTGCAACTAGAAAACAAGTGCCATAACCTCGAATCAAGTATCCAGAGGTTTCTGTTATGACACCAGCTCACAAAAAGATAGAAAAGAGAGATCCATGCCTTAGAATTCAGGCTCTTCGAGGGGGAAACCTCCTTTACATTACATAAATGAGCAATTCTTGGATGATTCAAATGACAAAACCTCCTTTCTATATATAGGAGTCTAAGGAGTCACAATATAACCTAGCAGACCTAACAATAATAATATAAAGCCACAAAAATAACAATAGAGGGATTCTGTGGGGCACAATAATAACAATATGGGGACAATAGGGGCACAATAATATTAATAAGGGATACAACTACAATAGTAATGGGGTAATCACTAGTATATAGGGACCCAACATGCCCCTCTCATTTAAAAAAGTGTTGTCCTCAACGCTTCAGTAGTTCTGGATGCTTCTGTATAAAATTTTCATCCTCCCATGTGGAATCTTCAGCGGATAAGTTCTTCCACTTGATAAGATACTCCGAAATTGATTGATTTCGTAACTGTCAAGTTCTTGTTTCTGTGACTGCTTCTGGTTCCAATATAATTTTTCCTTCCTCGTCAAGTTCTGGAAATATTGTTTGAACTGGGAGCTTGTCGCCTATAACCTTCTTTAAACATGAAACATGGAAAACTGGGTGCAATTGAGAAGCTGCAGGAAGCTCCAATTTGTATGCCATAGTACCAATCTTTTGCAACACCTTGTATGGACCATAATACTTTGGTGATAATTTATTATCCTTCTTAGCTTACTTGAGGGACATTTGCTTATATGGTTGTAGCCGTAGGAATACCCAATCACCTACATCAAAACTTCTTTCGCTGCGATGTTGATCTGCCTGTTGTTTCATTCTATTCTGTGCAAACATGAGGTTATCCTTTAAGAGTTGGAGGACATGTTTTTGATGTTCGATGTGATGTTCCACTGCTTGAACCTTAGAATTTTCTCTTAAATAAGATGTTATGGATGGTGGCTGATATCCATAAAGTGCCATAAATGGGGTCATTTCTGTTGTTGTATGGAAGGAAGTGTTATACCACCATTCAGCTCGAGGCAACCATTTGACCCATTGTGTCTGTTTATCAAATACAAAGCAACGAAGATATCCTTCCAAACATTTGTTTACTATCTCAGTTTGCCCATCAGATTGAGGATGATAAGATGAGCTATGAGCTAATTGAGTACCAAGACAAGAAAATAATTCTGTCCAAAAATTTCCAGTAAAAATGGGATCTCTATCAGTTACAATAATCTTTGGGTTTCCATGTAGCTTTTGAATTGTTTCCATAAATGCAGTAGAAACTGTACTGGCTTTAAATGGATGTGATAATGCACAAAAGTGTGCATACTTGGTAAGTCTGTCAACTACCACCATGATGACACTCTTTCCCTCAGACTTGGGTAAACTTGTGATAAAATCCAGTGAAACCTCCTCCCAACGTTGTCTTGGAATGGATAAAGGTTGTAATAGACCTGGTGTCTTAATTGCTTCAACTTTATTTTGTTGGCAAACCAAACATTCCACCACAAACTTTTGAATATCTGATTTAAGGCCCTCCCAAAAAAATTCCTTCTTAACCCTGTGGTAAGTTTTTAAAAATCCTGAGTGCCCTCCTAAGGGAGAAGTGTGCAATTCCATAAGAATCTTTTGTTTTAGCTGGGAATTCTTACAGAGGTATAAGCGATCTTTGTACCATAACGAATCATTTTGCTAGCTAAATGTATTAGACGTACTGGAGTCTTGTTGTAACTTTCGAATAAGTGCCCACACTTCTTCGTCATTCTTCCATTCCTCCCTTGCTTCGTTTATCCAATCTGGTTGGATAATAGAAATGGCGCACAACAATGCTTCCACATCCTCATCCTTCCTTGAGAGTGCATTTGCCACCACATTTTTCTTCCCTTTTTTGTAGATGATTTCAAAGTCATAATCCAACATCTTTGTGACCCACTTTTGTTGCTCTTCAGAGGATAATCTTTGTTCTAAAAAGTATTTAAGGCTATCATGATCCGTTTTTACCTTGAAGTGTCTTCCCATTAGGTAGGGTCGCCATTTCTTAAGTGCATGGAGTATTGCCAACATTTCCTTCTCGTACATAGCTTTATGTAAAAACTTTCCCTTGATTGGATGACTTTCGAAAGCAATGGGTCTTTCATCTTGCATTAAAACAACACCAATTCCATTTCCTGAAGCATCACCTTCCACAATAAAGGTTTTTGTGAAGTCTGGTGTAGCTAAGACCGGTGCTTGGCACATTGCCTCTTTAAGATGCTCGAAGGCCTTTGTTGCTTCTGGAGTCCATGAAAATGCATCTTTCTTCAATAATGTTGTTAGAGGTGCTGCTATTCTCCCATAATTCTTAACAAACTTGTGATAATACCCTATCAACCCAAGAAATCCTCACAAATGCTTTATGGATGTGGGGATTTTCCATTCCTTAATGGCTTTAATTTTGCTAGGGTCTACCTTAACTCCTTCATGAGATACAATATGACCCAGATATTCCACCTCTTGTACTCCAAAGAAACATTTGGATCTTTTTGCATATAATTGTTTCTCCTCCAATAATTGTAGCACCCTGTCAACATGTTCAACATGATCCTTCCAAGACTTGCTATAGATTAGTATATCATCAAAAAATACTAACACAAATTTTCTAAGGAATGGTTTGAAAATGGAATTCATCAAACCTTGAAATGTTGAAGGTGCATTGGTAAGGCCAAAAGGCATGACCAAAAATTCATAATGACCCTCATGAGTTAAATGTTGTTTTTGGAATGTCTTCAGTCTTCATTCTGATTTGATGATATCCTGAACGAAGATCCAACTTGGTGAAGTAAATTGATCCATGCAATTCATCCAGTAATTCATCAATGACTGGAATGGGAAACTTATCTTTAATAGTGAGCTTGTTGAGCTCCCTATAATCCGGACACATGCGCCATGATCCATCCTTCTTGTGCACCAATACTACTGGAGCAGAGAAAGAACTTTGACTCGGTTGAATTATACCAGCCTCTAGCATTTCTGCAACCATACGTTCAATTTCACTCTTTTGGGCATAGGGATATCTGTACGACCTGATGTTTGGAGGAACACTTCCTGGAATTAGATGAATAGCATGATCATGATCACGAATAGGTGGGAGACCTTTAGGAGTCTCAAATACCTTGGAATGATTGTCCAAGACTTTTTGGAGATCTGGAGAAATAGATGATTCCAATGTGGAAACATCTAGCGAACATAATTGTGCAATTACACCTCTTTGTTCCTTTTTTAGAAGCTTTGTCATACCGTTGGAGCTGATTATCTTTCCTGGTTTCCCTGCAATACCCCTTAATTCAACTTCCTTTCCTTCCACAGAAAATTTCATGAAAAGTTCTTGAAAATTAAAAGCTATTGTACCCAAGGATTGTAGCCATTGGACTCCTAGTACAACATCAGCACCTCGCATTGGAATGGAAATCATTGGGCTAGTCAATACATATTCTCCCATGGATAGCTTGATATTATGGCACTTTCCAAAGCAATTTATTGTTCCTCCATTTGCAACCATCACTTGACACTCTGGTGCTGGATATAAGAAGCAATTCAATTCTTTTGCTACCTTACAATGAATAAAATTGTGGGTACTTCCTGAATCAATCAACACTATTACCTTTTTCTTCTTGATTTGTCCTTCTATCTTGATGGTTTGAGGAGTGGTAATTCCTGCCAATGCATTACAAGATATGGTCGGATTCATTTCTTCTTTCTCTAGGCTTTGTTCCTGGAGTATATCCTCTTCTTTTGACCTTTCTTGCTCCTTTTCTTCTTCCTCTTCACAATCTATGTAGAATAATTTCTTCTCAGCACACTTATGACCTTTAGTGTATTTTCTATCACAACTGTAACAAAGCCCTTTTGCTATTTTTTCTTCCAATTGTTGTGGTGTCAACCTTATAGGTTGTGGAAGACTAGGGGCAATGACACTTCCATCTTTATAGTTGTGAGTGATATGCTTCCTGGTTGCCATAATTTTGCTTTCCATTTTTCTTGCTAACTTGAATGCCTTCTCTAATGAATCAGGTTCCCAAAGGTGAACATCATGTTGGATATTATCCTTTAAAGTCCCTATGAACACATTAATCCTATGCTCCTCTGGAATATTTTTTACCCTTATGTTCAATTTTTGGAACTCCTCAATGTGCTCCATTATTGCACCCTTTTGTTTGAGACTTATCAATTGGCTAAAAAAGGAGTAGCTTTTTGTATCCTCATAATGTGCTGTCAATTCTTCCGTAAAAATTGCCCAAGTGATAATTTGTTTACGAGAGCAAAGCCATTGATACCATACAAACTGATTTGGTTCCAAATATAAAGTTGCAATACGTACCTTTTGTGTGTTTTGCACATTATTGAGATCAAAAAATTGCTCCATCTATAATATCCATGTTGCGGGATCCTTGCCATCAAACTTCCTCATGTCGATTTTTGGAATATGGTGGGTCTTCGATCCAACATTAGAGTCTATGGAATCATGATTAACATTTCTCTTGTTCTCATCATGAGTTTCCTTTACTACCCTTTCACCATTAGTGACCATTTCTTGTAGCAACTTATTCATATTTATCTTCAATTCTTCCATCTTATCATCCATGCCATCAATTTTAGCGTCCATGCCATTCATCTTAGCTTCCATGCCATCCATCTTAGCTTCTACACCTTTCTTTAAACAATCCATCTTAGCTTCTACACCTTTCTTTAAACCATCCATCTTAGCTTCTACATCTTTCCTTAAACCATCCATCTTAGATTCTGTTGCTTTTTGTGCAAGTGACACTTGTTGCACTTGGTCTCGTAATTTTGATATATCATGTTGCATTTCTTCCTCTTCTTCATAAGTCATGCTAGAGCTTTCAGGTTGCTTACTAGGTGTTTGCATTTTCTTTCCTCGGGGCATCAATTACCGATTCAAACTAATTTTTCAAACCAAGCTTATGCAAAACTTTAAAAAACAATACACGCCTTTTTTCACTTTGTAGAAGCTTGATATTGAATCTGTTGTATCTCTGCAATTTCGGATCATCCAGTTCTAAAATTGCGACCTGTAGTAGCCCTTTGTGTCCTCTTTCCAATGCCACCAGTCTGATCCAAGTTGGATTCTCCAAGGAAGAGTTATGCACAATCTCCCAAGATGACCTGATTATAGACTAGTTCAGTAGAGCAAACTTGTACGACATGTCACGAGTCACTGTTTCGACCTTTGGATCTGAAAAAGATATACAAGAAACTATAGTCCATCCTCTTTCTATAACTTCTTACGAAATTTCAATCTGATGCTCAAAGAGAAAGTTATGACGATTTTCCCCAGGTCACCTGTTTGGAATGTAATTCAGGAGTCTGCAAAATGACCAACTTCCTCAGATCATATCTCCGCAAATATAGCGCAAAAAGCTCTGAAATTCGGACCCGAGATTCAGCGCGATTTCTTCTCAAATGGGTTTTTTTTTAGCTTTTGAAACATCGCAAAAAAAAGTTATAGCGAAAATTCCACGATGACCTGTTTGGAGCAACGAAACTCTAGAATCCAAGCTCTGATACCAAATGTTATGAAACCAGCTCACAAAAAGATAGAAAAGAGAGATCCACGCCTTAGAATTCAGCCTCTTCGAGGGGGCAACCTCCTTTACATTACATAAATGAGCGATTCTTGGATGATTCAAATGACAAAACCTCCTTTCTATATATAGGAGTCTAAGGAGTCACAATATAACCTAGCCGACCTAAAAATAATAATATAAAGCCACAAAAATAACAATAGAAGGATTCTATGGGGCACAGTAATAACAATATGGGGACAATAGGGGCACAACAATATTAATAAGGGATACAACTACAATAGTAATGGGGTAATCACTATTATTATAGGGACCCAACAGTTTCACATAAAATTCTTTGTGTTACACCAAAAAGGACTACCTGGATTAAAGGGAATTGGAGATAAATTGATTAATTTAGAAGAATATCAAAAGAAATTGTATTCAATTGTGAAGGATAAATCCAGATTTTCAAAGACTAAAGGTACAATCACAGGTAAAGCTTTTATGGAAGGCCTCAATTATGATTTACTCATCAAGCATGAGATAAATCATTTATTTTCGGTTAAGTCAACCTTCCAAAAATACATTAAGGTGGATGAAACATTCAGAAAATTGGTCAAATATACAATTCCAGATGAAGAAAGGTGGGAAGAATTATGTAAGTTACTGGAGTAAATGAGTCAGTAGTCATCAGCAATTATCAACAGCAGAGTAGCAGATTAATCAACCCACATCAGCACCAGAATCCTTGAAAGCAGTGACAACAACTTCAATAGTTTTATTTCCCTATGTTTTTGCACTATTTTTATAAAAAACAATTTTAGATATTTTTCAAACAAATCTAGATATTTTGGGAAAAAATTGTATAAATATTTCCAAAATCGAATTATGAAGGGTTGAACCCTTGGGATAAATTTTGTTGAGCAGAATTACATGTATCTGAAGTTGTCTGATATCAATAAAAGGATTCTAGATTTTCTTCAAACAACTTGTCATCTTTGTGAGTTCTTCTTAAGTTATTCATTTCATTTTGTTGTTTCTGCATGTATTTATTTTTATTGAAGAAATATGGGTAAGATATAACTAAATATCATTTTATCTTAAATCCCCTGTGAAGTTATAATATATTACAGATATTATTTTATTAGACTATATGTCTAAATTAACTCCTCTACATTAATTAATTGTCACTTCTTCATAAACTTAAATGCATTTTGTTGGGCAGTGAACATAGTTTACTAGCATCTTTTTCTTATGATAATTTTAAATATTTTGTTTGAATATTTAAAACTCATAGCTTCTTAGAATTCTTCCTTCCAAATCTTCTTAAATCTAAATTATTGTTTAGAGGTAAAGAATCAGCCCTTTCATTGTATTAAGATAATTTAGGATGCAGTACCTATTTACATAAGCTTAAAACATTGGTCATCCATAAATTAAAAACAACAAAACATTTTAGATGCCCTGGCATAATTACCTAACCTAGAATTATATCATAGAACAAAATCAGATTGGCATCATTGTCGGGGAACGAAATTTGAATCATTTTCCCTGGGACAACGATTAAGTTTTTCCTTTAAGGTGAATAAAGGATTAGCACATTAAAATATTTCACCTGGCGACTTCACAAGCAAAACTGGCTTCTTCTAGACATACCAGATCTCATTCTAACCCTGAACTTTATTCTCCATTATCAGATCCAGAGAGATTGGTAAGAGAAGCTTCTTAAGAAGAATATTAGAAGCTTCTACCTATTCTTTTGTACCAATACAACCTGAAATTGTTTTAGCTACTTATCCTTTTAGGTCTGTTCCAATTCCCTCTGAATTGTCTGACTTACCACCAAAGGTATTATAACTTTTGTCCAGAGGAGTTGATCTGCAGTCAACCCTTCTAGTCCATCAATTAGAATCATATCAAATCCATGAAACCCTTTCAAAATCACCTAAGTCAGAAGAAGAGTTAGATGTACAACTACTTGAGTTAAAACCTAGTGATTTTATCTCACCAACTGTTCATACTTTTGCATCTACTTCTCCCAAACCCAAGGACACTTTTTCTGTCTATACAAATCCTTTATTTGAAACTGAAGGAAAATTTGAACCAAAAGTGCAGAAGTTAGTTATTCAATCACCATTAATAAAAATTTCAAGAGGTCCTCCACCTTCATCTCCACCTCCATCTTCTCCCACAAATTCATCTTTATCTACAACATCTTCTACAGACTCATCCTCATCTTCAAGTATGGCTAGTTTTTAGCCTATAATTCAAGCTAGGTATGCTTCTTTGCAGCTCCTTGGTCAACTTAATAATTTTCCTGATGGGTATTTAAAACATCTACCTAGATTTAATGGAGAAACTGGTTTGTCTATTGAAGATCACTTAGCTTCCTTCTTGGATTTTGTTGATAACATGAATATTGAACATGAAGATGTGTACATGATATTTTTTGTTCAATCACTTGAAGGAAATGTTAGAATTTGGTTTAGACAACTAAGAGAAAATTCTATTCGGTCTTGGAATGAGTTAACCAACATCTTTAAAAATCAATGGGGGGTTAAAAAGGATCTTGTATATTTAGTTACAGAGTTTGAAGAAATGAAGAAAAATCATGGTGAACCCATTTTATAAAAAGGTTTAACAAATTTTATCATAAGATGCCACCTGACTGTAAACCACCAGTAACAACAGCTAAAGTTAGATTTTCCAAAGCTTTTGAAGATGATTTCACAGTCATGCTTAGAGAAAGAACATCTATCACCCTAGAAGACATGCAAACAAATGCCATAGAAGTTGAAGCCAATAGATTAGCATCATCTAAACTTAATGCTAAAGCAGAAAAGGCTGAAAGAAAAATGAAAGCTAGGGAAGAAGGTTCTTCATCAAATAGTAAAAAGGAAGATCAAAAGATAGATGAAATCACTTCACTGCTTAGAAATATTTCAAATATGATTTCAAAAATGGAGGCACAACCTAGGACAGTTCAAAAAACAACAAATAGACCTCAAGCTCAATATAGGAGACCTCCCCAACCCCAAATTTTGTAAAGACCTAATACTAATCAGCAAATTCAACCTCCACTAATGATTGATGATCAGGAACATGAAGACATTGGCCCTCTGATTACAAATGACATCAATAATTTTGATCATTCATCAATTCAAAATGCCATTGTCCCTCTTCCTCAAAATCAATTCCCACAACAAAATCAAGAAAATTCACAAGTTTCAAAATATCATGCCTTTTCTGAATTCTTAATTGTAGAATTAAATAGAAGATATGATTTAAGACCAAGACCAGGGCCTGGTAGACCTTCTAAAAATCTCATTGTAAATGAACCACCAATTAAACCACTGAAACATAAACAACAAAAATTCAACCATCGAATCAATTAAATGAACCAAGTGCAATTGATAAAATTGTTCTAACTACTTTCAATGTGGAAAGAGAATTAGAAAAGGTCAAAATACCTATTCCTTTATCTGAACTTTCCAAAAATCCAGGTTATAAAAATAAAGTTTCTAAATGGATTCAATCTTCAAGTGTTGATGTTGAAGGATATGTAATAAGCTTGCAAGATGAAAAACCTTCAATGATCTTTAGTCCCAACTCTGATATGATTGATGAAAATGTACCAAATTTTTATGTCACTTTAAAAGTTCATGATTTCTTGTTATACAATTGTATGTTAGATTTTGGGGCTTCCCATAATTTGATGCCTAAAGTGATCATGGATCAACTTCAATTACATATCACTAGACCTTATCATGATCTATATACTTTTGACTCAAAGAAGGTACCCTGTCTTGGACTTATAAAAGACCTAGTTGTCACTCTAGCACAAATCCTTGTTAAGAGTGTAGTATTAGATATTGTAGTTATAGATATTCCTCCTAAATTTGGTATGTTATTATCTAGATCATGTTGTGCCAAATTAGGAGGAAGTCTGCAAATGGACATGTCTTATGCTACTATTCCTGTATATGGAGGTGAACAACTTAGATTATACAGGGAGGTTAGATTCATTAATACTATTTGTAGAGATGATCAAGCAAGAAATCATCCAATTTATGCAGTTGATCAAGATTTTGGATGTTTCACACTATCATCAAATAACTTACAAAACACTCAGCTTAGCATTGAACAGATTGTGGATAAACCTGAGGCTGTAAAAACTGATATTTGGAAACTATACTTTGATGGAGATTTTTCAAAAGAAGGAGTTGGAGTTGGTATTGTACTTATTTCACAAGATAAAGAGAACATAACTCAATCCTATAAGTTAGAATTTGATGTTACAAACAATGTAGCAGAATATGAAGCTTTACTTCTAGGATTGGAATTAGCCAAAAGTCTTAAAGTGCAAAATCTAAGTGTATTCAGTGACTCAGAACTCATTGTTAAACAAGTAAGGAATATTTATCAAACAAAACACCCCAGACTTAGATCTTATAGAAATGAGGTATGAGATTTAGTGGATAATTTCTTCCAGAAATGAGGTATGAGATTTAGTGGATAATTTCTTTCAAGCATTTAACATCACTGTTATTCCAAGAAATGAGAATATTCATGCAGACTCTTTAGTTGTTTCAGCTAGTTCTTTTAAAATTCCCGATCAAATGTAGCTACAATATCATATTCAGGTAAAATACAAACCCTCAATTCCTCATAATCTTAAATATTGGCAAATATTTGAAGATGATGAACAATTAAAATCATTTTTGCAAGTAATTGATGAATTTTCAGCCTTACAAATTGAAGAAGAACAACTTGATGATAAAGAGTTGAATAAGGAAAATGAAACTTCACAATTAAACTCAAAAATGGTTGATCATAACATCATTCAGCTACCCAACAATTTCATCCCAAAGGGCTTAGTTCCTCTTGAAAAATTGTTTGACCACAATGATGTTCCTAAAAGCCCATTATCAGATTCACCTCAAGAAGATATAGAAGAATGCAATATTGGAACTTAAGAAGAAACCAAAAATATTAAAATCCCTGCATCATTACCAAAGGAAACAAAAGATAAATATCTAAGTCTCCTTAAAAATTACAAAGATGTTTTTGCTTGGTCTTATGATGAGCTAAAAACATATGATACAACACTCATTGAACATAAAATTCCTCTGAAACCAGAAGCTAAACCTTTTAAGCAAAAGTTAAGGAGAATAAATCCAGTCTTGCTCCCCACAATTGAAAAAGAACTTAAAAAACTACTGGATGCCAAAATCATAGTTCCCTTAAGATATTCTGATTGGATAGAAAATTTGGTTCCAATTAGAAAGAAAAATGGTGAAATCAGATTGTGTGTGGATTTCAGGAACTTAAACAAATCATCCTTAAAGGACAATTATCCATTACCCAAGATGGATCAATTACTTCAAAAGGTTCCAGGTTCTAATAGAATTTCTATGTTAGATGGTTTTTCTGGATACAATCATATCATGGTGAGCCCAGAAGATAGAGAGAAGACAACATTCACGACTCCTTGGGGTACATTCATGTATGCAAGGATGCCTTTTGGACTAACAAATGTTGGAGCTACTTTCCAAAGAGCTATGGATTTAGCATTTGTTGGTAAGATTAATAAATTTGTTGTCATTTATCTAGATGATCTAACTGTATTTTCAAGTTCTGATAAAAAACATTTAAATCACTTGAGAAAGGTTTTTGATAAGTGCAGGAAGTTCGAGATATCACTAAATCTGAAGAAGTCCTTGATTGCAATAAAAGAAGGAAAATTACTTGGTCATATTATTTCAAAGGAAGGAGAAGTCATTGACCCAAAGAGAGTTTCAACCATCCAAGCACTTTCATTACCAAGGAATAAAAAGGAATTTCAAGCTTATCTTAGTAAAATCAACTTTTTAAGGAGATTTATACCAAACTATGTTGAAATAGTTAAGGATATTACTGATATGATGAGAAAAGGCCATGAAGTCAAGTGGATACTTCAAGCAAGATTTTCTTTTACCCAACTCAAGAAAGTGTTGAGAATGCAACAAGATGATGGAGCTTAGTGGAAAGAAGTCGCCTTCACTAAGTGGGCCCGCAGGGTATTTTTGGCGCAAAGTCTATTTTTAGACTATGTCTATTTTTAGACATATGGATCATGGTCTATGAGTTGCAGGATGTTGTTTATGGATCATTGGTCATGTTGGGAAAAATAGATGGACTTCTATTTTTTATTCACAACGGAGTGATCAAAGTCTATTTTTAGACTGCCAGGCTAAAAATAGAAAAGTCAAATATTATTGTCTCATAATAATATTTAGACTGTTATCACTCAGGTTGTTCCCTTTGACTCCTAAGGGAATACGGCCGAGGTAACCACAAACCAATCTTTGGACTGCAGGTCCTAGCCTACCTACAATCAGAGAGGGCTCTCTCTTTATGATTTAGCTTTGTTTAGGGATGATTTCAGACTAGATATGAGTGCATGAGTTTGATTTAAGTTTGGTGGGATGGTTGATGCTTCAGATAGAGTTGGCATGCAAAGGATGAGAAATTCATACCATTGGGCATGGAGTCAATGAATGTGAACTAAAGGGTGCGTTTTCTTTGGCAGAAGAGGGGAATACAGAGCAGGATAGCTACACATGGCACAATGTTAAATGCTGGAACAAGGATAAAATGGAGGTTAGGGGATGAGAGGCACTTAAGGATCTCTCATCCAGCCAAGAGGGAAAGTGGATGAAGGCTAAATAGGAGCAATGAAGAATTCCTAGACAGCATTCAGAAATGAGAGAAATAGCTTAAACATGATCATTTAAGTATGCATATTCATCACTAATTCAGAGGAAAACATAAAGAAATGACAGGAATTGAGCATAGAGTGCTGCTAAGAAAATTCTAAGCTATTCTTCTTTCCTGCTATTTAGATGGTGAAACAAGGGTGGCATAAACACATATAAACTGAAAACAGAGACAAGAAGGACTTATTGAGTCATGTAGAAACACCAGAATTCTGTAGCATACTCTTTAAGCCATCAAATCCACAACCAGCAGTTCAGAAACAAGCATTCCAGCATTCTTTGACTATAAAAGCTCTCAACATATACAGCACAGGTCTTGAAAGAGGAAATCAACCAACCAACCAACCCTTAATACATAGCTGAGGGTGGTATATAAGCAAAATATCTACAAGAATCAGATCTGAGACAGATCTGATGCAATAAGTGTCTTTAACCTAACATATGCTTGAAATAAATGCCAAAATATCTATCTAACTGCTGCACTGGGGCAGCTGCCTCAAAAATGAGTAACTATGATGTCCTTTGAGCTCTGTGCTGGCATTTGGCCATAACTGTGCTTTGATTTTTACAGCGCTGCCCTTAGGTGGCCTTATGTATTAAACTCTAATCTGGTGAGCTGTAAATGGGCCTTTACTGCTTCTTTGACTTGGATGGAGGCCTCTTTAATATCTATCTGCCTTGGAAATAAAGATTTCCACTGAAAAACATTAACTGATACTCTCTGCCGCAACTCTGATACACTTTAACACTGAATCGGGGCCTTTTCTCTCCAATGATACTCTTTAACTGTCAAATCGCCCCTTTTCTGCTAATTTAATGCAAAAATAACTGCTGCAATGATTTCTGTGGCCTTTGGAATGCTATCGGCGTTGGCCGATCAAGATATTATCAAAAAAGGAGAAATACTGAAGAAATGGCGGAAGAATATTCACTGATGGCTTGTACTGGGGCCATGCTCGTTGTCCGGAGCAAAACTGGGCTTTGGAGCGATCCAAAATGGCTGAAAAATGCATGATTTCCCTTGACTGGGCGCGCACAGGCGCAGCTGTGAAAACAACGAAGAAATGGCCTCCTTACCTTTTACACAGAAAAAGCACAATTTCCATGTAAAATCGTGAAAAAACTGAGCGAGAGCGACACTGTAGCTAGGATTAAATCCTGGCCATTGGATCGCACGAAGGCAGATCCAACGGCTGGCGCTAAATCGGTGATCGGCGGATCCCCAAACTGCAATGCCTCCGAAATGCGACGAAGCCTGCGGACCCGAAATCCCTTTAAACTGTTGTTTATAATTTATCGGATCCGGAATACGGGGCGCACACTACCAACCCCTTTTGGACCCGACACACATTAGGCTCTGTTTTATTGTATTTCAGCTCCGGAATATCGGAGCACTCCCTCTTCACTGTACAAAGGCCCCTTTTTGGACCCGAAATCTTTACATGCCGCGCTTTATATTATTTCGGCTCCGGCCAGTCGGAGCTATATATGGGGCCGCGATGATACACAATGAGGACCGTTGATCTGAGGGGAAAAATGGGCAGCCGCGATTAACTCGACGTTTCATGTCGGTGGGGAGCATGGGTGCAGGGCTTTATATATATGCGATCGTCGAAATGGGCGATCGCCGAAATGATCTGGATCGTTGGATGAGCGGGGGCGATGGACGACTGCGAGTAAGTCGGCGCTTCGCCATCGAGGAAACCCAGGGGGCGGGCCTTATATTATAAATGCGATGCGATGCGATATAGCGATAAAGGGGAGATATTGTGGTAAAGCGGGGTTTAACGTTAAACTTATGTTTTTATGAAAAAAAACTTAAGTTTCACAATAAAGGAGATAAACAATAAAATGATGAGATATGTGGGAAAAAGGGGAAATATGATAAGGGGGCCTCCCGATAGCGATATCGCTTCGGATGCGATAGCGATATCGCATCGGAGGAAGGGGCATGGTGTTATATATGGGCCAACAAGCATTACGACTGCCGATATCGCATCGGAGGAATGGTTTGTGAATTGGCCAAGGAAAAATGCAATCGGCAAAGGCTTTTTGCAATCGGAGATGGGTTTTAGTGCGTCGGAGGAAGGTTTTTAAGCTTCGGAAGGGTTTGTTAATGCATCGGAAGGGGTCCGATAGCATTTGAAGGGGGTTTTTTGTGCTTTGGAAGGAGTCCAAACACCTCGGAGGGGAGATTTATGAAGAAATGAGGGCTCTTACTAAGTTTCAGGCAAACTTAGTAATCCCCAAGGGAATATTTATGGTTATATTTCAACCACAGGGAGGGGATATGTAAATAGGGGGATTTTATACATACTTTAGTAAGGGGAAGGAAGAAATCATGGGATTTATATAATAAGTTAGAAATTAATATGAATTTGTGAAGAAAGCACTAAGTATAGCAAACTTAGGCTTTAAAAAGGGGAGAAAAGATTCAAATGGAGCAATCTAGGAGTATTGAGTAGATCCCAATATCCTTTGGGGAAATTAGTGAGTGAATTGGGGGAAAAGGAAGTAGGGGGAGTTAGACATGCCTCGCTTGAGCTGCTCCAAAGGAAAATTGCCTTGCAATTGTGATTTGAGTAGATATAACACTTGAAAACATAAAATGGATCACAATTCATCATTCTGCCACCACAAAACTACCTACCCTACCTATTTACCTAACATTTTTTCTTATTTTGGATGGGTGCACTTGGACTAGCAAACCCAGCTTTTCTTCTTTTCTTTTAACTATTTTCCTATCTAAATCTACCCTTATACCTTCCAGGGGCTCAGATTAAGCTGTTGAGCACCCTTGTTTCTCTACCTATCTAACAATCTGCCAAGATTAAACAGTTGGGTTAGATCTTTATTCTCTATCTCTAAAACAAGCAATTTAAACCCAGGGAGGCCAAGATTAAGCTGTTTGGCCTTCCCTTAACTGAGAAATCCTTCAAAAATGGAACTTTTGCAGCATGGAAAAGATGAACATTTTTGGCACTTCCACTGTCAATCATGAAAAATGACACCTATTGCAATAGGAGGCTAACAGTGGCTCCACTTGGGGATGGCTTTTCCTTGTGAAAAGTCAAGAACAGCAGGTCATATTGCCTTGACCTTCAATTGTTGTTGTACTCTGAAAACTTCCCCTTTGCTGGCTGCTTTATTTATATATATGACAGCAGACTTGAAGAGCTTAGGGCCTTCACTTCGGGCTTCAACTACAGCAAGCTGCTATCCAAACAGAAAACTGAAATCCTACCTACCTACTCTAATCAGCACTTACTTTGCTGGTTAGGTGAAATGAAACAGCCAATGCAACCACTTAAGTATTATAAACATCAATGAGCTTTGTTGCTTGTGCTTGCTGGTGCTTAAAATGGAGATCTTGCCATCAGATATAGCTTTGTTAATCTTTGAGAAGATAAGGCAGTTCTTGATCTCCTTTGCTGAATTTAAACACTGTACAAAAGGGTACTGCAATATATATACACAATTGCTGAGCTAAATTAAAGAACTGTACAAATGCTTTGGATAGCTATCATGCCTTTGAATTGGGGAATCACCAGCATCTTGATTTTGAGCCTTACAGCCTGCTAATGGAGAAGAGCACTGATTTATTTCATCACACAACCTTTCATCTGATGGATTGCACAGAGCATGGAAAGATACTTGCAATTCACTATAAACAGGTTCAAATGGGACTTAGCTAATTTGCACAGGTTGCTCCTCTTTTTCTTCAAATAATTCAGAAAACTGAAAACAAAGAGGCAGGGGATCTACTTGGATCATTTGATCACATGCTGTTGCTTCCAAGTCTTCCTCTTCAACCTGACATCCAGTGGCACTTTGGGGCTGCAAATCTAGAGGTAATGCATTAGGAGGAAGGATTTGACTCTCCTCTAGATGGTCAATATCAAAACACGCTGACACTTGATTATTAACTGCATGATAATTCTCCCTAATAAAATGAAAAGATTCAAAACAAAAGGGCAAAGTTTCGTTGCTGAAATCAAAATTCTCTGCATTTTCCTCCTCTTCTTCTTCATAGTTGAAACGGGCAAGCTGATCACTGAGTTCAGGCTGTTGAACCTGAACACTGCTTTCTGCCAAAATAGCACCTGATTCCTCTATAAGGCTGATTTGGCTTTGAGGCGCATAATCTTCATCATATTGATCATATTTGGGCAAACAACTAAAAGAAGAAAAGCTACCATATTCACATAGTATATCAGGAGATTGCTCCTTCACATATGGCTCTATGAATATGTCATCTGATTTGTGGTAGGTTTTTTCGTGAATATCACTACTTTCCTGTTGCAAAACATATGTGTCCTGGTGCTCTAGACATTCAACTTTCATTGCGATCTGCTGCATCCTTTCCTCTGTTTCTTTTAACAAATAAAGAAGTTTTTCTTCTTGCTCTGCCTTGCGTTGTTTTTCCCTCATCTTCAGATTTGCCTCCACGTCCACAGCCATGTCTTGCATCTGTTTCATGGTGGACGGGCTTCTTTCTCTCAAACGATATTCAATCTCTGAATCAAAAGCTCTTGGATAATGCAATAGAGCTAAATCAGGGGGAGGTCTTATATTCAATGGCATAGAATGATAAACTTGATTGAACCGGTCAGAAAATTGTTGAACAGATTCATTAGGAAGCCTTTTTAATTGATCATATTCTTCTATGAGCATGAGGAAATTGACTTTGATCATCCATCTATCAAGGAAGAGTTTGAATAACTGCTCAAGATTAGAGATGCTAGCCTCAGGAAAGGTCTTGAACCAAGTCCTAACTTCGCCTTGCAAAGAAAGGGCAAACAGCCTAATACTAACATCCTCATCTTCTACTTCAAATATATTAAGATAGTCTTCAAAAGCTTGGATATGCTTTTGAGCAGTAACTCCATTCTCTCCATCAAATCTTGGGAGATACTCAGGATGATCTTTAGGCAAAGGATTGAGCGTGGGAGGAAAAATGAGAGGCTTATATCTATCAGGAACTTTACGAGGCACGGGAGTATGTACAAGGATTGGAAGATTGGGCTCTATTTTTGGTTCCTCCTTGGCTGTATGATGATCTTCAACAGCGTTAGAAGACTGCTGCTCTAATGTGCAAGGAGGCTTTTCAACAACATTTTCCAAAGGAAAATTATAAAAATCTGATCTAAAATTGTCTTTCAAATACAATATACATTGCAAAATTTTATGGAAGAGAAAGAACATGATCTCTTGGATAATAATACAGGTCAAAAGCCTGATTTGCTCATATAGTTCTTTTAGGTTCATTTCTCCAGTGGAGTCTTTATTATGAGGATGATGTGGAGTCGCCAGGTGGATGAATTAACTTTGAAGTGTCTGATCTCTGTCCACCATCACAGATCAGATCTAAACAAGAAAGATAATCCTGAAGAAAAGGATAATTTTCTCTAGGGAACAAGATATTTTTGAGATTTTTTTTTTTTTTTTTTTTTTTTTTTTGGGATTTTTTCAAAAAGACTTAAGCGAAAGGCAAACTGATCAAAATTGGGGATTTACTGTAAAAAACAAATGATTCAAGGTCCCCAGTGGAGTCGCTAATATGTTAACACTCAGGTTGTTCCCTTTGACTCCTAAGGGAATACGGCCGAGGTAACCACAAACCAATCTTTGGACTACAGGTCCTAGCCTACCTGCAGTCAGAGAGGGCTCTCTCTTTATGATTTAGCTTTGTTTAGGGATGATTTCAAGCTAGATATGAGTGCATGAGTTTGATTTAAGTTTGGTGGGATGGTTGATGCTTCAGACAGAGTTGGCATGCAAAGGATGAGAAATTCAGACCATTGGGCATGGAGTCAATGAATGTGAACTGAAGGGTGTGTTTTCTTTGGCAGAAGAGGGGAATACAGAGCAGGATAGCTACACATGGCACAATGTTAAATGCTAGAACAAGGATGAAATGGAGGTTAGGGGATGAGAGGCACTTAAGGATCTCTCATCCAGCCAAGAGGGAAAGTGGATGAAGGCTAAATAGGAGCAATGAAGAATTCCTAGACAGCATTCAGAAATGAGAGAAATAGCTTAAACATGATCAATTAAGTATGCATATTCATCACTAATTCAGAGGAAAACATAAAGAAATGACAGGAATTGAGCATAGAGTGCTGCTAAGCAAATTCTAAGCTATTCTTCTTTCCTGCTATTTAGATGGTGAAACAAGGGTGGCATAAACACATATAAACTGAAAACAGAGACAAGAAGGACTTATTGAGTCATGTAGAAACACCAGAATTCTGTAGCATACTCTTTAAGCCATCAAATCCACAACCAGCAGTTCAGAAACAAGCATTCCGGCATTCTTTGATTATAAAAGCTCTCAACATATACAGTGCAGGTCTTGAAAGAGGAAATCAACCAACCAACCAACCCTTAATACATAGCTGAGGGTGGTATATATAAGCAAAATATCTAGAAGAATCAGATCTGAGACAGATCTGATGCAATAAGTGTCTTTAACCTAACATATGCTTGAAATAAATGCCAAAATATCTATCTAACTGCTGCGCTGGGGCAGTTGCCTCAAAAATGAGTAACTATGATGTCCTTTGAGCTCTGTGCTGGCATTTGGCCATAACTGTGCTTTGATTTCTGCAACGCTGCCCTTAGGTGGCCTTATGTATTAAACTCTGATCTGGTGAGCTTTAAATGGGCCTTTACTGCTTCTTTGACTTGGATGGAGGCCTCTTTAATATCTATCTGCCTTGGAAATAAAGATTTCCACTGAAAAACATTAACTGATACTCTCTGCCGCAACTCTGATACACTTTAACACTGAATCGGGGCCTTTTCTCTCCACTGATACTCTTTAACTGTCAAATTGCCCCTTTTCTACTAATTTAATGCAAAAATAACTGTTGCAATGATTTCTGTGGCCTTTGGAATGCTATCGGCGCTGGCCGATCAAGATATTATCAAAAAAGGAGAAATACTGAAGAAATGGCGGAAGAATATTCACTGATGGCTTGTACTGGGGCTGTGCTCGTTGTCCGGAGCAAAAATGGGCTTTGGAGCGATCCAAAATGGCTGAAAAATGCATGATTTCCCTTGACTGGGCGCGTGCAAGCGCAACTGTGAAAACAGCGAAGAAATGGCCTCCTTACCTTTTACACAAAAAAAGCACAATTTCCATGTAAAATCGTGAAAAAACTAAGTGGGAGCGACACTGTAGCTAGGATTAAATACTGGCCGTTGGATCGCGCGAAGGCAGATCCAACGGCTAGCACTAAATCAGTGATCGACGGATCAGTGAATCCCCAAACTGCAATGCCTCTGAAATGCGACGAAGCCCGCGAACCGGAAATCCCTTTAAACTGTTGTTTATAATTTATCGGATCCGGAATACGGGGCGCATAGTACCAACCCCTTTTGGACCCGACACACATTAGGCTCTGTTTTATTGTATTTCGGCTCCGAAATATCGGAGCACTCCCTCTTCGTTGTACAAAGGCCCCTTTTCGGACCCGAAATCTTTACATGCCGCGTTTTATATTATTTCGGCTCCGACCAGTCGGAGCTATATATGGGGCCGCGATGCGACACAATGAGGACCGTTGATCTGAGGGGAAAAATGGGCGGTTGCGATTAACTCGGTGTTTCGCGTCGGCGGAGAACATGGGTGCGGGGCTTTATATATATGCGATCGCCGAAATGATCTGGACCGTTGGATGAGTGGGGGCGATGGATGGCTGCGATTAAGTCGGCGCTTCGCCATCGGGGAAACCCGGGGGGCGGGCCTTATATTATAAATGCGATGCGATGCGATATAGCGATAAAGGGGAGATATTGCGGTAAAGCGGGGTTTAACGTTAAACTTATGTTTTTATGAAAAAAAAACTTAAGTTTCACGATAAAGGAGATAAACAATAAAATGATGAGATATGCGAGAAAAAGGGGAAATATGATAAGGGGGCCTCCCGATAGCGATATCGCTTCGGATGCGATAGCGATATCGCATCGGAGGAAGGGGGATGGTGTTATATATGGGCCAACAAGCATTGCGACTGCCGATATCGCATCGGAGGAATGGTTTGTCAATCGGCCAAGGAAAAATGCAATCGGCAAAGGCTTTTTGCAATCGGAGATGGGTTTTAGTGCGTCGGAGGAAGGTTTTTAAGCTTCGGAAGGGTTTGTTAATGCATCGGAAGGGGTCCGATAGCATTTGAAGGGGGTTTTTTGTGCTTTATAAGGAGTCCGAACACCTCGGAGGGGAGATTTATGAAGAAATGAGGGCTCTTACTAAGTTTCAGGAAAACTTAGTAATCCCCAAGGGAATATTTATGGTTATATTTCAACCAGAGGGAGGGGATATGTAAATAGGGGGATTTTATACATACTTTAGTAAGGGGAAGGGGGAAATCATGGGATTTATATAATAAGTTAGAAATTAATATGAATTTGTGAAGAAAGTGCTAAGTATAGCAAACTTAGGCTTTAAAAAGGGGAGAAAAGATTCAAATGGAGCAATCTAGGAGTATTGAGCAGATCCCAATATCCTTTGGGGAAATTAGTGAGTGAATTGGGGGAAAAGGAAGTAGGGGGAGTTAGACATGCCTCGCTTGAGCTGCTCCAAAGGAAAACTACCTTGCAATTGTGATTTGAGTAGATATAACACTTGAAAACATAAAATGGATCACAATTCATCATTCTGCCACCACAAAACTACCTACTTACCTAACATTTTTTCTTCTTTTGGATGGGTGCACTTGGACTAGCAAACCCAGCTTTTCTTCTTTTCTTTTAACTATTTTCCTATCGAAATATACCCTTATACCTTCCAGGGGCTCAGATTAAGCTGTTGAGCACCCTTGTTTCTCTACCTATCTAACAATCTGCCAAGATTAAACAGTTTGGTCAGATATTTATTCTCTATCTCTAAAACAAGCAATTTAAACCCTGGGAGGCCAAGATTAAGCTGTTTGGCCTTCCCTTAACTGAGAAATCCTTCAAAAATGGAACTTTTGCAGCATGGAAAAGATGAACATTTTTGGCACTTCCACTGTCAATCATGAAAAATGACACCTATTGCAATAGGAGGCTAACATAGACTATAAACATTATCTTATCCTCTTGGAGCACTTCAGTTTGAGCTACAGATGTGGCACATGCAGCTGTCAAAAGGAAATACGCTTTTCTTGTGGATCAGTTGAGCTATTGCATGCAGGACTTTAGTTAGAACTCATGTGGTTGAGTTTGGTGGAGTTGATTGTGGAGTTGATGGAGTTGTGTTCAGTTTGACTTGGTTAAACTAGTTGTAATTAGTCTAACTGCAAATAGACTAGTGATGAGTGATGTGAATTAATTGATTAAATTAATTCACTAATTATTAACTCATAAGGCAACTGAAGAATACATCAGTTAACTCAGTGCATGTACAGTTCAGTGGAGACAGGTGTTAGAGGTTGAGATTGCTATCAGTTGTGACTATAGTTGTGCATGAGATCTTGCACAATCAATGGATTGAGTATGCCCGTGAGGATTGCGCAGTATATGCCCAGTGAAATAGCCTATTCTCACATGATTTTCACTTGGTATTGTGCAATAGAGGCAGGCAAAGCAGCGGAGGAGATTTGAACGTGTGACTTGTTCGGATCTGAGCTAGTTTTGTGTGTAACAGGTGGAGATAGTACTGAGTACTTGTGAGGAGTATTGTACTATGTATTGTTAAATGTTCTCAATCATTATAATATACAGATAGTGTGGGGTTTTCAGCTGTATGCTTTCCCCGGGTTACATACTGTGTTAATGTGTGCATGCGATTGATGTTTCATTATTTTTGATGCTGCTAAATTGATGATCAACGTAGAGGAGATTATGTATTGTGCATGTATTCCGCAATAGTGTATAATCGGGATAATCTCTGTGAATAAGTGTCATATTATTCAAAATTTCTACAGAAATCTATTTCTGAAGCCCTAGTATTAGCCAGTCTAGACTATTCTAAACCTTTTAGCATTTTCTATTTTGCTTCTGAAAACACCCTAGCTATTGTCCTTTTGCAAAAGAATGAAAATGGAGATGATTAGCCTATTCCCTTTTTCAGTAAAGTCATGAGAGATGCTGAGTTGAAATATGACATTATTGAAAAATGAGCCTATGCCTTAGTTCAAGCCTTGAAATCTTTTAGAGTCTATATCCTTCATTCTTCGATTATTTCATATGTTCCAAACAATGTTGTTAAAATTGTATTATCATAGCCTAATACAGATGGTCGAAGAGGAATATGGATCACTAAGATATTATAATTTTATCTTATTATCAAATCTACAAAGTTGATAAAGGGTCAGGGTTTAGCCAAACTTTTAGTTAAATCCAATTGTAAAGTTTTGGGGATAAATTCTGTGATGCAAATATCAGCAGAGAAGAATCCATAAGAACCTTCTCAAATATCAGTAGAGAAGAATCCACAAGAACCTTCTCAAATATCAGCAGAGAAGAATCCACAAGAACCTTCATCTTTAGCTGAACCAATTCCTCTTCCACTCCACATTGATGAGAAATTTCTTCTTTCAGAATGATACACTGATATTGTGCATTTTCTTCGTGATTTTGAGTATCCACCTGGATTCACAAAGAATCAATGCAAAACACTCAAGTTAAAGGCCATAAAATATTGCATCATCAATGCAAATTTGTATTGGAAGGATCCACTGAACATTGTTTTTTTATGCTTAACATAAAGTGAGACAAAAGGAGTTATTGTTTACTTTCATGCAAGTATTTGTGGTGGTAATTATGCTTGGAGAGCAACAACATATAAGATTTTAAGACCTAGGTTTTATTGGCCAAAATTATTTGCACAAGTAGGAGCAAAGATTAGAAGTTGCATACCTTGTCAATTTTTTGCCAAAAATCAAATATTATCAACACTCCCTCTAGTTCTAGTCCTAGTTGAAGCACCTTTCCTACAGTGGGGATTAGATTTTATTGGAGAGATTCATCCAGCATCTAGCAATCAACATAAATGGATTTTAACTACCACAGATTATTTTACAAAATGGGTAGAAGCTATACCAGTTAGGAATGCTACTGATACTATTGTCATTAAATTCATTGAAGAAAACATACTATCTAGATTTGGATGTCCCCAATAGATAGTTACAGACAATGCACAAGCATTCAGTAGTATTAAAATGATTGAGTTTTGCCAAAAATATCAAATTCTACTACATCATTCTACCCCTTATTATCCTCAAGGAAATGGATTGGCAGAGTCTTCAAACAAAAGTCTAGTCAAAGTCATTAAAAAGGTACTTGCAGATCATAAGAGAAATTGGGACAGCCATCTTAAGTATGCAGTTTGGGAAAATATAATTTCACCAAAGAGATCAACAGGAAAATCACCTTTTCAGCTTGTTTATGGCACTGAGGCCATTTTTCCTACACAACTAGATTTTCCTGTCATGAAATTCTTACAAGAAGAAAATGAAGAACCTGATGATTTTTCTAGGAGAATCAATCAGATTATAGAACTTAATGAAAACAGAGATGAAGTCCAATATAAGTTTCAAAAATATCATAACAAAATGAAAATCTTGTTTGACAGAAAGGCTAGAGAAAGAGATTTCAAAGAAGGAGATTTAGTACTAAAATGGGATGCTAGAAGAGAAGACAAAGGAAAACATGGAAAGTTTGATAATCTCTGGTTTGGACCTTTTAGCATTGCAGAGGTTAAAGGCAACAATACTTTTGTCTTGCAGAACTTAGAAGGGAAATATTCTTCATTGTCTGTCAATGGAAAATATTTGAAACATTATATCCAGTACTGAGATTGCTTCAGTCATTCATCATTTGTACATTACCGGTTTGTTCCATTTTCCTGAAAGTATGATTGTTTTTCAACAAAGACTCCATCAGCCCGAGGAGAAGGCACTTGGATCTACATGTTCTCTGCATCCTATAGGAGGAAGCAGTCCCCAATTGGAGCTGATGTTGTAACATTGATTGTTTTGATAAGTTAGATGTTTATATATATATATATATAGAGAGAGAGAGAGAGAGAGAGATTGTGAAAAATGGATAAAAAAATATAAAAGAAATGATGAGGAAAAATTTTATATATATATATATATAATGAAAATCCCAAAATGCAGCGTGCTATTTAAAATGTCGCTTTTCAATAATTAATCATGTTTGATTAAATCTTAAATGTGATTAAATTAAACAAAAAAAGAGTTTATTTCGTAAATAGATAAACGACGAGACTCTTTATCATTTTCGTTAAAAGTAATAAAAGTTTGGCAGATATGATTTGCAGTGTAAAGAGATCAATGACTCTTAGAACTCTCCACCCCCCCTAAGCCCATCTAAAGTTTAATCAACGGGAGGGGTGCGAAAAGTGGTCATCCCTCATACCACCTCCACCACATGCCCCTCGCACATTCACCCCACACCCCCTCACTCCAAAACCATAAACCACCTCCTACCCCTTATGAAGTCCACTCTCTCCCGTCCATAAAGTCGTTACACCTGCTCCCACGAGTTTTAAATAAAAATCCATGTTCCACCAACTGTCAACTCCTTATTTTCCAAGTCATAAATTGAACCATTGCTACTAGTTACCAAGCCGAAAACGGACAAAGTAAGCAGTAAGGCTCAAGAGACCATTCCACCTATCACTCAACAAGCGAATCGTTCATCTCCGGGTAATTATAGTGTTGCGAGCGAGACCACCCTAGGGTCTTGGGTTGAGAACCCAACAGAGCAGAGGGAAAACCACAACAAGAAATGCTCAAGCAATCAACCTAAATGCTTGTTCTACTTAACTGTGTAAGAGTGTCCTAACCCGAGAGTCCTACATTTGAGTAGATCCCGCAGGGTGCAATCCCTCAGCTTCTCTTGATATATTCAAAACTTGAAAATTATTCAAATAAAGCACATATAGCATTAGAAACATAAAGCATGTTCATGATATTAACTTTAAATCATATAAATGAATGAACAATTACGCATCAATGTAATATTCATAAATAAATTACAATAAAAATAGATGCATAAACACATTTAATATCGGAAACAGAATATCATTCCTTTATTGAAGTTAGCTACAAGTAAAGTGGAGAAATACGACTTGAGTCCTTCTCCGGCTCCAAGCGGAACCGTCCTCCAGATCCATCCTTTCCCAGCCTCAGCAATCTTCCTCCATCACCAATACAAGGATATCTCCAACAAGGAAACATGGGTTTCCTGAAGCTTTGGGGAGTGCAGGAGGCATAGGGATTTTGTCAGACTCGATCAAGGATAATCTTAATATATTATCAATATCTCATATCTTCCCCCGTAAGGCCTTCCCATGGAGATTTATTTATACTTCTCCAAATTATTTTTTCAAGTTGGGTCACGAGAAATAAGAGGTGAGTAACAGGTAAAACCCATGAACTCCGTCTGAAATTAAGGAAATTTAATTTTTTAAGTGTTTTAACATATGTACACGGGTTGGGTATATGCTGACCCACGTGTACATGCTTTTATCATAGGGAGAAGTAGCATATAGGGAATAAAACTTTGTTTTTTAGATTTTGGACCAAGTCTGGAAGGAAGGGTTTCCCTAGGCCATAATCAGAGCATCAGATCTACCAAGAGTGGTAAATGGTGCTATAACACATGCCCCCTAATATGTGAGGTCAGAAGGGGTACATGATGGTTGAAATGGATTAAGTGTATAGAAGGAATCATGCGAGACCGAGGAGGAGTTCCCCAGAATTTAGCCTGTCAAGCCAGCGAAAGAGATCAGAAAGAAACTGTTGTCTGAGGTGGGCATACCCATGCTCAGAAATAGTAAATCATTTCTGCATTTCAAGTACAAAAGTAGATCCAATATGCATACAAGTATGAAGGAATTGAAAATACATAATGGATAATCTGATCATAATCAAGAAAGTACATGTCTGAATATCACACATAAAGAGTTTATCAATGATGCTGAAGTATAAAGTTGATCACTGAAGTCAAGAAACTTATCCAAATAGTACCAAGTGAACATGATGGAATAAATGGAACTACACTGCAACTTGGGTGCCAACATATAAGATATCATTGTAATGAACTACAATATATAAGGTGGATAGTGTCAACTAGCAAAAACATGAGCAACTGACAAATGAACCAAGACATGTTGATGCAAACCCGAGGTCTTCAACGACCATCGTGGTACATTCTACACAATGGGAATAAATGATATGAAGTCGACCATGTGAGAAATCATTTGATTACTGATCATTGATGTATACCATTAACAAATGCGAGGCTACTCACCGATAATGATGATGAGAGTCAAGGTACCCAGTACAATCTAACAAGTGCAAATAAATGAGATGTAGTCGAACACTTGGAAGACTCTATCAATCAGGAGACAATGATGTTTTCCCATTGTTGATAGCGAAGGAATCTGACACTGATGACTGCAAACCCTAAGGTACTATCAAATGGAATCTATATCTCTTTCCCAGAGCAATGTGTTGAAGTCAATGGGAAAAGATCTGCTAGAAGGAAGGCATTAAGACATCCTTCATCAATCTAGCACGAGTGTAACCCATAGGCCAATAATGTGGAAGGAATCAGACGAACAAAGATGTAGTAACCCAACCGAAGCACTATTCTGGTGTACACAAGATGTGGCTAGCACTCGATAAAAACCCTCTAAACAAACCAATAATGAAAGTTGACACAGAGGCGAGGAATCCACCAATAGGGTCAAATGGAAACCAAGGCACTGCATGAATCCCAATGTGTGATAATGAAAGCTGATGTCAAACACAAGGGAAACCACTCAGTCAAAGACCCATGATACTGATCGATGCTGAGCACAAGGTGACCTATCAATAATGAAAATAGGGCCAAGGTGCGGCTCTAAATCTACTCTCAGAGCAATTTGTCGTAGTCGATAAGAGCAAGATCCGCCAGCAAGAAGTCAATGGAGACCTTCTCAAACCGACACGAGCAAAGGACCAATATAGCTGATGTGATAACGAACATGACGCTGACAACTAGGGATGGCCGACTGAAAAATAGGTCAAGAGACATTGCAGAGAGGCCGACTCAAGTTTACTTCCCTTTAACAAAATCACGACTCAATTTTGACTCCATGGCAGCATATGATAACTTTGTATAAGTTTGTCATGCAGAAGGCATAAGCAAACTCTCCATATGATTGGAAGAGGTAACTAATCGAAGGAGTATTGACTCAATAACAAGGTTAAGGCTCTCCTAAGTCAAACTAAAGCCCATCCCAATGGAGGAAAGCCTTACTTTTGAGTGCTTTATTCAAGGGTGACACAACTGATTCTAGCTGCCATCAAATATGGAAATAATGTCCCATTCCTGCTCTTTTTGGAATATATAATTTTTTTGTCTTTTTCTTTTATATAAAGCTTGAAAAAGAATAAAATAATGCTATAGTATAGTGGAAAGAACGAGTGTCGAAAAAACAGATGCTCTAGTTCCTAGGAGGGGAACATTCCTATGCTTAATGCAAGGTGGCGAAACTGGTCAAGGACACTCAAAGGAATGCTCTTTCCACGGGTAAAAGGGTGTGTCAAGTCACAGAGGCTAAGTGATTGCAAGGTTGATTTTGTAGAAGACATGGTCGAAAAGTGGCTTAAACACAAGTCCAAGTGAAGCCAGCTTAAGGCCAAAAGGTGCAAATAGTAAATATGCAATGCAGCAGTACAACTCAACACAAAGGAGCCTCTAGGGTATAAGGCCAAAAAATAGCGCAGAAGAACGAGAATGAGTCTTCAACGCACAAGTCATGGTGGGACTAAAGAGGACTCCCGAGCCTACTCAATATAGCAGCATGGGCAACAAATGTCAGTGAGGATCTAACTAAGATGCCCATGTAAAGGTTGGCTCTACCATCGCATCATGATTTTAAAGTTGGTGAGTGAAAATGGTTTGTGAACCAAGACATGATGGGGTCAACCCTATGGCAAACATATCGCAGTATGGAGGCTAGTATGCAAAATGCAGCGGAAAGTGGTATTCCCTAACCTATATGCTAGTAAGAAAACGATACCTGCCATGACGGGTCTACGGTCATGGGACCAAAATTCTTTCTCGAAGAAGTCTCCAAAATTTCCTGTAAAGGCAACCCATTCCCGACACTCCAAGCCAAAAGGTCAAAAAGTCCATAAGATAAAAATCAACTTTTGAAAAAAATAATTTTCATTTTGCAACCTATATAAGGACTTTTGGACTCACATTTTTGTCATTTGTGTTTTGAGCAAGGAGTTGTGGAGACAAACTTAAACAACCTTCCTCCGTCCAATTCAACCGTTCAAATCGCTCCAAAAATTTTATCATTCTTTTAATCATTTGTGATACTTTTTAGATGTCTTTTTCAAAATTTGACCGTAGGAACATATGTTTAAAATTTCAACTCTGCGTACATGCAGGTTGAATGTAGGTAACCCCCTTATACGAGGGCCCTACACATGATTGTGTAAAAATGGAACCCACGTGTGGGCGAGTAAAAAATTTAAAACATAAATCTAATGATTTGAAACATATTTTTTGGGCAAGATGACAATCACCTGGAGAAAAAGGGAGCATAGTGCCATTGATAACCAAGTAATGGAGGATCAAAATGCTTTGGATGCTTTGAGAGGTTGTGGCTTGCTAAAGTTCTTTAAAATTCCAAATATGAAAGCAAACACATGATTGCCTGAGTCGTTGACTCATTACTGGAGTGCAAAGGATGATGCATTCATGATTGATCAGATGCCCCTAAGGATCGATATCGAAGATATTTACTTCGTTATTGGTCTTTATCGAAGGGGAGAGATAGTGCATTGTATTGGCAGGACAAGAGGTAGTCTCAGTGTTGAAGACTACATCCACATATACTATCCTGGTCATCCTGAAAAGATTGGAAGTCAAATTCCAATCAAGCACGTAGAGATATTATCCTTGAAGATCCTATTGTTTACCATCGCTAGGGTAAACGGTTTTGTTGCTTTACATCAAGCCTCACGAGTATCCATGAGCCTAACAATGGAATGTCTCACTACTGTGTTTGATTGGTGTACACCTCTACTGACCAACATGAAGAACCAACTCACTTCCATTCAGAATGGTTTGGATACAACACAATATTATGCTCGTTCTTCTTTGAGAAAGTACCTGGGCTTCGACCCAAGGTGCTATCGACCATCAACAACCCGAGGGATCTGCGGATGGGCAGATGGGTTGACCTAATGAAATGCCTAGGGGGTGGTGATGTCCCCAGGATGACTTTTCACGACGATTTTTTCGTATGGTGGGATCAACAGGTTGTCGCAGTCGATGACTACCCCTATGCTGAAATGGATTTCCAAGGAGATCCAGATTTAGTATTACCACCAAATGCAACATGGGGCGCCATAGGTAACAATTTTTTATTTTTTGAATTTCTTAAGATTTTTGGATTTTTAATATAAATGAACTTAAAAATATTTTTATGAGACAAGACACTTACAAAATATATGATCATGTTTCAGATGTGGGGCCAGTGAGACCTAATGGATTTCCCCGACATAGGCGTCGTGGAAGAGATGCTGAAGGGGTTGCAGCTAAGACGGAGAGAGTTCTCCATGCAGTTCAGAGGAACTTGGTGAGACTGACTCACCAAGTACCCATGATAGCCATAGAGGACTTACCTGAGGAGATGCAGCGTCGCGTGGTAGGAGTACCACAGGACTGGGTGTGACTCTTTCGATGTGTGGCCAATGTTGTTGTTTATTTTCTAGCTGCTCATCCTGAGCTAGCCAGATAGATGATCAGATATTTTTATGATTAGACATGATGATGGGCATAAGCCCAAATTTTGTAGGGAATTTTTTCCCGATTTTTGTATATTATTTTGGACACAAACACTCTATCTATAGACATGTGATTTTATGATGATCATATCCACAAATGATACTGCGATTATTTTTTATTTTTTTTAATTTTATGAATGATTTATATGCAAGTCCAATGCTTGATTAGCAATAGAATCAGCTAAGGAATTTTCTGATCATGGAATGTGAACATATGTGATATAAATAAATGATCATTGCAACAATTGTACTCTTAGAAATCGGTGATACAAATAGGGATCTCGTACCTGATAAATGTTATTTAGTTGAGATACCACCATTTGTGAGTCTACATAAACCACTGTCAAATCAATATCAATAGATGTCTCTTCGGATAGAAAATTAATAATGATAGTATATTCAGCAATATTATTCGAAGCAGGACCGATACATACTCCTCTCAAAACCATCAACTGGACAGATGGATAATAAATCACCCAAGCCACAGAAGCAAGGTTCCGAGTATGCATACTCGCACCATTAGCGAATCCTAAATATATAGAATTGTCCATCAATACCTGCCAAAGCAGATCAAAAATATCGAGATCACTAAAACCGATAGATAGATATGTACAAACATACAATATATACAAACAAGTAAGTGCTCGGTTGAAGCCTAAGAAAACTACTTCTTAAGGTAGAGCCCATTTCTAGGCTCCGCAAACTTGTTTCCTTCAAAGTCAATTAATTCATAAGCTCCCTTTTTTAAAACTCGCTTGACTATAAGGGGACTGTACCACATAGACGTAAACTTGTCTACCCCCAAGGCGTCTTTTTCTTGATCGTAGACTAGGAAAAGGTCACCTTCAGAAAAAATTTTAGGACGGACAGCTTTATTGTATTGAGTTTTTACCCTCTTTTTATGGGCTTCATTTATTGTGGCGACATCTTGACGCTACTCATCAAGATGCTCCAAATGAATGAGGTGCTCCTCGAGACTAGAAGTCTCTGGAAGAAGTTCAATAGCTAGTTTAAGGGAAGGAATTTCACATTCAACAGGGAAGATAGATTCCAACCCGTAAACCAGTTGAAAAGGAGTAAAGCCAGTGGCAGTCTTAACTGACATTCGGTATGCCCAAAGTGCCGAATACAACATGATGTGCCAATTGGATCTAGATTTGTTAATCGTCCTTTGCAGGATGATCTTAAGGGATTTGTTCATGGCTTCAACCTACCCATTGGCCTGAGGATAATACGGAGATGAATGCTCCTGCCGGAAACCCAACTTGAGAGCCAATTCAGACATCAGTTGATTTTGGAAATGACTGCCATGATCAGTGACAATCTCTTTAGGGATACCAAACTGGGAAATAACTTGATTGAAGAGAAACAAGGTCGTTGTTTCACTATCATTCTTAAAAGTAGGCATGGCCTCAACCCACTTTGTAAAGTAGTCTATGGCCACTATGATATACTTGTGATTTCCTGCCGAAGGTAGATTACAAGTAGTAAAATCAATGCCCCACTTCATGAAAGGACCGACGGTGATAACAGGGAAAAGCGAAGCTAGATGTGCGCACATTTTCCAAGTATAGACTTGACAAGGATGGCATATTTTGACCGCTTCAATACAATCTTTGAAGATCGAAGGCCAAAAGTAGCCTGCTCGCAAAAACAATTTGGGTTGTTGCAAGCCCAGATAGATGACCACCACAAGCTCCACTGTGGAAATCATTAAGAACTAACTCAGCTTCTTCCAAGGTTAAACAACGCCTAAGGATTGAATCAATCCCGCGACGATACAATGTGTCACCTATAATAACATAATTCTTAGCGAGGTGACGCAACTTTCTATGCTCATCTTTGGAAAAAGCGGGCGAGAACTTCGAAGTCTGGAGATATATAATGATATCCCCATACCAAGGATCTTGTGAAGAAATAAGAAATAAGTGTTCATCAGGAAAAATTTCCTCATGAATAATTTCTTCCTCACAAGGCAGCTCTGATATCAACTCTGCAAATACTAAAGATTTCTTAGATTTAGCCGACATGAATTCAAGATCAAATTCTTGCAAAATGACAATCCATCTATTATATTTTCCCCCAATCACTCGTCTACTAATAACAAACTGAAATGGATTGATGGCTGCTAAGAAGAACGTTTTTTGAAGCAAAATGTAATGCCAAAGCTAATTTCCTAATGGGAGAATAGCGCAGTTCAGGACCTACCAAGCCTCAACTTAGATAGTAGATCACATGCTCACATAAGGCATCATCTTCCTGAACCAGAACCATACAAATGGTTTATTCTACTGAAATGAGATACAAAAGGAAATCTCTGCTATAATCAAGTGGACTCAACAATGGAGCAGAGGTTAATTCTTTTTTCAAAGCATCAAAAGATCATTGCATGAAATCATCCCATAAAAATGAGACCCCTTTCTTAAGAATATGCATAAATCCTTTTGTGTTCTCGGCATAATTGGCTATAAATCTCCTCAAGAAATTTTCTTTTCCTTGAAGACTTTGAAGTTGACATATGGAAGGCGGGGGAGGCAACTGAAGTATTGCCTCAACCTTTAAGGGATCAACATGAATCCCCTTTGTTGACATGATGAATCCTAACAACTGACCGGATGTGACCGTGAAAACACACTTATTCGGATTCAACCGGATTTTATAAAAACGACATCGCTCAAAAATCAACTGAAGGTGCTTAGGATGATCAATTCTCTTTCGAGAATGAGTAGCTAAATCATCCAGATATGCTTCGATAACGTGCTTGATGTCATGAAAAGCATAAGACATGGCCCGCTGAAAAGTGGCTCCAGCATTTTTGAGGCCAAAAGGCATCTTTTTGTACGCAAACGTACCCCAAGGACAAATAAAGGTTGTCTTGTGCTGATCTTTTGGACGGATAGTAATTTGATTATAACCAGAGAATCCATCCATGAACGAAAAAATTTCATTACCCGCACATTCATCAATAATTTGATCAATAAAGGGTGTGGGGTAATTGTCTTTCAGACAAGCCTTATTTAGGTCCCTAAAGTCAATACATACTCAAATCATTCCTTTCTTTTTTTCTACGAGGAATAGATTAGAGACCCACTCAGTTAGAGGAACGGAGTATATCAAACCTGCCTTTGGCAACTTTTCAACTTCAGCTTGGATAGTTGTTGCTTTTATAGGATTAACCGGTCCAAGTTTTTGACGAATAGATTTAGAATTTTCTTATGTCTTGATCTCACGCTGGACAATAGATGGATCTATTCTAGGCATTTCCTCATAATACCAAGCGAACACATCACAAAACTCTTTGAAGAGATCGGTATAAATTTGAATTTCTTCAGGGGAACAATCAGCTCCAATGAAGACATTTTCGATTATGTTAGGATTCCTAGAGATGTTCACCAGTACAGTTTGTGAGATAACAGACATGTTACCTTCGGCAGAAAACTGTGTTGGGGCCAAAGGGTTTAAAACTGTATGAACATCACTAGTAAAAGGACTGGACAAACTTGACTCAATTTCTTGCAAATGAGGGAGGAAATATGAATGATGATCATAAAAAATTTTAGGGGCGAATGTTCGCCCTTTGGCAAAATTAAGGGGTTTTAAATTTTTAGTGGGCGAATATTTTGTATCATAGCACATTTTTACAAATCACCTCAAATAGCCCACCTTATTTTAAGGGAGAGGGTAAAAAAGGTAAATTTAGCCCTTGAAACTAGGAGTTACAACCTTCCATTCGCCCATTTTCAAGAATAGGTTTTATTTAAGTGAATCCATTCGCCCATTTTCAAGAATAGGTTTTATTTAAGTGAATCCTATGGGCCAAATACCATATTTATAAAAGAGGTATGGTAAATTAATAAAAATATAAATAAATGAGAGGTATGGTAAATAAATAAAACATTTTTTATATTTACTCCATAATTCAACTTATATACATGCAAGGGTGTAAACAAATAAAAATATAAGTAAAGTGGAGGTATGGTAAATAAATAAAACGTCTTTTTATACTTACTCAAAAGGTATGGTAAATAAATAAAAATATAAATAAACTAGACGTATGGTAAATAAATAAAACCTCTTTTTATATTTAGTCCATAACCCTCGTTCTATTTATGAAGGCTCAAGAAAGAGGTTTTATTTAAGTGAATCCTATGGGCCAAATACCATATTTGTAAAAGAGTCATGGTAAATTAATAAAAATATAAATAAACAAGAGGTATGGTAAACAAATAAAACTTTTTTTATATATTTACTCCATAAGTCACCTTATATTTACAAACACTCAAAAAATGCGTTATATTTAGGTGAAACCTATGGGCAAAATACTATGGGACAAATACCATGGACTAGATTGTTATTAATACCATGCAAAAAAACATTATTAACCCTAATATTAGTATTAATAAAAATAAAAATGTCACATGGTATTGACCCATGGTATTCACCAAAATGGCACATGGTATTGACCCATGGTATTCACCTGGAATGTAGCCTATTTAAATGGGGGAATTAAACCAGCATAGATCCATCTTTACTCTGGATCTACTAACCCCCAAGAGGTATCAAATATCGTGATATGCAAACTAGCATAGAGTGAAAAAATATTTGATCCCTCTCGAGGCTTGGTGGATCAAGAGTAAAAATGGATGTTGTAATTTAATGTATGTTAAACATTTTAGCTTGGTTAAAATAAAAAATAAAATAAAATTCAACTATTAATTTTATTAATTTTTATAAATTACTAATAGTAATTTTTAAGCTCCAAGTTTATGATAGCCCATGGTATTGACCCATGGTAATACCATGGTATTCATGTGAGCATAGACTATTTAAAGGGGAAATTCTATCATCTTAGATCCATCTTAATTTTGGGTCTACCAAGTGCTCAGAGGGATAAATAGATTTCACCCCCCTAAGAGTGGTAGACGTGGAGTTAAGATGGATATAGGTTGGTTTTTATGATAATGAAGATATTAAATAGACTTAGGAAATTATATTGTAAAAACATCTTAAGGTGAATGGTTAAAGCATAGACATTGGACAAGTATATTTGTATACTTCTATTTTAACCTGAAACAAATCCAGGGCTAAAAGGAATGGATTGATTGCACTAGTCATCCTTATATAAATTTCCAACATATGCTGGAGTAAACAGATTGTAATTTGGGTAATTTTTATAACTGCAAAGAGGAACATACTTGTGTATTGGCAGGGTGGTTACGAGGTCCCTAGAAGTGATGAATTTGAATTTTTCTTGGTTTTATATATAGTATTAGGTTTTTTCTCATGCTTTCTGTGAATGACACGAGTGAATTTTATCCTACACCCACTAGGTTATCGATATGTAATTTCAGTAATTTTGATTTCAAAAGATATTTTAAAGAAATGCAATGATTTCATTTGTGTATTCAATAAACACAATATTCTAATGGAATTCTGCATTTGTGGTTTACCTATATAGATTCCATGGAGAAGTGTTAGTGGTGTGACATCAATTGTCCTCAAGCAAAGGCTTTAGTTTTACTCTTTTTGGAAGCAAATACTTTCTTCCAACATTTTTGAGTTCCATGAAAAATTTGAAAGTCCTAATAGTATTCAATTATGCGTTCAAGAGAGACATAGTATTCAATTATGGGTTAAAGAGATCCACACTGAATGATCTGTCGGCCTTATCTTCACTTGGTTTAAGACTATTCACTTGGAGAGCCTACATGTGCCCCCACTTCAAGAGCATAGTAAAGTCATGTAGAACTTAGAGAAGCTATCTTTAAGCTTTTAGTCAAGAATGGAAAAATGTCTGGGTCCAATAACAACTAGTCGAGCATTAAGCTTCCAATAATGCTAGATTTTAACCTAGAGCACTTTTGTGATTTAGAGGAGATGCCCCCTCGTATTTGTGACACATCTTCAGTTGTGAATTGGACTATTACTAACAGTCATTTCCTTCGAAAGTTACCTGATGACTTTGGGAACCTCAACTCTTTAAGAATGTTAAGGAAGGAAAGAAAGTACATTATGCTAAGTTCTCTTATACTTTTCAAGCTTTCCTTGGATATCTACAACATTTCAGGTAGGAAAGTACATTCTGTTAATGAAAATTTGTCTTGATAGAAAGGCCCAATTTCAAATTCTAATGCTTTCAAAAAACATTGTATAACTGTAATGTTTCTAAAAGGAAAGCATATTTTTTCAATTTAAGTATCATGATCCCATATTCCAACTTATTTTTCAGTAACCCATTAGGCATTGTAGCTTTGAATAAATCCATGTCTTTTGATAAGATCCTCTTCCAAATTAGAACGCAGTTTCCTTTTGGCAATAACCAAATACAATGTCTTGATTTTGTTATTGAGAAAATAGAGGTTGTGAAACAAGCTTGTGCCATACAAGGACTTGATTCATTGATTATGTATCAATTATGGCTCTTGATGTAACAATGTCTTGATTTTGTTGCTTGAAAATAGAGGTTACACTTTACTATTTCACAGAATTTCTTACAATCTTTCCATAAGTATTGATTTGTAATCTCAGTCACTGAGGGATGACAGTAATGACAAAGGTAATATTCCATGCTTTGAAGTTACCCTCTTACTAAATATTTAAATATATCACCACAATTTAACTGTTAGTTAAAGGAATTGTATTTGATTTGTAAACAAATCATTGCTTGATTTATAGATTTTGATTTTTTCCCTTTTTTATTTTTTTCTCAGATTTGGTATGAGATATCTTCCAATATTTGGGTTCCCTAGTTTCCCCACCATAGCTATGAGGTTCAGATTCTATCATTAAATATTCTCAGAACGTTACAACTTTTCTAGTAAGTGTACTTTGAAACATTGTTGTTGCTTTTCCATGGTGTTAATGCAAATAAGCACTACAACTAGTGCCATTATTTAGATTAAGTGCCGAAATATAGGTGATCTTGTAACGATGGAGTGATTGTTTTCTAGCTACTAAGGCCATATGCATTTTTATCTCTTATGTTGTCCTGAGATATTCAAATTCAGAATAAGAATTGAGGTCTCGTTTCCACTGTAGATTGCAGTCATTTTCTTGAACATAATATATAGTAGATTATATTTTACTAATCAACTATGGATGTGATCCCTTGTAGGAAAGGAAATTCAAAGTGACTTTGATTTCACATTGATTTGTAAATCCATCTTGTAAATCCAATTCCTGCCTAAGAGGAGGTTGTAATCCAGATTCGCATCGACTATTTCTACCTCAATATTTACCACCTTTCCCCCAACACAGATGGGAAACACTAGAATAATCTTGTGTGGCCTATGAGAATGTCTGTCAAATGTAGTCAATGAGTCAATGAAGGACAGCTTGAGGCAATCCAATGGCCTTCCAATGTGACATGGACATCACACATGTGGAACCTCCCTCATCGATAACAATTCGAAAGATGTTGGTCTTTCGATATGTAGACTTTATCTGAAAATCCATATGATGGGGGAGTCTCTTTTTGACGTTTGACATATCAAAAGTGAGCACAAGAGAATTTTTTGGATCTACTACTCTGATTACTAAGATTAATGCACTCCTCTGAGTGGGGCATGACTGGAGTACCTCTAACGCTAACATAGCACAAGGAATTTGAGCCATATCTTCTACAATCGAGTAGTTATGGGCTGCCCTAGCATTAGGGTTAATGGTCGAGCGCTTTGCGGAGCCTTTCGACATCTGAGGTATAGACTCAACAGAGGGCCTATCAATATGGAGCGGCTCTAAGGCATCAGAAGAAGACTTAGCCTTAGATGATTCTAATTCACTGTAATCACGTGATCACGTAGTGACATCTATATGTGAGCTCATCATGTAGACATTTGACGAATTATCCCCTTCCTGGTTGCCCCCAGCAGGGGTACTAGTACTAGAGTTCGCGCTAGAAAGTAATTGTTGCCCTTGGGGAAAAGGGTTAGTAAGAACAGCCTGGAAGTTATAGGACCCCTGCTGCACTAATAAGCGCTGAGTGTCTTGGATTTTAGGGTAGAGATGAGTCAAGTTATCCCCATTGCATAACTTTCATGGAAATTTTACTTTTTTCTTGGACTCTTTCCTACCCCCTCCGACATCATTGTCAGGTTTGTTTGCATTGCCCTTCCCATCCTGGCTCTTTTTCCTACCTCGTCCTTTCTTCTTCCCATCGGATTTTTGGCTTCCTTTGGGGTTAGAAGTTTGGATGGCATTTATAGACAACGGTTGGGAAGGTGTAGATACAGACAGTGATGCCTGCATAGAAGAAGTAGTTTGTAAAGACAAATGTTGTAATTGATTCAGCAAGTTAGCCATGTTGGCATCAATTAATCGACTAGCCCGTCGGCATGGGGACCTGGCTTCAGTTTGGCTATATCCACCTTGGATCTAGGAACGTCTGGTTTAAATTTTAAAGAACCCCAAACTGAGAATATATAAGTTCCAACTGTTGGGCTCTGAAAATAGCCTACTCTTCGGTGAAAACACCGGAGAGGGACACGTCCTTAGAGATATCAGGCTGTAATGATTTAAGAAACCATTCAAGAAGGAATTCTTGTGGAATATCGGCTTTAATGAGCCTCTTCCTTCTCCTCCATTCCTGGATATGATCTGAAATGTGAGTTGCCTGATCCTGTTGGAAATTAGCCAAAATCTCAGTTCCAGCATCATATCGGACAGACAATTGAAAATGGTTCAAAAAGATAGTAGCCAAATCGCTGAAAGAAGTGAAGGTACCCCCTGGCAGTTCTATGTACCACTTAGCCACATTTCCAGTTAGGGTATGTTGAAATAATCTCAACCTGATTGAATCGTCTATCAGGGGGTTGGACGAACACCATAAGTGGAAAGTGGTTACGTGGCCACCTTGATCTTCACCAGTCTTCCCCTCGAATTTCAATATATATGAGGGAAGTTTGGTTAGGACCAAAGGCCAAACCGAGTTATACCTAATTGGATCATTAGTCAATTTAGAGAGATCTGGCAACTTTAACGTTGTTAGAAAAGGGAGTCATGGCGAACCCTAAGGATTCCACCTGGTGTGGGCGGAACTCCCATCGTTCTGAAAAGAATGGTCTGGATTTGTGAATGCACCAGGTTTCCTGAAGTAACTCGTAGACCCAACTGAACCATAAGGAGCTCCTTGTGGTCCAAAAAAAACAAGAGTTTGACCAACTCCTACTGAAAAACCTTCGTAACTAGTAAAGTTTCCCCTAGAGAAGTGTTAAAAGGAGCAGAGAGCCCTTGGTAAGGGTTACATGCATTAGCATAGGGAGAAAATTTTTGGAAATAACTGACATAAGAATATGGCATATTCCCTTGTTGGCCAAAATAAGATTGATTCCCAACTCCTAACCCACTAACCGTAGGGTTTGTCCAACTTTGAAACGGATTATAACTTTGACCCATAGAGGAAAAAGGCATCGATCCCAAAGTTGGATTTGAATGTGGTATATGACCACCCCTAAATGGGAAACCCTAAAAATAAGTTGACCCACTTGTCATGGATGTGGAGGCAACTGATGGAATACTTAAAGGAACCAAAGGAATCACGTTGGTCGGCATTCCAAAAGAGAAAAAGCCAATGCCAAAGGCAACAGCTTGAGAAATTCCACTCAAAGATGGAAGGGAAGTAGAACCAAATATAGTAGTGCTAGGAGTAATGGAAGGTATAGAAATGGTTCCTCCTCCTTGTACAAATACAGGAGTTTGCATACTCGTAGCACTTGTCGTGGATGCCATGCTTCCAGCAGTGGTCATCGAAGGAAAAGATTGATATAGACTTGGGCTTGAAGGCCTGTTGGTCGAAGTCCCAACGTATAATAAAACGTCTGGATAATCAGGAGGAAGAGGAGAATTAGGAGCCACAATAGACTCAGAAAGCTCTTCAACCTCAATATTGTCTTCCGACTAGAAGAGGACTCGAGAAAGAACTGGAGTGTTCCTCTCTAACTCTCTACTTGTACCAGGTCTATCTTGTGAATCAATAACTCCAACCAGAGGATCAATCTCTGATGCACCTACTACCACCATTGAAAACCACTGGCAGGATTGCTCCTACACCTTTGAGGAGAAGGCTTAGGACTCGTAGGTGATAGCCCACAAAGTCTCCTGGACCGACAAGCCAGTCGATTAGCCACTTTGAATTATTTTTAAGAGATATACTTAAAGACTCAAAAAATTGTAAAGCTAGGCCAACTAGGAGCAAAGAGCACTCTCTAAAATTCCCTAAAGATACAAGAAATCAAACAACTTTCAAGTATTTCTGCTCCAGGTGATTAGGACCGAACACCAAAATACAAGGAAGTCAAAATCAAGGGCCTTCCGAAAATAGTCTAGGGTAATTATGCCCCAGGCCTACTAGCGAAGGTATCAGAAGCAGTTACGCTGACCTCCAAAAAACAAACTTTGCCGCTGCAAGAACCCAAGCTTCACAAGGCTACCCTCCAAAAGTATTGTTGAACGTGATGCAACAGTAGCCTCAGGTGCCACAGGATTCCCCTCCGCGGCCACCTATGCGATCCCTAAGAAAGGCAACTATGGATACCAACTCGTATCAAAAGTGGGGCGGAATAGTCGTGAGGCGGGATCCAACAAGTAGGAGAGGGTGTATCTCTCTTCCTTGTCTTCACTCTCCCTCATGCTTAACTCCCAGTCATGGAGCTTTCCCGGTCTTTCTAACAATATTGGGTTTCGCTCTTTATTCAACTTCTAAGTTTTGTAATTTGAGCGACCTTGGAGAGTTAACTCTCCACTCACCTATTCCAAGGCCCTAATGAACCTAAACTTGTTGGTGTTTATTAATGACAACAATAAAAGTTCTAGTTCATTTTATTAGATCGCTTGATTTTATATAGTTGTTCTTTAAGTCAGGGGGAATTACGAGAGTGAAACTAATGATTTTTTATGACACAAAAAGAAACCAATAGAAAACTAACTATATGGATGCAGTCATTTTCTTCGATGAAGAGTGATTTCTACTTGGGTTCTACGAAAACCTATATATAAGCAAAATATTTTTCTTTTCTTTTCTGAAACAATCCACACACACCCAAAATCTAAAAAGACTAAGAATGCTTACAATGCAAACTAACCTAATGCAAGTCAAAATGATGATGCAAGATCCTAAATAACACTCACAAGAAAATGTGTTTCTTTATAGAGACAATAAGCCAACTTGAAAATGAAGAGGGAAAAAAATTAAAAACAAATCTCTCTCCAAAGCAAGTAGAACAAATTGCAAAAGATCACAATTTGCTTCTCAACAACAAAACAAAATAAATTGTAAACCAAAATCTTGGAAAAACAAAAACAAAAAGCAATGTTTTTGTGTTTTTTCTTTTAAGGAAACAAAAGAAACTTTTTGAGGTCACAAAAGTACTACTAAAATTCGAAAGATCAAGAAATAAGTACAAGGAGTCTTCTAATCTCGCAAGTTATAAAACTCATGAATAAATGAAGAAATAATACAAACTTGCACAAACCGATCCAAATAGCAGCAAAAGCTTTTGACAAACCAACAAAATGTCAAGAAATAAATACTTTAAAACTTGCTAAAAAAGACTCTTCAAAAGGCACGAAAAGCAACAAGTCCATAAAACAAGGAAAAGCAAAGCAAGGGAACTTGAAATTTGGGTTGAAAACGAAATCAAAATCAATTTCTTGTTCTGGGAAACCAGATCATCCAAGAACTTCAAAACGAAGCCTTGAACCCAAGACACCAACTACGAACTTGCTTAAGAAGAAATCCTAGGACAAACAAGACTTTTCAGTGAGAAGGAGATTTTGAAAAAGAAAGCTTGCAGGAAAACTGAGTTCCCTAGACAATAGATGACCATACAACAGCATAAAACACCAAGCAGTAGACCTAACTAGGCAAAAAAAATTCAAAAAACAATTCAAAAAATTTCATACGCGACTGTGTAAATACATAGAAGTGTGCACATGCATTTCTAATACAAGAAAATCACATATACGCGAGACTGCTTGAAGAAACCTACGTGTATATGCGACTATAACCTAAGAAAATAGTGTATACAAAGCTTAATTAGGAAAAAACAAAAATAAAAGTTTGATCAAGAATATCAGACTTGATGTTTGGGACACTAATGGATCAAACAGCACTGTAAAAGCAACCAATAAAGAAATTGAACCCTGATTGAGAACAAAGAACCCAAACCAGGAATAACAAGAATGTTATCCCCTGCGTAGTTGCCAATTCTATTGCAGGTGAGACCACCCTAGGGTCTTGGGTTGAGAACCCCAACAGAGTGGAGGGAAAACCACAACAAGAAATGCTCAAGCAATCAACCTAAATGCTTATTCTACTAAACTATGTAAGAGTGTCCTTACCCGAGAGTCCTACGTTTGAGTAGATCCCGCAGGGTGAAAACCCTCAGCTTCTCTTGATATCTTCGAAACCTGAAAATTATTCAAATGAAACATATACAGCAGTAGAAACATAAAGCATGTTCATGATATTAACTTTAAATCATATAAATGAATGAACAATTACACATCAATGTAAGATTCATAAACGAATTACAATATAAATAGATGCATAAACACATTTAATATCGGAAACAGAAAAGCATTCCTTTATTGAAGTTAGCTACAAGTAAAGTGGAGAAATATGACCTGAGTCCTTCTCCAGCTCCAAGTAGAACCGTCCTCCGGATCTGTCCTTTCCCGGCCTCAGCAATCTTCCTCCATCACCAATACAAGGATATCTTCAAGAAATATGAAGGATATCTCCAACAAGGAAACAAGGGTTTCCTGAAGCTTTGGGGAGTGCAGGAGTCACAGGCATTTTGTCAGACTCGATCAGGGATAATCTCACTATAGTATCAATATCTCATATCTTCTCCCTTAAGGCCTTCCCATGGAGGTTTATTTATACTTCTCCAAATTAGTTTTTTTAGTTGGGAAACAGTTGGGCCACGGGCAATAGGAGGTGAGTAACAAGTAAAACTCGTGAACTCCACCCGAAATTAAGGAAATTTAATTTTTTTAAGTGTTTTAACATATGTACGCGGGTTGGGTATATGCTGACCCATGTGTACATGCTTTTATCATAGGGCAAAGTAGCATATAGGGAATAAAACACTGTTTTTTAGATTTTGGACCAAGTCTGGAAGGAAGGGTTTCCCTAGGCCATAATCAGAGCATCAGATCTACCAAGAGTGGTAAATGGTGCTATAACATATAGTTTTTTCTTAGTCCCTTTATTTCAGTCATGTATTCAATGAAGAAATCAAAAACTTCAAAAAACCCCATGCTTCCTCCCACTATCGACTTATACCATCAGCCATTAGTTGACCAACTCTATAAAGTTTCTGAAACCAACTATGAGTTCGATCTTTATGAACTCCACAATTGGTTAAAACAAAAAATTTTAGACCTAAGTGATGAATTAAACCTCTGGCACTCATCTTTACCTTAGTTTATCATTCCACAAACCCATCATTTCCCAGAATTCATTTCATGGTGTCATGTTAGGTATGTTCCCAGTCAAAGAGTAGTGGTTTCCCAAAACAATGAAGCTCTTTTTACAATTACTACTGAATCAATTAATCAAATGTTACATATTCAAAACCCTAAACCCTTGCATCCATTTTCTCCAGAATCCCTCATGGATATCTATAAAAATCTTGACTTTCCCCAAAGAGCCAAGATTTTTGAAACCTTTCTACCAAAAAATGTCCAATTGCCTAAAACCAATCCACCATATCAATCATCTATGTTTCCAGAAATGACCAAGCAGATAATATCCATTGTCTCATGTCTGTTAGATTATTATTCTGATCAGTGGATCGATGAGGTCCTTATTGTTTCTTGTTAGGTTTCTCAGTTAATGAAAAGCCATCTCTTATCTACAATTATAGTGAATTCTTAGCATAATCAATTCATGATCAATTCATGAAGTTCTCGGAGTGTTAAAATATGCTTATGTCTTATTATAGTTGTTCTTGTTCTATCAGTCAGAAAGGTTTTCTTTTCCTTTACAAAAAATGGACAACCAAGGAAATCCATAATCGATAATCCATTGGACTCCCTTGGTGAGCAAGAACACCATTGAATTAACATTCAGTCACTTTGTGGACCAGTTTCTATATGTTGTTTCTTGTTTATTAAACAGTGATGTAGAACAAAGGATTGGGCTAGAGATCAGAAAAATTCTACATCTCAGCGAACAAATCAGAACAAGAGATTGGTATCTATACCAAAATTATACAGAGATTAGGATCTATCGATGTGAAATGCCTCCATATAGATTACCTAAGTTTGTCCCTATCCAGATTTTTGCATTGGAATATATCAGACAGATGATTAACATGGATCAACTTCATTTTGTAGCAGCAAAGAAGAAGCCTCAATTCAAAATCAAAACTCAAGTAGGGCCTTTTATTTGCAATGCTAAATCAGTAGGGAAGGAAGCAGAAACTCTTTTGAAACATATGCATTTAAAACTTAGCTTCACCTAGTCATATGATCCCCTAGGAGTGATTTAAAAATTAAGGGTAGAGAACAAAACTACCCCATATGCTCACACTCCTAGGCCTGAGATAGAACAATACATAAACTAGGATGAATGGTAGGAGAATACAATTCAAGAGGCAGAAGAGCAAGTTATATTATCTACAACATCAAAAAATCTTGTACCAGAAGAAAAGTAGGACAAAAGGCCATGGGACAGTGCTTCCCCTATGGTGACAGAAATTTCAGCCAAGGAATTCAAAATATACAGTAAGAGGCAGAAGACAAATAATACAAGTGAAACACAACAAGAAGATACTACACAACAGTGCCCAATTGTCATGACAGGCCCATTTGTGCCATCATCTTCTAGAAGAGAAGAAATGACTGTAGGATCTCCTATGTCTTCAGCTAGTCCAGATGTGTCATCATCTTAGATAGGATAATTGCAGCAGACTCGGAAAGAACAGAGCATATTTACATTTTACAAGGAAATCAAGCAGAGGAATGAGGCTTTGAAATCTTCCCTTATTTATAGTTCTAGAAGAAAACATCAACTTTACAAAACATGCTACTTTTTGCCTACGATGTTGATAAGGGAAAGATGCAAATAGCCTTCCTGGAACCCAAAATCACTAATCCTAGATATGCAGATGATTACACTAAATTATCGTTTTCTTTTGATGGAAACTTAATTCATCTATTGACCAGATTGATTTACTTGAACAATTTGGTAAGATGATATATTCTTCTCTCACAAATCCAACTATGAAAACATCTTAGCTTCAAGAATCATTAGAAAATATTCAGTCTCAGTTGAAGTTAGAAAAAATATGTTCCTTAGCTAAAGATACAAGGATCAAATATTTAGAGGATTTAGTGATAAAGCTGGGATATGATCCCACCAATGTGAAAGCAGCAAAAGAGGTAATCAAGAGCAAGAATGCAGACATAGCTGCTTTGAGAAAACAACTTAAGCTTCCTTCTACAGAAGATCCACAGACTAAAGAAATAGGACATCTAGAAAAAGAGAAGGAGAACATGTTCAAAATCATAATTGAACACAGTGCACAGATAGAAATAATGGAAACCGAAATGGAAAGTATTTTAAAGGAAAATGAATAACAAGGAACCCAAGAATAAAATGTTGTTCTTTCAATAGTTCCAGTGACAACAATGCCAATTATAGCTACAACAACAACAACATCTACATCAACAATGACTTCAATAGTGGAAACTCAATCAACTGATTCAACAACATACCTTGCAAAAGCAATGGAAGATTTATCAATTAAGGGACAGGAAATTGAGAAGTTGAGAACTCAGCTTAATAATTTACAAGAGAAAAAACTGAAGGTTGATAATGTATATTTAGTTGAGTTGTAGAAGACACATAAGCTTACACAAAGAATTGAATTCTTAGAAAGCCAATCTGTCATAGCTGACACCATTACACAGGCTAAGGAAAGTATCTGGATAGAAATAAATGAGGCCATCACTAATATATGGCCTTCAATTGAGATCATTTTTTAGCAAGACAAACTAGTGCAGAGAGACAAAGAAGTAATAGCATATGTGAAGATGGAATTGGGTTTAAAACCAGGAAAATAAAATGCACTAATAAGGGTTTTGAATTCCAAAACCAAAGATGAACTGGAAGAATATAACATAGAGGATAGAACATAAACTATTTTGGAAGTGAGAAGGATTCTCACTAAGAAAAATTTGATGCTGCAACTGGAAAACAAGTGCCATAACCTCGAATCAAGTATCCAGAGGTTTCACATAAAATTCTTTGTGTTACATAAAAAAGGACTGCCTGGATTAAAGGGAATTGGAGATAAATTGATTAATTTAGAAGAATATCAAAAGAAATTATATTCAATTGCCAAGGATAAATCCATATTTTCAAATATTAAAGGTACAATCACAGGTAAAGATTTTATGGAAGGCCTTAGTTATGATTTACTCATCAAGCATGAGATAAATAATTTATTTTTGGTTAAACCAACTTTCAAAAAATACACTGAGGTGGATGAAACGTTCAGAAAATTGGTCAAATATACAATTCTAGATGAAGAAAGGTGGGAAGAATTATGTAAGTTACTGGAGTAAATGAATCAGCAGTCATCAATAGTTATCAGCAACAGAGTATCATATTAATCAGCCCACATCAGCACCAGAATCCTCGAAAGCAGTGATAATAACTTCAGTATTTTTTTTAACAGAAACGGTTGAATTTTATTTATAAGAGGTTGGGCATGCCAAACAACCTCGATTACAGTCAATTGAGAGAATTCTGGTTCTATAGAGTCCTCATATTCTGGCTTTTGTATCAGAGAATAGTTGTTGCTTTTATGCATTTGGCATGGCTAAGAGATCATTTCTATGCTTTTGGCATCTTAGAGTCGTGTCTTACATTTCTTCTTTCTTTTGTTGCTTTGGTACTTTCCTGGGTTAAGCTAATTCTGAAATAAACATTAGTCCATGATCCCATTTATACAAAACCCACATATATTAAACTGTATTAATATATAACCTGTCCCAACCTCCGATATACCAAGTCTCTCATTCGTACCCGACCCCACTTCAAGGTTAAACCCCAACCAAGTTTAGCTCGCGATTACCGTCAGATCTTACTCCATCCAAATACAACACTTATTGCATCCCTCTCTGTCCAGCCCTTAACACCTTAGGAGCGTGCGATATGGGTGGTTTTGTCCTGCCACGCGTCAGCCACCAAGTGGCATTGTGTCTGTTTCATAGAAAACTACCCAGCGGCCAAGAGCGGTGTGATGAAAACCGCTTACCACTCCTAGCGAAGTTAACATCCCTACTTTTGCAATGCGTGTTGACCGTCAGATCAACCCAACCCAAATCCAACACTTGTCACGACCCTCTGTGTCTGATCCTTAACCTGATCCCACCTCTGTACCCGACCCCACAATAAGGATAATACCCCGCCATGTACAACATGTGATAACCGTCAAATATTCCCCCACCTAGATCTGACGCTTATCGTGTCCCTCATTGTCCAACCCTTAACACCACAGGAGCGCACGATATGGGCGGTTTTGACTAGCCACACATCAGGCCCTAAGGTACATTGCTTCCGATTCATGAATTACTGCCCAGTAGCTAGAAGCAGTGCGATGTAAACCACTTACCACTCCCCGCGACTTTAACACCCCACCTTTTCCAGTGTGTGATGACTGTCAGATCATCCCCTGCCTAGATCCTACGCATCTCTTCCTTCAAAACTGTCCTCTGATTGAATACAGTTATGTGCCCTGTTAAAACACCCAAAAACTGGTGGCCCGTGAAAACCTATAGCTTGTCAAGGAGTGTCCCACTCTTTCTCGACAATGAAAGTCTATCTGTGCCAGCCTTTTCTCTGTGGAATTTTGTCCTTGATCAACTCTCCTTATCTGTTAAGGCCTTTCAGGTTCTTCATAATTCTTTACCAACATACCTTGAACTAGAAGACATCCTTTGTTAGCCATTATATCATCTTCCTTATTCAGATCTCGCAGGACATGGTAGAATGAGCAAGATGTGAAGTTTTGAGCCATCTTTCTTATCCTTTCAAGGGTCTTGTTTAGAGCAGAGCTATTGAGTTGGTCACCCGTGTTAAGGATTTTAATCAGGATTTCAGAATCCCTGAAGATTTGAAGGTTTTCCCCTCTGTTCCTTTGATCCAGTTAACACGCTTTGAGCAGTCTGAGGATCTTGGCCTGGTTGTTGGTGCTCTAACCTAGGCCCCAATTGAAGTTGTATTGTTTTTGTCCATCTGTGGAGTAAATCGTTCCTCCTACCCCTGATATCCTTGGGTTTCCTTTGGAGGCTCCGTCGAAGAATACCGTGACTTTGCATTGATTTTTCCACCATTTTTTAAAATCTGCCTCAGAGATCTGGAGACACCACTCTAGATTATGTCTAGACAAGGAGGAGTTCTTCTTGATGCTGGCCTATCTCAGGGATTCACCTAGCCGGCTGAGCTCTTCAGGGAGAAGGGAGATGTCTGGCTTATGAGGTCTATTTTCAAAAGTTTCCAACAGCAAAGCTTTGGCCTTGGAAGAGACTGTGTTGGTGGATTGAAGTCTGTTGTTGAATATGGCTTCATTCCTAGCCAACCAGATTCCCCAACAGATATATTTTGGTATTGCATTCCAGATTTTAGTCCATGTTGAGTTGCTATTCAAAGAGTGAGGATAGCATTCTTTCCAAGTTGCGAAAAGACTAACAACTGAAGACTGTTGAGGTATTTGGGTGTTGAGTCCCATAATTTCTTGCAACTGGATCTCTTGAGAAAAGGGGCAGTCCATGAACAGGTGATCGATAATTTCCTGATCCTTGTAGCAGAGAGGGCATCTGTGTGGATCCATGGTTCCTCTTTTTTCTAATTTTTCTCTAGTGAGGGTCATTCTGTGCATGAGAATCCAGCATAAGAAGTTGATTTTTGGGAGACCAATTGGGTCCCAAACATGTTGTCAAAGCTTTGTAGTATGGATCTGATGTTGTTGTTCTTATAGGGCTGCAAAACCCAGCCGGGTTGAGTAAGCTCCAAACTTTCCCCAGCCCCACTTATCCCTCGAATGGATATGCATAGGAGCCAAACCAGTGATTTAGCTAATAATTGATGGAGTTGAGGGAGCATCCAATCAGGGGGGCGATGGAGGGCCTAGTTACTCCAGTTCCCTGCTGAATCCCATGTGCATATGTCAGCAAGTTTATGGATACCATTTTGGATGAGCCAGTTACGCAAATCTACTATTTACGGAGAAATATTTAGGGGATGGAGTCCCATGGTCTTGTCATCCCACAGTCTAATTCTTTTCCCATTTCCTGGAATTCTGTAGATCTGTTCTTTGAAGAATTTCCAGCCTTGGCTGCACAACTTCCACAGTGTGGTTCCTTTGTGGGAAGCTCCTTCTTCCATATTCTTTATTGAGAGTATGTGCAAATATTTTTTAATTAGAAATTGACTTACAGGGTTTCTTTGGTTTGAGAAGATTTTCCAGAGGATCTTCCCTCCCATCGCCAAATTGGCCAACACAGGATCTCTTACCTGAAGTCCACCTTCAGATATTGGCCTTTTCACTATGTCCCAGCTTACGATATGGAATTTTTTTGGTTCCCCTTTCCTCCTTGCCATGGAAAATTACGAATCAACTTTACTAACTATTCAATGATCATTTTTGGAGCAAAAAGGAAAGAAGCCTGGTAGATAGGAAGGGATGAGAGAACTGACTTGACCAGAGTGAGCTTCCCGGCTGAAGTAAGCCACTGTCCGCCCCAAGCAATCATTTTACCCTTAATTTTGTTGATAATTTCCATCCAATGAGGGGCCTTAATGGAACCCAAGGTTAAAGGCAGGCCAAGATACTTGAATTTTTCCCAACAGGCATATCTGGTGAAGCCCAGGGCTTGAGAAATCCTGAGTATAGATTGTTGGTCTATCGCCCAGCCATACACTGCACTTTTCCTCTTGTTGAACATAGCTCCGAAGACTCTTTAGAAGCTTTGGATTACTCCACTCAAGGCTCTTGCTATTTTAATGGAGGCTCCTCCCATAAGGATAGAGTCATCGGCGAACAAGGCATGATTGATTGGGTGTTAGGCCCCTATACTACTAGTGTAACCCCTTATTGTTATTAGTATAACCCACTTATTATATTGATGTACCCATGTAGTGCCCATATTGTTACTATTGTGCCCCATAGAAGCCCACTATTGTTATTATTGTGCCCTTACATTATTATTGTTATGTCGACTCTGATTATGTTATGACCCCTTAGACTCCTATATATAGAAAGTAGGTCTTTTCATTAGTATCATCCAAGAATTGTTCATTTATGTAATGTAAAGGAGGTTGCCCCCTCGAATAGGCTGAATTCTAAGGCGTGGATCTCTCTTTTATATCTTTTTGTGAGCTGGTTTCATAACATTTGGTATCAGAGCTTTGGATTCTAGGGTTTCGCTGCTCCAAACAAGTCATCGTGGCATTTTCGCTATAACTTTTTTTCTGTGACATTTCAGAAGTCGCAAAAAAAAACACATTTGAGAATAAATCGTGCTAAACCTTGGGTCTGAATTTCAGAGATTTTCGCGCTATATTTGCGGAGATATGATCTGAGGAAGTTGGTCTTTTTGCAGACTCCTGAATTACATTCAAAACAGGTGACCTGGGGAAAATCGTCATAACTTTCTCTCCGGGGATCGGATTGAAATTTTGTAAGAAGGTACAGAAAGAGGACGGACTGTAGTTTCTTGTATGTGTATTTTAGATTCAAAGGTTGAAACAGTGACGCGTGGTACGTCGTACAAGTTTGCTCTACTGAACCAGTCTAAAAGCAAGTCACTATGGGAGATTTCACATAACTCTTCCTTGGAGAATCCAATTTGGCTTAGACTCATGGCATTGGAAAGAGGACGTAGAAGGCTACTACAGGTAGAAATTTCAGAACTGGATGATCCAAAATTACAGAGATACATCAGATTCAATATCAGGCTTCTATAAAGTGAAAAAAGGTGTGTAGTTTTTTTTTAAATTTTTGTCTAAGCTTGGTTTAACGGAATTCAAAGGGCATAGTAAAGCATTATTATCAGTAACTGATTCCCCGAGGAAAGAAAATTCAAACACCTAGTAAGGAACCTGAAAGCTCTAGCATGACTCACGAAGAAGAGGAAGAAATGCTACATGATATATCAAAATTACAAGAACAAGTGCAACAAATGTCACGCTCACAAAAGCTAACAAGGGCTAAGATAAGTGGCGTGGAATCTAAGATAAATGGCATGGAATCTAAGGTAAAGGGCATGGAAGAAGATGGATGATTTGAAGACAGACATGGAAGAATTGAAGAAGTTTCTACAAGAAAGGGTCACTAATGGTGAAAAGGTAGTAAAGGAAACTCATGATGAGAACAAAAGAAATGTTAATCATGATTCCATAGACGCTAATGTTGGATCGAAGAATCACCATATTCCAAAAATCGATATGAGGAAGTTTGATGGCAAGGATCCCGCCACATGGATATTACAGATGGAGCAATTCTTCGATCTCAATAATGTGCAAAACGCACAAAAGGTACGTATGGCAACTGTATATTTGGAACCAAATCAGTTTGTATGGTATCAATGGCTTTTTTCTCGTAAACAACTTGTTACGTGGTCAATTTTCACGGAGGAAATGATAGCACATTATGAGGATACAAAGAGCAACACCTTCTTTAGAGCAACACCACAACAATTGGAAAGAGTAAAAGGGCTTTGTGACATAGTGGAAAGAAAAATTATGGAAACCAGGAAGTGTATCCCTCACAACTATAAAGATGGAAGTGTTGTTTCTCCTAGCCTTCCACAACCTATAAGGGTTACACCACAACAATTGGAAGAAAAAAGAGAAAAAGGGCGTTGTTACAATTGTGATAGCAAATGCACTAAAGGTCATAAGTGTGCTGAGAAGAAATTATTTTACATAGAATATGAAGAGGAGGAAGAAAAGGATCAAGAAACAACAAAAGAAGAAGATATACGCCAGGTCCCCACCCCAGAGAAAGAAGAAATGAATCAGACCATATCTTGTAAAGCATTGGCAAGAATTACCACTCCTCAAACTCTCAAGATAGAAGGACATATCAAGAAGAAAAAGGTGCAAGAAGTGAAAGATCACATCGAGAAAGAAGAAATGAATCCAACCATATCTTGTAATTCATTGTTCGAAATTACCACTCCTCAAACTATCAAGATAGAAGGACATATAAAGAAGAAAAATGTTCAAGAAGTGAAAGATCACATCGAGCATCAAGAAATAAATCCGACCATATCTTGTAAAGGATTGGAAGAAATTACCACTCCTCAAACTCTAGAGATAGAAGGACATATCAAGAAGAAAAAGGTTCAAGCAGTGAAAGATGACATCGAGCATCAACAACAAGTTCTCCAACTTTTAAAGGATAACGACACTTCGGTGCAAAATCAAACGAAACAATAGGCACTTAAAAAATGGCGACCTTACCGAATGGGAAGACTCTTCAAGGATGAGGATGTGGAAGCATTGTTTTGTGCTATTTATATTATCCAACTATATTGGATAAACGAAGCAAGGGATGAATGGAAGAAGGACGAAGAAGTATGGCCACTTATTCAAAAGTTGCAAAAGATCCCAATTCAAACAATATTGCCAGAAATTAAAGAGGAAGGAAAAATCATATTGGAACCTGGAGCAGTCACAGAAACAAGAACCCGACAGCTACGAAATCAATCAATTTCAGAGTATCTCATCAAGTGGAAGAACTTACCCGCTGAATATTCCACATGGGAGGACAAGAATTTTATGCAAAAGCATCAAGAACTACTCAAGCGTTGAGGACAACGCTTTTTGAAGGGGAGGGGCATGTTAGGACCCTATACTACTAGTGTAACCCCTTATTGTTATTAGTATAACCCACTTATTATATTGATGTACCCATGTAGTGCCCATATTGTTACTATTGTGCCCCATAGAAGCCCACTATTGTTATTATTGTGCCCTTACATTATTATTGTTATGTCGGCTCTGATTATGTTATGACCCCTTAGACTCTTATATATAGAAAGGAGGTCTTTTCATTAGTATCATCCAAGAATTGTTCATTTATGTAATGTAAAGGAGGTTGCCCCCTCGAAGAGGCTGAATTCTAAGGCGTGGATCTCTCTTTTCTATCTTTTTGTGAGCTGGTTTCATAACATTGGGTTTGTTCCGGGTATCGCCCTAATGCCAAGAAGAGTCTCGTTGAGCTTCTCAACTGTGAGCTTTCGGCTTAGAGATTCTACCATCAGAATATATAGGAAGGGAGACAGAGGGCAGCCTTGCTTGATTCCCCTTGAAGCTTTGAAGTAGTTTTTCGGCCTACCATTTACTAGAGGGGCTATCCAAGGTTCTCCAATCATGCTTTAATCATTTTTACAAATTCAGAGCTGAGACCAAATGTAGAAAGAATTTGGAGTAGGAATGAGTGTCTTACTCTATCGAAGGCGTTTTCCATGTCCAGTTTGATGAGCATACCTTTCTCTTTGCGTTGATCGCTAGAATGGATGATTTCCTGCACCAGTATCACATTGTCTAGGATATGCCTGCCTTTGACAAACCCTCCTTTGTTGGGTTGTGTTATATTCTTTCCACGACTAGCCCACGTAGTTAACAGGGGGTTAGAGGTGGGGAGGTCACAGGGGGTTTGAGGGGCACCCGTAACCCCACTTTATGGGGTTTGGGGGCCCCGGAAAATTTTGGTTTTGGACCCTATGTTAGGTTGGGCGGACCCACCTATGGTTTTGTGCATGATTTTCACACATGTTTTTTGGACGCAGTGGTTTTTCAGTCCATGGTATTGGATGCTTCGGCATGTATAAATATGTATTATAACATTGAAAGGAACAATAATGAAAAAATCAAGCTAGTAGTCCCAGTTTTGGGATCCAAGAGAAAATCTCTGTGTATATGTGTTTTATGTGTTATGCTCTCGCATTGTTTATTTTATGTGTTTTAGAATTCGTATGCAGGTAATTTTTGTACGGGGTTAAAACCTACATCCTTGATTGGGAGAGATGAGTTTGTCTAGCAGTGACTTTGTTCTATTAGCAAGTAACTTGGTGAGTATTTTGTATGACGCATTGCCAAGCGAGATTGGTATGAATCTGTCAAATGTCTCCAGGTTGGCTACTTTGGGAATTAGGGCTAGGAAGGTGGAGTTTGTGCTTCCTCCCACTTTGGCTTTTCGTAGGAATCCTTTGATCATTTGGTACAAATCAGCCTTGATGATGTCCCAGTAGAGTCTATAGAAGTGTATTAAGAATCCATCAGGTTCTGGGGCTTTGTCTAGTTCCATCTACCATATGACATTGCTAATTTCTTCTTCAGTTAATGGCTTCAGGAGGGTTGCATTTTCCTCCTCGTTAACCATCCTTAGAACATGCTTGAGGAAGTTGTGAGCTTCCTCATCATCCTCCGCGCCTTCTTCTTTGAACAGTTGCTTAAAATGAGAGGTTTTCGCCTCTTTTATCAGAGTTGTGCCTTTAAGAACAGTCCCTTCCAGCGAGGTGATCTTAGAAATGTGGTTTCTAGAGAAGCGGGTTTGAATTTGCTTGTGGAAGAAGGCTGTATTTTTGTCTCCAGACGCAAGCCAGAGATTGCATGACTTGAGCCTCAAATATTCTTCCTCTTCTATAAATGTTCAGAAGGTGCTAATTTGGTGTTCTTGCTCACTATGAATTTCTGCTGTGGTTATGTCTTGAGTCTCCAGGCCCATTTGGAGATCCAGCAGCTGCTTTGTGCTCTATTTTCATTAGGTAGTGGGAGAGATTGTGGGATTTTTTAGCCATTGCTTCAGGGCTGTTTTGGTGGCTTTTATCTTTTTCTCCCAAACATAGCTGGGTGATTCGAGAACATGGATGGACCATGCTTTATTCACTGTATCCAAAAACCCTTCCCTGTTTGCCCATAGAGGGTAGAACCAAAAGGGAATTGGTCCCAGGTTTTCTTCTTCTTGCAGCAGAAGGAGGATGGGTTTATGGTCTGAGTTCCACTTTGGCAGAATTTTTGTGGAGATGATCATCTTCTCGGAGAGGAAGGAACTCTGAAGAAGGAATCTATCTAGCCTGTTTAAAAAGATATGCTCCTCTGCTATTATGTTATTAGCCCATGTGTATAGTCCTTTTTTTGGCTTAAAATCCATTAAATCCCATTGTTGAATCAGGTTTTCCACTAAGGGAAGAAAGTGATCCCTACTGTTGGTTCCTCCTATTTTCTCGTTTGGGTCTAGGATTAGATTCAAGTCTCCGGCAATAATTATATTATTTAGGGAGTATGCTTCCAAAAAATCAATCAGAGTTTGCCAACATTGTTCCTTTTCTGCATAAAGGACAGGTACATAGAGATTAAAGAGAGTAATGTTTATCTTACTTGATAGGTGTCCGAGTTCGGTGTAAATCTAGTGTTGCGTCTGAAAGGAACTCTCAAGCAGGTATTTTTCAGAGTCCCAGAGAGTGGCTAACCTGCCACATGTACCTCTAGCACTTACCGCTTTTCCAGTTTTTGTTTTCCATTTTTCTTTGCTGAGTTCCAGAAAGGCTTCACCTTCTATTTTAGTCTCTTAGAGCATGAGGATCTCGGGAAGCTCTGATTTTAATAGGCTCTCGACTACTTCAGCTTTTGATGGGTTACCTAGTCCTCTGCAATTCCAAGAGACTAATCACATTATTTACTAGTAGGGGTTTGGGCAGCACCTCCCTTGGTAGGCCTGGTTCTAGTATTTCTGCCGATAGACATCTCTATAGTAGCTTGGCTACCTTGCATTTTTTGTCTCTCTGCTTCTTCTTCTCTAGCCTCTCTATGAGATTTCCTCCCCACTCTTTTCAAGGGCCTCTCAGATGTTTCATCTTCCAAGGATCCCGATATCTCAAGGGTCTTCTTTCTTGTCATATCTGCATAGGTTTGGGAGATAGAGGCACCTTTTGGGGATGCGATTTGGGTTGATTCCTCTTGCCTTTTGTTTTCTTCCATGTTATTTGCCTGTTGTTCATCCTCTTTATCTACTATGTCTTGGAGTTTTTCTGGTGTGATGAGTATATCAAAGGGGTGTGTTGATATGTCTGCTATTGGAGGGACTAAGCTTCCTTCTGCTTAGGTTTCTGGAAGAGAAACCCTCCCAATGGATACTGCTTTCCCTTTATTCTTGTTTCTCTGCTCAATTGACCCTGATTTCTGAACCTGAGTCCATTGATTTCCTTTATCCTTCTCAGCTCCATCCTCTGATTTCTTTTTACAATGCTTGGAAAAATTCCCATAGCCATGTTAGTGTAGGCATTTAAATGGGAGTTGCTCGTAGTCTAGGACTTGTATGTGTGTCCATTCAGCCACCGTGAGTTTAATGGCTTCAGGGAGACCTTCCTCCAGGTCTACTTCTACACAAATTCTCGCACAAGAGCACTGGTCTCTTCTTTATGCACAATCAATGTATTTGCCTAGCTTGTTGCCTATGGTTTCTAAGGATTTAGGGTTCCAGCAGTGTAGAGGTAGGTGGGGCAATCACACCCAGACCGGAACGGCCGAGGGCACATCCTAAGTCGGGTCAAAGTTTGGAGTAAATTGATTCAGATAGAGACCCTGAGGCCCCATGAAATATGGATCGTTTTTTAGTATGAGGTTCATGTCTTCTACTGCTTCAAATACGAATACAAAGAAGCCTTTGCCGACGAAATGTATTTTTATTCCTTCTTTGACTAGTGAACGCCAGTTCCTTTGCACCCAAGCTTCTACCGCTTTAGGTGAGGGCCATAAGCCTGTGAACTGGCCAATAAGCCCTTGTTCTGCTAGGTTTAATGCCGCTTTGCAGGGTTCTTCAGTCGACAGAGAAACTATGGGGATGGATTCCATTTTTTTTACAAACTTCTGCTGGTTTTCGGTTGCTGGCCGTTTATTGCATTCTGCAACCAGATTCTAGAATGCAGCTAGCTCAGGTGGCAAGGGAGTTTCCTTTTCGTGGCCCCCTCCTGGGGCCATGGCTTTGGAGCTTCGCGCAGACTCGTGGATGGTTGTATCTCTTTACGCCCTCCCCAGGCTTCCTCCTATTAGCCTCGGAGGCTACACCAGGCTCCCGCTATCTGGTTCCTCTCGCACAGGTTGCACCAAACTCCAAAAAAAAAGGTGTTTTATTTCTTAGTGAATCCATCATAATGCTCTCAGGCCTTCACTGTGTGGAACTGGAAATGTCACAGACGGGACGTTCATCGGGAGAGGGGTGGGAGTGGAAACCCCCAACCATCATAGAATTTGCGCTCTAGCCCGAGAGCCATCGTTCATCTTGCAAAAAAAAATTCAATAGTTTTATTTCCCTATGTTTTTGCACTATTTTTATAAAAAACAGTTTTAGATATTTTTCAAACAAATCTAGATATTTAAGTCTAGATATTTTGGGGAAAAATGTATAAATATTTCCAAAATTGAATTATGAAGGGTTGAACCCTTGGGATAAGTTTTTTTTAGCAGAATTACATGTATCTGAAGTTGTATGATGTCAATAAAAGGATTATGGATTTGCTTCAAACAGCGTGTCATCTTTGTGAGTTCTTCTTAAGTTATTCATTTCATTTTGTTGTTTCTACATGTATTTATTTTTATTGAAGAAATCTGGGTAAGATATAACTAAATATTAGTCTATCTTAAATCCCTTGTGAAGTTATAACATATTACAGAGATTAGTTTATTAGATTATCTCTCTAAATTAACTCCTCTACATTAATTAATTGTCACTTCTTCATAAACTTAAATGCATTTTGTTGGGCAGTGAACATAGTTTACTAGCATCTTTTTCTTATGATAATTTTAAATATTCTGTTTGAATATTTAAAACTCATAGCTTCTTAGAATTCTTCCTTCCAAATCTTATTAAATCTAAATTATTGTTTAGAGGTAAAGAATCAGCCCTTTCATTGTATTAAGATAATTTAGGATGCAGTACATGTTTACATAAGCTTAAAACATTGGTCATCCATAAATTAAAAACAACAAAACATTTTAGATGCTCTGGCATAATTACCTAACCTAGAATTATCTCAAAGGACAAAACAATGATTCAAAATATTCACTTCGGGTTGTGGTAAAACGACCTCCATGGTTTCTGCAGAGCCCCTGTCAGTAGTGGTTTTCTTATTAATATAATGGTGTCTTTCTATAGCTCTCTACTTTATCTTTACAACTGATTAAATGACTGACAAAGATAATGAAGATTTTCATCAATAACATGTTGTGAAAAAATTACAAAGTAATGAGTTATTTTATTCAGAGTAATATTTATCAATCTAAATTTTAAATATTTACACCTTTATAAGTCTTTTCTTTAGTAGAGATAATTGTTTCACCCAGAATGTCGCCAATTGTTGTAGTACTCAACAACCCCCCCCATTTATTTTTTATTTTGTTATATAATAAATAATGGGGACCCTTCTTTCTTGTTAATAAAACTTTTTAGTGCTCAATAAAGATAAGGCATTTTTGGAATTTGTAATAAAAACCCTCTCTCTTTAAAGTTTCTCTTATCGGAACCTAAATATCGGAGGTCCAACCTTACAAATGTTACAATAAATGAGAAACTCAATAGGCCTTTTGTTATTAAAATAATGCATTGTCAAAAGATTCATATCAGATTATTTTATAACATCGTAACTTTCCTCATAAGAAATTTAAGATAAAAGCATCCTCCGATCAAACATTCCCAATATGTAAATATAATTACTATAGGTGTTTTTGCTAAAAGGTGAAGTTAAGATTAGGTGATTCCTTTCAAATTAAATACTCTAAAGAATTTTCGACCGCATAATTTCCACATGGCATATTGGAACCCGTAAATATCGTAACTTTTGAGGTGTGCGATGCTTGGAACTCCCGATGTCTCAAAGCTCTGATACTCAGTGCTTCTGCTACCCTTGCTTCCGATATCTGATATTATGATGTCCCCTGCTTCCGATATGCGATATATCTGATGTTGGTCCCCTCCAATATTCTTGTCTTTAGCCATATCAGGACTTTCATATCGGGTGCTCGCTCTTTAAATCCCCAATATTCCATCTACCGATATAAAACTCCTGATATCTCTTCTTGCCTCCACTTATAGTTGTTTTGTATTTAAACATAAATTATCGAGAGTCTCCAATATCGTAACTTTTTAGGGTGCATCCAAGTGAATTATCCTAGATATTTCTTTGTATATGTTGATGTGTTCAAACCCACATGAATTCACGTTTTTACATTTAATTTCCAAAAGTGGTGAATTTATGGTTTTCGAGATTCTAAACAGCTTTATTCATTGCGGTTTGATTTTATCATAATTCACCCTTTAATACATAAATCATTATGTAAAATCGTTATTTGCGCTAAGTCATTCAAGTGAAGGAGTTATCATTCAGTCCTGTGTTTTTCCATTTCAGGCGAGTCCCGATAAACACAACTCAGAAGAAATGTCCAAAGCAGCTAAGGAAAAGAAGAAACTGGTTATTCAACAGCAGACAGCTGCTCCACCAGCTGAAAACCCCGATACACTAGGATTTTTTCCGACACAATCTGTTCTACAGATGTTGAAAGTGCCTCTTGGAAATCTATATACTGGATATTCGAAGATAAAGGACCAAGGGTCACCCAAATAATAGCTACAACTGAGGAATCTACTATGGTTTCTAATACCACCTACAATGATGTTGTAAATTCATTTTTACACAAAATTGTTGCTCGATCCAAGATCCTTCCCTATAAAAATATGATTCGATGGGTCGTGGAAAAATTGAACATTGCAGAAAGGAAATTCATGACATAGAACGAAACAATCAACGACTCTTTTAGCGGCAGTGATCTGAGTGCAATGTACCATTTTCCACAACATCAGTGCAAATATAAAAAACAATTTGTGGATAAATTCATGAGAAACATTGATCATGCATCATAACCCATTAAGGAATGGAGGAGAGACCCCAATAAGCATAAGCACGAGGACAATGGTATGTATGCAGTTGGCTTTATCGCTGGTCCTTATTGTCAACTTGTTGCCATGGTATGTAGACTCTTTGCTTTTCCCAATACTCAAAAATTATCTGAACAATGGAGTCCACTAATTGATGCTCCCTCAGAATGATATATATTAGATTGGGGAAATATATTGTCTCATAAACTAGTCACTAACATCCTAAATTTTAGGAGTAACCATATGGTTTCAGGAAATATTGTGCCTCCTTTCTACATGAGTGCCTATGTAATGGACGCCTTATGCTTCACTATGGATTTCACCTCCATGGGATGGAAATGGACCTTAGAGGACACCTAAATATTATTCATATATCTCACAATATCCTTTTGGACTCTAAGTATCATCCTCACTTTCATAAAATCTGTCACGGTGTTATGTTGCCTATTTATCAAATTATCTTTAATAAGATAACTCCTAGGGTTTCCCCGAAAGCCAAGACAGACTTGTTCCAAATTGAGAATTGGTTTGGTGAGGAGTTATTTACCTACATCTGAGTCTTTGGTAGTCTTTCTAATCCCCATGTCTTGCCTTTGTATGTCCCTGACAAACTTTTGGCTCGAGAGATAGCATACCAAACCATAGGTAATGGCATTTCTAAAGTATTAAAAGAATCCAATAAGAAAGTATGGCCTACCTTTCCTCTTCATTGTGGTATGTATACATTGGAGAATTTCAAACATGCAGCTGGTGAGATTAACTCTATCTTAGAGTTTAATTTTCCTACTATCCCTAACAGACAATACAATCCTCATGGAACTGTCAAGAAGGTTCCTGTTGAGGCAAGCAGCAAGCAATTCTCTCATGAACCGGACCAGTTTGATGACTTATTTGAAAAATCTTCCACCTATTCAATGGTTATATGACAAGCAACATAGCATCTAATCTACATGAAATGACTCAATTTACCCAATACAGGGAAGCAAGGTTATCCAGTTTACCTATAGACTCATTAAAGCTTCCCCAAGAAAGCACAACTCAAGAAAAGGTTACAGTTGTTTCTTCTACACAGGTTACTGATACCCCTCAACCAAAAGAGATAAGGGCTTCTTCTTCTTCTCAAACTAAAGGTCTTTTTCCAAGTTCCAAGCTTGAGAAGATATGGGAACAATACAACTAAGTTATGAAAGGTAAGGAATCTCAAGTTTTGAAGACTCCCTCACAAGAGAAGGTCTCAAACACTTCTAGAATTTTAGAAAAGACTCCAATTACAATAAAGGCCTCTAATAAGCCTTTGGATACTAAAGACATTGAAATTATACCAGCTTTCCCAACCTCTAAGGTTGTACTAAGGGTTGAAGAGATTCCTCCCCTTGACATATTCTACAGTCCTGAACATAAGGCTATTGTTAAAAGGCAAAGGAAGAAAAGGAAAATTGAGCAATCTCAGGCCTTAGTTCCTAGAAACACCTTTTTCGAAGTAGTATGGAAGGGCTCAATGTCCACTCCTTCAGAGGAAATCGGGAGACTCACTCAATTCACGAGAGCTTATGCTTCCGCAACTATTGACAAAGCAACTGAAACACATCAGCTATTAAAGGAAAAGGAGGACAGAATTTTGCAGTTAGAACAAAGTCTTGAGAGTGTGAAACAAAATATTGCTAATCAATGGTAGGGACAGCTTGTTGAGCTCCAAAACAATTTTAGTGCCCTTAAACTTAAACATGACTCCTATTTACAGGTCCGAGATGCTCATATTTATGAATTACATAACAAAATTGAACAGCTAAAAGGTAATCCTGAATTAACAAAGTTAAAAAAAAAAAAGCAGGAGAATTAAACACTCTCCTTGCTCAACAACAAGTTATATTCTGTCAAAAGTTGGCCATTATTCATGATTTGTGTCATACAACCAGTTTCTTGATGGACCAATTATCCGACCTCAGAACATACTTTGATGATATTGAAGAAAATATTGTAGGTTTCATAACGTGGCGAGACAACATTGGTGGAGGATTAGCTGATCTCCCTAGGATAAAGGAATCACAGAAAGAAATAGTCTTCAGAGAATGGGAGACCTTACTTAAGCATGTGGAGACAATGGTATTTAATGCAAGGGATATCTCTAACAACCTCATTGAAACCATCAACGATAATTTGTTTCAGACAAACCTTATTTCAGACTGCCCTGAGGGAACTCTACCAGATATCAAACTGCTAACCAAAACGTGGCAGGAATTATCCAAGAAAAGGGCTGAAATAGTTGAACACCTATCTAAAATTGACATGGAATGTTATTGGCAGTTTTTATTCAAGCCTCACATCCAATGGTTAATGCAAGGATTCTTATCCAACACAACCACTCACATGCTGTGAGCATTAAAGGATGCCATATTTACTAGTCAAATGTGTATTCAGCCAAATACTCCACCTGAATTGAAGCCCATGATAGACATTTACAAACTTCAACAGTGAATGGGAGGGAAGTCCTCCTCACAGACTTAGTCAAGTTGTTATAACAAATTCTAAAATTGTCTTGTTGTTTTATTTTAAGCATTGTTTGTTAAAACTGCTTCATGATTTTACTCTACTTTTCTATATTTGTATTTCATTTTGAAACTATAAATCCCCTTCATTTGTATGGAGAATAGGTTCTAAATTTTGGAAAGAAAGATTTTGTTTGCACTATTCTGACTCAAGTTATCTTAATATAAATTTTAACCACTACTATTTTCTCATGAGAAGAGTTACGATATATCGGGTACTACTATCTGTCTATTATTTCTTTGCTTAAGAGTTGAATGATTATTCGATTACATTTATCATATATGTGTTATAAGCAATCATACATTTTTCACTATTGATATGTGTGATTGAAATCATATATTATATGTATAAACAACGAAATGTTATATCTATAATGAATTCATCAACTAATTTAATTAACTATTTAATTAAATTAGTTATCATTATATGTTTTAACCTCATAATAACAAGATAATCTATAATGGCATGCTGCTTATGATATCATTATGTATCACATATACAAATAAGCTTTCTCGGGATAGATATTTAGTTTAAAATACTCTTTGTTCTCAGTTTTTACTAAGTCATAGCATCACACCTATATACTTCATCCATTTTTATAATTTATTTTAAGGGAAACTGGTCCCATAATCCAAGTCATAGCCACCATCTTAAATGGAAAAGGATCGTCTCTAAGGGCCCGATTGGGTGGTTTTTCCTGATGTTGAGGTTGGAATTTTGAGCCTTCAACATGAACATAGGTCCAAAGAAATTTTAGATCTATTCCACTTTGATGTGTGTGGTCCCATGTTGATTAAATATCTTAGAGACACTCTATACTATGTATCCTTTATCGATGACTTCTCCCACAACACATGGATCTAGCTAATGAAGTCAAAAGATGAAGTTTTCCTATTTTTCCAAGAATTCAAAGCTGAAGTGGAGAACCAGACAAGGAAGGGAATCAAGATATTGAGATCAGATAATGGAAGATAATGTTAGTGTCAGCCTTTGTAGCCTTCCTCCAGTGATCAAATATGCTCTTACGAAGTGATTTTAAGGTGTCAAGGTCCATTTTGTCATTTCAAAGAGTCTTCAAGCAAAATTTGGTCAATAGGCATTAGGTCTAGGGTTTACTTTCACTCCTTTCAAAGTTGCCCAAATGTCAGTCTATGTCACTATTCAGCTGAGTCTATCATCATTCATATGGTTGTTATCATCATATCAGGTTCCATTGGGTCATGTTACACCTTGTTCATGCTTCAGTTGCGCCTAGGCAAGGTTTATTTCCCTCTCCTAGGGTTTTGAAGGCAATTTCTCTTGAATGGTCAAATAATTAGCAAAACTTGTATCCAGATGTTCATACACCTTCTCCTATCCTTCATGTACCTTATTAAACACTTCCCATCACTAAGATCCCCCAAATTCCTCATTTTCGCACAAACCCTAGTTTCCTGCTACAACCTGGCAATTTTCTAGGTTGGGCCTGTGTTTTTCCCTTTTGGACCCCTTCCCCTCACTCAATCTCTGACATTCCACTTTCCCCTACTTCCTAACATCCCTCCCTACTTCCCAAAATTTCCTCAAGAATTTAGAAGCTCCCAATCCCCTTCATTTCGCTTCATTTCGACAAATCTCTTGTTCCACACATCAGGGTAGGTTTTACTCAAATGATGTTTCTGAGAAATCAAAGATGAATTTGGGAAAACTGAGAGAGGTTTTTGTCCACAACAGGCCAAGGACGAAACACCTCCTTCACTTTTTACACAGGTGTCATGGTTTTAGATGAATGTCAAAAATACAATCGCCTCCGGAGAATTGATGCACCTCTGAAGTGACCTTGGGAAAATCAATTTTTCTCCTAGCTTGGTTGGCCAAATAACTTTCTTGATGAGTCAAAGGATAACTAGACAAAAATATATTTCCAATGAGCTATCATGAGCTCCATTTGGAGTTGAAGAAGGCATTCAAAAGTTGACTGCAACAGCACTCTGCCTTGAGGCAGCCTCATTTGGCACATTTTGACCAGTCTTGGGAGATTTGATTTTTGACAAGGCAAATGAACTCCAAATTGAAAAATTCCAATTGGTTTGGAAAGTAGACTCAAATATCTTTCCAAAAAACTATCCTGCGCCTGATTTGGACACTGGGAAGGCCTCCAAAAGCCTCCTGCAAAATGGCGCTACGCATATAGCTTCCCCTGCCTTTGTAAAATAACACTGGCGCTACGCATATAAGGAGCGCTACGCATTGGGCCAGAACACAAAAATTTTTGCCACTGCTCTTCAAAATTCAAATTCTCTCAGTCTCCTTTGCCTCCTTCCACTATTCACACGGCCCTATTTCCCACAGTTCCTCCCACATTTGGCGTTTGAAACAAAAGCACCAAATCCTCATTCTTCATCTCATTTAAGCCAACACAGATTTTGCAACATCATGGAGGCGGACAACAACACATCATACAACCAAGACAGAGATTGCACCACTGAACTGCATACACCAGGAGGACACTGAAGCGCCGTGAAACACCTGATCCATTCCGGATTTTGGCCGAGGCTTCACTGGCTGGGCATGATACATGATGGAGGGTCTTCGCTCCGAATTTGAGCAAATTTGGAGAAATTTTTGTCATTTTGAAATTTTTTGGTCCCAAAACAGATTTTTCAGCTATACGAGTAGCACGTCGACGCGCTCGCTTATGATTGGGACACTTGCTGGAGGAAAACTTTATATTTTTGGGTTTTTCATGGTAATTTATGCATGCTCAGTTATTGCCGAAGCATTTCATCAAGTTCTGGATGATCAAAAGGCCCAAAAACACCATGAAAACCACCTTGCTGCCACCTTTTGCAACAGCAGGAAGTACTTCTGGGAGAATGCAATTTTGAAGGGGCAAATGAGCTCCAAATTGGGAAATTCCACTTGGGCTGGATAGAAGACATCCAGGGCTTTCCAACCAGCTATTGTGAGCTTGATTTTGATGTCGGGAAGTGCCCCAAAAATAGGCTGAAAGGTGCGCTACGCATAGAGGTTTTTGGTCAAATTTTCATCCTCCAGCTTAGGAATTCGACCAGTTTTCACCAGTTTCACTTCTTGATGTGATTTTTGACCTAGCTTGATGTAATTTGATGTGTATGAGGTAACTTGGCACTTATTTACCATATTCTAGATGATTCATTCACAAAATAGCAAAAATTTAATGTAATGAATCGGTTTCCTTCTTTTTAGAGGCAGGTTGTTTTGGTCACCTAGATTCTTGCTCCATGTTTAGGATTGGTTCAAACTGCTCCTAGAAGGAGGAGCTCGACCCCTAGAGGTTAGGGAATGGGTTGGCTTGATCTATATATGTAAATTTTCAGTCAGTAGCAAGAGTTGGACTCTTGGGAAGATTTTGGCACATTATTGTACATATTTTGGCTAAGGAAAGATCAGAGGTTTTGCAGCACCTGTTGGGATTCTTGTGGCTTTCAGTTCTTGATGGTGTTATCTCTCAGTTTATTGTAAGTTTATTCATGTTTAATGTATGCCATTCCTTTCTTATGCTTCTGAAACTAAATGAATGAGTAAATGAGGTTGAATCCATTGTTTATAGTGCTCTGCCTTTAAATTTGTTTAGTTTTTACATGTTTTCGCCAGTTTGGAGAGGATCCATGTTCTCCCTTGCCCTCTTCAGCTCCTTGTCGTTCTGATCCATCCATACACCTGATCAAAGGCATCAAGACTACTGCCTACCTCGCCCCAACTCGAATTCTGCAAAGATCTGGCCTTATCCCCGGACCCAAAATTGGTTTTCCCTTTTCTCCAACAAAAACCTCAAAAATCTAAATCAAACTTTCCTATCTCTTTACTAGCCTAATATCAGTATTAATTTTGGGTCATCTCAGCCCCTTTTGAAGACCTTTTGCCGAGATAGACCCGGAGAGAGCCCTCTCCTGTCCTCGTAGGGCTAGCTACGAGGTTGAGCGTGGTTTGATGTGGCCTCGAGTTTTGCCTTCCTCAGCCTGAGGCAGATTTGAGCGCTAACATAGTGGCGACCATACTGGGGAAAAAATGGTTTGCTTGTTGATGTCATTTCTTTTATAAGCTACAGATGGAGCCTGAAGATTAGCCAGGTAGCCTTCAAAACGCTTGTGCTTTGCATTAGCGGAAGTAGATAAACGCTGCTTCAGTCAATCTTCGGTCTAGCTTGTAAACGTGACATTTAACTTGTTAATTACCCCAGTACATGTAATCAAGTTCAGATCTAATTGTTGATGGTGGACAATGATCAGACACTGGCAAGGCTAAAATCATTCACCTGGCGACTCTAAATAATTTTCGAGATCAAATCCAAAGACTCCACTGGAGGATGATCCCTACCAGCAAAATCATGAAAGGACAACATGGACAGATCAGGTATTCAAGTTGGAATTTCATCCAAGACATTTTGTTCTTTGTCATAAATTCTTTCTTCTCTTTTCCCAAGAATGTCAAGAAGGCTTTGCAAAGTATATTGTATTTGAGAAAAGATCCCAGACCTGCATTTGATTCTTTCCCTTTGAAGATTGTGAATACCAAAGATTTGTATGCCTTTGAGCTTGATCAGGATCCTTTTTCCGAATTTTGTGATGACCATCTTCAAATTGATGAGCCCCAAGAGACCAAGACTGATTCTATACCTGCTGTACATACCCCTAAACCTTGTAAAATTCCAGATCGGTATAAACCTCTTGTTTTACCTTCTGTTCTCCATGCTTTCCCCAAAAACTATGATCTATACTTGCCGAGGTTTGATGGTGAAAGTAAGAATGTCAACGCTGAGCAACATGTGCAGAATTTTGAGTCTTTTCTAGACCTTTTTGAAGTTGATAGCAAAGATGTTAGAATAAGGCTTTTTGCTCTTTCTTTGCAAGCTAAAGTGAAGAGTTGGTTCAAAGCCCTGCCTGATACAAGCATCTCATATTTCCGGCAATTCGTCAAAGTTTTTCTCGACAGGTGGATGATCGGGAAGAACCTTTTCTTAATTGTAGAAGAGTATAACCAGCTGAAAAGACTACCAGGGGAGACAGTACAACAGTTTTCGGCCAGATTTAATCAAGTTTATTATTCAATGCCAGTTGAGATAAGGCCTACTCCTAGATCTGCTCTCTTGCACTATCCGGGTGCCTTTGATCCGGAGATGGAGTTTCAGCTAAGAGAAAGGGATATTGCAACACTTCACAAGATGCAAAACAGTGCAGTAAATGTAGAGGTGCATCTGCTGATCCGACGGGCAAGGTTGAAAGAAGAAGAGATGAAAAACATAGATCCGGTCGAACCAACATCTCTAGAGGTAAAGCTTGACGTTTTGGTAAGTGTAGTAGAAGAGATGATGCAAAGGATCACCCCAAGGAACGATTATGATGTTCAAGCCCATGGCTTGTTGATTGAAGAAGAACAAATGGCCGCTCCAAAACATTTTGTTTCTTATCCTAGTTGTCATAGATCTGATAATGATTGTTTTGTAGATCACCTTGGTGAAGAAAGAACTGTTGATATGACCTGCATGCTTGATGATATGTTTTATACCGATGATTTGCCTCAGTTTGATCAGTATGATGATGATTATGTTCTCCAAACAGAAGCTAATCTTGCAATCAAACAAGCAGCTAGTTTGTGGGAGGAAGAAGTTCATTTTCAGCAGCTTGAATACAATGTTCAGCCATCACATATCAGCTATGACAGTGACGAGGAAAGTGCAGCAAATTTTGAAGTAAGTGAAGGATCTTTGCCTTTTTGTTTTGATTCATGTCAGTTCATCAGAGACAACTTCCATGCAATCAGAAATCAGCTATCAACAAGTTTTGATTTGGACCATTTTGAGAGCAATGAAAACCTTGTTCAAGACTTGTCATATCCAGAATTGCAGCCCCCGAATGCCTTTGATTGTCAAGTTGAAAATAAAGACTTGGAAGCTGGAACATATGTTCGGCAAGATGATTCCATACCATTTTGTTTCGAATCATTTCAGCTTTTGAAGGGAAATTTGCATAGTACATCTTCAGTGAAGAATGAGCAGCATGTAGGCAATCATGTAATCACATTGGAACCAATAGAAAATGGTTAGCAGCAGTCTTTTCAAGTTTTTCATGATCCAATAGCTGATGTTTTGGATGAGGTTTGCAGTCAAAGTCTTTCTCCATTAACTATATGTGAGCTTGAAACGTGTATTGATACAAACTTGATCCGGCAGCCGGTTTCTTTGTCATTTTCAGCAGAGGTCTCGTCACAAGGCTCAGATCAAAGTTTTCATTTATGGTATAAGGAAAAGAGAAGTAATCCATTGGATGAGCTAAGTTCTAGTCTGCTTGAATTTCAAGATCCTTATGCAGTGTTTTTGGAGGCAGATAGAGAATCCATATCATTCAACAGATATGTTTCCAAGTTGTCATGGGAGTTGCCTTTCAGTAGTTCTCTCTTGTTGTTCATAAGCGAGCACTTGCGGAGAATTCAACCAACAGACGGAATACGTACATGGTTGCATTGGTTGTTTCATTTCACTTGATCAGGTGATGAATGAAACTGTTAGAGTAGGTTTTGATGAATAAGCTCAACCTTGAGCATCATCTCCAGTTTGTCGGTTGTGTTTAAGTATTGAGTCAGTTTTTATTTGAGTGAGAGTCAATTTGTGTTGTCAAGTCATCAGTTTTCAGTCATGCATTTCAGCTTGAGTTTTTGATTCCATTGCCCAATGGATGAAGGCACTGGTCTGCTCTCCCAAAGATCTGTCGTTCTTGGCACCTCCAAGGAGCTACCATCCCCATTGGAACCAATGTTAGTGTCAGCCTTTGTAGCCTTCCTCCAGTGATCAAATATGCTCTTACAAAGTGATTTTAGGGTGTCAAGGTCAATTTTGTCATTTCAAAGAGTCTTCAAGCAAAATTTGGTCACTAGGCATTAGGTCTAGGGTTTGCTTTCACTCCTTTCAAAGTTGCCCAAATGTCAGTCTATGTCACTATTCAGCTGAGTCTATCATCATTCATATGGTTGTTATCATCATATCATGTTCCATTGGGTCATGTTACACCTTGTTCACGCTTCAGTTGCGCCTAGGCAAGGTTTATTTCCCTCTCCTAGGGTTTTGAAGGCAATTTCTCTTGAATGGTCAAATCATTAGCAAAACTTGTATCCAGATGTTCATACACCTTCCCCTATCCTTCATGTACCTTATTAAACACTTCCCACCACTGAGATCCCCCAAATTCCTCATTTTCGCACAAACCCTAGTTTCCTGCTACAACCTGGCAATTTTCTAGGTTGGGCCTGTGTTTTTCCCTTTTGGACCCCTTCCCCTCACTCAATCTCTGACATTCCACTTTTCCCTACTTCCTAACATCCCTCCCTACTTCCCAAAATTTCCTCAAGAATTTAGAAGCTCCCTATCCCCTTCATTTCGCTTCATTTCGACAAATCTCTTGTTCCACACATCAGGGTAGGTTTTATTCAAATGATGTTTCTGAGCAATCAAAGATGAATTTGGGAAAACTGAGAGAGTTTTTTGTCCACAACAGGCCAAGGAAGAAAAACCTCCTTCACTTTTTACACAGGTGTCATGTTTTAGATAAATGTCAAAAATACAATCGCCTCCGGAGAATTGATGCACCTCTGAAGTGACCTTGGGAAAATCAATTTTTCTCCTAGCTTGGTTGGCCAAATAACTTTCTTGATGATTTAAAGGATAACTAGACAAAAATATATTTCCAATGAGCTATCATAAGCTCAATTTGGAGTTGAGGAAGGCATTCAAAAATTGACTGCAACAGCACTTTGCCTTGAGGCAGCCTCATTTGGCACATTTTGACCAGTCTTGGGAGATTTGATTTTGGACAAGGCAAATGAACTCCAAATTGAAAAATTCCAATTGGTTTAGAAAGTAGACTCAAATACCTTTCCAACGAGCTATCATGTGCCTGATTTGGACACCGGGAAGGCCTCCAAAGGCCTCCTGCAAAATGGCGCTACGCATATAAGGAGCGCTACGCATTGGGCCAGAACACAAAATTTTTTGCCACTGCTCTTCAAAATTCAAATTCTCTCAGTCTCCTTTGCCTCCTTCCACTATTCACATGGCCCTATTTCCCACAGTTCCTCCCACATTTGGCGTTTGAAACAAAAGCACCAAATCCTCATTCTTCATCTCATTTAAGCCAACACAGATTTTGCAACATCATGGAGGCGGACAACAACACATCATACAACCAAGACAGAGATTGCACCACTGAACTGCATACACCAGGAGGACACTGAAGCGCCGTGAAACACTTGATCCATTCAGAATTTTGGCCGAGGCTTCACTGGCTGGGCATGATACATGATGGAGGGTCTTCGCTCCGAATTTGAGCAAATTCAGAGAAATTTTTGTCATTTTGAAATTTTTTGGTCCCAAAACAGATTTTTCAGCTATACGAGTAGCGCATCGACGCGCTCGCTTATGATTGGGACACTTGCTGGAGGAAAACTTTATATTTTTGGGTTTGTCATGGTAAGTTATGCATGCTCAGTTATTGCCGAAGCATTTCATCAAGTTCTAGATGATCAAAAGGCCCAAAAACACCATGAAAACCACCTTGCTGCCACCTTTTGCAACAACAGGAAGTACTTCTGGGAGAATGCAATTTTGAAGGGGCAAATGAGCTCTAAATTGGGAAATTCCACTTGGGCTGGATAGCAGACATCCAGGGCTTTCCAACCAGCTATTGTGAGCTTGATTTTGATGTCGGGAAGTGCCCCAAAAATAGGCTGAAAGGTGCGCTACGCATAGAGATCAGGGCGCTACGCATAGAGGTTTTTGGTCAAATTTTCATCCTCCAGCTCAGGAATTCAGCCAGTTTTCACCAGTTTCACTTCTTGATGTGATTTTTGACCCAGCTTGATGTAATTTGATGTGTATAAGGTAACTTGGCACTTATTTACCATATTCTAGATGATTCATTCACAAAATAGCAAAAATTTAATGTAATGAATCGGTTTCCTTCTTTTTAGAGGCAGGTTGTTTTGGTCACCTAGATTCTTGCTCCATGTTTAGAATTGGTTCAAATTGCTCCTAGAAGGAGGAGCTCGACCCCTAGAGGTTAGGGAATGGGTTGGCTTGATCTATATATGTAAATTTTCAGTTAGTAGCAAGAGTTGGACTCTTGGGAAGATTTTGGCACATTATTGTACATATTTTGGCTAAGGAAAGATCAAAGGTTTTGCAGCACCTGTTGGGATTCTTGTGGCTTTCAGTTCTTGATGGTGTTATCTCTCAGTTTATTGTAAGTTTATTCATGTTTAATGTATGCCATTCCTTTCTTATGCTTCTGAAACTAAATGAATGAGTAAATGAGGTTGAATCCATTGTTTACAGTGCTCTGCCTTTAAATTTGTTTAGTTTTTACATGTTTTTGCCAGTTTGGAGAGGATCCATGTTCTCCCTTGCCCTCTTCAGCTCCTTGTCGTTCTGATCCATCCATACACCTGATCAAAGGCATCAAGACTACTGCCTACCTCGCCCCAACTCGAATTCTGCAAAGATCTGGCCTTATCCCCGGACCCAAAATTGGTTTTCCCTTTTCTCCAACAAAAACCTCAAAAATCTAAATCAAACTTTCCTATCTCTTTACTAGCCTAAAATCAGTATTAATTTTGGGTCATCTCAGCCCCTTTTGAAGACCTTTTGCTGAGATAGACCCGAAGAGAGCCCTCTCCTGTCCTCGTAGGGCTAGCTACGAGGCTGAGCATGGTTTGATGTGGCCTCGAGTTTTGCCTTCCTCAGCCTGAGGCAGATTTGAGCGCTAACAGATAATACACCTCCAAATAAATCATTACCATTGGTAAGGAAGTTGGGATTAGGAGGGAGAGAATAGTTCCCTATAATCCTCAATAGAATGGAGTAGCAGGAAGAAAGATAAAATTTATTGAAGGGTACATGAAAGTGATGGTACATGATCAAGATGTACTAATGTTCTTGTGGGGAGAAGTTGCTGAGACAATCATCTACATCCTGAATAGAATTCCTCATAGGCTTCTAAAAGATAAGACTCCTAAAGAAACATTCATAGGTCAGAAATCACAGGTTGATCATATGAGAATATTTGGTTATCCAATGTTCATATATGTACCCAAGTCTAAGAGAAACAAGTTAGATCCTTCTAGTAATAAGGGATTTTTTTGGGTACAATGAATCATCAAAAGCTTATAGGATCTATGTTCCATGGCAACAACAGGTGGAAGTAAGCAGATACATGACTTTTGATGAAGATGCAGCTTACTGGAAATCTAGAGAAGAGAACTCAGACACTGAATATGAAGAGAAGAATCATGTGGCTCCTAAAGAAGAGGTTATAGTTCCTCCCTCGTGCTCCTGTAATCTTGAAGATCATGAAGATATGCCAAAAGGACCTTGTGAATCATTGGAGCCTATGGTTATTCCTGAAAATAGAAAAAAGCCAGCTTGGCTAAAATATACTTTGCAAGATGTAGAAGGACATGTGGCTCCACAAAGCACCTTCATGGAATCTAAGAGACATAAGAGGTATTTTGGTTATGCAACTTTAATGACTAAGTTGATTGACTCCAAACCTTCCAACTTCGAGGAAGAAACTACTTCACAAGTGTGGAAGGATGCAATGATGGAGGAATACCAATCTATTATGAAGAACGATGTTTGGGAAATTGTTCCAAGACCTAAAGGAAAGTTTGTGGTAACCTAAAAGTGGATTTACAAGATCAAGCATGCAATAGATGGGAGCATTAACAAATACAAGTCCAGATTCGTGGCTAGAGGATTCTCCCACAAAGAGGGAGAAGACTATGATGAAGTCTGTGCACCAATTTCTAGATTAAATAAGGCCTTGTACGGACTAAAACAAGCTATGAGAGCTTGGTATTCTAGAATTCATGGATATTTGATGAGACTTGGTTTCTCTAAAAGTTACTTTGATCCAAATCTTTATATCAAGGTTGCAAAAGGTTAGCTGGTGATACTACTACAATATGTTAATGATTTTTTTTTTATCGATGCAAAGCATTTAATGCTTAGTGTAAAAAGCAATTGGCCTCTGAATTTGACATTAAAGATATTGGCTTGATGCATTACTATTTGGGGCTAGACGTCTGGTAGAACCTTGGTGAAATCATTCTTGGAGAAGGAAAATATGTCATCAAGATCCTTTAGAATTTTGGCATGATGGAGTGCAAGTCTATGGCAACTCCTATGGTGACAAAATTGAGAAAGCTAGGAGATTCTAAGTCTAACCTGGTGGATCCATCCATGTACCAGAATTTGATTGGATCGTTGATGTATTTGGTAAATATTAGGCTAGATATTTTATTTGCAGTAAACACCTTGAGCCAGTTCCGGATGAAACCGAGACATGAGCATTGGATTGCAACAAAGTATATATTAAGATATTTGTGTGATATTGTTGATTATTGTTTGAGAGGTGCCTCAAATGGCGAGATACAACCGCAAGGATATATAGACACTAACTGGGAAAGGAGTGCATATGACAGGAAGAGTACATATGGTTTATTTTTTAGTTTGGGTTCTATTATGATATCCTGGATGAGCAAAAAGCAGACCCCTATCGCACTCAGTACTGTAGAAGTAGATTATATTGCAAATTGTTTGGCATGATGTGAGGGGGTATGGCTTCAAAATACACTCTCTATATTGTTTGATTAGATGTTGGAAAGGATTATGTTGTTGTGTGATAATCAAAGTTGTGTGAATTTGATAGACAATCCAATGTCTCATGATAGGACAAAGCATATTGAGATCAAGTAACACTACATTCATTATATGGTACAGAAGGGAGCGTTGAGGCTCCAATTTATCGCCACTATTGAGCTTACAACTAACATTCTCACAAAGCTTCTGCCTTGAGTGAAGTTTATATACTCCAGAGATAAGCTTAGACTAGTGGAGAAATCCTCTATTAGTGAGAGGGAGCATTGATGTGACATCAACAGGGGCATGGCTTAGACTATTGGTAACAAAAAGAGCTTGGTCTGGATTGTTGATGGGTGGACAATAGGGATATGGCTCATACTGTTGGTTACAACATGAGCATGACCTAGACTATTGGTGAGATAGCCTGAGGGACAAAAATCCTTGAAAGGTATGGTCTCTAAGGCTTGGGCATTCATGGAGTGGGTGCCTTTTCAGCATCACAACCTAGAGAGAGGCCTTTGGATTTGGGACATTAGTTTCCCTATGGTTTGACCTTCAAGGATGGAAACCATGAACTAGTAAAAGTAACATGAGGTGAGGCACCCACTAGATCTTGATGACTAGCTGAGTAAGTACCATTAGTTAAGAGAACTAACTTTGTTTGTGGTACATATTGATGATGATGCCGAGGTAGGCCAAGGGTATTGACCTAGATAAATATGATATCGATGAGGTTTACGTCTTTTTTTATAAATATCATATATACAAAAAACATTTGGATAATCATTATGAATACCTCCCTAGCTAAGAGGGAGTGTTGAAGAATGTATCTATGGTTAGTTTTTATAATGCTTAATGTATTTATAATACTATGTAAAAGCATGAAAGAAAATTAAATTTTAAATTAGAAGAAAGAAAATTAAAAGAAAGGAAATCAACAAAACCACCTAAAATTAAAATCCTTGAAAATAACTCATACTCACGTAAATAACATATTTACCATAAATTACAACCCACCATAAATTAAGAAGTATTTGCATAAAATATGGAATAGGAACAAGACATAAATAAATATACTCACGAGGAGTCACTGCCCACCATTATTTACATGATCTTAAGCACTTTAACAAATATAAGTAAAAAATGTAAATGTGCAGAGTTACTTAATTTAATTTACAAAGGGATGTGATATAATTTAAGAGACATGTTTCTTGGGTATCTTGGTTATAAAATACACTTGAACTTTTTCATTTTACATACACACTTATCACTCACATATCTCTCTCTCACACACATTATGATATCTATTTTATTTTCATTGTTATTAGTTGAATTTATAAAGTGTTATTGCTTGATGAAGATAAAATAACTATAATATATATTCACAAGTAATTACCATAGTTCAAAAATAAAGTACTTGTATCAATTGTACTGAAAAATCAACAACTACCACATCAATTACAAAACATTCAACTATAAAACATATCATTGGAAGCATAGAGGCGTACTCAAGCATGCACACAATAATCCTAATAAGAAAGAAATAACCACACTGAGGTTTATTTTGTATTATTACCTTGATAAATGGAAACATACAATGCATGTAGCCTCTAAGGTTCTTTCTACTACAACAATTAAATAAAATAATAATAACAAGCCCTTTTTTACAAGATATATGCTAGTGTAAATCATGGTTGCACTTACCATTTGTCACACAAATTCACAAAGGGAGAAATTCACATTGTTATCTTGGTATTTGGGTTAACTTTTCTTCTTATTTGGATGCAAGTTATTACTTCCGATTGCCTTCTTCCCTTGTCACAATTTTTCCCAACCTCTACCAGAAATTCACTCTCCTTCCTTCTCTTGTTCCTTCTTTTTCCTTTGCCTTGCAGTTGTTGTAATCTTACTTCTTCTCTTTTTTATTTTCTTTTTTATTTAATTTCTTTTCACGCTACATGGTTTCTATTTTATTTTGAGCTCTTTCTATTTCTTATTTTGTTAGTCGAAATAATTTATTATTTTTCTGCATGATAAGTCAACTCACAATGAAATTATTTCACTAGAGAAGACTTATCTTTCCTTTAACAAACAAGTCTTCATAGAGCTCCTATGCTTTCTCTTATTTTTTCAATATTTGTGAGCCACTCTTCAATGAGAGACTCACCTTATTCTTCTCCACTCTTCTCCTCCTTTCTTCATTTTATTTCCATTCTACTCTTTGTCCTTTTCTCCCTTTTTATTTTGTCATTATACTATTTTCTCAAACTTTTCTTTTTTGGATCTTCCTCTTCAATAAGAATTTCTTCCTTAAAGAGGTCTTCATGCCCTTCTCCCTTTTTCAATTATTCACTCACACCATTAATTATAATGGCCCTAGACACCAACACTATGTCAAGCGATGTCTCTTACACTTACCAATGTTAATGCATTCAAGACACAAGGGGGATTACTTATCACACCCCCAGAGCACTCCTCAAGTTAAGGAAAATCGAGGCCTTCTAAGTGTGTGACAACAACATGTTGGAAAATCTTAAAGGCAGAAAGATTGTCTTTTATGTTGATAATTACTTGTGATTTTCTTATGTTCTAATTAACTTTCTTGTGTTCTTATTTTAACTTAGTTCATCAAGCAATTATCAATAATCATAACACAAAGATCAAAGACACGATATGTAGGCGGATATCCAGAGCAAAACCCCTATCTAAGGGAAAACCCATTCAACAACACTTCCTTTAATAGCTTCACGAGATTATCCCAGACTCCTTGAACTAGACACAGACTTCCTCTAATCACTAAGCCATCCCTTTCCTTTCTTCAGTAGATGATAACCTTCTAGCAACAACTTCGACCTAATAATCCGATCTTGCAATAATATAATTTCAATCTCCCCAGCAACAGAACTTGAACCCAACAACAAAACTTCGATCTAGCAGCAAATCTTCGACCCCAATAGTAACCCAGTAACTTCATATGAATGAGAGAGAGATAACCCAAAACTTCGAATTTTATCCTTCTTCTGCAATTCTCCTTCTTCTAATGGAATTTCACGCTTTTCTGCTTCTACTGCTTGTATATCGAACTTGTCTGAGTGATGTCCTAAATGAATCGAACTGCACTTCTATATATACCCTTTTCTGGAGTTTGAATTACCCTGATGTAGGCCGACTTGATCAGGTAAGGGCCGACTTGGTTTGGAGGTAACAAATGACTTATTTTACTCAATAATAATTCTTTTTACATGATTCAAAAGCCCAAGAAGGGTCTCATTAAATGGAAAATCACTCTCATGACTTAATATAAAACCTAGATGTCCTCAATGGGGACTTTGACCTAAAACATGATGACCCAAGCATGAAACCCATGCTTTGATAAGTCATAATATTAATAATAATATTTTTTTTTCTTTTGATAAATACATTTCATTATGACTCAAATACAATTATGAAGATCGAACCTAGTTACATTCTTCAACACTCCCTCTTAACTAGGGAGGTATTCACATATATACAAGTACATGGAAGATCTCAAAACACATGAACCGTGAATATTTTAGGCACTTATGGTGCCATGGACTAGATTCCTGATGAGGGAAATCTATCCGGGTGGGACTAAGATGGACTAAATATTTCACCCTCTCTAGGTACCATCAGGCTTACTTTCTAACCACCAACCTACGAAACTAGGTGTGTAATGCAAGGTCATAGCTCTATTACCAACACCACCCTCCCTACTTCGGGAACTAGACATCAACAGATAGATCAGCCATATGTCCTCCTAGGAATTATGTATTACACACAATGCTTCAACACATCAAATATCTCCCGATCAATCAAATCAGTAACATCAAGAATGCTTCCAAAACATCGAGACATTTACTTGAATAATCACAACCCCAATCAGTAACAACCTTTCAAATACACATAAATAAACACGAACCTTTGTGGTTTTCAAATATCTAGATGTTGTTTCACAATTTATCAAAGTAGGAATTAGAGGCTTCCCAAACAAATCTTGAAAAAATTTTCCTCAATTATATAACTTCCTTTCCTACCTCACATGCAACAACATATTCTACAAATAAATCTTTCTTTCCTTCTTTCAGCAGTATCTCAGTATTCTCCAATTTCTTCTTCAAGGTATCCATCATGATTATAATATGTCCTTCCTCTCAACTTGGGAGATTTCTTCTATCCAGGATCCCTCTTAACTTAGGGAGATGAACTTATTCTCCATAACATCGGAGAATCTTTCATGGATTCATCCCTTTTTATCAAATTTATCTTGATTATCATCATTCATATAACTTCCTTCATCATGTTTATCAATCAAATCAACTTTACTTACGGATATCTTCAACATCTTGAAGATTATGTACCTGTACAACTCAAATAGCAAGTACAATCAAATACATATATAGAAGCATGAATTTAACTATATTATAATCATGGAAGAATTAGAATTTATATATAAAATACCTAAACTTAGTTAGGTTCATAATCAACAAGAGACACATACTTTAAACTTCAACTTCTTGCTCGGGTTTTGTTATAAACCCTAGATCATATTAGTCTCATTATATCTAGGACCTCAATTTTTCTTTCACGGATACGACATACTCTACTATAATATATTGCAAACCCTATAATCAATTCAAACAGCAACTTTAGAACTCATATGATAGACTTTTACTAAGATTTCATGGAAACCCTAGATTTCATACACTAAGCTTCAACAATCAAAACCAATCACAACACAATCTAAGGTTTCAACAATATGACCATTTTTTTTTGTAAACCCTATATTTTATCATCATAATGGAAACAATATCACCATATCCTAGAATGTCAAACTTCTACTAGGGCTTATCTACAAACCTTAGAATTTACATACTATGAGCATCAACGATTAGGTTAGCACATATACATATCTAGGATTTAATAATCATGTACATGAATATCAATATCCATTAGGTAATCCCAAGACACAAATATCAACACATTTAAAGTCAGATATATAACGATCTTGATTAGGTTAGGATTTTGATCAGACGGACAAACATACACCTAGGATTTGATTCTTATGAGCTTACTTTGGATATTATAAGGGTTTTTCTCATAAACCCTAATTTATCAAAACCTCAAGGTCTTGGAATGCATTACCATCTAACCCTAGAGGACTAGGGTTTACACGACAATACTAAAGCTTGAAACATGATATTATATTCAAAACCCCAAACATCAAAAGAATAGTATTTTATAGATTTCATCAATAACCCTAAGTAGGCTAGGGTTTTCACATTAGCATTGGCATACCCTTAGGTTAGGGTTTTACATAGAACCTTTTAGGGTTCCATAAACATGATGATTTTAATGAGGGTAGATTCAATCTAATAATTAATCTCCTAAATAAGAGGTCCTAGACATAACACTTGTTAGTAATTTAAAGCGAATTTATTAGAACGAATGAATATACCTTTATCACGAAGAGAACAAAACTTATGATCTAGAACATACCTTTGAGTTGTTTGTTAGACAAACCTTATAGGACATCCATTCCACTAGAACTTATATCATGTTTTGTCTTGTAAGATATCAATGATATTTTCCTAAACAAGGAAAATATGAAAAGAAATGTGATTAGCATCTAGAACAACCTCATTTAGATAAGACAAGGAAACCAAATATAAAAAGGATAATACAACGAATAAGATACTTATCTTTGAAAAATGGTGAGGACTTTGTCTCAATCCAATCTTGAGGGATACCTATAAATATATTAAAACAATTCAAAAATATTTTTCCAAAGCATGTTAAACCTCTAAGTACTAAAAATCAAAGTACAAAGGAAAAAAATTCAAAAACTTAGAGTAGAGGGACTTAGTAGTATAATTATTTTATTTATGATTATTTAGTCTTGTTCTTCTTTGGAGATCCTTCTTCGGTAACATTTGTTTGATCCTTGTTTCACTTTTTATTCCTCGGATTGTGAGGACAATAATTTCTATAGTGACCCATCTTGTGACAATTGTAGCATTCTATCTTGGATAGATCTACCTTCCTTCTAGATCCTTTAGACTTCCTGAAGGTTCCTTTGTTCTTGTGATGAGCGGAATAGGCATTTAAAATTTTCTCCTCTTCATTCTCTTTGTTTCTTACTAATGAAATTCTGACTTCTTATTGACTACATGCATTCCATAATTGTTTGAATGTAGGATTTTCCTTCCAATTGTTAATACCAGATGAAAAGGCACTCCAAGATGTCAGTAATCCTAAAAGAGCAGTCATTACAAGCTTTTTTTCGAGTACTATCTCATCTATTTCCTGGAGTTCATTTCTGATTCTATCTATCCTTACAAATAAGGATGCCACAATGTCCTTCTTTGTCATCTTCATAGTTCTTAGTTCATTCTTAAGACATTAAATTTGACCAAGATTCTTGATTGTGAGCAATTTGGATAAGTCCTCATACATCTCTTAAGCGGAATCTATGTTGGATATATATGGGATGAGGTTTTCCTTTATTCCATCCACCATTAGGGTCATGGACAATATCTTTGTTTCTCTAAACTTTTCCTTTTTTGCATCACTCGATTCATTTGTAGGATTCTTTACTTTTCCTTTGACTAGATCCAAGACTTTATTCTTCTCGAGGATGAGATTTATCCTCTTTTTCCATGCCCTATAATTGGTTGCTCTTTCTAATTTGTTTTCTACATTCATTGAGTTAGGCATTGTTCTTGAATTCTTATATGATCCTTTTCCTTGATGACCCTTATTCAAACTTCTTAAAATTCCTTATTCTCCTTTCAATAGATCTTCAGGCTGCCTTCTTCCTTCTTCTTTACCTTAGCTCTGATACCATGTTGGAAAATTAGAAAGGAAAAATTATTTTCTTTATGTTGATAATTACTTGTGATATTCTTATGTTCTTATTAACTTTATTGTGTTCTTCTTTTAACTTAGTTCATCAAACAATTACCAATAATCATAACACAAAGATCAAAGTCACCAGATGTAGGCACACAGCCAGGGAAAAACCCCTATATAGGGGGAAAACCAGTCAACAACTCTTCCTTTAATAGTTTTATGAGATGATCCAAGACTCCTTAACCTAGACACACACTTCCTCCAAAGATTAATTCAGCCCTTTCCTTTCTTCGGCAGATGATAACCTTCCAACAACAACTTTGACCTAGTACTTCTATCTTGCAGCAGTAGAATTTTGATCTCCCTAGCAACGAAACTTCGACCCAACAACAGAACTTCAACCCAGCAACAAAACTTTGATCCAATAGCAGAACTTCAACTTATCCAATACTAGATCTTTGACCCCAGTAGTAACCCAGTAACTTCGTATGAATGAGAGAGAGAGAGAGATAGCCCAAAACTTCGACTTTTATCCTTCTTTTGTAATTCTCCTTCTTCTCTTGGAATTTCACACTTTTCTGATTCTACTACTTGTATGTTGAACTTGTGTGAGTGTTGTCCCAAATGAATCAAACTACACTTCTATATATACCCTTTTCTGGAGCTCGAATTTCCCTCATGTATGCCAACTTGATCAGGTAAGGGTTCACTTGGTGTGGAGGTGACAAATGACTTATTTTACTCAATAATAATTCTTTTTACATGATTCAAAAGCCCAAGAAGGGTCTCATTAAATGGAAAAATGACTCTAATTACTTAACATAAAACCTAGAAGTCCTCAACGGGGACTCTGACCTAAAACACGATGACCCAAGCATCAAAACCCATGCTTTAATAAGTCATAATAATAATAATAATTTTGTTTCTTTTGATAAATACATTTCATTATGACTCAAATATAATTATGAAGACCGAACCTAGTTACATTCTTCAACACAACAAGGTTCCTCAAAATAGTTGTGACCACCTTATGATTACTTAACTCCTAGACTACGCCTATGGCACTTATACTTCTTATTCACATGAAAGATATATTATGTGTCAAAAATCCAACATTCAATCTTAACATAATTATAATGCTCAACTATAGTTTTATGTCCACCATATAGTCCACAATCAAAACATCATCACATATGTAACATACTACAATATTTCCTCACATAGAGATAATACTTTGTCACATAAATGAAGAAAAGAACTTCAAAATTGAAAAAAAAAAATTATGGAACGTGACCCTTGGTCCTCTCTTCAAATTACATATACAAATTTCTTCAATTTACTATGCCACAACTAACAAAATTTAGGGCCCAAAACCCTTCTCAAATTACAATGGGAACAACCCTTGGTTTGTTAAACCAAGTCCAAAATAACCATACAAAAACACTCCTCTCGTCTCAATACTTTCCCACATGATCTGGGCGCGTTCCACACTTATACCTTCGTTCAGTTGGAACAACTTTACTCTACTACAAGGGTAGAGCAAACTATTTTGCGACTCTTACCTCCTTTTGGTTATACTTCAACCACATTAATCTTGATCCAAACCCATTTGGTTTTACCTAAAACTCGTTTGGCCATGTTTGTGTGAACTTCACTTGCCCATATGAAGTCCTCTGCGTACTCCTCTTGCATTCATTCCAATCATTCCACTGTCTACTTATAGGATTTTGTCATGCACTTGGGCGAGCATTTGGGTGGTCAGATAGATGCTCGTTCTTTCCTTCTTCATGCAGGAAACACCAAATTCGTGCAGGCCGACTTGTTTTGTCTCATGTGGTCTCAGGCTAACTCATTCAACATTTGGGTGAGTTCGATTTGGGTGTGCTTGTTCCACCTTGAGTTCATTTAGGTGGGCATGTTCATTGCATCCTGGGTGCCATGGGACCACTTTGGGCATGGTCATGCCAACTTGGGCACCATCTTGCAAGCGCGTTCTAGATCAGCTTGGGCACCTTCCATTCCACATTAGGTGTTTTGGGCGAACTTGTACCAACTCTTGAGTACCTTTTACTGGGCGCATTCATACTGAATCGAGCACCTCAAGCAAGCTCTCTTGTGTTGACCCAAATGCCTTGGGTTCTCTTGGTCTCCTCATGCCACAAATCCTAAAACATTGACATCCTCCCCCACTTAAAATATGTTGTCATCCTCAACAATTAATCTCTTATGGCAATCCAACCATCACCAATGGTATTGAATCCTCAAGAAGACTACTCATAAAATTGACACCTCATGCCATCAAACAATCTCCCAACTACATAAATCATATGAAGAATTCTCATCTCCTGACATTGCTCAACTATGTGACTCTACGAATGCTCCTATAAGAATGTCATGTGTTGGATCCCCTTGTGCCATCAGCTAATCAGTTAGCTAATTTTATCATAGCACCCACTCCACAAGAGCTCACATCACCTGAAAAAATGCAAACACCATCACATCTCCCTGTCATACCAGACATCTCCACACATACTCATCATCTAAAATCTGCTCATCGGGAAGTACCTTTACTAGGCACTCCACATCTCCTCGAATTCATCACCCTGAGAAATTGATGATGATCTCATATCTAAGATCTCATAGAGAATATGAGGTGTGGTAGTCCACACTCCAACTCTACCTCCTAAAGATGTATTCTACACTCTCAAATATGCTCTATCTAGTCCTTAAAATGGTCCTCCTACTCCTAGAATGAACCCTATGTACTTGTATGTAATGTATCTCAACAAAGGGGGATAAGAACCTATCCTACCCTCACTCTCCTTAATCAACCTCTCCAACTCAGGATCCTTAGACCAACCCTCTGCTCCAACTATGTCTCTACTCAATCGTCTATACCAAGGCTCATCATCCTAAGTCTCATCTTAGATCACCGTTGAAATCTCTCTCTTCATCATCATCAATGTAATCCTCAATAAATTCACCCTTCTCATCATATATGTCAACAAATTCAACATACTCATATATCAAAGTCTCAACATCAACCACATCAAGTCTCCTAGAAAGACTCAAAATCCTCTCTACCAAATCAGTCATCATCTTTGTCTCTCGTAGAAGAGCATAATCCACATGATCCAACCTCCTAAAAATATTACCATCAAATTTTCTCTCCTCCACACGAATGACTATCATCCTCGCATCCCCATCTAAAATGGCCTACACGGTCAGAACAATCATAGGTTCCACTCTTGAAAGAATGAGTAATCACTTCAAATGTGGCACAAGTACAACTTTCTCTCTAATCAGATACTCCTTTCTTAATACAACCTCATAGTCATCCAACTAAATGATGGTGAAGTCAAGCTTACCACTCCAACATCCAACCTTCACTGGAACATCTATGATAATCCCAATAATTATCCTATCCTAAAACTTCATTGCTTTGAAGGACATATGGACTGGAACAATCTACAAACCCAGTCTCCTTGCTACATCCTCCATCAAGAAGTTGTGAGTAGTACCACTATCTATCAAAGCAACCTATTGAGTCCCACCAACACATATAATCACATAGTTCAACTAGTTTTGTAGCATACCTGATTCCCTCAATGACTTACAGAGGTTATGAGGTACCCAAAAATTTCTTTTACCTTTTACTAGCTTGAAAATAAACTTTGATATCGCTTTATCACATACCCTTACTAAATTTATCCTAACCACACTTGCAAACACTTGATTTTCATCTCTCATACATTTTGTCAAACACTTTACATGTAAACCTTTCTTCAAATACTTTATATAAAACCAATCACGTATATTTTTCTTGTATGAATTTTTCAAACATTTTGTATGAAATCAAATAAAAAGCATTGTTCTAATTCCACTTGTAACATACTAACTGAAATATGCCACTCGTTCATGCAACTTTTGAATTTTATCTTTGAGGTATTTTATCAAATAGTTGGTATGAAAATTGTAATAAATCACCTTTAACATGTTTCTTCAAATTCTTTGCATGCAAATAGACATACGTTAGCTACAACAAAACTAGCATACAACAATACCATCCCCATCCACAAAACAACATTTTCATTGGGGCATTTCATCAAACAAATTGTATGTAATGAATCATTAAACCATTTAGGCATTTCTTCAAACACTTTGCATGCAAACTAATATATCAAATTATTTTCATGAAAATAAGCATATATCAGCTACAACAATACTATCATACAACAAAACAACATTTTCATTGGGGCATTTCATCAAACAGTTTGTATGCAATGAATCATTAAAAACCATTTTAGGCATTTCTTCAAACACTTTGCATGAAACTAATATAGAATATTCTTCAAGGAATATCTCCTAAATTATAGTAGTCCAAGTTTTAAAAACTGAACCAAATGATCAGTGGGAGTTCCCCTCACTATGGTTCATATTTCAACCTTTGGAACCTCCCAGATGAAAAATTATACAAAGATGCTAACATGACATATTTGATGCATGATTTTAGGAGCATTCAAGATGCTTGACTTCCTCTGATAATATATCTTAAAATATTTTGACCCAAGATATGAAGGTTGGCCCAAATGATTAGTGGGATTTCCCCTGACTATGGACGAAGTTTCAGCTCCTAGAACCTCCTAGAAGAAAATTTATAGCATAAATGCCAACATGGCATGTTTGAGGCATGATTTTAGGATCAATCAAGAATCTCGAATTCCTCTAACCATATCTCCTAAAATATCACAACCCAAGATCTGAAAGTTGGATCAAATAATCAATGGGATTTTTCCTCACTATGATTAAAGTTACAACTGCTAGAACCTCTTAGAAGTAAAGTTATAACATAAATCCAACATGACCTATTTAAAGTTGCATTTAGGAAGCCTTACTTCCTCTGATCATATTTCCTAAAATTTCGTGACCCAAGATCTGAAAAATAGATTAGAGGATCAACAATCTTTACCCTCACCATGGTCCAAGTTTCAACTTCTGGAACCTCCCAGAAGAAAAGTTATAGTAGAAAAATGAGCAATAGTAATCACAGAGCCCTGCATGTCCACATGCAACATATTAACTTGCACATAAAAATCAAGACATCTTTCTTACAACCTCAAGGTAGAATTTCAATATAATCCATAAAATAGTCAAGGCATTTTGCCTATTGATTCCATGCAATAGTTTTCTACAACCATGCAATATTATCATAGATTTATACATCAATTCAATAAAGAACTAATCATCATATTCACAACTCATAGTTAATAACACTTTTGAAATATAACAATGGCTGAAATTGAAGGTGGTACTTTGATTTTCTACCCAACCATAGACTAGTTGTAACCTGTAATTTCTTGCAGTTGTCACCCTTGATCCATATCTACAATCCAAGGGGATTTTTCAAGAAAACTCAACTGGAAATCATGCTTAGAAATAATATTTTGGGGATTTGTTTTTGTTATAGGTGGCTTATCGACTGTGGCAAGCACTTAAGGAATTCTCCTTTTTGGGTGTTTTTTCAACCCAAAAATCCATTTCTGTCCTTCATCCCATTTCTTTCATCCCAAGAGAGAGCCTTTTTGTTGTTGTTTGAATTCATTTTTATCCTTTTTCTTGCAAGTCTCTTCATGTTCCTCATGGAACATTCTTCAAGATATTTCTTGCCAGTTGCACATTCGATTAAGCAGTGGTGCCAGCTAACAAACCTCAGTTTCTTCTTCTTTTCCCCCCTTAGATTGTGGATCGATGGTCCCACTCTTCAGTCCATTCAAATAAATGTATAATCATAGTACAATTACATTAAAAAAATTAGGGGAGTATACTATGGATGTTATAGGTTCCTGCTTTGGTCATGCTTTTTAGTAACCTCTTTTGAAGACACTACACCCAAACCTACATCACTCCTACAAATGGCTTCTTTGCTTGTTGCATCATAGTTAAAAAAAAAATTCAACTAAAAATTATGTGCCATTTGATCATATTCACATATCCAACATGAAAGAGACTACTTCTCTTTCCATGAACTACTTTGTTTTAGTCCATCATCCTTCAAAGACTTATGTTTTCCTTTGTTTGCCTTCTTCTTGAATTTATCATCACCATGATATTTCTCTTCTATCTTCCCATTTGAATGGAAATAAAAGAGATTATTTTCCATGGTGATGACCTATACAAGTGTTTTAACATCCCCCCTTCTCACTTATATTTGTGCCCATGGATGCAATCCCATCATGAATTTAAACAACTTGTCTCCATCTAACATATCCTTGATCTCCAACTTGAGAATAAAATAATCATGTATGTAAGCTTGTATGCTATCAATCTACCTAAAATTCCTCATCTTGGTCCTTTCATTCCAAGTCTAATCCCTTCATCCAAACTGCATGTAGAAGTCTTTCTTACCATGTTGATGTCAACATGGATGTGACTATAAGTAATATCCTCTGCCCTATTCCTCCACCACAACTTCGCATTCCCTACCAAATATGTAGTAACAACTCTAACATTTTTCTCCTCTAGGAATGCACCTAACTATCCAAGATACGACTCCACATCCCAATAGAAATTGCTAATCACCTTAGCACATATGGTACCATTGTACAATTATGGTTCCTCCACCCTCACCTTCATTGAAGTATCAAACGAATCCTCTCCAACTTATCTCTTCAATACCACAATCATCTATAAATGCTCATGAACTAGTGACAAAAGTTCATCGACGTGCATCTCCAACTTGTTGTTTTTTCAAGTGAAATAGATAAAAGTAAAAAAATTATGAAATACTGATAATTACTTCTAATGATGTAGATCTTCTTTTAACAATTCCAATTTATCATTAAGAAATTACATTTCAGAAATTCAACCATAAGACTATAAGGATAGTAGAAATCACAATGCACAAAGAGAACACAAGATTTACCCTCGGAAAACCCACTTGGGGAAAAAACCCAACAACCTTTTCCTTAAATAAATTCTTTAGTTCAACAAGAGATACATTTCTTAGACATTGTAGCAAGAAAGGCTCAATTTGACTTTATCCTTAGTCAAATTGAGTAAATAAAATTTCCAAATCAACAGGACAACTTGGAGGCAATTAACTAGTGTGACATGGCCCTTGTCACTCAGTTAGCTCGGTAAATTAGAGTTAGTGGGCTTAGAGTTTAGTCATGCATGTGTTGATCGCTAAATTTTAGCAATATAATTTTATTATTTTCAGTTGTACTCAGTTAACTGACCTCTAATAATTAATAGAGTCAGTTGAGGAGTGAGACAACAGTTTAACTCATAGGTTTGTTAGTTAACTGATCAATCAACCCAAAAGAGCTCTTGCATGCATGGAATTTGAATTCCTTAGTTGGAGTGGAAGAATTAAGGCTAATGTAAAATTCTTTGTATACTAGTGGAGTGTACAAAATTTTGCATGTAGGTAGTTGATCAATCCTTGGGAATTGCGCAAGGAAATATGGACCTTTCCTATTATTTAGGAGCTAGAATTTGCTCAGGATTATGCAAGGAAATATGGACCTTTCCTATTATTTAGGATCTCGAATTTTCTCAGAATTTCGCAAGGAAATAGGAAGTTAGAGGAGGCATAAATTAGCCAAGTGTTGGCTAGAGGTCCTCATTCAGTAGATAAATTAATTATTCTTTTATCAGTTGTGCTCAGAGTTGGAGCAAGAAATTGTAACAGTTTCTATATTCAACTGATTAATGAAAAAAGGCTTGAGGGGTTTTTCCTAGTTGGGTTACCCTAGAAATCACTATGTACTTATGGTTTTTATTATTGCATGTCTTTTCATGTGTATCCAAATAGTGATTTCCATTCTGTAGAATTGTAGAGTAGAATTGTGTCTCTTGTTTTTCAATTTGAAATCTTGAGCAGTGCAATTTCTATCAAATTTATACATGGTATCAAAGCCCCGAAATCACATTAGAAACAAGTGTTTCAAATTTATAGTGATCATTGAGGAACTAATGAGTTGTTAGGAGACAGAGTTGATGGAGCCCTAGTTCAGGGCAGATCCAGAAGACCTAGAAGGTTGCTGAATGGGAAGATCAATGAGCTAATGTTTAGTGACACAAAAAGGAGTTGTGATCATTGATATTGGCATATTGAGGAGCAGAGAGATTTCCCACAAGGAGATCGAGACTCAGTGGGAGTCTAGTTTTAGAGGGAGCATATCTATGGAAGTTAGTACTTTAGGATCTAAGGAGATCAGACTCATTATTGCAGTAGTTGCAGCAGGAGTGTGGAAGCAAAAAAAAAGTAGTAGCAACAACAATATGAGTATATCATATTTCATGCATGCATCTATACCTCTAGGAGTGAGGTGGGGTGATGTATAACCTTAGCCCCATAGTTGCAAAGAATTAGGCAAGATCCATATGAGAGCAATTGTAGTATACTTTCATCATGGATCATTACCTTGCTACAAGGGCCCACAGTGTTTAGTAGCAAAAGGATCAGTGGTGCAGTAAGATGTTGAGGAGCATAGAGGAGTGTTGATAGCAATGCAGGAGGCACAATGTAGAATCAACATCAATGCAGTCTTCCCAGTAGACAGTTGCAGAGACACAATTGATTCAGTGTTTTTTGGATGCTTCTTAGTTGCAGTTGTTGTAGTTTCAGCAGCAACAGTGAGAGGTAGTGCTACAAAACATTCCATAGGTGTTGGATAGGGGTGCTACAAAATCCCTTTCTTACTAAGAGGGAGTGTTAGAAAGTGTAGCAAGAAAGGCTCAATTTGACTTTAGTATTAGTCAAATTGAGTAAATCAAATTTCCACATCAGCAGGACAATGTGGAGGAAATTAACTAGTGTGACATGGCTCTTTCACTCAATTAGCTCAGTAAATTCAATTTAGTGGGTTTGGAGTTCAGTCATGCACGTGTTGATTTCTAAATTTTAGCAATCTAGTTCAATAATTTCTAGTTGTACTCAGTTAACTGACCTCTAACAATTAATAGAGTCAATTGAAGGTCAGTTGAGCAGTGAGACAATAGTCTAACTCAAAGATTTGTCAGTTAACTGATCAATCATCCTAAAATAGCTCATGCATGCATGGAATTAGAATTCCTTAGTTGGAGTGGAGGAATTAAGACTAATGTAAAATTATTTGTATACTAGTGGAGTGTATAGAATTTTGCGTGTAGGCAGTTGATCAATCATTGGGAATTGTGCAAGGAAATAGGGACCTTTGCTATTGTTTAGGAGATCAAATTTTCTCATGATTGCACAAGGAAATATTAGGCTAGAGGAGGCTAAAATTGGCTAAGTGTTTTCCAGAGGTCCTCATTCAGTAGACAAAACAATTATTCTTTTACAGGTTGTGCTTAGAGCTAGAGAAAGTAATTGTAATAGTTTTTATATTCAACTAATTAATGCAAAAAGGCTTGAGGGGTTTTTCCCAGTTGGGTTCCCCTAGAAATCATTGTGTACTTGTGGTTTTTCTTATTTCATGTCTTTGTATGTGTCTCTAAATTGTGATTTCCATTTCACAAAATTGTAGAGTAGAATTGTGTCTCTTGTTTTTCAGTTTGAAATCTTGAGCAGTTGCAATTTCTATCAAATTACTACAACATCTAATGCATCTAGTAAACTATGACGTTAAACTAACCAAGAAGTTATGATCAAGCCTAGTCAACAAGTCCTCCAGTCAAGTCAATCCATGTCAAACCTCTGCCTTTCAAACTTCGACCCTCGTTGATCTGCCTAAGCTTAATTTCAGCCTCCTAGAATATGACTGAAAACTCAACCTCCCCAGAATTTTTCCATGTCCAGATTTTCAGCCTACCAAGAATATGTTACCTATAAATTCACATGTGTGAGGTCAAGAGAGAGAGAGATAGATACTAGAGATGAATTGATCCTTCTTGTCCTTCTTGTCCTTCTTCGTCCTTCTTCTCCTTTGCTTGAATGCCCCAAAATTGTCTTATCTTGTGTGTGATCGAATTACACCTTGAGGAGGAGTTCAAATGCTATTTATATAGAAATCATCCTATCTAAATGGGTGTGTCTCTTCATTGGGGCCAACTTGACTAGTTTGGAGCCAAAAATTTAAAATTAAAATTTTTAAATTTTCTCTTTTAGATCTGACATGAAGAACATGTATTACAATTACATTATACTTTTCAAGGGTTAAAAATATAAATTATGAAGATCAACCATAGCTACAAAATTAAATACTCCCTCATAGCTAGGGAGGCATTTGTAATGACTAGATAGACATTATCATGTTGACAAATTTCTCTAAGGTTATAACAAATCATCAATAGTATTAGCATCATTCAACTACCATAATTCTAGCCAAATAACTTGCATTCATGGTAGATCAACAAAATCAACAAACTACCATAGCCCTGGTCAATACCTTTAAACTATGATGTATCATCATCATAATCTTGTTCGATACTCTTAACACATGGTACATCATTAATATCAACTAGTCATCATAATTCTAGTCTATCTGACACATTGTATAGAGACTGGTCTTGGTTCACCATCATTTTAGTCAATATCTTTGACACGTGGTGAATCCCCAAAGGCCACACTCTACCTGAGTAATTCTAGGCCTAATGTTAAATGAGTTTGATGTTGAAATGCAATACTCTATCTAAGTAATTATGGGCCTCTAGGACCATTCTTCCTAATTCTGGTCAATATACTTGACACAGGAAGAACTATTGTCCTTTGTTGGACCATTCTCGCTAATTATGGTCATATATGACACATGGAGAATGTTTGTCCCTGATGCTATCTCATTAGCACTCCCTCTCGATGAGAGAGGCATTCTCAACAAGTCCAAGCTTGTCCTTGAAGTATACAAACTTTGCTCTGGACAAAGGCTTTGTAGGAATATTAGCAATCTGCTCATCAATAGAAACATAGTGGAGCTTCATTATTCGCTTCTGCACCATGTCATGAATGAAGTGGTACTTGATCTTGATGTGCTTCGACCTGTCATGGAAAATTGGATTCTCTGTCAGCTTCACATAACTTTGATTATCATAATATATCACGGTTGTTTCTAACACATGATCAAATAGTCCTGCGAGTAACTTCTGAAGCCACATTACTTCACAAATTTCTAGACTATATAAAATATATTTTTCTTTGGCAGTACTGAGTGCAACATATTTCTGCTTCCTTCTCTTCCACGAAATCATAGTGGAGCCCAAACTAAAGCAACCTCTAGATGTACTATTTTTGTCTTTAGCATTCCCTTCCCAATCTGCATATGTATAACCCTGCAACTGTATATCATCATTTGAGACATATCTCAAGCCATAATCAAATATACCACACAAATTTTTCAATACATGCTTTGTTGTAATCCAATGGTCATGTCCTTTTTCCACCAAAAATTGGCTTAGAGTATTCATTGCAAATCAAATGTTCGACATGGTATTAACCAAATACATCGACAAGCCAATAAGATTTCGGTACATGGATGGATCTACCAAATCTGACTCAGATTCTCTCAACTTTCTTAGGTTTTTCACCATAGGAGTTGCCATAGATTTATGGTCCATCATCCCAAATTTTTGCAGGTTCTTGATAACAAATTTTTTTTGACCAAGGAATATTTCACCAGGCTTCTAACCGCAAATAGTAGTGCCTCAATCTAAGATCCTTCATATCAAAAGGTAGCTCCCTCTCACCTTTAACAATGAGATTCTCCACACCCATCGGAAATAATGATTAACATACAATAATAGGATCACGAGTTCATTCTTCTCAACCTTGATGTACAAGTTTGGATCAACATCACTTTTGGAGAAGACAAGTCTTGTCAGATAGCTTTTCATTCGAGAGTACTAGGCTCTAGGTGCTTACTTAATTCCATACAAGGCTTTCTTCAATTTTCAAATGTAAGATTCTCTTCCATGAACCTCAAAACCTTGAGGTTGCTCTATGTGCACTTCTTCCTCAATCACTCCATTGAGGAAATAAGTCTTTACATCCATCTAATGTAAATTCCAACCCATAGAAGAAGCAATAGAAATAACATATCTAATGGTAGTGTACCTGGAAACTGGAGCAAAAATATCATCATATTCTTCTCCTTCTTTCTGAGAACCCTCTAGCCACAAATCTTTTGTAACAACCTAGGTTAAAAATTCATGTAAAAAATATAAGACCAAGGTCATGGGAAATGTCTTCCAAGATGAATGTTGGGAAAAACATCCTAGTGGGTGTTAATTTCGGTTATTATGGCTAAAGGAAATTGGAAAAGGCAATGAAAAAGGCTTTTAAAAGGCATGAGGCATTAATTGGCATTTTATTTATGAAAATAATGGAAAACAAAAGAAAAGGAAGGTGAAAGCTCATAGGTTTCATGTGAGGAGGAAAATGAAGGAAAATAATGGAAAATGAAGAAAATAGAGGCCTCATTGATAAAAAGGCTTCTGACGATTAGATGGTACCTTTTTGTCAGTTTAGTTTTGGAGCTCTCCCTTTCTACTCTCTCTCTGTCTCATACTCTTGGAAACTTAGAGCATTCTAGCATTGGATCAAGGAAAGCAAAGGAAGCAAAGATTGAGCAAGGAAGATAAGAATCAAGCAGCTACAATGAGATTACTTGCAGGTATCAATTTTCATGTGTGATTTCCTTGCTAGATGTGGCACGCATGTTACATGAATTTGTGTTCTTGGTTCTATTGTTGTCATTGGCTTAGGTTTTTCCAGGTGTGAAAGTGTTCTGCAGCCTTGCCTTTCCATTTCTGGATAGCTATGGTGTGGTCGGTTCTCTTGTATTTGGTTGAGTTGGATTACTGGATGGATTCGAAGCTGAGTGGGGTGGCCTCAAGATTATTCACAAGTCCTAATAATCCCAGGATGGGATACATTTTAATCCTGGATGTGAACACTTCGATTGACCCTAGGAATCCCTTGACCGGTGAATGGCGGAGTGACAAGATACATGGTAAAGCTCAATAGTGAATACCCTTGATTGGGCCTAGGAATTTCTTGACCAATAATGACAAGATACACGGTAAAGCCCAGAGGGTGTAGACCTCATAGGCCTATTAATCCCTTGACCAGTAATGTGGGATATATAGTAAAGTTGAGAGGTTAAGACAGACAAATTATTCACGGTTTAGGCAGAGAGGTCTAGAGGCATCCATGCTTGTTTAGGGCCTAATTATCCTGTGGGGATTGTAGTAAATTTTGGTTCTATTGATGAGGGTTGAGGTGGTTTTGCCTTAGAAAGCCCTGGTTGGTTTTGTTGTGAGTCCCACATTCATGCTTAGAATATGGCACGAAGGTGATTAGCTGAAAGAAATATTTGGTTCATCCAATATATGGTCGGGTGGTTCGTGGAAGTCCCATACCTGGTTGGCTTATGCATTCATTAATAAGAGCTCCTTTTCCTTGGTATTTCATGTGTAAATATATTGGTTCATATGTGATTCTTATGGCTGTCATATCCTGGTTATTTTTGTTGGTTATATGTTGGTTATGAGTATGTTTTATAACAGACTTGATGTATGGTTCTCATCATGTTTTGATTAGCAAGTAAATGTATAATGAATATATAGCCTAATAATATCATAATGTAGCTATTGTGATAGGGAAAAAATGCTTCTTTATGAATCTCATAAGTATGAGACCCCTATGCTCATATATGTTGTTATGACCTGTAGATTACATATTTGTGACATGTTTGACGAAATTCCTGTCATGGTTAGTAGGGTTCAAATCAAGTACTTGTACCAATAGTTGCATTAGTAGCCTTATTCCATTGTTACTTATCATTTATGAAGATTTCATGAAGTTCTGGGTAGTGGCTTGAGTCCTGGCCTTGAAAAAGTGGCACAAAATCTGGGGTTGTTGGTTCAGAACTAGCTGGAAAAGTCTAGAGTCACTGGCATGCCTTACTATGGGAGCGATTGGAAGGCCTCAGTCACATGCATGGCTTATCATGGGAGCAGCTGGGAGGTTCAGATAAGTGAAATGTCATTTTTTCTCAAGGGTTGGTCACCTAGAAGGGTTGGTTGGCTCCTGAAGGTTCTGTAGAATGTATTGAAGGTCATATTGGTTTGGTTATGTCGGTTCCACTTCCTTAATTGTACATGGGGACTTGAATCACATCATAGTAGCCTCTCATCACATGTTTACCTGAGCAGACTGATTAACTTGGGTAAATGTGGGAGGAGGGTGTTACAGAGTGGTATTAGAGCATGGTTCAACACTTGGATAGGATGGGCAGAATGTGTTTGTCATGCATGCATGTAGGTTGTACATGTTCTTGTTAGTATGCATGGTAGTGATCATTGTTACAGTTGTGTTTCCATGTAAGAGTTGATGATGTTGTTGTTGGGATGCTTTAGTCATGAATGGATGTTAGTTGTATATGCATTTATTATGCATGTCAATGTCTATATGTTGTTATGCATGCATTGTCATGGTTATAGTTATGCATGTATAGTAGGTCAAACATAAATTGTGAGGTCATTGTATGTAGTTTGTGTCATCATGATGTTGTTGGTTTTCATAATGTGTTGGCTGAGATGAAGCAATAGATGCAAATCATCAAAGCGAGGTTGCAAACTGACCCTCGGGGTAAGAGAAGATCGTCATATAGGTTTATATGTTTGGCATGCAGGTATGTGGTTAATGGTTGTTATAAGCATTAGGGTTACTTATATTTTTTCATTATATTGTTGTTATGGTTACATGTATGATAAATTCTAGTTGATTAGTGTAGTCATATGCACATGTGTCAGATAGTCATGAATGATAGTAACCTGTTTTTGTATGCATTGTGGTCATATGCCTGATGATTATGGTCATTGCAGCTAAGGTCTTGATGTTATTATGTTTTGTGCTAATTTGGATTAACCTATGAAGATGATTATGGTTATGACATTCAGGTATGAGTTAATATATTGTGATATTATGTCATATTAATTTACACTGACTGTGCATATGTGATTGTTATGCATGAATGGAAATTATTTATGAGTTTATGATGTGAACATGTTAGCTAGTTATTGTTATGGATATCATGACCTTATTTATGTTTGAGTTGATGTGTTTTGAAGTTAAATCATGCTAATATAGATTGATTGTGCAAACAAGATATACTCCCCTGAGATACATTAAGGCATGAGTTGGCTTATGTCATCTATTTGGTGTTTGAATGTTTGATTATGTCGTTTATTTGGTGTTTGAGTGTTTGTTGTCTATCTATTGTCTGAATATTTGATTACTTGCATGATATGAGTATGTGTCTATAATATTTCATGAACGAATGATCTTGTTTTAAGATGGTTATACTAACAAATATGTGTTGAGACAACTGATATGCGCTTGAGTGTAAGTAGGTGCTAGTTGTAGTAGTATGAGTAATGATTGTTAGTTGATTATGACATGGTTGTTAGTCTTGGAAAAGGTTGATTTCAATTAATAGACATGATGTTTTGATCCTTGGAACATGTGGCTGACATGTGTAAACAGTTGCAGGGCAACATGCTTGGTATTAGCATGACAAGGTAATAGTTGATTTGTTTATATAACTATCTGTTGGGTGATGTGACAGTACATAGTAAGACTCAGTTGCAACAAGGTAAAGGTAAAAGAAAGGAATTGGGTGAGAATTCCTTTGGCTATGTTTGGAAACCACAATTCCAAACGAATGAATGCTTTGAATACAAGAAGTCTTCTTAACCTATATTTTGTTTGATATATGTTATATTCCTAAACATGTATTTGACATATATATTAAGTTGGTTTTCATCTATGGTTGGATTCGTCAAGGGAATGGAGTCCCTTGAGAGATGATATATGTACAAGTTCAGTTACAGGTCAGTGTGTTGGGTACAATAAGGTAAGGTAACTGGTGTATTGTTATATTTATTTATACATTGACAACTATGTGTTTATGGCAGTATGATGCAAGGATTGCATGGAAAAAGAGGCTGCCATGAAATCTTGAAGAAGGCTCAGGTTGAATTTCCCTTGGAGGCATTGGGAACCCTTGGGGTTGAGTCATAGTGTTTGTTGGGAGTTTTTTGCCTTCAGTATTTTGTGATTTGTTTGAGCTTGATTTATGCATTTTGATTGCATCTAGTGAAGGCATTACCACTTTGTTTATGGTGTCGTGTTGCTATTGGTTTTCATGGTTTTATTCTTGTTATCTTTATTTTTCTTGCCTTTTATGGTTTGAGGGTCTTGGGATTTGGTTGGGAAAGAGGAAATTTAATGGGGCTTAGGACAAGTTGAATGAAACCCATCAGGTAATGTAAGACCTGGATGAAGCTCGGTAAATGAGTAAAAGGAAACTGAAGGCAAGAGTATGACAGTCGGTTGGATTGGTTAGTTCCATTGTTGTAAATGGACGGTGGTAGGAAAATCATGAGAAAGGTCACATGAAAGGTAAAGTGAATGTATGTGAGGTATTCGATGCCTTGGCTATGCTGGGAATGATTGTTCTCAGTGTTGTCCATGTTGTGCATGCATGAAGGGAGTTATCTTAACCTTGACCTTATGGTATCTGGCAATTATGTTGTGATCATGATTGTGTTGGTGTCTATATATGTATGTATGTCATGTATGACACAGTCATCATGGATCATGCTTGTTTTTATGCTAATGTTTATATGTACATATGTATGTATGTATGTCGTTGTCTGACAGGATCATGATTGTTTTATGCTAATGTTTATATATATATATATATATATACATGTCATTGTCTGACAGGGTTTTCAGGGATCATTCTTGTGGAGGAATGATTGTTTATGCAAGTGAATGGCATGAAATAGGTTCCTAGTCTTACGAGGAATCAAGTGGGAAGAGTAGCCTCGACAAATTTATGACGTCAATATCATGTGGGTATGAGTTGATATTATGTGTTTATATTATGCTTATGTTTACGTTATGGACAAGTAATGCTAAGAGATACATTAGTGGAATGAAAATAGTGTGATCTGCAGCATGCTAGGATAAGCATGGATGGCGGAGAGACACTGGGAGCAAGGTTACTTGGTAGAGAGTGTGTGGTTTTGGATGTGCAGTGATATTGTTGTGTATATGTTGTGCATATTGTATATTCAATGATTGTACCTATGGTGTTGTGTGCATATTGCATATGTAGTGTTGGGTATAGATGGTGTTATGTACATGTAAGATATGCGGTGTTGTGTACATATTGTATTGTGAGCATGATGGATATGAGGTGTTGTGTGCATATGGTGTTGTGCGCATGTTTGATATGCAGTGTTGTGTACATATGGTGTTATGTACATGTTGTGTATGCAATGTTATATATATATGGTGTTGTGTGCATGTTGTACATGTGGGGCTATGTACATATGATGTTGTGTGTATGATTGTACATGTGGTGTTGTGTACAGGTGGTGTTGTGTACATGTCACGCATATGGCGATGTGTACATGTGGTGTGGTGTACATGTCATGCATGTGGTGTTGTGTACATGTGGTATTGTGTACACATTGTACAGGTGATGCGATGTACATGTGGCGTTGTGCACATGTTGTGTAGGTGGTGCCATGTACTTGTGATGTTGTGTACACATTGTGCAGGTGGTGTTGTGTATAGGTGGTATAATGTACATGTTGTACATGTGGTATTGTGTGCATGTCGTACATGTTGTGTTGTGTACACACGGTACTACGTATGTGCATTGTGTAGTCGTGACATCATGACATGTGTATTCATTGTGTTGTACTATGTGTATGTATGTGTATTTTGTTGTACACCGGATGTAGGAGTATGTATTGTTTTGTGTTATACACCGGTGTAGGTGTATGTGTCATGATGTGTATGAGGTGTAGGTGTATGCATTATGTGGTGTCGTATGTTATGTGTGGATGTATGTGTTGTGATGCACATTGTGTATGTGTACATGATTGAAGAAAATAAAAAGGCATTGGGTGTTTGCTGGGTGTGGAAATCAATCCAGTGTCTATAGGAAAAGACAAAGGATAAAGGTAGAAGCGAAGGATCGATTGAAGAATAAGTATCAATATTTTATTTCGGTTTTATTATGCATGTGATCTATGATTCTAGTTTATGATGGTTACATGTGATCTATGATTATGGTTTATGATGATTGCATGTGATTTATGATTCTAATTTATGATGGTTGCATTTTGAGGTAATCGGATGTGATATATTTATACATTATGATTTGATCAAAGAGCTAGTTTGACTTGTTGTGATAGAAAGTAAACAAAATTGCAAGTGTACCTTATTGACAATCCACCGATGAGCTATGATTTGAATTTATTTCAATTCATTTTGAAGCTAATGGAAATTATGTGATTGGCACAGGAAAACATGGAAAATGCCTGGGTTGGCTGGTTGAAACTAACTGCAAGCATTAGCCGCAACAGCACAAGGAATTGGAACATGCAACAATATGTTGGTAAAGCACTTCAGGAGAAGGGTTGTTATGGGACACTAGTACCCAATAGTGTCCCTTGATTACCATGAGAATGTTCTGACTGGTATGATGGTTTTGAGGAAGGGATATCCCTTGTTTTTTGGACCTTCCGATGCAGGGAAACATGCCAAGGGATGGATCGGCTGGGATAGGGGATGTCGGGGAACTTGGAAGGTGAGTGACTGCACGGAAGGGGGTGACTGGATTTCCTAAGGGACTGTGTAGCAAAGAAGGGAAGACCAGGGAATGTATTTGTTTTGGTCATTATCATTTCCAGATGGAATCAAAAGCAAATTGGGAGTGTGCCCTGGAACAATGAGCTGGTAACTGTTCATTGAGAGGACAAGTGGCCCAGGATTGTGGCATTGGACATTGGATGCAGCTTTGACTTTGGCAGTGGATTATGAACTTCATGGGAAGGAGGTGAATCTTGGTACTACTTTTGAGGGTGGAGATGTGAGCCTCTAGATTCCCTTGTTGCAAATGCAGGCATTGTATCCTTTTAATTGTTGGTTAAAGAAAATGTGCATGTGTATATCATTATAAATATTGTATCGAGCTATATTTATAAACATCCATAGACAGTATGGTTATTTGTTGGTTGAAGCAAATGTGCATAAGTATATGTAGTTTTTATCGTAAATATTGTAATGAGTTGTAGGTTGTTAATTGTAAATACTGTAACGAGTTGGGTTATAAAGCTCCATGGGCAGTATATTTTGTTTTCAGCAGTCTTGTTGGTTGTAGGTGTCATTGAACACCGAGGAAGTTGTTCCCCCAAGGGGGAGGGTTTTGTACTAGCCCCGGTTAAAAATTCATGTAAAAAATATAAGACCAAGGTCATGGGACACATATTCCAAGCTGAATGTTGGGAAAAACATCCTAGTGGGTGTTCATTTCGGTTATTATGGCTAAAGGAAATTGGAAAAGGCAATTGCAAAGGCTTTGAAAAGGCATGAGGCATTAATTGGAATTTTATTTATGAAAATAATGGAAAATAGGAGAAAAGGAAGGTGAAAGGTCATAGGGTGCATGTGAGGAGGAAAATGAAGGAAAATAATGGAAAATGAAGAAAATAGAGGCCTCATTGATAAAAAGGTTTATGAGGATCAGATGGTACCTTTTAGTCAATTCAGTTTTGGAGCTCTCCCTTTCTACTATCTCTCTCACATACTCTTGGACACTTAGAGCATTCTAACATTGGATCAAGGAAATCAAAGGAAGGGTAAAGAAGGAAAAAGGAAGAAAAGATCAAGCAAGGAAGAGAAGAATAAAGCAACTACAATGGGATTACTTGCAGGTATCAATTTGCATGTGTGATTTCCTTGCTAGATATACTATGCATGGTACATGCATGTGTGTTCTTAGTTCTCTTGTTATCATTGGCATGGGTTTTTCTAGGTGTGATAGTTTTCTTCAGCCTTGCCTTACCATTTCCGGATAGCTATGGTGTGGTGGTTTCTCTTGTATTTGGTTGAGGATTGCTTGATGGATTCGAAGTTGAGTGGGGTAGTCTCAGGATTATTCACAAGGCCTAGGAATTCCAGGATGGGATACATGGTAAAGCCTAGATGTGAACACTTCAATTGAGCCTAGGAATCCCTTTACTTATGAATGGTGGGGTACACGGTAAAGATCAGTAACAAATACCCTTGACTAGGCCTAGGAATCCCTTGACTGGTAATGGAGGGATACATGGTAAATCCCAGAGGGTGGAGACCTCGTAGGCCTAGGAATCCCTTGATCGGTAATGAAAGGATACATGGTAAAGTTGAAAGTTTGAGATGGACAAATTCCTCATGGTTTAGGCGAAGAGATCCAGAGGCATCCATGCTTGTTTAGGGCCTAGTGATCTGGTGGGAATTGTGGTAAAGCTTGGTTCTATTGATGAGGTTTGAGGTGGTTTGGCCTTGAGAAACCATGGTTGGTTTTGTTGTGAGTCCCACATTTATGCTTGGAATATGGCACGGGGGTGATTAGCTGAAAGAAAGATTTAGTTCAGCCAATATATGGTCGAGGGGTTCTTGGAAGTCCCGTACCTAGTTAGCTTATGAATTCATTAATAAGAGCTCCTTCTCCTTGGTATTTCATGTGTAAATATATTGGTTCATATGTGATTCTTATGGTTGTCATCATGGTTATTTATATTGGTTATATGTTGGTTATGAGTATGATTTATGACAGACTTGATGTATGGCTCTCATCATGTTTTGATTAGCAATAAAATGTACAATGAATATATAACCTAATAAGATGATGATGACTCTATTGTGATAGGGAAAAAATACTTCTTTATGAATCTTAGATAAGTATGAGATCCTTATGCTCAGATATGTTGTTATGACCTGTAGATTACATATATGTGACATTTTTTACAAAATTCCTGTCATGGTTAGTAGGGGTCAGGTCAAGTACTTGTACCAATAATTGTAGTAGTAGCCTTATTCCATTATTACTTATCATTTCTAAAGGTTTCATGAAGTTCTGGGCAATGTCCTGAGTCCTGGCCTTGAAAAAGTGGAACATAATCTAGGGTAACTGGCTTAGAACTAGCTGGAAAAGTCCACAGTTGCTAGCATGCCTTGATTCGGGAGTGACTGAAAGCCCTTAGTCGCATGTGTGGCTTACCATGGGAGTGATTGGGGGGTTTAGACCAGTGAAATGCTGTCTCAGGGGTTGGTCACCTGGAAGGGTTGGTTGGCTCCTGAAGGTTCTGTAGCATGTGTGGAAGGTCATATTGGTTTGGTTATGTTGATTCCACTTCCTTAAATATACATGGGGATTTGAATCACATCATGGTAGCCTCTCGTCACATGTTTACCCCAACGAAACTATTAACTAGGGTAAATGTGAGAGGAGGGTGTTACATCTTGCCTTTTATTTGTCAATACTTCCCTCCAATGCATGCTTAATCTTATATAACCATTTGGAGGTGACCAAATATTTCCCTTTAGGGCTTGGCACAATCTCCCATACATCATTCTTCATGATTGATTGGTATTCTTCTAACATTACATCCTTCCAAACTTGTTGGCTAGCTACTTCCTCATAGGTGGATGGTTCAGAATCAATAAGATTAGTCATTAATGTTGCATAACCATAATACCTATTTGGTATCTTACTTTCCCTAAAGGAGCTACATGGTGTTGCATGTCCTTTTGCTTCGTGCAAGGTAGATCTAATCTAAGTTGGACTCTTCCTGATCTCAAAGACAATAATAAGATCCATTGGTTCACTAGGCCCTTCTATCTCTTCTTTATGATATAAAACATGTTCTAAAGAGTTGGATGGACCATAACTTTCTTCCTTGGGAGCTTCATGTTCTTCATCCTCATCAAAATACATTGGAACTCATTTAGATTTCCAATAAGAAATTTTTTCATCAAAGGTCATGTATGTGCTAACTTCAACCTATATTTGTCCTAGAACATAAATTATATACACCTTTGATGACTCACTATATCTGAAGAATATTTCTTTCTTTCTTGAGGATCTAGCTTCTTCCTCTTATCTTTGGGTATATGGAACTTTTAACGGGGAAAAATATCCAACCAATAGTTAGGGGGTCTCCCCAGTGTGAAGTCCCAATTAGACCTCACGTCATTTGGGATAGGAGCCCCATTCGGTATGTGGGCCCAATTGTCACCATGTTGATTTCACTCTTGCTTGTCAAAATGCAGAGATGTTAGCATGAGGACAAGAATGTAACACCCTCCTCCTACATCTACCCAAGCAACCGACAAGGTGGGGTAAACATGTGAAGAGAGGCCACTATGATGTGATTCGACCTCCTAAGTCACATTAAGGAAGTGGAACCTATGAAAACACACCATACAGACATTAATCATCAGCTATAGGAACCTCAGGAACCAATCCAATACTTTAGAAAGCTTACCTTGGGGTCCCACTGAACTTTTGGACAGGTTAAGCCTTAGTCACTCCCATGATATAGGCATGAGGGTGACCAAAAACCCAAAATCGCTCTCACGGGCTTGCTTGTCAGCGACCAGAGACCAAAACTATCAGTTCTATGCCAGCGACTCCGGGATTTGGGCCACTTTTTTAGGCCTAGAGCCCAAGTCACTGCCCATAATTGAACCATCTCTTCAGATCAATAAAATAACATGGAAATGACAATACTAAAGCAAATACTTGTTCAAGACCTTGACTAGACCCCTACTAGCCACAACAAGAATTTTGTCAAACATATTGCAAATGTGTAATCTACAGGTGTAATTAACAGTTCTAAGCATAGGGGTCTCATACTTAGCTGAGAATCGCTAAGAACCATTGATGCCTCAACACATCAACTGCCATTCCATCCATTAGGTCATAGATACATTGATCATTCAATTACAAGTAAAAACATGATGAGAGCCACACATGGTTGTTGTCATAAAACATATACATAACCAGCATAATAGGGACAGAAATATCAATGAAACCACAACCATATACACCACATATAATCCACCATAATACTCATAGAAATACCAAGAGAAATAACCTTTCATTAATGATGCAAAATCCAAACTTGGGATGGGACTTCCATGTTCCACCCGACCGTAGAATGGCTGAGCCAAATCTCTCTTTAGGCATTCATCCTCGTTCCATGTTCTAAGCATGAATGTGGGATATCATAGAACACACCAATCAAAAATCATCTAGGGCTTCCAAAGGCCATCCACCTCAACCCATTAAATAGTGATTTGACCTCAAAACCGGACATCACAAAACCATCATCAGATCGATCTCTATCTGAGCCATCCAGGGCTCTAGAGCATTTGTTCCAACTAAGGCTCCAAGACTAGTAACTCAACCCATATCTACAACTGGGCTCCAAAGCGTTTGTCCAACCAAGGCTTCAGGACTAGTAACTCAACCCACCAAGGGCTCTAGAGCGTTTTTCCAACCAAGGCTACGAGACTAGTAACTCAACCCAAGTTGTTACAGGGCTCCAGAGTGTTTGTCCAACCAAGGCTCCAAGAACTAGTAACTCAACCCAAGATAAGGAAACATGAGAACCTATAAAAAACAAGCCGTGAAAGTAAACCCAGATTCACCATGGCTATCCAGGAAATGGAAAGGCTAGGCAATCCACCATCAATCTCGACAATCCTCCATGCCAATGACAGATCACAACCAAGAAGCCACATGCATGTGCCATGCATGCCAAAACTAGTGAAGGAAACATACATGCAACTCGGTACCTGCAAGCAAATTTGATGTAGTTGTTGATCCCGATGCCTTCTTGTGCTTTCCTGCTCTTCCTTTGCTTTCTTTCTCCAAGAATCCAAGTATGCCACACCCACCAAGAGTGCTCCAAGAAAACTCTAAGTCTCCAAGAGTATGAGAGAGCTCCAAAACTGAACTGACAAAGGTTACCAACTGATCCTTAGAAGCCTTTTTATGAATGAGGCCTCTATTTTCTTCATTTTCCATTATTTTCCTTCATTTTCCTCCTCACATGAAACCTATGACCTTTCACCTCCCTTTTCTCCTAATTTCCATTATTTTCATTAATAATTGTGCCAAAAATGACATTTTGCCTTTCCAAAGCCTTAGCCATTTCCTTTTCCAATTTCATTAGCCGTAAACAATCACAAGTGCTCCCCATCACTAGGATTTTGCCTAGCATTTAACTTGGAATAAGTGTCCAATCATCTGTGGCTATTATTTTGCCTTTATTTACTTTTATTACATGGAATTTTCACAAGGGTTGTTACAAAGAATGAAAGCCTCGAAAATGGGAATGAAATTATCCCATGATTGATAACCTGTAGAACATAACACATGAATATAATAATAAGAAGAAGCATGTCTCAAGAAGGGGTAGTGAGCTAAAACCATCTCAGACATACATGAATAGGAAAGTGTGAGAAGTTAATTTCAAATCAGTTCACAATAAGTTACTGGTTTAGTGTGAAATAAGAAAGCAAAGATTCTAAGAAGACATGCAAGCCATAAGCCATGATTAGTTCATTAACATATCACCCACATGAAAGCACACATACAAACATAATGGAAATATTGAACAACCAATACAACCACCATGAAAATGTATGGGAATCAATGTCGAAAGTGAAGAACTTATCATTATTCATGCTACAATTTCAAGTGCATGTTCAACAAGTCCATCAAAATTTAATAGTGGAATGCATGTTTCTGACTCCATCTTCAAGACAAAACCTTAGCCTCACCATATCTCACGCTTTATCTGCCAAGAGCATAGTGCTTCTAGCTCCCTAAGCACAAAATAACTCTCTAATTGCTAGCCAAGCTCAAGTGCTAAAATTCCCCTCTAAATGAGGCATGATGGTATATTTATACAAATGGGGAGGTGGATTTTCACCTTCCCCATGACCTTTCATATTCCTTGTAGTCGCAGTCTCACGTTATAGTCACAATCACCCTTTGTAGTTGCAGTAGCACTTTCTAGTCACAGTTACCTTTTGTAGTCGCAATCACAATTTCTAGTGACAGTGGCACTTTGTAGTCATAGTTGAAATTTCTAGTGACAATGGCCCTTTGTAGTCGCAATCACAATTTCTAGTGGCAATCGCAATTTTGAAGTGCAACTTGACCTTGTCACATGCGTTGAGAACAATCTTATTCATAAGTCACAATTGTAGAGGGCAGTGAGTAAGTTGCAAATCACTTCAACATAGGCTAATCGCAAATCTCATTAGTAAAGGCTAGTCGCAAATCACATCAGTAGAGGCTAGTCGCAAATCGAATCAGCAAAGGCTAGATAAGCTAGTCACAAATCACATCAATAGAGGCTAATTTCAAATCGCATAAGCAAAGGCTAGATAGGCTAGTTGTAAATCACATTAGTAAAGGCTAGTCACAAATCACATTTCTAGAAGCTAGGTAGACTAGCACTACAAGTTGTGACTACGACTTGTGACAAAGGAAGAAAATACAAGTCCTTCAAAGTTCAAGTAAAAACCTGCAAGGATGCAATGTAACCCGAGTAAGGTCAAAGGAGAAATAAAGTTTAAGAATTCATAAGAGACTCTAAACTCATTATCATCTGTGGACTCAAGTATGGATGATCCAGATTGATCCCTGCTATAATATGCCGACATTGAACCATAGATGAATGCTAATGTTCTTACAAGCCTGCTGACATAATAATACTTTCTCCCATTAGGAGCTACTAGCATTAGTAGTAAGCCTCCTATTCTGACCGTAGCCCCATCGAAAAACCTAGGCATACAAAATGTGCACATAAGTATAGCTTTGAAACCTTCTTAAAAAACTAATTCCTTTAACCTACATAAAAACCAATGGAGAGTCAGTGTTGAAAAATCCTTTGCAAGATGAATGAATACAAAATGCCATAAACCCTAATGATGAGGATAGAGCAATATAGGTAAGCAAAGGATATGTGCCTCATGGACATACAAGCACTTGTAGCCTTGATGATAACTAGGTTATTAAAGGGTTTTAACTGTTGCAATCAACATGGAATTCACTAAGACCTTGAAAAGCACAAGGGGACCCAAAATTTAGATACACAAGGAAAAAAATTGGGTGGTGTTGTAGCGGCTACAACATAACCTAAAATGGACAACCAAATATTCTCAAATGACCAATCTGAGGTTTATGTACAGTACTAAACGCTTCTTCAAGAGCCTTGTCTTCCAAAATTCAATGAGGACTTCTATTTTGAATGTAAACAGTTTTCATTGATGCTTCAATCCATAGAAACATATGTAAGTCTTGAACATGAATCATTTCCTTAACGAAATCGTCAATGGTTCTATTAATTCTTTTAGCAACTCCATTTTGTTGTGGATTATAGGGGAATGTCAACTCCCTCTTGATCCCACTTCTTTAAAAAAGGCAACAAGCTCCTTGGAAGTATATTCACCTCCATTATCAGATCTAAGGATCTTGATTTTATTTTGCTTCAAGTTTTCCACTTCATCGTTAAATTCTTGAAACTCGTCAAAGACTTCATCCTTTGTCTTCATGAAGTAAATCCACGTCTTGCGAGAGAAGTCATCAATATAGGTTACAGAGTATAAAGAGCCTCTAATGGATTTCACTTGCATTGGACCACATACATCAGAATGGACTAGATCCAAAATTTCCTTGGATCTACTTTCACTGCTTGGAAAGGGCTTCTTGACATTCTTCCCAAGTGCACATCCTTTACAAACTTCTTCATGTTCTACTTGCAAATCTGGAACACCTGAAACCATTTATTTTAAAGCAGGCAAAACTTTATAGTGAAGGTGTGCATATCTTCTATGCTAAAGTTCACATGGATTGATGTCATTATGTACTAATGCTTGAGCAGGTTGTTTCAAAAGTCTATGCAACCTTCCTTCACGAACTCCAATTACTCTAGAAGAATATATACTAGATCCCTTATGCCATAAAATAACTTTTCCATCAACAAATGTTACTCTATCTCCCTTATCTTCCAAGCATGAAATGGGAACCAAATTTTTTTCAAACCCGGTACATATAATATGTTGCTAAGATGAATGTTTTCACCTTATTCTAGCTCAATGGACATCTTCCCAATGCCTTTGATTGCATAATTTTTATTATCTCCAAGACCTACCTTTTGAGATAATCTATTTTCAATTAGAAATGTGAGATTGCCATGATCTCGTGTCATGTGACTTGAGGCACCACTATCTACTAACCACAAGTCTTCACTATATGCAATAGAACCAATAAGAGCATAAAAATAAAAGAAAACTTGGTACCTGAATCTTCATTCTTGGGTATCTTTGGAAGCTCACCAATGTCTGCAGTAGTAGCATGCTATTTTCCCTTTCTCTATTTATCATTCAATCTTTCAGGACAATCACTTCTATAATGACCAAATTTGTGACAATGATAGCGTTGAACCTTTGACATATTATTCTTCCCTTGAGGAGTTGGTCTTATACCTTCATTTCTTCTTTGGAATCCAAATTTCTTTCTTCCACCAAATTTCTTGAAACATGTTGCATATGCTTGAGAGTCACCTTCTTTGGATCTCTGGATATTCCCTTTTGACATGAGCCTAGATTCTTCTTGAGTGCAAGCATTGCATAGTTGTTCAAACTTTGCAACTTCATTTATGGCACATATACCTGATGCAAACGAGTCCCACAAATACAATAAACCATGAAATGTTGTAGTCACTAGTTCTTTTTCAAAAATGACTTCATGTTGTGGCCACAACATCCCCCTTAAATTTTTGAATTTAAGGAGCCTTTACATGAATTTTTATGATGTCATTTTTGTCAATGTTTTTGTTGTATTCTAGTACACTTTTAGCTCCATTGCACTTATGGTCATATAATTCTTCAATATAACCTAGGCCATACCCATATCCCTTTAAAGAGATTTTCAATGATTTATAACTTGCTTGGTTTTGGAACTTTTTCAGGTCTTCATCATGTTGTGATTGTCTTTTGCTTACTTGATTGTGAGGTCACAATTTTGCGTTCATGATGATACCCTCTTGATGGTCACGTGAAGGTGATGTGGCACCTTTAGTTGCCACATCACCTCATATTTTGCGTTTGATTTTGTTTGTTGGTGTCCCCTCCACATCATCTTGCATCACGCATTGGGCTTTGCTTGTCATTGATTGGGACATACCTGCATCAAAAAACGTTAATCATTAAACACTATAAATATTATAAGTAATGTTACAATAATGACATTTTTGTATATTGATATATGTAGATATTGTCATATAATAAATAATATATATAATATTGTGATTGTCTTTTCCTTGCTTGATTGTGAGGTCACTATTTTGCGTTCATGACGATACCCTCCTAATGGTTATGTGAAGGCGACGTGGCACCTTCAGTTGCCACATCACCTCATATTTTGCATTTTTTTTTTCTTATTAACATCTCATCCACATCATCTTGCATCACACATGGAAATTTGCTTGTCATTGATTAAGACATACATGCATAAAAAAAAAAAAAGATTAATCATTAAAAATATAAATATTATAAATAATATATACTATAATATATATATATATAGTCACATAATAAATAATGTATATATTTAAACATTATACTATATAAATTTGTATTATAAAAATTATATATATTATACAATATATAATCAAAACAAACATTTTATATATATGTCATCGAAACAAACTTTATATATATATATATATATATATAATTTGCAAATGTAATATATTATATATTAAAATCAAATACAATATAATACAAAATTTGTATAAAAATTATATATATTATACAATATATCATCAAAACAAACATTTTATATATATGTCATCGAAACAAACTTTATATATATATAATTTGCAAATGTAATATATTATATATTAAAATCAAATACAATATAATACAAAATTTGTATAAAAGACTTATTATAAAATAAAATTATGTTGTTTTACCACAATCTTAACAACCAGATAATAAAAACTTTTTATACATCAAAAACTATATATATATATATATATATATATATAATTTCCGAATATAATATATTATATATAAATTAAAATTAAATACAATATAATATAAAATTTGTATAGAAGATTTATTATATATATTAAAATAGAGTTGTTTTATTGTAAAATTTGAAGTGAAATTTTGATTTATGTTATTTAAAGTGGTTTTTTTGACTATATAAAGATTTGTGTTAGCTTGTAAAGAGTTACCCCTTATTACTATAAGATCGTACAAAATTACCTATCAAATAATCTTTTACCAAATTTTAAAGAAATTAAACCATAAATTTATGTTATACCACTATTAATGATAACCAAAATAGCAATCCCAATCCCCAAAGCAAAGCAATTTTAAAGAAATTAAACCATATATCACTATTAAATTTATGTTATATCACTATTAATGATAACCAAAATAGCAATTTTAAAGAAATTAAACCATATATCACTATTAATGGTAACAAAACGCCAGCACACGCACCAGAGACAATGACTTTCATACCAACTCTTGCCTTCCCCCTTACCGTTCCCTTCGATATAAATCTTAAATCCAGTGCAAATTTAAAAATGAATGATTTTATTTATGTCTTGCATGTGGGATAATACCCACAACACCATGATTTAAAGCCGATGTAGAGTTAACATACCCCATAACATTACAACACACACCACAATGCGCCCACACTGATATAATTAGTGGTTTCTTTTCCCTTCAAAAGTAAGTGATGAACGACGGCCCTTTATAAATAACAAAGAATTAAATAAAGTGAGTGATGTGGGATAATTGGTAATGAAACATTTTGGCATGCTCATTAACAAGTCAACACGACAAACACATCAAACGAACTTTGATGATGGTGCGCTTTCGTTCCTTTGCTCGATGAACTTGTTACTTCTATCTAAACGCATCACATTCCCACTGTGGAAAACTGACGATAGAAAATTAAAATATATCGCTTTCATATGACAAAATTATAATATCAGCTAGTCGCATTTAGTGTGGCATGGCTGCGATAATGGTAAGGTATCTAAGCATATCATTCCCCCCTTTCAGGGTTACATGGAATACACTATAACCGATCAAATCCTCTCGTTCATTTTGTCCATTTCCGCGTTTGTTTTAAATGGTTTTATTAATTACTTACCATCAATTTCTTTCCTATGTGGCAGGATGTTATGGGTTTGGCCACATCAACAGTGCACCAGAGGGGAGCATAAACTTAATTCGAGCGGCTGACAGTAATATCTCAAGTGTAAGTCCTCTTAAACAAAAACGATTCCACAAACTGGGCTCAACTGCATCTAAAACAAGAAAGCACCACGAGAATCCTGCACCACTTGCTTCAACATCCAAACATGCGAGATCCAAAGATTTCCATGCAACTGAAACAATTCACCAGGCATCAAAACCGAGAATCCGCATTGGAGCACTTGAGTAGTTACAGCGGAACTTCCATTGAAAGTGGTTTTGAACATAGTAAATTTTGGAAAGTGGTTTTGAACATAGTAAATTTTGGAAAAGTGTAGCGGGGTTTATTTGGTTAAAAATTCACCTATTTTTTATATATGATTAAGGTAGTTCAAGAAAAGCAAAAGAGGTTGGTAGCAGGGTCACACATGAAGTTAAATTCCAAAGCTCAAAAGGTTTATAGTCAAAAATTTACTAATTTCAATGATAAATTATTGGATATTGGCCAATATTCTATATGTCTAAATTTTTAAACTAGAATAATCATCTATAATACTATACATAAACATAATATTTGAATCCATAAAAATACTCTATAATACTATACATAAACATAATATTTGAAACCATAAAAAATACTATGGTAAACACAAATTTCACCCTCAATCTTAACAGGATATAATCCATCTTACCAGGATATAATCAATTGATATAAACAGTTCCAGTGGATCCTTACCAAAAAGGAGGGATTCTTATTTGATGCCTAAGGATGCTCTGTGCTCAATAAATCTATCTAAACAGAGGCAACACTCTATATTGGGGTTCCGGATCCACACACTGGGGTTCCGTAGATGAGTGCTAACTTTTAATATATAGCTTTTATAGTCTGTAAAAAGGGGAATTTGGCAGGGGGTTTTAGTGACTTGCACTTTTCTATTGGCCAAAAGCTCTTTGTCAAAGATTTGAAGTGTCAAGCCCTGTGAGGAAATTACTTTGGACACTAGTGTCGAGTGATTTCATGAAGGAGTTCCACGCTTCAGGTATATGGCATTGGAGTTTAAAATAATTAATTTTCATTTCGATACACTATTGTAAATGATTTGCATATTGTTATTATTCTTCAATGTTTTCCTGATCATGATTTTAATTCTGCTCTAATTTTATTAACATTTGATATTTGCAGTATGGTTTTACTCATTTGTTATATACTAATGAATGTTTTATGTAAGTTATTTTCAGCAGGATAAGACATGATTAAAATCAGAATTAACATGAATTCATCGACGTTTGATTTCGATAACTAATAACTAGCAATTGTACCAAAAGGTACAAAGAGAGGCCGATAGATTTATGAAGTTGGAATTGTTGAATTTAAATAAAAGGTCGGGCCACCTTCTTCGCTCCTATTGATATTGTACAATTTATTAAATATGAAATAGAGTAAAAGATATAGGAGACAGTACAGACTGGGAATGTAAGATCTTTATACTGGAAGTGAAAAAGAGAACAAAGCAGCATGTCAAAGCAGAAATACTTAAAGAAAAGCACAAGACTTTCTATTCATTCACATGTATTTAAAAATGCTGACATGACTGAAGCAGAAAAGAAGAGAATTAGAAAATTTCATGTAAATGTATTTTATTTTAAAAACAAACAACTAACCACTCTATAAATGTCATTGCAAAAGCCCATGTAAGGTAAACATATTCCTATATAACTTTTTTGAAAAAAGAAACAAAGATAACTTAACGTGAGTAGCATAACATCTAGCATTCCATGAACAATAGAAACCACACTCGAAAGCCCAAATCTATGTAAACTGAGTTTTTTTATTAAAATTGTAGGTACAAAAAAACTTATGACACTCCATAACTATGCATCATGTTTGGTGGAACATAGTAAACTTATTACACTTGAATACTTCTAAATATTTTACTTGGTATTGTGTATTTATCACAAGCAATTATACAGGAGAGTTAAATGCTTTGCAATGTATTTTTTGAAATTTTACATATGGTCTACACATAGAGACATGTTTGGTAGCTAACATATACAATACAATTAAATCTAGTACAACCTACCCCATACACTGAAACTCTCTTCAACTAAAATTGATGTGTTGTCCATCAAATTTCTACAATCTACAGACAAGTGAACCTTTCACAAAATTCTGTAGTTGCATTCACAAGTACACCCTCGCCCTATGGAGATGCAAACTTATCTCTGTTTTTCTGACCTACCCATTATCAACTAAACATGACTTGTGCTCTGTCATGTTTGTGATATTCAAGACTTACAAGTTACAAGTCATTTGTGCAGAAATTCTCACTGCACATGACCTTCTGCTTAAAAATATTCATAATACAACATTACAGACTAAATCCAATTCAAAACCAATTCCAAATACAATCTATCTAAGGGTCACACTGTGCTTTCCATTCCACATTAGTACTCTGTTTTGGATGGCGTTGCAAACAAGACAGAAAAGAAACAAGAATCCTAATTCCAATGGCCCGCCATTAACTATCAAGAAAAAGCTATGAACCCTTAAGTGGGATTTAGATCGTCAAACATGGACGCCCATGACCAAATCCTGCCACTATTAGCAGGTGAAACTCGATCATTACATTGAGGAGTACAGCCGCGAAAATCCTCTGGCTCGGCTTTCAATCTCAAGGGACTTTTCTTCTTCTTGGCATCCCCGCTCCCAAAAACCACCGCCTCCCCATTCTTAAGAGCCAAAGTAGGCAGTATCCCGCCCAAGAGCCTATAGCTGCGATTTCCTCTGGAAAATATCTTCGAAGCTAAGACATACAGAGTCGGATCCGAAGGTGGTGGCGGGCTGAGAAAACCGCGAACAAATCTCCAAACACGGCACTTCGTTTTCTTTAAAGAAATGTCAGCATGAAATGGATACCAAGATTCTCATACAATACCAACAAAGAACATATGGGGTTGATAATAACACACATATCATGTAATTAACTAGTATCTGTTACTGATACCATAACGTTAGGAAGATTATATGGAAATCGTAGTACTTAATAGAGGTATCACTATTCTTATCTTATGACATGAACCCTTAGCTAATACGATAGACTGAGCTAAATATGTAACCATGTTTAAGCTGATCGAGTAAGAGTTATGTTGGAACTAGTATCGCAGGCTTTTTTCCAGGCGTAGTGTTTCCCATTGATTTGTATGGTTCATTACTGGTATAGTCGTAATCAACTGTATTTGAGCTTGATGCTTGTAACTGCATGACTCTGATTGGTATGCTATGTTGAAAGCAATGGAAATCATTGATATTCGTTTACCTTTGTTGGATTATGTCGTGGCCCAGAAGAGTCGCATATTCAATCTCGACAAAGTGGAGAAGTTTCCACTTCAAGTAAAATTGGGAGCCTAAAGTTATAAATACAACTAGAAAGAAAGAACTAGGAAATAAGAAGGAAGCAGATTCGGTTAAAGAAAATGCATTTGTGGCCATAGAATTCAGGCAAGGAAAAAACACATATTAATGAAGATTGTCTGATAAAGACACTCTTTGGAAACAGCGAAAGTGGAAAAACCGTGAACTCTCATGGAAAATGAATTTTCTCTAAAAATTACAACGAATAACATTGGAAAACTATTGGTTTGGCAAACCAAGTAGATGAAGGAAATTCAAAAATAGCAACATGCACTTTCCAAAATTAACAGAAAATACAAAGTTAGATTCAAGTCGGGAAAAATGAAAAAAATATTAAAAAACACAAGAAATCGGGCTAAATGAGAGTAAAAATAGTGAAGGTTTGGACTGAGCATCGGTAATAGTTGAATTTTACATTCTGTAAAATTTTAACAGAACAAAATATTTTAAAAATGCCATAAATATTAAAAGATATAAAGTAAAGAATATGCACCTGAACATCAAAGACATCACCCCACCCTCAGACCTGAACCAGAATTCCAAACTAACCATAGAATTGAATATGTTATTCATCATGGAAGAGTATGCTGTAATAAATATTTTTTTGCTCTATCAGCGAATGACGCCAAATAAAAAACTTAATGATGTGATCAAGCTCTGCTAAGGGGAAGTTGATCTCACTGCTCAGTCTCCGAACGGTTTTTAAATAAACCAAATGGAACTCTAGGTAACCTTAACGAAACCATAAATCACTACTATTATAACCTATATTGTCTGGTTTTTCTACTCGGATCAGGGATGGAGAATCACCCGCAGTCCATTCTTGATGAAGGGACTGAGCCCCAACTTCGGTGCAGCAACAACATTCTCATCCGCCAATTTGAGACGATATCGAGACAGTATAGAAGCCGCCACCCATTTCATCTACAGATAAGCAAAATCCTTCCCTAGACACACCCTTGGTCATGCACTGAAAACTGGGAATTTAAAACCATCTTGTGAAGTAAACACTCCATCCTGGAGCCATCTCTCAGGCTTGAACTCTCTGCAATTTTTTCCCATATCTTCTCCATTCTCCCCATGGAATAAATGGCCTGGAGAACGACTGTTCCCTTCTTCAAAACTCTCCCACCAGGCAATATGAGGTCGTCTTCAGCCAACTCTTTGACATTCAGCGGAACGGGCGGGTACAGCCTTAAGGTTTCAGACAGCGCAACATGCAAATAATGCATCTCTTTGAGATCCTCCGTGACAAAACCCTTGTGGGAATTGTAATCATTATCTGATGGTGACAGATTGAAGATCCGTCAGATTTCTAGCAGTATCTTTTCTTCAACATCTGGGTGTTGGATGAGAAGCCAAAAGAACCAGGAGAGCGCAGCAGAAATAGTGTCCCGCCCTGCAAGCACGAAGTTTATACACATATCTCGGAGATCTCTATCAGATAACAAAGCGTGGCCATCATCGTCGAAACGCATTTGCATCAGATTAGACAACGTAACAACCCACGGATGACTTGTACCACTCGCGAGTTCTTCTCGTCGGTGTACAATTATTTGCTCAACAAATTTGTCAATGGTTCGCAGAGACCCCTGGAGCTTTGCTTCAACTCTGATGCCCAACAACTTCATTGCCTTCCATACAGGGAAAGGCATAATGAATCTATAGGCGGTGGCTTCAGTTGCTTCCTGAAATGCTTTCTCGGCCTTAAAATCTAAAATATCTTCCACAGTGAAAATATCTTCCAGAGATAAAAGAATTTGAAAAAGCAGTAATGCAACTCAAAGGGCCAGGTTCAATGCACAGCAGAACTAGAGGTGAAAAGAAAGCAACTCATATATTTGGAAAAAGCAGTGAACTTCAAATCAACGGTTGAAACTGTCAAACTTGATCAAACGGTTCAGGTTAAAAGTGTTGACAATTGTTGATGCATAGGAAGGCCTATCGGCCTAATTATTTGTTGGCCTATCAGAATCTTGTCTTACTTCCTTTTGTATTAGATTAAATAAACTAATCTTTTAGCTTGATATAAATATCAAAGTGAATTCATTTGTTTCTATACTTGTATTTAGGTATATAAGTGGATTATTTTGATAATTATTTGTTAGAGTCTTTTATTGTATATTTGCTTGAATAACCTATAAGCTATTGAATAAAGTAATGACATGAAGATCCATCTTAATCCTAAATACATTCACAGTCCCCTCCCCTTGTTAGATACCTTTAGCTCTTGATCGGGAGTTAGGTTGAATCCTTTCTCCTTGTTGAGATAGATTTGTTTTTATTTTTGCATCTTAGGAATTAGATTGCATTTTAATAATTTTATTCTTTTAAGTCTCCTTTTGCAAGAACAAGTTTCACTAAGGCTAGATTGAGCCCTGGATTCAGTGAACATAAAGGGATTATCACTTTTAAAAATAATAACAATAAATGATTCCTTTCCCTTGAGTTTGTTAATAAATAATCTCAATATCTTACACTAACAAACTCAAGGCATTGCAAATAGATAACTTTGCATATTAGGGTAGTTTAGGCCATATTAACCTTTAGCTAGTCCTATGGTAAGGGTAACTAGAAACTCATTGAACCAATCAAAATCACCATACCAAATGGATAAGGGTCTAATTGGGGCCCTGACCGAGTGATCTCCTCTTGTAATTCAAGACATTTGTAGGCTTGAACACTTCATCAATCGCTTGAAGTTGATCTCTTAATTGAGAAATCCACATGAAATATGAGGCTATGTTGTCATTTCTTGTCATTCTAACATCATGAAGTTCATTCTTCAAATTCATTGCTTGAGCGATGTTGTTGATAGTATATAATTCAATTAAGGCATCATACATCTACTTTGAATATTCAAGACTTGCAACATAAGGAATCATATGATATTTGATAGAGTCTATAATGATGCTCATAATTGTGATGTCATCCTTCTCATATTTCATTTTTCCTTCAGTATCTGAAGGTTCAGTGACCTCGCCTTTCACAATACCCAAGAATCATTCTCTGCAAGAATAAGGCCAATCCTAGTTTTCTTAGATTTGAAAGATGAAGCTCCTTCAAGCTTGTTTTTTGACTTCATAGAGGAATCCATGGATGTAGACAAATAATTAGAAGTGATCTTCCAAGCCTCTTCTCTAAAGTTCTTCAAGTGTGATCTCAATGTCCTTTTCTTCACCAAATATATGACACCATGTTGATTTTTCAAGTGAAATAAACAAGTTGGTCGATATGCCCTCAAGGCCACCAAAATCAAAGATCACAACTTTGGGGACTCTTATGCACATGGAGCCATTCACTCATGATACATATAGATAGGCATGTTCAGAGGATGAGGAGTTCAAGGAGGTGTTTCAACAGTTGTAGAGTCAAAGTCATGTCCATTATGGCGACAACATCATTGACTACCATCTCCAAGATGGGTTGCTCTATAGGCTGGATAAGTTATGTGTTCCTAAATGTGAGCAATTGTAGCTAATCAAAGAGGCTCAACCCTCTAAGGTTTCAAGGCACTTTGGTGTAGGGAAGACCGTGGACAACTTGCAAAGGTATGTGTATTGGCCCAAGATGTAAGAGTAGGTAGCTAGGTTCATAAGAGGATTCATGCTTTGTTGTATCAACAAGCCTAGAAACATGAAACAAGGTCTATATCATCCCTCACATGTACCCAAATATCCTTGGGAAAACATTTCCATGGACTTTGTGGGAGGTTTACTAACAACCAAGAAGGGACATGACTACTTGTTCGTGGTAGTTGACATGTTCAACAAGATGTGTGTTCTTATGTCCTGCAAAAATACCATCAGTGGGAATTGAAGCAATGAATTTTTTCGATGGACATGTCAGGGTGCACTTTGGGATACCAAGGAGCATCATTTTAGACAAGGATACAAGATTTCTTAGCACATTTTGGATTACATTGTGGGAGAAGATGGACACGAAACTGAAGAGATCTACAACACTTCATCCATAGACAAATGGATAGACAAAAGTAGTCAACATGACTTTGGTGTAGCTTTTGAAGGGATACAACCAAAAGCATTTGAATACCTGGGATGAAAATTTGGTATATATACAACAATCTTACAACAGAGCAGTCCACACTTCTACAGGAAATTCCCCATTTGAAACCTGTTTTAGATATTTGTTTTCCTCACCTTTGGACATTGCATATGGACAATAAGGAGGAGTGAAGTAAGATCTTACAGGAGATGCCTTAAGGGTTGAAAAATTTATAGATAGGATCAAATATATCCATATATAGGTACAAGAGATATTGTAGAAGTCACAAGAGAAATATAAGGTCATGCATGATCAACATAAGACAAAGAAATCGTTCAAGGTGGGAGATCAAGTATGACTACAATTGAACAAAGAGAGGCTATTGGGGCCTGGTAAGAAAATCAAGTCTCTGAGGTACGGTCCCTTCGAAACACTGGAAAAGGTGGGTGATAATTCCTATTGACTCAGTTACCACCATATATGCACATTTACTCAGTTGTGAATGTAGAGAATCTAAAATTCTATGAGACTTCCATGCTAGATTAGGAAGAGGAGTGGGTCCTACATTTTGTGGAGGATTTGGCACCAGATGCTCAGACAAAGTTGACATAAGATACAATTTTACAAAAGAGGTCCAAAAATACAAGACATGGGCAACATGACTTTTAGCACATTGGGTTGAAATGAAAATTTCCAGGCAAAATTAAATGGCACACCAAAGAGAAGGTGGAGGAAAAATTTCCTCACCTCATTCAATAGAAGATTTTGGAGATCGAAAGCTTCCCAAAATGGGGAGGTGTAATCAGGATTAGATCATTATATTGTTTGTCATCCATCTCAATGATTTTAGAATGGAAAAAGTGGAGGAATCAACTCTCAGGACCATTTTTACCTGTGGGTCCTAGTTTGGCAAAACGGAGTTTGAAACCTTCTAGGAGCATTTTGAGGTATAAAATGACGTTTTTTGGGGGTAGAATTTATCACATTAGCGCCACACCTTTTACTCATATTCTACACACAAAGACCTTCCAATGACATAAGAAACATGCCAATTTGAGTTTATATGTGAAAGTGATGCCACTCAGAGGTTGACCTTCTTGTTTTCACCACCATAATTCGAGAGGATGCCACGTTAGCCCCCATTTTTCATGAAAAAGGGGTGAGCCATGTGATTATGATGTAGAAGACTCTATAAGAGTCTATATTGTAACTCTGGTTAAGGTAGTCAAACATAACCACTAGTAGGCTATCGAGTTGTGTTATAACTGGACGATTAGGAGGAAAAAGGGTTCAATTCTCTCGAGTGCATTTCAGTTCCATAGTTGAGCAAAAATAGCAAAGAGGGACAGGAGCTAGAGCACATAGAGAGGATTTGTGCACTATAGCAGCCCACAGGCCACATACCATACTTATTTGTACTTGCAGCCAAATTTCCATTGAGAGAAAGAGAGCGGAGTGACTTCACCTTCTAGCTAGGTTTTTCTTCCGAAAGAGTTTCCCATAACATATCTTGTGTCAAATGTGTGTGCGAGCTTTTATTTTGTTGTTCTCTATTTTCTACATAATTTTAAATTCACATGCATGCACTATTAACAATAAATTTACAGATCCAAAAGTCTAAGAAAACTATAATAGTGTAGAATTTCAAATTTCAAATATAATTTTATCAAATCTTTTGTGATGAACTGTCTAGTGCAATATTCACTGTGGTTTACAGATCATAAATTAGGAGTCATTAAGTGCCTTTTAAAATTTTAAATATTTCAATATCATATCAAATATATATAGAGAGAGAGAGTTGTTATTAATTGTTTCTAATTCAGGGTATGAGTGACATTTGCTTAATGCTTAATATGGAGTTGAGATGCAACATTTAAAAAAATGTTAATAATTAAAAAATTTGATGTGTGTATCTTTGTGTGAGAGAGAGAGAGAGATAGAGTTTCTATCCCATGGATATATGCCTTTACTTTCTAATGTATGGAAAACTTATATTTAAAAATATATTAATAAAAAATAAACATTTTATTCTCAACAATGTGTTATAAATAAAATATTACAATGACTATGATGAATAAAATATTTTAATATGAACTATATATATATATATATATATATATATATATATATATAACAAAAGAAAATACAAAATTTCTTTTTGATTAAAACATTTTATTGTTGTGTTGATCAAGATAAAAGATTTGTAATTCCTTCCAAAAAAAAATGTTTAGAATTGATACAAGGCATATATATATATATACCCGAGCACCTAAATGTGTAAGTGTCTAGAGATATAAAATTTCTCTATATACAAAGAAATCTGATTAATAGTAAGTAAAAACAAAAAATTATGAATGCAATAAAATAACTACAAATAACCTATTAGACATTATTATTATTTATTAAATATATAAACTACAAAGATAACCATGCAAATAATTCCACAATAAATATACAAACCAAAAGTGTTGTTGTGGCCTCTACAATATAAATGAAAACGATGGTATTCACTGAAGTGCAAACATAAATAATATGATTCCGTTTTGCCGCCCTTTTTAACATGAAGACGAATAGTTTACCTCTCAGCGCCTTTCAAGCACTAAATGCCGCTTCACCCCTTATTCATACATCACTTAATCTGGCCATTCCCTCATTTTCTCCCATGCTCTGCCAAAATTCCCCCCGTTTCCTCCCATCTCTCTTTAGCACAGCACGTAGGTTTGCAGTCTCCACTTTTATCTGAGGGTTTTACTGTAAATTCTCAATTAGCTGCAGCAGAAATAATTTTTGATGCTTGCATTCTTAAGCTAAGTTCTTGAAGGTATAAATTTGGATTTTGTGAAGTGCAGGTAGGCCAGTAGGTTAGGATGAGGCAACCGGAGGAAGCGGCAGGTGGCCGTGGCAGAGGCAAGCCCAAGGCGCGCGTCAAAAGTATTTCCATATCAAAATCGAGCAAGGCAGGGCTTCAGTTCCCGGTCGGCAGAATCGCCAGATTCCTTAAGCGCGGTCGTTACGCAGAACGCGTTGGTGCCAGTGCCCCAGTTTACTTGGCTGCTGTTATGGAGTACCTAGCTGCAGAGGTAAGCAATTATAACGCCGTGTTCTAACCCGGCAATAATTTCAGCTGGAGGGTAAAAAAATTACAGAAATGAGATGTTTTTATTTTTTTTTACAAAATCGTGAAGTGTTTTAATCTCGATTGTGAAGGTAGAAATAAATTCAGCACCCTGCACCTAAAATTCTATAGTTTGATTGATATAATTTGGATTTTCAAAATTTTAAACCAGATCTCTTATAAAACTGTACTTAAAAATTATTGCTGCATACTACTCTATTATACTGCTATTTATGCTGTTGAAGCAATTCCAATATGTGTCTGTATATTTTCCTAAAATTATCAACTTTTGATAGAGCCATTGCAGAATGTTAAGTTAAAGTTTGTAAAGAATTTTTATTGAGTTCAATTTTGATTCTGCGAATATTTTAGAATCTTACTAAAGAGGTGGAACAATTAAACTTTCTCTCCAGAGTTGGATTCTGAAATAACATAAATTCAACATGTTGATCTATTAAATATTTATTAAATCCGATTCTAGAAGAACAAGCAGCTAAAACCAGATGTTGCTGTATCCTCCACTAAAGATGAATGTTTGCCCTCCATCTTTTATATAAAACAAAATCAATAAAAACCAAAACCTAATTACCTAAATGCCTTTGGTGGGGAAAATATGTTCCCATGTAAAAAATGTCTGGAGTTCTATGGGCAATTCAAAACAAAGCAGTTGGTGCCAATTTGGTTGAAAACAATTTTTTTTGGTTGACAGGTGCTGGAGTTGGCTGGGAATGCTGCTAGAGATAACAAGAAGTCTCGAATAATTCCGCGGCACATCCAACTTGCAGTAAGGAATGATGAGGAGCTAAGCAAGCTTCTGGGTAGCGTCACCATTTCTGGCGGCGGTGTTCTCCCCAATATCCACCAAATTTTGCTACCCAAGAAGTCCACTAAGTCCAAATCAGGGGATCCCCAGTCTCAGGAGTTTTGAACTACAGTCTGCGATTGCTTATTACATTTTGGGCTAATGAAGAGGCAAATGTTTTATCTGATGCAAAGGAAGACCGCATGGATAATGCAACAGCAACTGTGTAACAGAGTTAAGATCGACTATAATGCAATAGAATAAGATTGTAAGAATTTGAAAGTGGACTATGATGCTGGATGTTTACAGAAGGTGTGTTTTGTCTTCTTGAAGCTCATCCCATTATCAAGAAACGCTTATATATGCATGACTTCGCTGATTCTACAAGTGGAAAAAAGAGCTATAGTTATTTGTGAAGTAGTGAATGCACAATTGGATTTTACAATTTTATCCACAGACAAATCGGAACTCTAGAATAAGAATTTGATAATGGTACTCTTTCTATTCAGTACCTCTGGATTTTAAATACAGTTTTTTTAGAAAGAAAAAACACTGATACTTCTATTAAAAATAGGCAGCCCAATACATATACAGAACAAAAAATGTATCCAATATGACCATATGTCTCTAAGCCTGAAGCAGCAAACTACCAAATACTAACCCAAAAATATATGCCTAGTCTGTAGTTTGCAAAAATAGCCTACATATGGCTGTAGATAATATCTTCTGACCAAATAGACTCAAAAAACATACTAGCAGCCCAGAGCAAGGACAAAATGATGAAAGCATAATAACAATTCTAGAATGCGGAATAAACACTTAAAAGAATAAAAAAAATTTAATACCCAAGAAATCATACCTCCAGCCATTAATGCTGCGCACATTTCAAAACCAAACTTTCTGCTATGCTTGAGGCAATCCCTTTTTTTGTTTGCAAAGACGAAATATTCCCCAAAAAAACAACGCTGGAGCCAAATCATCCACTTGCAGGAATACAATAGCCGTGAGGTCCGAAAACTGAACTCTAGGTTGTTGCAAAACGGAAGGCGAAACCATTGTTTGGTCAAAGGCCGAGACAAGCCGATGACAAAAGGGGAATCAATGGGTTTAAATGCCCAGGCTTTATATGCATGCCATGGATGGATTTCATGACAGAATATCTCAACCTCTACGTGCAAAAAGAATCCCCTTTGGGGAACTCAGTGAACCTCTACGCACTGCTCTTCGCGACTCTCTTCAACAGTCAACGAGCCCTCACTTCTGCTAAACAACGAATACGCTCAGGATATCGAAATCCCACGTTGAAGATTCTGCAGACGCTAAAGCTATCTCTCGACCTCCTGAGGATGAAATTCTGGCATTTGTAATCTTCCAAGCTCTGCACACTCTAATTTGATGGTGTAAGGCTGAAGGGGATTGAGTGAGTGAGCTTGGGGACCAAACAGAAGTATTTATAGCCAAGCTTCCATCAAACTTTGTTGGTTATGTGTCAAGTGTTCCACAGAACATGGTAGAGAACTATAGAGGGAGTAATGGACCACTCCAGGAACTCCTGACAAGAAATTAATTAACTAAAGATAGTTTCTGTAATTGAAGGAAATAACTGTAGTTGGTTTCCGTAATTTAAGGAAATGACTGCAGTTGATTTCCAGATTATCGACGACCGTTGGGAGAGGAAGCTTAACATTCTCCCACTTGGTCCATACTTCCAATCTTAATGTCTCATCTTAAAACCCATTGATAATTTGTATGAAGTAATAGATACATGAATCATGGCAATAAGTCTTCTAATGACCAGTATTATCTTCTATGTATTACTGTGTATTTATTTCTATTAAAACTTATGTGGCAACAATTTCTTAATGAATATTCTTGGTCCTACACAGATGAATTCTCTCCAATCAAATTAAGGTGCACATAAATATGAGGAAAACATCACAATAATTAAGAATTTCATTAAAATAACATTGTCTATACAATAAGAAACTACATAATGGAACCAAGTCCCACATTCATTACATGATCCTTGAATTTAAACGGTGGCATGCCCCTAGTCAAAGGATCAGTGATCATCAACTCAGGGCTGACGTGCTCAATGACCACTTTCTTTTCTTTAACACGTTTCCTTATAGCTAAATACTTAATGTCGATGTGTTTATTTCGACTCTCACTTTTGTTGTTTTTAGCCATAAAAACATCAACTGAATTGTCGCAATACATTCTCAATGGCCTAGAGATAGAATCCATAATTCTAAGCCCAGAAATGAAACTCTTAAGACATACACCATGTAAAGTAGCCTCAAAACAGGAGATGAACTCGGCTTCCATAGTGGAAGTGGCAATCAAGGTCTGCTTGGCACTCCTCCATGTTACAGCTCCACCGACCATCATAAAAATGTATCCCGATGTTGATTTGCGTGAATCAATACATCCAGTAAAGTCAAAATCTGAGTAGCTAATTACTTCCAAATTGTTCGTCCGTCTATACATAAGCATGTAGTTTTTGGTTCTTTGAAGGTACTTCATTACTTTCTTTGCAACTCTCCAGTGGTCTAAACCTGGATCACTCTGATATCGTCCCAACATTCCCACAACAAATGCAATGTCAGGTCTTGTGCAGACTTGAGCATACATTAGGCTTCCGACAGCAGAAGCATATGGAATGTTCTTTATTTGTTCCCTTTCAAAGTCGTTCTTCAGGCATTGGTTCAAATTGAACCTATCACCCTTCACAATGGGAGCTACACTTAGTGAATAATCTTTCATCCGAAATCTCTCTAAAATTTTATTAATAAATTTCCTGAGACAGACCCAAGATGCCTCGAAATCTGTCTCTATGGATCTTAATGCCAATGACATAAGATGCCTCACCCATATCCTTCATATCGAAATTTTTAGAGAGGAATTGTTTCACCTCATGCAGCAAATCTTTATCATTGGTTGCTAGCAAAATGTCATCCACATATAAAACAAGAAAACAGATTTTACTCCCACTGACTTTCAGGTATATACATTGATCCATAATGTTTTTTACAAAACCGAATGAAGAAATTACATTATGGAATTTCAAATACCATTGAAAGGAGGCTTGTTTTAAACCATATAATGATTGCTTGAGCTTGCAAACCAATTTCTCACCATCACTAGAGGGGAATCCTTCAGGTTGTTTCATGTAAACCTCTTCCTCTAGATCTCCATTGAGAAATGCCGTTTTCACATCCATTTGTTGCAATTCCAAGTCAAAATGGGCTATTAATGCCATAATAACGTGCAATGAATCTTTCTTAGATACAGGAGAGAAAGTCTCCGTGTAGTCGATTCCTTCTTTCTGAGTGAATTTCTTAGCAACAAGTCTTGCCTTGTATCTCTCAATGTTGCCCTATCAGTCTTTCTTATTCTTAAAGACCTATTTACATCCAATGGCTTTTGCACCATTAGGCAACTCAACAAGATCCCAAACTTCGTTACTTTTTATAGAATTCATCTCTTCCTTCATGGCATCGTATCATAATTCTGATTCTTTGCAACTAATGGCTTGTGAAAATGACTCAGGGTCATTTTCGGCTCCAATGTTGTAGTCAGATTCTTGCATATACACAACATAATCATTAGGAATTGCTGATCTCTTTGGTCTAGTAGATCTTCTTAATGTTGTACCATCATCTTCCTGAAAAGTATGTGGTTCAACTCGTTGTTCAAAAGTTCTTGGCAACTCTTGAACTACCTAATCTATTGGAATGTCATCAGCAGCTTGTGGAACTTCAACAATTGGTTGTTCAACACCAGTTTGTACTTGAGGGGTGCTGTGAACAATAACCAATCTATCACTTGAGGTGGAAGGTTGAGATTCTTAATGATCCTTTTCAGAAACTATGTTTTTGGTTTGATCGCTCCCACTGATCAAGTCATTTTCAAGAAATTTTGCATTTCTTAATTCCACAATCCTAGTGCTGTGAGATGGATAATAAAATCTGTAACCTTTAGACCTTTCAGCATATCCAATGAAATACCCACTAATGGTCCTTAGGTCCTTCTTACTTCAGACGGGCATTCCCAAACGCGCATATGTCGCAAACTTGGTTTCCAACCTTTCCATAATTCAAATGGCATTTTAGGAACAACCTTGGTTGGAACTCGGTTTAATATATACATTGTCGTCTTAAGTGCTTCAGTCCACAAAGATTTAGGAAGATTGGAGCTGCTAAGCATACTCTGCACCATGTCCAATAATGTTCGGTTTCTTCTTTCTGCTACACCATTCTGGTCGGGTGAACCAGGCATGGTGTATTGGGCAACAATCCCATGCTCTTGAAGAAATTTTGCAAATGGCCCAGGTGCTTGTCCATCTTCTGTGTATCTACCATAATATACTCCACCTCTATCTAATCTCACGATCTTAATTTGCTTGCCGCATTGTTTCTTTACTTCAGCCTTAAAAATCTTAAAGGCATCTAATGCTTCGTTCTTTTTATGAAGCATGTAGAGATACATATATCGTGAGTAATCATCTATAAAAGAGATGAAGTATCTCTGACCATGTGAGTCCATGTCTGGACTACATATATCAATATGTATGATCTCTAATATGTCTGAACTCCTATTTGCACCTTTCTTTGACTTATGGTTTGCTTTTCCTTTATGCAGTCCACACAAGTCTCAAAATCAGTGAAATCCAGAATATTAAGTACCCCTTCATTTACTAATCTTTTAATTCTTTCTATGGAGATATGACCTAATCTCTGGTGCCATAATTTAGAGGAATCCTCATTAATAACACATCTTTTAGTGCCAGTGTGAACATGCATTGAATCATAAGTGACATTGTTTTGTAAATTAATGCAGTAAAGACCATTAGACAAAATAACATTCCCAACACAATCAGATTTATAAAATAAACTGAAGGATGTTTCTGAAAAGTTAAAGGAATATCCAAAATGTACAAGTCTTGAAACTGAAATCAAGTTTCTAGAAAAACTTGGAATATAAAAGGTCTTTTCTAATTCTAAAACAAAGCCACTATTTAAAGTTAAATAGCATGTTCCTATAGCTTCCACATGCGAGCCCATCTTGTTTCTTGATAAGATGCTTTGCTCACTTCCCACTTGCTTCCTTAGGTTTTGCAAACTCTGCAAGGAATTCGATGTGAATTGTTGATCCAGAATCAATCCACTAGGTGTTAATATTGACATTAACCATATTAGATTCATAACAAACAAATGAGATTGGATTACCTTTGTCCGCAAGCCATTTCTGAAATTTGGCGCATTCCCCCTTCATGTGTTCCTTCTTTTTACAGAAGAAACACTTGGAATCTTTTTTGATATCGGCCTGGGGAAGTACTTTACCTTTCCCTTTCTGATTGACTTGAGATTTGCCCTTTCCACACGTTGCCAGCATTGCACTTTCTCCCAGTTCCATCACCAGTCTCTCTTCCCCTTGAACACACATGGTCATGAGTTCATTAATTGACTATTTATCCTTATGTGTGTTGTATGAGATTTTGAAGGGTCCGTATTGGTGAGGAAGGGTGTTCAGGATGTAGTGCACCAGGAAGGACTACGATATTTCAACCTCGAGTTTCTTCAATTGAGCCACAATGTCCCTCATTTGCATGATGTGTTCGCGTACACCTTTCACACTGGTGAGCCTTAGGGATGAGAACTTCATGATTAGGGTGCTTGCTAGTGCCTTGTCTGAAGTGATGAATTGATCATCAATGGCTTTTAACAAGTCTCGGACCTTTTCATGCTGATTAACGGAACCACGAATACCAAATGAAATTTTAGTCTTAATGAACATCATGCTTAGGCGATTAGATCGCTCTCATCGTTCATAAAGCGTGATGTCTGCTGTAGTGCTGGTATTAGTGAGTGCCGGTGGTTCATCTTTCCTAATAGCATAGTCTATGTCCATCCACCCCAAATGAAGGAGAACTCTTTCCTTCCAGACCTTATAGTTATCTCCCTTAAGTTCAGGATATCACAACGTATTTTAGAGAAATTTGCAGGTTGTACAACTGCATAAAATTAAAGATCACACACTTACGTTAAATTTGAGACCTAAATAAAATTTCATGCTTTACCAATGTAAATCGTGCTTAAAATTGAATCTAATGACACAAAAATTGTCTGTGGACTAAATTTTCAATTCAAGCAGATTCAATTATTCTTTATGATAGAATTTATCAAATTATTCACTTAAGTCATAATTCTAAAGGGTATATTATGATTATAATTAGACATAAATTCTATCTTAGATTTGAACTTTATGATAAAACTATTAATTCATAATTCTTATGGGTAAGTTATGAATAATTTGATATTTTATCCTAATTAATTATTTAAATATAATAAAAATACCTTTTGGATAAAATTTATTATATTTAATATAATTAATTACAATTAATGTCTAAATATTCTTTATGCGATCCTAATCAATCATAATATATAATATTATTTAATTAGAGATGTTGTGGCTATTCTCTAATCAATTAAAAATTATATGGATCCCTAGACATTATTTCTTTTATGCATAAAAATTAACTTGATATGTGAATAATTATAAATTGCATAAATAAAACTATAATATTCATGCATAACATTCAACGAGTATACTCATCCAAAATAGCATGTATTAATTAGAGCAGAAATAATTAATTCATGCAAATTAAATATAAGCATAGTTATAAATTTGCACAATAATTATACAGATTGCATATAATTAAACCAAATAAATATTATAAGCAAACATTAGACATTCCAAATAAATGCTTTAATTCAGAAAATTCTCAAATATGGCATTGACCCAGATAGAGCATGTCTATAAACACCAAGGCAGAGATAAAACAAATGCTCCGATACCAAATGAAAGCATAATAATGATTCTATAATGCGGAATAAATACTTAAAAGAATCGAAAAAATTTAATACCCAAGAAATCATACCTCCGGCCATTGATGCTGCTCACACTTCAAAACCAAAATTTTTGCTACGCTTGAGGCAGTCCCTTCTTTTGTTTGCAAAGACGAAATATTCCTCAACAAAACTACGCTAGAGCCAAATCATCCACTTGCAGGAATACAATAGCCGCAACGTTTGAAAACTGAACTCTGGGTTGTTGCAAAACGGAAGGCGAAACGGTTGTCTGGTCAAAGGCCGAGACAAGCCGACGGCAAAAGGGGAATCAATGGGTTTAAATGCCCAGGATTTATACGCATGCCATGGATGGATTTCATGATAGAATATCTCAACCTCTACGTGCAAAAAGAATCCCCTTTGGGGAACTCAATGAACCTCTACGCACTTCTCTTTGCGACTCTCTTCAACAGTGAACGAGCCCTCACTTCTGCTAAACGATGAATACGCTCAGGATATAGAAATCCTACGTTGAAGATTCTATAGATGCTAAAGCTATCTCTTGACCTCCTGAGGATGAAATTATGGCATTTGTAATCTTCCAAGCTCTGCACACTCTGATTTGATGGTGTAAGTCTGAAGGGGATTGAGTGAGTGAGCTTGGGGACCAAGCAAAAGTATTTATAGCCAAGCTTCCATCAAGCTTTTATTGGCTATGTGTCAAGTGTTCCACAGAACATGGTAGAGAACTGCAGAGGGAGTAATGGATCACTCCAGGAACTCCCAACAAGAAATTAATTAACTGAAGATAGTTTCCGTAATTGAAAGAAATAATTGTAGTTGGTTTCTGTAATTTAAGGAAATGACTGCAGTGGATTTCCAGATTATCGGCAACCGTTGGGAGAGGGAGCTTAACAAATGACAGACTGATATTAAAAGAGAAAACATGTCTTGGGAATAGAGAGAAACAATATGCATCATGCAGTCTGGAAATCAAGCTTTATAGAAGCCAGAAAGCATAAGTGAAGTGACAATGCCTGGGAATACTGGTTATGGCACATCAAAGCATCCATCCACCGTCTGTTTGCTGGCCACAAATAATTTGTAGTAGATCAAACCTGGATCGGAAACCAGACCCTGTTTTGAGAGTTGCGCTCCCTGAAAACATGTGAGAAGGAAATAAATTCAAATGAGTTTTTCAATAGCAAAATACAATCCAACCAGACTGACAAAGAAGTATTGGAAATAATAGATCGCCTTGCCACCACGTCGAGAATAGTTTTTGAGTCCCCATCTACAAATATAGATCTGATCTGAAGCCTCCTGGCAGCAACCATCGATCCCCAAAGTGCCATTAACTCTGATTTCTGGTTTGTTCCTGTCCCACCAAACCAGGAAATGTAAAAGTGAATATGAAGCCAGATCCCACATCCACATCTGCTTTCCTGCGCTGCACCATAAAAAAACCCTGTTGGGAATAACACCTGCAATGGAGAAGATAGAGCCTTGAGATGACAATCAGGCCACCAGGATTTGTCTTATCAGTTAACCAAACAAATATTTTAGAGCAAATAGGAAGAATCGAGGGAGGCTTATCATAAAAAATAGTTCAGTTTCTGGCCTTACGGAGTTTTCAAACCGTGAAGAGCGGTGATACTTTATACCTCCCTTTTTTGACAAATCACCATTTGAAGAGAGACTCCTAAGTGTCAAAAGAAACTTGAGAATTTATCTTTAATTGATTCAATAAATATTCCCATACCTCCATAGACAATAGACACTGAATAAAAAAATGTGAAACATCCTCTGGAGAGACATAACAGAAAACACACCATCCAAGTCTAGAGAAGCCCCTTTTCCATAAATTATGCTAAGTAAGGATTTTGTTTTTCCAAGCCAGCCAACAAAAAATGACAACTTAATAAGGGATCTTCCACCTCCATGCAGTCCTAAACCAACAGGTGTTAGTCATGGGATTTATGGAATTTGAGATGTAATGGTATACCTCCAATACCACCACCGAACCTTGTTTCAAGACACCATTCCACACCAAAGAGTCACCCGAGTCGTTCAGAAACAAGCCAACATTTTTAAAATTCTGAATGAGATGGTTCCAGGTAGACATATGATCTCCTGTTAAACCAATCTGCGATGCGCTCTTCCAAATAGGGAATGGGAAAAACAACTGCCTACCTGCAATAGCCTAGTCCAGAAAAAATATACCTCTATTGTGTAAAGCATCAATGAAATCACTGTTATAGAGAGATGAAGAAGCAACTCCAAGTATAGCATCCGTACCAATCAAGATATGATTTCCCTTAAAAAAAGACCATAGCACCTTGTCCAGTAACCAAGAGCTCACCTTTGTGAGGCTCGTCCAGATCTAAATCCTCTTTTTATCCCCACCCTACCTCTCCTGTACTAGACACAAAAAGCTTCACCTTTTAGACACTTCTCGGCTATTATCTCCTGCCATATCCCCCTACCGAAAATAACTCGCCATAATGTTTTAATAAGTGCCCAACCTAATCTCCTCAAGTCGAGGATACCCCATCCACCAACATCGATCCCTTTTGTAATTGCCACATATTTAACCAAATGAAATTTTTGATGACCATAATTCCCAGATCACAAAAAGTGAAGAAAGAACTCAACAGACTCGACAGTCCAGCCATCGGGTATTGGAATCTTTTCCTTAGCAAATGATTTGAGAACAACCAAAATCTCATCTTGTGTAACAGGTCTAAATAATTCCACATTAGATTCCTCAGAAAACATGCACGAAAAGCTTTCAATACCCCACGTCAGATCAACATAAACTACCCCTGTACGAACCGAGTATAGATCTTTAAAATATTTCACCGCTTCCTCCTGAATGTCAGCAGCAGTATAAGTCTTCCCACCCTCCAACTTTTCCATCTCCCATATATCATTTTTATGACGTCTCTGGTTTGCAAAATGATGAAAAATTTTCGTATTGAGGTCTCCCTCTCGAATCCAAATAGCACAACCTTTTAGATGCCAAGTAGCCTCCTAAAAATTAAGGATATGTCTTTTTTGTGATTCCAGACGATTCATATGTGATGCAGATGAGGAAACAGGGTCCATGTTCTTCCCTAGTAGCTCCATATCGGCCACTATCCGGGCCAACTCCCTAGTCATCTTTGCCTTCTGTATTTGTTTCCACTTCCAAACTTCCCGTTTTAGATAATTTAATTTCTGCAAAAATAAATCCATATCAAACAATATCTCCAGATATGCCCCTGCAAAAAAATCCATAGAAAACAATTTCTCCAGATATGCCCCAGCTGTCCATATATCCTTTACAAGAGAATTGAAAGATTCATCCTGTAACCACATTCGATTGAACTTAAAAGGAAAACCCCTCTGAGAGGCCTCCTCTCTCCACTGCAAAATAATGGGATGATGGTTTGAGATTTTGGTCTGTACAACTCAGGATCGACAATTACCCAAAGTTTCCAGGACTTTTTCATGTCCCAGAAACTTATCCAGTGTTTTACCAATATGATCCGGACCAGAACGACCATTACTCCAGGTGGGAACCAAAGGAACCGACCGAACATCCTAAAAGAGATTCTCCTCGAACAAGGAAAATATGTGAGGACCTAGAGGATCAGTACGGCTACAGGATCCCCAACTTCTTTCACAAGTGAATGTGGCATTAAAATCCCCGACAATGAGAAGAGATTCTAAATTCAAAATACCACAAATCGCCATCATGTCCCAAAAGGCCCTTCTGTCGCGGCAAGGAGCATATAGGTTAAGGAAATGAAGTCGAGTTGAAATGCAAACTATGAATATTAAGTTAGCTCAAAATGCAAACCATGAATCTAATTCTGGTTGGATTACATGTGCAAATGTTGTTAGTTGTGTCCTTTTCAATTTAAGTTTTGATAAATGTATATCATTTTTTCATGTATATATGGTTATTATATTTGACCTTTCATCTGCATAATTTTTTCTTTGTTATTTTTATCTATTGATAATGTGTTGTTATTATTCATGGGTGAGTTGTTAGGGAGACAGATTTAAATTTAAAGGTGATTTGATATTATTAGATAAATAGAAAGAATGATTAAAAGTCTTTTCTCTCCCGTTCTTGTATGTTGTGTTGTGCATATTCTATTTCTTAATATATTATTATAGCAGTGATAGGCACTCCCTTTGTATTAGAACAGGTTATCATTCTTTTTTGTTTTTAATGTAACAAATGGGCTTTTCATTTTTGTGTGTTTGAAAAGAAAAAAATTAAAGGAGCTTTGAAGTTTAATGAGACATTCACAACCTTAAATGTGTTTTTGTTTTGTTTTAATATCTCCATGAAAGTGTCATTAATGTTGAATTCTTTCTTATTTTCAGATCTTGGTAATTATTGCTTTATGATTAATAATTACACACTTGAAAAATTTTCAACATTAATTTCCTTTTTACAATTGATTAAACATTATTAGATTGATATAAGATATATGAGATATTTATTGATGTTTAATTACAATTGAGAGTCTTGCTATAATACATAGTTAGAGTGTCTTTTCATTAATAGACCTCTTTTCAATTAAACATGTTTTTTTCTTCTTCTTATTAATTAATTATTGATTATCTATATTTATATCTTATATTATATTATATTATATATAATATATATTATACATTGTTGTTCGGAAGGGAATACCTTCCGCTATTATATAAAACATCGACACTCCCTCTTAGTGGGAAAGGTATTCTTCCATGATGCTCTCCCCTAGCAGTGTCAATCACACCCAACCACTTCACATGGTATGGGCAGGACTACCACCATAGTCTCAAGACTACGATGCAAGTATTTATGATGTTTCTCCTCTCCTAGTAGTCTCAGTCACACGTAACCACTTCACATGGCATAGGCAAGACTTGTACCAAGATACTCATTTCTCCCTCAATCACTTCACATGACTAATTTGGGAAACCCTTGGCCATAGGGAGAGTATCTGCCCAATGTAGGAGAAACATCACAACTCCTTCTCAACGAGGGTGCACATTCTGCATCACGCCAAGCTTATCTCTGAAGTATTCAAACTTCACTTTAAACAAAGGCTTGGTGAGAATGTCTATTATTTGCTCATCTGTGGATATGTACTAGAGTTACACTGCTCCTCTCTGTACCATGTCTCAATGATAATTGATCTCTATATGCTTTGAATTGTCATGAAAGACTGGATTTTGTGAAAGCTTCATACAATATCACAATATATCAAAGTTTGCTCTAACTCTAGATTAAATGACCCTGCAAATAATTTCTTAAGCCACACTGCTTCATGGCTTGCATCATTCGTTGCTATATATTCTACCTCTGCTATATTGAGTGCTACTGACAACTGTTTTATGCTAAACCGCGAGATCACACCTGATCCCAAACTGAAGCAACATCTTAATGTGCTTTTCCCGTCTGCTACACTCCTTGCCCAGTTAGAGTCTATATAATCTTGCAACTTTAATTCACCGTTTGAGACATATCTAATTCCATATCCAAATATACCATGCAGGTACCTCACTACATGCTTTGCTTCTTCCAAATGTACATGTCTAGGTTCAACCATATACTGACTCAATGTGTTCACTGAAAAGCATAAATCTGGCCTAGTATTTACCAGGTGCATCAAGGATTCAGTCAACTGTTTGTACAGTGTGGGATCAACCAAATATGAAGAAGAATCCTCAAGAACTTCTGATTCGTAATAGTAGGTGTCGCCATGGACTTGCAATCCATCATCTTGAATCTCTGCGAGATTTCAATTGTCTACTTTTCTTGGCTTAGGAAGTTCACATTCGGTCTCTACCACACTTCTAATCCCAAGAAATAGTGCATTAAACCTAGATCCTTCATTTCGAACTCTGAAGTAAGCTCCCTCTTGCTTGCATCTATGAGCTTCTCATCCCTTGTAAGAAACATGCCATTTACATTTATGAGTTGATTCCTTAGGGGTAGCTTCCTGCTTGTATTCTTGCTTTCATATAATCTTGATAAGGCATCAAACATTTCCTTTAGTGTCTTCAATTTTGATACATGAGGAATTAAGTGGTCTTTGATTGAATATGACAATAACCTCTTGGCCTTGATCACATTCTTCTACTCGTTTGGCATGGTTCTAGATGTCTTGTTCCATTTCTTCCTCTTGAACACGAATCTCTCTAGTTGAGTTTGTGCTCCACCCAGGGAGAATCCTCTTGTCATAAACTTTGCTTTGTTCTTCCTGATGCTTCTATCTGCCGCCAAAGCCTTGGTAACCTTCACAATGTACCTGCAACTCTCATTAGGAGGTCCTTTTAATCTCAGAATTGTAGGGAATTATCAACTTCCTCTTGCCTTCTTGCAAGAAGCATTGTAATCTCATAAAGCTAGAAATGATCATCCTTATCCTCATCATCAACATGTTGCTTTCCTTTCCTTTTAGGCATAAGCTAGGGTTTCTTCTTTCAGTAGAAACATTGATCTAGGTCTAACTCTAGGGTTTTATATATATAAAAAAAAAACTTAGGGCTTTCTTATCCAAAACTTCTCGTATTTTAGGGTTTACAAGCCCTAAGACTTATAACTTTTATCAACTCAACCAAGCTACTAATTGATCCATCTTCTAGTGGCATGAGCATCGTCCAGACTTTTTGGCAAATCTTAGATGATTGCTCGATCCTGGGATAATCATCTGATATGCCCTTTAAATATCCTTTGTTAAATTTCTTATGAACGCTAGTGGATCTATGTCGTTATTCACCTCAAACATATTCTTTGACCATTTACTCATTGGTGATATGAGGTTAAATCTCTCCCCATATGAAATATGTATTTTACTCCATTGGAATTATGTTACAATTCATTCACATAGTGTTTGAATTTGTTAGATTATTCCTCCACAATTCATGTGATTCTTTGCATAAATTTAGAAGTAAAAAGTAAATATGCAATACATTCTTTATATTACGTTAATTAAACAAATTTACCAGGAATTATTTCCCACCATAATTTATGGATTTCTTTGCATAAATTTAAGTAGGATTAAAAAAAAATGGTTGTTACACAAAGATTGTAACAACCCAAAAACTTAACCCATATTTTTTTCTTTCTTATTTTCAGATCTTGGTAATTATTACCTTATGATCAATAATTACACACTTGAAAAATTCTCAACCTTAATTTCATTTTTACAATTGAGTAAACATTATTAGATTGATATAAGATATATGAAATATTTCTTGATGTCTCATTACAATTGAGAGCCTCGATAAATAAACATGTTTGGGGTGTCTTTTATTTTATTATTATTAATTAATTATTGATTCATTATATTTATATATTATATTATATATAAATATATATTGTTGTGCATAATACACTATAATATCTATTATATATTATACATTGTTGTTTGGAAGGGAATACTTTTTACTGCTATATAAAACATTAACAATCAAAATGTAAGGGAATATTTTCAGTAAATACATTATACTTCATAATGGGATATGAAGAGCATTGAAGAATTTTGTTTATACAAACATCATTCTCATCATAAAAATGATATCACAATAAAATGAAAATTTTGCTTCTTTTCTTAGTCTTATCTTGAAATAGAATAAGGGCATCCGGGGACATTTGTGGTTGTGTATGGTGGGTGTTTAAGGGCATCCAAGGACATTTGTGGTTGTGTATGGTGGGTGTTTAAGGGCGTCCAAGGACATTTGTGGTTGTGTATGGTGGGCTTTTATGATGTTTTATGTCTAGTTTTGACACTTACACAATTACAATTTTTTATTTAAGCACCACACATAATAACAAAGTAAATAAATCTTTGATCATTCAAAGAATGTAGTAATATAACTAAGATTTGTCATTAAGCATTGACAAAAGTTCAAAGTTCATAATCATTTATGGAACATGCAAAATATGCTCCAGTGTATTTTTGGTCGTAGGTTTATTAAGTAATTGAAATTGAAATTGAAACACAAGGTTGAGTTATTTTATTGTAAAAAGGTGGATTTCAATCTCTTTCTAATAATAAATTGTGCAAAGTCTTTTTTGAATTTGAATAAGGTAATTTTCAAAGTTACTCACTGTAAAAAATCACAATTTGGGGTGCATGATAAGTAATACCCAACACCCTCAAGTTGGTTAAAGAGTGAGCATGAAAGCAAGACAAGTACAAGCAAGTGTGACACATAAGAAAACATACAAGTGAGTGTGACAATTAAATATTTGAATGAGTAAATGAGGAAAGTGTTTGCAAAACATTGATCAAGAAATCAAAGAATTACAAGACTATTTACGTGAATTGAACAATTGGATTGTTGAACTACACAAGAAAATTGATCTCAAGGATACATTGATCAAAACACTTCAACTAAAATTGATAGAAAAATAGTAGCAAAGTGAGAATAAGATTAATGCAACTTGTTATACAAATAATTTCATAAAAATGGTTGATGTATTTTGTGATACACATGACCTAATGATTGATGCAAATCCAACAAAAGATATGGTTGATGATTTCTTAATTAGTCATAAAATGGAATCATATAGTAAATTGGTGAAGGAAAGTTTTGTTGAAGATGAGTCACAAACAAAAGAACAAAGTGAAAGCAACAATAAATATGAATTTGAAGTTGCAAAAGTTCAATATCAAGAATTACAAAATGATTTTTCCAAGATGATTCTTGAACCTTGAGAAGAATTGAAATTCAACAATAATTGACATGGTTTAGGATATAACAAAGGTTTTAGATTACTCCAAAAAAATTTAGGTTGCGAGTGCATGATTTCTTGATGAAAATTTGAAAGCTTCAAAAGTCAATGAAGAATTTAAAAATGTTGATGATAAAAATATTGAGCACATTCCTAATAAGTGTCAACATTGTGTTAGAGTTGGTCACATCGAGAAATAGTGTTTTGATCTCCATCTTTGTATTCATTGTAAGAAGAAAAATCATCTCAGAAAAAAGGTCAAAAGAAGAATAAAACTAAAAAGAAAATATTTCATTATGGCTAGATAAATTCTTGGTGTTGGAATCAACAAGACAAGAAATTGTATAAGTCTTATCATCTAGCTTAGATAAAGGTAAAGACATTATTGCTTGGAGAAATCACTCATATTGAAAGCATAAGAGTTTTTTTCTTCAAATAATGACTCTAGATGAAGATTTTGGGCGTGATTGGGGCCCAATTCTACATATATTTTGAACTCAACCATGAGTCAAAGAGAATGGTACTCTCTACACCTCAAGGGGGAATACAGTGATGAAGATAAAATTGAAATCTTTTTCACCTTCTTGGAGTGGAGTATTGTGAAAATCCTAATCAACCATAAACTGTGAGCTACATGGTGTCAAATGAAAATGGTTAGTGGTCAACCAAAAAAACCACTAGATATAAGGATGGACAATTAAAGAATTGAAGAATCCGAAATCTCAAGCTTGGATCCCTTCCAAATACTTCTTACCTTGCAACTAATAGGGGGGATATCAATATCAATGATGATATACATCCTTCAAGTTTTGAAGTCTTTTCAACCAAAATTTGGGAATTCCAGCATGGCAATTGGTCTCCTCAAGAGCCTATCTATAATATTCAACTATTCATTTGGATGTTGTTTGATACCTAATTGCATCTAAATTTAAAGAGCACTTTAGTGATCATATTTGTTCATTGATAGCATAATGGTGATTCTATTTGTTCACCAAACAGTAGAAGATGTTAGTTTCCTGTAGCCAAATTACTTGGAAGATGATCTTTTTGTCAAGTAATCAAGGGATGTTCAAATTTGCCACCCATTCGCTTCAATAATTTCTACTCTCTTCCAAAAAGTTCATTTCAAATTAATTATTCCTCATCTATATTTAATAGCATTTAAGGCATCTTTAATGAAAATTAGTTAAGAAGTTTTCGATTAAAGACTAGAGATGGTACCAATTTATGCACTCGAATACAAATATGAAGCAATTCCATTGCTTGATGTTAGAATAATAATCACACTGAGAGAGGGGAGGGGGTCCGGTGAATTAATGTACCATCCAATTTACCAAAATAAAGAATTTTACAATTTGATCACAACTGAAAACATAACAGAGCATTAATAAACACCATCAACACAAGTAAACAATAGATGTACTTGGAAACCCTTGCAGGGGAAAACCACATTTTTTTATTTGCTCCAATCATTGGTTACATCAATTTCTAGGCACCAACCGCCAAAATGTATTTTTAGGCACCAACTTGTTGTAGGCTACAACCTGATTGAGGCATTATACATGCAAATACGCAAGCATTGATTTGCAGACACCAAACTTAATGGAGACACCAACTTCCTTCTTCAAAATATTATGGACCAATTTTGACAATCTTTCAAATTAGATCCACAAGCTCAACACAAAACACTTCTTCCAAATATGATCATATCAATACAACATCAACCAGTTCTTCAAACATTAACATTAGCTCATCCTTCACTTCTTGCATAAGTACTTAACTTGTTAATAGGGCTCAAAACATTTTGAATGTAGTGAAATAAATACAACTTTTTGTCCTTCAAAACCTGTCCTCATGGCTTTCCATGCCCCTTAGATAGATCATAAGACAATACAATCCATTTCCCCCTTTCACAAAAATCAAATTGCCCTCAAATTAACCTATAAAAATATTATGAAAATTAATCGTTCTACAAAATGCATCTTTCTAGTCTGTTTCCTACAAAATGCACTTTTTTTGGTGCACATTCTACAAAATGCACTTCTTTGATCTGTCTAAATGTTTTAACAAAATGCACTTTAGAGGGAAAAAACAAATTTCGGTAAACTCCACCAAACTCGAACCTATGACCTCCTAAACCAAACAATGTTAATACCAATTCAACTATTTTGTTGGTTATTCATGTCAACCATCAATAACATATTTAATATTCAGTGATTGTGTTTGTAAAGTTAAAATGATAAGCCTCCGGGCTTAACCATACACGATATATATCAGGCAGCATTGGAACAAATGACCATATACCACAGAGCTAAGCGCAAATTCATTTGGGCTTAAATACAATTCCAGTCACCTATGGGCATGACCATTTACTAAGTGCCAATGCCTTTGGGATTTAATACAATGCCAATCACTTACGGACATGACCATATACTAAATGTCAATGCCTTCAGGCTTTAATACAATGCTAGTCACCTACGAGCATGATCATATACTAAGTTGCAACGCCTTCAAGCTTCAATACGGTGCAAGTCACCTACAAGCACAACCATATACCACAGAGCTAAGTGTTGATACCTTCGACTATGACCATATGCTACAATGCTAAGTGCTAATGCCGTTAGTCACGACCAAATACCATAGAGTTAACATGCCTTTAGGCATGCCTTCGAACACGACTAGATACTACAAAGTTAATAGGCCTTCTAAATACCATAAAGTTAACCCACCTTTAGGCACGACTCGATACCACATAATTAACATGCCTTCTGGCATGACAAAATACCATAGAGTTACATGCCTCCGGGCACAACTAGATACCACAGAGTTACATGTCTTTGGGCATGACTAGATACCACAAAGTTGCATGCTCTCGAGAATGACTAGATACCACAAATGTAACACACCTTCTAGATACCACATATTTAATCTGCCTTCGGGCATGACTAGATACCATGGAGTTACATGCCTTCAGGTCTCATCAACAGATGAATCTATCAATTAACGAACACACCATTGATCACACTGGTTGCACACATATATATGTGTATGGGTGCTCTTGAATTGGGTTGAGGCTGACATGAATTTGGAACATGGGCTGATGCATTTTTTTTAGTTTTGGCATTATGTAGAAACTTTCATGTGACCTCACCATGTGACCTGGTCTTGGGTTTCCAAGGTCAAACCACTACTAACATCAACATGGCGTTGCTATTGACACGTGGCACTCTTAGTGGTGCCACATGTCACTAATATTTTGTCTTATTGGCCAACCAAAATCGCCGAGTTAGCATGCTATGTGGCACTTTGTTGTGTTGCCACATCATCATCGTAATACCACCCCATGTCCATCCATGTCATCACCATGCTATCAATCTCTCATTGCCATTGTCACCGATTACATTTATCTAATCCTATCTTGCCATGTGTGCTTCCATGTTGAACTACCATGTCACTTGTCATCAGTGCTAAGGGGGTCCACTTGTCATCCTTCTACACCTACCATGTGTCATGAGTTTATTGGTCCATCAAGGTGAAGGTCGAGTGATTGTTGTTAAAGTTCAAACAAGTTATCACTCTATCCTGTTAGAAAAATTATATATATGACAGAGAAATGCAAGACATATAATATGCAGAAAAACATAAACACATAAAACCAAAGAGACACAGATATACGTGGTTCACCCAGTTTGGGCTATGTCCACCCCGAACAGCCAATCTTTCCTTTCTATTATCCAGGAAAATGAAGAGACACAACCTACAACAGATCCGCTGTAATATCCTCTGTTTTCTCTCACAATCTCACCTTTCTGTTTCTCGCTCAGAGAATACACACCTATTACACAACCTCAATACAATTCCCTCATTACAAAGAGAGGGGGTTTCCTTCTAGGGAAAAAAACCCTAAACTACACATAATTTCTACCGTCAGATCATTCGCTTGATGAATGGCCCAGATTGACTAGAAATTACTATACTTTTACAAGGCAATTTTACATTTGTTTTTAGCTTCAGGGGCGTTGCCCCCGAAACCCCTGCCGGGGGACCGTTGGCCCTCAGACCCCCCAACCGGGGGGGATCAACCCCCCCGAACCCCCACGGGGGGGAGATAAGTCCCCCCCTCACCCTCTCGCGTGGAGGGGTGTACAATATTCCTGGGGTATACATCCAACTAAAACAAAGACCTCTAAATAATCATGCTCCACACCCAACATATCCATCGTTCATGAATTCTTCAATGACCAAATATGCCCTGAGATGCATGATCTTTAACATTGTTAAATAGTTCATAAGTCCATGCACTATATGCCATATATTGCTCACAAAGCCATAAATCTAATCTAAAGATGCTTGACATAAATTTGGTGCTTTCCCCTTTTGCTCCACCTTCAAACTGACTTATCTTATCAATCTAGAGGAGTTTGGCCAAGTGTTATATTCTGTTGGAAAGGTCTCAGAGTGAACTATCCAAGCAAACCATCCATAACGTCATTTGAACATCATAAAATTAACAAAAACTCAATATTATTCAAGTCACTTTTTCGTTACCTTTCAAGGCATTGAACCAATATTATACTTAGAAAAGTCCTTTCTTTGATCTCTCCTTTGAAATCAATGACATTAATTGTCATAAATAACAACACTATGTCCAACACTTGAGTTGGAAATAAAGTCAATATCTTTACCAAACTCACATATTTTCCTTGGTAGGTATACAAATGTGATTACAACTTTAAATATAGAAAGCACTTTTGACCACTTAGCAATTTTCCCACCTCTCCACTTCACCCCTACACTTGAGTGGATGTCTTTCTTCAAGTCATGAGGTAAGAAGGAAATTCATGAAGCAAGTAGCTTACCACCTCAAAGGGATAAAATTCAAAAGGCAAGGTTAGTACATGTTTCCTTACTGGTATAATTATTCAAACTTGTGATTATTGGGCGGGGGGTGGGGGGGGAATGTTAGACTATGAATCCCTAGATAATCACAAAGTCTAAGATCACCTTCTTATGAGTCGTCATCCTTATCTACTGATAAGGTGTTTCCATTATCCACTAATGATTTTTTAGTGAGATCTGGATATAGAGGTGGTCAAAATTATCTACTATAAATTTATATCATTAGATGAATACAAGTGTTGAGAATGGCTTAAATAATTTTATTCCAAGTTCCTATCTTGTATTATGCTTGCTCTATTTCTCAGAAATCTAGAAATGCAATGGTTTTCCAAAGTATGTTTTGATTGTTCCATAAATATAATTTTTAATTTTCCAATGTCCTACTCAAGGACTACATTATAGATGGGCTTACATTATAGATGAAGTGCATGCAAGGATATATTCACTATTGAGTTGGCATTGTTGTATGTAATTTGGTGGTAGTGGTCTTGCATGAGATAAAGTAGCAGATAGAGCCATCTATACGAAACTATATCCTTGTATTTATCCAATTTCTATCCATGTATCTATTCAAATCCATTTCCTTTTATTCAGATCCAAATTGTTAGACTCATAACTATAGCATTTATCCAAATACAGAGCTAGACTTGTCTTTAGGTCCACCCATTTTACCTTGGGTTATGTAGAGACAATAACATGAGGGTAATAGTATTAGCTACCAACCTCATTCCCACTCCCATAAGCATCCAAATGGATATAATGAATGATAGAACACTGAGAAACCAAAATTATCTTATAAGGTGATTAGCTTTCCCTTAACTAAAACAACAAATAAATCCTTTCTTTCAAGATATTTTTTCAACGGATAAGACTTATATCCATTTACTTCTCTATGATTTCATGTTGAGGCCTTGTTGAGATTTCTTTATAAAAATAATAAGTTAAGCATTCTACTTACTTTGTGATTGTTTTCACTTTTTGGTATGGTTGGTGTTAGTGATTGAGAGGAGGATGTTGTTGCTATTAGTGATGAGCCCCCTTGGTCTTTTCCCTACTTAGGAGATAGAATACGAAGCCTCCTAAACTAGAGATTTCATAATGTTGGTTGACATCCCTAATGCTCATAACATTTGAATCCAAACACACATATGCACATGTAATATTCAGGTTTCCACATTCCTTTCTTTTTTCTCCAAAACCCCTTCCCATTTTTCAACTAAAATTATAAACCTTATTGCAATATCAAGTTAACACAACATGTTATAGGTTATATCAATATGAAAGAAATATAAGGAATAATGCACTATCTACCCGTGGTTCTGAGTAAATGTAAAGAAGCATGATTTAAGTTGCAAATCAAACTTTAAGGCATAATTCTTAAATTAGGTATGTATATCAAAATTAAAGAAAAGGTTGTGATGTTGCGCTTTACCTCTATTGATTGAGTTACAAGCAGGATGGGTACATCCTCATGTATTGAAGTTTTACATTTATGTTCTTGGCATATCCATTGTCATTGGTATATTTTGAAATTATTTATTAAATGTTGCTATTCCATATTTTGTCTATAAAGTGGAACCTTGTATAATTGTCACATGTTGAATAATTCATAATCTTAATAAATGGAAGCCAAATAGAGGTGGTTGATGCACTTCTACATTATATTGTTAGTATTGATTTTTGATTCATTTATTTTCCATAGCTTGAATCAACTATTCTTTTCATATGAAATCATGGATTTTTAAGTGTTGGCTATTCGACTTTTAGTTCAAAATGAATTATCTACCCTTTTTTTTTATAGGAAACCAAGAAATGAATGCAAGAATGCCAAGAAGGAGATACAAAATATTAGTGCATTTCCTATCGGTACCTCGAGGTTCAGTTAATAACACCATATACCATTTTTCTCCTTTGTCTGGGAAAATAATTTTTATTAGAGCATTTCATTAATTAAAGTATGAAATGACTTTATAGTGAATTGGATGTTTAATCACTACTTTAATATATCTAGTAAAAACAATAGTTAGTACTATGCAACAACATATCTAGTGATAGTAGAACGCAATGCGTCACCTATTAAAGAACCATTAACATCATTAGTTGTTTACTTTAAACCAACACCAAGGAAAACCATCTTAAGTTATTCTATTTAACTAATTGAACCACTAGCATCTTCAATAGCATATCTAGTACTTTAAAATATATATTGCGATTCAAATGTTACGCTAATTAAAATAAAATAAAAATTATATTTTTTTTACCTTCCTTTCAAAATGTAAATTCATAGCCATCACTTTCAAAACAATGGTCCACCCATCCATTCCTTTTATTTCTCTACTTACATTCTTTAATTAGCATGGTTATCCTTTCATATTTCAAATAATTCTTAAATATAGGAAAACTATGGTGTCTTAATCATTTTATAGTAGTATTACTCAAGAATATCCTTGAATAATTTTTATGGCGAATCAAGTCGATAACTCGTAGTAATACTTATTATTATGCAGTTTCACGTTTTTGGGAAAATATTTTTAGGAGAGGTCATACTATACATAAACCAAAGGAAAACAAGAATACAACCTAGCACAAAATAAGTGCAAAGATAGATCAAAACTATGATGATCATTTTATGGCAGTAGCTCTAGCATGGAAATTTTGGTATTTTTAAATATGGATTTTTGTTTTATAATATTGTACCAATATTTATTATTTATATATGGTAACCATTCTTTGCAAACCTTTAAATAAAATATGAGTCACACATAAACGTGTTTAGCTCCAAAGTTATGATGTCACTAATTTTATTTGTAGGAGGACATTACTTGGCACTAGATTGATTTTTTGTTTTACAATTTCACCTGTTTTAATATGCATTATTTTATGAATTGAAACAAGAGATATAACATTAAATAAAGAACATTTAAAACAATTTTTAAAGGAGAGAAGAAAGTGTTAGAGTTTTACTTTATGAGAACAAATCTGTGTTTATGAAACTTAAAATTTATAACTAAATTTGAAAAGTTATAAAACACATATCAACTTTATATTTGCATAATCCAAAAAATTATATGGAATATTCAAGAGTGTGGGAACTATGTATCAAGATGTTAGATCATTCCAGTAAGAAACAACTTATAGATTTAAGAAAATAAGGATTTGAAAATCATATCAACATGCCAAATTAGCAGCAACCCAACAAGAGTAGATCACGATTACGTGAAGAGAGAGATTGGCACTAATCAAGATGAAAAATTGAATATGTAATGACCCAATAGTGAGAAAGATAGATCAAATATGGAAAACTAAATCAACAAACACACTTTTCATTATGAATCTCATATCCTTCTATTTCTAAGAAAAAATGATTACATGCATGACTTCTCACATGTTGACAATGCAAAAGCGCTCCTCTTAGAGCATGTTGATTCTTGCATTCATCTCACTACAACTAGCACATTACTCTTCTCTACTCTCTAGTAAAGCAAAATAAGTGAAGTATTGATTTTATGAAGTGATGTGCGTCTCCAACCTTTTAATGGAGTAAGAGGAGTGAATTACAAGTAAGATAAAACCTTAGACTAGGTCCACAAATGAGAATAGATCCACTTTCTCATGTGTTTACAAATGAAAATTAGAAGTAGATATGAATACTAGTATTTTCTCTTTAAGGGTGATAAATGTACATGAAGCCTATCTACAAAGAATGAAGAGACTTCATGAATCTAATACTTTTTGTTTTGATAAGGAATTGGTTTCCTATACCAAACATGAATTGCCAACTTATGCATTACAATTAGTCACTATGGAACCTTTTTCAAAGGGGTGGCATGAGGTTAAAATGAAAGGGAAAAGGTTAGGATTGAAGATTATTTTTAAAAAATGATAAAATAAAAGTATATTACTTATGTAATATTACTCTGGTAAGTGTAATATGCACATGAGAAATGTAATTTCTATTCAACATTTGAATAAAAATGATGATTTTTTCTTTGAGAAAGGAATGAGAATGGATCCACAAGTGGAGTACTTCACCTTAACAAGGTGAACTCGAACTAACTCATGCACCTTGAAATATAATCTTTCTCTAATAAGGCAGAACCTCAAACCAAAAGAATGCACCCTTCCTGATCTATGAACTATCATGTATATTCCACTCGAATATTTTGTCACAATAGATCTTATACAGTATTGAAATATTTAATGTGAAGGTTGATTTCGTTTAGATCTTATATTATTAAATTATTGGTTTTCTACATAAATGTATGAAATAACTAAAATGCTAAAAATAGAGAACATAAAAATATTGTCACACCATCATTAAATAAACACAATATTTACCAAGAAAAGCCATTATGAGAGAAAAATTTGCTAGAATTTACCAAGAAAACTCATTACGAGAGAAAACTTTGCTAGAAGGTGAGTGCTCTGCTCTCTTTTCTCTAGTATGGAAATATGCAATTACTAAGAACTATGTAATTTATATGGAGTGACATGAGATATTGTGGCATAAAAGGTTACTGCATAATCTTATCTCCATATGTTATGCTCTCTAAATTACCAATCCTAATTTCTCTACTCAAATATGGAACACATGTAATGACATAGAATGAATGCCCTTATCCTCCTTGCAACTCAATATTTAGCATTATTTAATAGCCATCTAGGGGTAAGTTTTGACTTCCTCAACCCTTAATTACGATAAGGTTTTGGACCTTCTAGAATATTCTTGAAAATATACACATGGTTAGTTCCACATGTGTCAGTAATGGGGGCTAACATGACACCCAATCGTACCATGGTGGTAAAAATGGTACGTCAAATTTTGAGAGGTATAACCTTCACATACGAGCTTCAATTGAGGTGATTTTCACGTTGTTGGAAAAATATCAGTGTGTAGATCAATCTAAGGGGTGAACATAAATTCCAAACCCCACAATACCAAAAATAACTTTTAAGGCCTCAAAATTGCTCCAAAAGGCTCTAACCCTAATGCTCCAAATGGGGACATGTCGCTAAAATGGACTTGCAAGATGATTCCTTCAATTTTTGACCCAAAAAGTATTAAGATAGATGAATAATAATGTGACGATCCAATCTAGATCACTTCCTCATATTTTATGCTTCACATGTACTAAGGGTAAGTGGATACATGATAACTTGTGCCTACTACACCTCTCCAAGCTACTAACTCAAGGAGTTTATCCAACTTGTACCAAGTAGGTAGATGCCCAAATGTGCCAAGCACTTATTCCACATATCTTTATGCATTAACTTAAATAGTGTGCACTCCTAATCCAAATAACTCCAAGTGTAAAAAAATAGATAAAAAAGGGTTTCTGAAATAAATTTTCATCATAATATTCCATCCCACTAATGTATCATTCTCACATCAAGAGTTAAATAGTTTTCAAATAGCATAAAAACTATCACTTCCTCTTTGCAAGGTTCTCCATCACACTAATATTCTAGCTTAACATCTCAAAATTCACTTTTCTATATAGGATTTGTTAAAATGCTAGTAAATTGCAATACCTGGATATCTCACCTATATTATCAAAACCTCTTAGAAATGGAGTGGAATTCTCATTAATTTCAACTCACTCTTTTCGAAAAAATCCTTTTACCAACAAATATAACCTTCGTGTCTTGATCCTTCCATCCATATTATGCATGAAATCAATCATTGATTTCCCGTTAGATTGTGGAACTATCTCCTGGCCATCATTATTGAGACTAGAATTGTACTCTCTCTCATGGAATCTTGAAATATTTGTATTACATTAGCCTCCTTAAATTTTCAAGGTTATATCTCAATAATGGAATAAATTAATGCAACCTAAGTACGAAAATTTTAGGTGGATGTCTCGTTGGAAAAGTAGACATTGGATCTCCCACTTGCTCACGTAATATCTCAATAAGCCATCTCAGGTTCATGTGATCTATAAACCAATTTGGATATTCTAATGATCAACTCACCAAAAGAGATATAAACTTAAAATGATTATAGTGAGCCAATGCTCAACTATGCAATTATCTTTTGCTTTAACAGAAATAAAAAATAGAACATTTGGATTCCTTAACTACTATAACATATAAAATAGACTACAATAATGGGACACATAATGGAACATAAATATTCACCATATACATCTGTAGGGAAAACCTACCATTTAATGAAGGATTGTGCCCTTTATCTCCTTATATTATGGAGATTGAAATACAAATTACAAAGATTATCAGGCTTACCATGAATATGCAAGACACTCTAGTCTTCTACTATCCTTTTACAATATACATTTGTCTTTCTACATTATTAGCATATCCTTTGGCTCCTACTCATACTTTCGAACAACTAGTGGCTGGTGAAAAGTTGAACCTCTTGCCCTCATTATACTAGGTTTTTGGCAGACAGAATTAGGGTTAGATTTAAGGTTTTAAAGCAAGTGTTAGCATGGTTAGATCAAGATGTTTGAGGGCTTAAATATTTCTTGATCAAGCATTAAAGCAAATCCTTGATCGAGCTCCAATGTAACTCGAGGTTATTTAGGAGCTCCATCAAACCATTTTTTTGAACTTCCCGCCAATACATCTTGGGCGTGGAATCAAAAAGTGGCTCGATCGAGCTATGAAAATTAAGAAATAAATTAATAAAAAAAAGGAAGGAAATTATTATTTTTCATAAAAGAAAAGATTTTATTAATAAAATTTAAATTCAAAAAGGGAAAAAAATAACCAATATAAATAATTTATTAAATTAATGTAAAATTTCTTTAAATTCATGCAAAATTTCCTTCAGCAAAAGATAACATCAAGCCATTATTAAATAATTTGGAAGTATTTTGGAAACCACTAAATTAATGTAAATTATATAATTTTTAGTTGGTGTTTAAGTGTTTTCACATTGCATATAATTTATTATACAAACCATATTATAGATGGTAAGATTATTGATAAGTAAATAAATTTATGATATTGAAGTTTCTGGAAATAAACTGCATGAGAGACTTTTGTTCCAACATTTGAGTAGAGTACATGCCAAGTGTAAAATAAAAATCTCTTACTCAATCTAGTTTGAGAAGATATAACATCAAAATAACTGAGAGTAAAAAGTTGCATACTAGAATATAAAATATTTGATTAAAATCATTGGTTTTTAAATCCAAATTCATACATTAAAATTTTTCAAATTTCAGGGTTGTTGGCCAGTCGTGACCCTGCAGCTCACAACAGGGGACACAACGTTTGCCCAAGACCTTGGCGCCGACTAGTGGTTGGAGTTTTTTTTAGTTAAAATATAATTGATATATTTAATTTTTGTTTTTTGTTTTTTAATTTATACAGTTATCTTATAGTTTTGTATTTTTAATTTTTGTTATTTAATTATTTAATTTTATTTGTTAGTTTTTAATTTTTATTTATATTGATATTGTTTTTTTATTATAATTTTATGTTTTTGTATTTCAAGTTTTTGTTTTTGTTTTAATATATTTCTTTATCTTGTATTTATTTTTCGTTTGCATTTTTTTGGACGTTATAATATTTTCTTGCTAACTTTACTTTAAAAAATTACTAGGGGAGAGATTCCTAATGTTGTGCAGGGACCAGTAGTTGATATAATACTGGTCCCACCAAACCACCAGTGATTAAGACTTTTGAAACCAAAATTTAGACAGAAATAAATAACATTATGTATAAATAAGTATTAAATTATGTCCAAAAATCACCCATACATTGACTGGGCCCACAAGTGTCCATAAATAGTATTTTACTACTTAATATTGCAAAACATATTGACCCAAGTAGAAAATAGCTAGAGCCATAAAGGCTTCCAAACTGGTCTATTCCAGAAGTACAAAACAGCAGTCACTTCAACCCCCACTCATCAGAACTGCAACTTTGCATCCCAAATAAATATGCCTACCTGCACATAACAAAAGGAATGTATGTCAGCATAACTGCTGTGTTGTTCAACAGCTAAACACCCTATGTTCAATAAATGACACCCAACCCAATAACAATTAAATCCACTTTGTTCAATAAATGACACCCAACCCAATAACAATTAAATCCACTTTGTTCAATAAATGATACCCAGACCCAATAACTGCAATAAATGACACCCATCTCACTCTATTTCTCATTAAAACAGATCAAAGCACATGGATCAACAAATAAACAATTCCCAACCATTAGATCACATCAAATTAAATCCATACCACACATTCAAAATGAAGCCATTGCAATCCATGTGCATCCATGTCCACCAATTAAAATCAAGTCCCCAAAACTATAAAAGAAGTCCACCCACTGTTGAAGTTCATCTTATGCTTTCAAACTATTCAGCAAACTTGAAGACAACATCACAAAACAGTGGCCAATATATTCAAGTTAGTTATATGAATTACAACTCATTCTTCTTACAGTTCTGTTTTCATTGTTTTCATTTATCAGATTTCTTACATTACAGTTCTGTCCATAGGGTGACAGTTAACCTATACAGTTACAGTTAACCTTTTTTATACAGAGTTTATGTATGTGTTCTAGCTTATTATATCATCAGCTTCATAGTGATTACAGCTTACATATCACAGAGGTTACGTATGTCGTGTTAGTACTGTAGTCATAGCTTGTTTACTTTACAGGAATTGAACCTTAGCTTACACCTTAGCTTACAGGAATTGAGCGAGCGATTATTATGGCTTGGGTTCTGCAGGAATTGAACCTTAGCTTACACCTTAGCTTACAGGAATTGAGCGAGCGATTATTATGGCTTGGGTTCTATGCAGAATGAGTTAAAACATAGAGCAAATAAGTGAATTTCTACTACTGGTGAATGGACCATAGAACTGTAAGATTTTAGATAATGAGAAAACACAATTATAAGTAACATAGCAGATGACCATCTTATTGGCCTTCATATCTTTTCACCTCGTTGAGCTCGAGACCTTAGGGTATGGAGAGCCCGAGCCATACGAAGTTGTAAAAGTTGGACCAAAGGAATGGGGATTTACATAACTCAGCTCTGTAAATTAAGTCACAGATAATGGAGAGAAATCTTGGAGCAGAGATTGTTCTTCACAATATTCAAAATAACTAAATAAATTATATGAAAAATATAAAAAATAAATGACTGCAATGAAACTCGATTAAACTGAAGTAAAACCGATTGTCTATGACACCTAGGAGACCATAGAATCAAATGTAATAGTGATTACAGCTTACATATCACAGAGGTTACGTATGTCGTGTTAGTACTGTAGTCATAGCCAATAGCTAATCACTGGAAGAAGAAACATGACTCGCTATCCTTCCAAGCAAGCAATCCCCACATCCCTTCCCGTTCCTTATATAGTTTCATCTCCCTAGCCATATCCAATCGGAGACCGAGTCTAACCTTGAATAGCATCAGAATCAAAGCCAGCATTCGAACCATTTCCAGCCCAAGATTGATGCAATGCAAAAAAAGGTAGGTAGTAAAAAGGCAGTTAGCACTGTAGTCATAGCTTGTTTAGCTTACAGGAATTGAAGCTTAGCTTACAGGAATTGAGCGATTATTATGGCTTGGGTTCTATGCAGAATGAGTTAAAACATAGAACAAAAACTAATTGTAACTTTAATGACTCTGATAAACTTAGTAATTTTTCACATATTTTCAGACCTTGACAATCATCATTGAAACATCACATTGAAACATAATCGAAAGACATTGAAACATAATCGAAAGACATGTATTTTCAGAAGCATGAAGCTATTGAGAAAGCAAAAATTTTGATATTGAGTCGAAAGAATGCAAATAAGTGAATTTCTACTACTGATGAATGGACCATAGAACTGAGGAATGGTTTCTTAGAATGGAAGCCCGAGCGGATTAGATGACTGTAAGATTTGAGATAATGAGAAAACACAATTAGGTAAACAAGCATGGTTAGAAAGAGTCATATGTAACTACTGTGTTCTAATTGCATAACTACTGTGTTCTAATACATAATCAATACATATGGATACACTGTAATCACTGTATATGTATATCCTAATGTAATACATATGGATAGACTGTAATCACTGTATACGCATATCCTAATGTAAGATGACTGTAAGATTTGAGATAATGAGAAAACACAATTAGGTAAACAAGCATGGTTAGAAAGAGTCATATGTAACTACTGTGTTCTAATTGCATAACTACTGTGTTCTAATACATAATCAATACATATGGATACACTGTAATCACTGTATATGTATATCCTAATGTAATACATATGGATAGACTGTAATCACTGTATACGCATATCCTAATGTAACAAGCTCTGTTTCCTCATTACTTTGATTTCCATGGTTCTACTTATGGCACTGATTCAACCATTAGTAATGATTACACTCTACTCTATAAGGTAAGTACATATTGAATAGACCTACTTATTACCTGTATTCCCTAATCTTTAACAGATATAAGGAGAATGACGTAATTCATACATGTTTACATACCTCATTGGTTTAGCTGTATAAAGCTGTTGAAAGTAAATGGAAAATGATATATGAAAACAGTGACATACATGTTGATAATTTCCTGTAATAGAGGAAAAGTATTTTTGCAGAAGTAATAAAGCATAATTTGACATATATTCTAATGTCTAAATGCAACATACATGTTGATAATTTCCTGTAATAGAGAAAAAATAATTTTTGCAGAAGTAATAAAGCATAATTTGACATATATTCTAATGTCTAAATGCATGCAATAATTTTACAGGTTGTTGCATCTATGGCAAAAGGAAGTTACTCTGCTTGTACAAGGAGAAGTGGTAGGAGAGTGACAAGGGGTGCGCAGCTGCGATGCACATCGTCCGATGATGACAGGCCAGCTGATGTCAATGACGGCAATGCACCAGGGAACATTGTTGAAAATGACCATGTGACAGCCGCTGATGTTAACACAGCATCAACCACAGAACCACCATCAACAACAGTCCAAGGGGCAAGCTCAACTAAAAAGATCAGTGCTATAAGAGGATGGACAAAAGAACAAATGTTAGTTGCAATTGACGACATAGAGTTTAATGGATACTCAGTTCGGGCATCTGCAAAAAAACATGGTATTCCTCCCTCATCAATACATTATTGGATAAATGGACTGACTCATACAAAACGTAGAGGGCCTCTTACAGTTATGACTGAGGAGGAGGAGGCCGAGGTGGTTGAGTGGTGTAAAGAGATGGCCCAACTGGGACATGGGCTAGAGTTGATACAACTCAAATCAACAGTTGCTCAAATCTGTCAAGGGAGGCCAAACCCATTCAAAGATGGGTTTCCTGGTAAATCATGGTGGTTTGGGTTTAAAAAAAGGCATCCAGAACTTGTATTGCGTACTGCTGAGGGCCTTGACAGAGACAGAGCATTAAATTTGCGCCCTGCAGTTGTGCAAAAATTCTATGACACACTTTCTAGTGCTTACGATAAACATTCTTATGGAGCAGACCATATATGGAACTGTGATGAAACAGGTTTACAGGCAGGGAGGAATTGTGGCATGCGGGTAATTGCCAAGAGAGGGAGCCGAAATGTGCCAAAGATTTTGCCCAAGAGCAGGGAGTGGATAACTATTTTATGTTGTGTTAATGCAATTGGTACTTCAATCCCAGGATTTTATCTATTCAAAGGTAAAAATCAACTGAAAAACTATATATAGAACTGTGAACCAGGTGCATGCATGGCTGCACATCCCCATGCATGGATGACTAAAGAACTGTTTCTAAGTTGGCTTTTTCACTTTGCTGCATCGGTACCAGGTGGCGTCTCGCCTAATAACAGACACCTTTTGATATTAGATGGCCATGGGAGCCACATGGCTGTACAAACAATTGAGGAAGCAAACAATTTAGGCATCGACCTGTTGACATTGCCCGCTCATACCACTCATAGGCTGCAACCCCTTGATGTTAGTGTGTTTGGCCCTTTCAAGAACTATTTCAGGTCGGAGCGTGCTGCATGGATGGCAAAGAATCCAGGGGTTGAGGTGAAAAGGTTTGAGCTAGCAGAGCTTGCAAGTAAAGCTTTTAAAAGGGCTTTGACACCATCAAATATCAAGGCTGGCTTTAGGAGGACAGGAATCTGGCCACTGAACTATGATGCTCTTATGCATGATACTGGTTGTAGCCAAGCGTTTCATGTGGATGGTCAGGAAGAAGGGAATGTCCAAACAAGTGTTGAAGTGCAAGAAGTAGATGACCAAGATGATGTTGTTGCAGCTGGCAATATGATTTCCCTGTCTCAAGGACACTTATATGCTGAAGATGATGAAACTGTATGTGAAACACAATATAACAATGAACAAATTCCTAGTAACATGGAGATTGTTCCACCAACTCAAGAAAATGAAATTCCTGTTGCTGATATTGCTAATGATATTGTTGAACATGCAGTTGACAATGACCAATTGACATTGCCAAGCCAAGTAACCCCACCTTCATGGCTAGCAGAAGCAATGATCAATATGAATGCACATAGTGTCTCAGCAACCAATGAAGAAAGCATGAACATGCCCTCACAACCAGTAGAATTGAACAGTGAAATTGTTCATTTTTTTGTGGACAATAGATCAATGGAAGAAGATGAAGGACATAATGAGGCATCAAATGAAGATAATGATATGGTTCAATCAGTTCCAACAGATACTGAAAGGGAAGTACCAAGCAATGACATGCAGGTGGGAGGGGTGGAGAAGACACTTGGACGGTTCCTAAAGCTACCAGTAGAGAGAGTATCAATGAAAAAAAATCAAGGTGAACCAGGTAGTCTTCGTCTGGGCCGAAGCTCACAGTTACTCACCTCAGAGGACTATATAAACCTGTTAGTTGAGTCAGAAAAAAAGAAATTTGAAATGCAAGAATTAAAACAGAAAAAGAAGGATATAGTCAAGGAGAAGAAGGCAGCAAGGATTGTTGCAGCACAACGTCGAGCAGAAGAACGGATTGAAAGAGATAAAGCAAGGCAAGTTAAAGACCAACAAAAGCAAATGGCAAGACAGGAAAAGGAAAAACGAAAGGCACAACAAATGCTTGAAAAGGAACAAGGGATGATCAACGATACAAGAATAGCTGATGAAACCAGGATTATTTCAAACTCATTGGACTCCATTGCAGACAATACACCATTATTCCAAGATCTCATAAACATTCAAGTGCCCCACTATCAAACTGAGGGTTTACCCACTTGCCTTGTTCCTACCAGAGCTGGTGTCAATTCTCTGTATGCTCATTACACACCTCCACTTAATGCAGGGGTCAGTAGGGAAAATGTGAGGTATGGGTACTCAGTACCTCCATGGTTGGAAGCTGCAAATTGGAATCAATCATATGGCATCAATCAACCATTTCCTAATCAGCCCTTGACTGGTAGGCCAACCTACCTGGCTCAAGAAGGTAACTCGGGGAGTTTTGGCACTCAAGATTCTCAGGGCCATAAAGAATAGGGGTGCCATATGTTTTTGGTTCTAACCACATTATGATGTGGATTTTGGATAGATTGTATCTTTTTCTTGGCACAGAAACATTTTGGCTTACAACACTAGATTGTATCTTTTTCTTGTCACAAAAATATTTTGGCTTAGAACACTAGATTGTATCTTTTTCTTGTCCTAAGAAACATTTTGGCTAACAACCTAGTAGTGATTTCTTGTGGCAACCTAACTGTGTGTTGATAAGAAATTTTCAATGGAATATGTCTTTCTGTAAAATATTAATTATGATAAAACTATTTCTATAAGTTATTCTGTGCACCCTCCCCGCCACGTCAGAAAACCACGCGTAAAAGCACATGGAGCCGATACAACACCTGTCCACCATGGAGCTCATGTGTTGGCCATCATATCATTGCATAAAACTTTGTGTTCGCGCCATTTCACAGGTTTGTTCGGGGTCATTGCTGCGATGTTTGGGGATTCAATAATAACATTTCAAGTTGCATATGAAAAAGGCTAAATATAGAAATCAAATGACCAGACAATCTTATTATGATTGAGAGCACTCATTATCAAGTTGAGTATGAAAAAGGCTAAATACAGAGATCAATGAGGAGGCAATCTACCTCACAATAAGTTTTATTAAATGTGAAAAAGCCACTAATAATTTTATTGATTGAGGGGACACTTGAGAAATTGAGAGCACTCATTATCAAGTTGCATATGAAAAAGGCTAAATATAGAAATCAAATGACCAGACAATCTTATTATGATTGAGAGCACTCAATATCAAGTTGAGTATGAAAAAGGCTAAATACAGAAATCAATGAGGAGGCAATGTACCTCATAATAAGTTTTATTAAATGTGAAAAAGCCACTAACAATTTTATTCATTGAGGGGACACTTGAGAAATTGAGAGCACTCATTATCAAGTTGCTCTCATTATCAAGTTGAGCATGAAAAAGGCTAAATAAGTGGACCGTTATCTAAAGGAACATCATTCAACTTGATAGCTCATGCTTCAACCATAATGCTTACAAAGCAATTTCTATCCATTGTATTCTGTAATAACTAGTCAGTGAACCCCAAGACGGGTTGGAAACAGAGACTACTTCAGATATTCACACAATGAGTAAACTATTATATCATATACTAATTTACATTAGAACTTTGAAGTGAACATCTGAATCAGAGGGACCTAGGAATAAGTCATATTTTCTCATTTACATGATCCACATCCTTAATTAAATTAAAATGAACAGTAAGGCCACTGAATGTGCAAGCCCCATTCTTGGGAGCAATTGGAGGGATGACCTTGTTCGCTGGAAGTGAAGGAGGGAGAAGTATAGCTTTGTCCACTCAACTCCCTCACAATCAGATGGAAACCCTGAGACAGATACTCTTGATCATCCCGTATTGAACATTCTTTCGATTTCTATATGTGGTTCCATATTAATATGTCTCGGTTCTTCTACTTAGTGGACAGTTCACACCTCAATGGCTCAATGGCTAGACAGTTCGCACCTCAATGGCTCAATGGCTTTTCATGTGGTCAATAAATTTTGACATCAGATGTTAGGAGAGATGGGTTTGACACTCAACCCATTAATCTTTGGATGATCTTTTCTCTAAGAGCATTTTATACATTGTATTTTTTATGCCTTCGATCTCAACATTGAAGGCATCAAATTTGCAGCACTGTACAAAGCTCTAAACTCACTTATGGCTCCAATAAGTGGACCGTTATCAAAAGGAACATCATTCAACTTGATAGCTCATGCTTCAACCATAATGCTTACAAAGCAATTTCTACCCATTGTATTCTGTAATAGCTAGTCAGTGAACCCTAAGACGGGCTGGAAACAGAGACTACTTCAGATATTCACACAATGAGTAAACTATTATATCATATACTAATTTACATTAGAACTTTGAAGTGAACATCTGAATCAGAGGGACCTAGGAATAAGTCATATTTGCTCATTTACATGATCCACATCCTTAATTAAATTAAAATGAACAGTAAGGCCACTGAATGTGCAAGCCCCATTCTTGGGAGCAATTGGAGGGACGACCTTGTTCGCTGGAAGTGAAGGAGGGAGAAGTATAGCTTTGTCCACTCAACTCCCTCACAATCAGATGGAAACCCTGAGACAGATACTCTTGATCATCCCGTATTGAACATTCTTTCGATTTCTATATGTGGTTCCATATTAATATGTCTCGGTTCTTCTACTTAGTGGACAGTTCACACCTCAATGGCTCAATGGCTAGACAGTTCGCACCTCAATGGCTCAATGGCTTTTCATGTGGTCAATAAATTTTGACATCAGATGTTAGGAGAGATGGGTTTGACACTCAACCCATTAATCTTTGGATGATCTTTTCTCTAAGAGCATTTTATACATTGTATTTTTTATGCCTTCGATCTCAACATTGAAGGCATCAAATTTGCAGCACTGTACAAAGCTCTAAACTCACTTATGGCTCCAATAAGTGGACCGTTATCTAAAGGAACATCATTCAACTTGATAGCTCATGCTTCAACCATAATGCTTACAAAGCAATTTCTATCCATTGTATTCTGTAATAGCTAGTCAGTGAACCCCAAGACGGGTTGGAAACAGAGACTACTTCAGATATTCACACAATGAGTAAACTATTATATCATATATTAATTTACATTAGAACTTTGAAGTGAACATCTGAATCAGAGGGACCTAGGAATAAGTCATATTTGCTCATTTACATGATCCACATCCTTAATTAAATTAAAATGAACAGTAAGGCCACTGAATGTGCAAGCCCCATTCTTGGGAGCAATTGGAGGGATGACCTTGTTCGCTGGAAGTGAAGGAGGGAGAAGTATAGCTTTGTCCACTCAACTCCCTCACAATCAGATGGAAACCCTGAGACAGATACTCTTGATCATCCCGTATTGAACATTCTTTCGATTTCTATATGTGGTTCCATATTAATATGTCTCGGTTCTTCTACTTAGTGGACAGTTCACACCTCAATGGCTCAATGGCTAGACAGTTCGCACCTCAATGGCTCAATGGCTTTTCATGTGGTCAATAAATTTTGACATCAGATGTTAGGAGAGATGGGTTTGACACTCAACCCATTAATCTTTGGATGATCTTTTCTCTAAGAGCATTTTATACATTGTATTTTTTATGCCTTCGATCTCAACATTGAAGGCATCAAATTTGCAGCACTGTACAAAGCTCTAAACTCACTTATGGCTCCAATAAGTGGACCGTTATCAAAAGGAACATCATTCAACTTGATAGCTCATGCTTCAACCATAATGCTTACAAAGCAATTTCTACCCATTGTATTCTGTAATAGCTAGTCAGTGAACCCTAAGACGGGCTGGAAACAGAGACTACTTCAGATATTCACACAATGAGTAAACTATTATATCATATACTAATTTACATTAGAACTTTGAAGTGAACAACTGAATCAGCGGGACCTAGGAATAAGTCATATTTGCTCATTTACATGATCCACGTCCTTAATTAAATTAAAATGAAAAGTCACTGATACAGTAAGGTTTTATCGTTGGAGCCCGAGAAGGGTTAGTTATTGAAATGCATTTTATGTATGAGAACATAATTCATTACTAAAAATATTTATTCTCTTATCTCTGTAACCATCAGTAACCGGTTTTGGAATCGACTGTAAAATGTGTGAACTTTTTTTTTCAGAGAAAAAAGCATCACATATTATATTGACAATATAAAAAACATCATAAGATACAAAAGGGTGGCATATGACAGCCACTGTCCGAGACATCTCGAGGAAAGGAAAATGTCAGAGGTCCGAAAACATATACATCAGGTTCAGGAAAATAGCAAAAAGCATCAAAATTAATAACCAGGAGTAACAAATTCCAAAAACGAACAAGACTTCTCTTCCTCCATAGTTAAATAACTGCAATGGTAGACTTATACTGCCCCATACATATGGCCATTAAAGAATTTGTTATTTTCAGCGCAACCAAAAAAAACCCCAAATTTGCTTAAACTGTAAATATACTCAAATTAGTCAATTGTGAGCAGCGTCAACATGGAAACAAAAAGGACTATGTATACAGGATATCCATATTGCAAAACATATACATCAGGTTCAGGAAAATAGCAAAAACACCAAAATTAATAAGCAGGAGTAACAAATTCCAGAGACGAACAGGACTTCTCTTCCTCCATAGTTAAATAACTGCAATGGTAGCCCATACATATGGCCATTAAAGAATTTGTTATTTTCAGCGCAACAAAAAAAACCCCATATTTGCTTAAACTATAAATATACTCAAATCAGTCAATTGAGAGCAACGTCAGCATGGAAACAAAAAGGACTGTGTATACAGGATATCCATATTGCAAAACATAGCAAAAAGCACCAAAATTAATAACTAGGAGTAACAAATTCCAACAAATTCCAAAAACGAACAGGACTTCTCTTCCTCCATAGTTAAATAACTGCAATGGTAGACTTACACTGCCCCATACATATGGCCATTAAAGAATTTGTTATTTTCAGCGCAACCAAACAGCGAAAACAACGAAAACAACGAAATTTCAGATAAACCCTAAACCTTCAACAACAAACAGCTCAAAATATCCCATAAACCCTAAACCTTCAACAACAAACAGCTCAAAATATCCCATAAACCCTAAACCTTCAACAACAAACAGCTCAAAATATCCCATAAACCCTAAACCCTCGGAAAAAAATCCTCCAAAAAATGCCATAAAATGCCATAAAAGTTTACAAAATATCCAAAAATAGAGATGTTGTGTTGAAAAACACAGAGAATGCTGGTAGGATTAAAATCCTACCGGGTACATGGTCGCCGACCTCCCCCACCTTCCCTGGAGCTCGCCAGACCTTCTCCACACCTGCAACGACGTTCTGCACACCTGCAACGAGAAGAAAAATATATATTAGGGAACTGAAAACCACAAAAACACCACCACAAAACAGCAAATTGACAGCAAAACACCATTTGACCTCGAGCTCAGTAAAACAGCGACCGACTCCTCCCCAAACAACAAAATCGTCGAATAAGACCAGCAACAGAGAAATGCTAAACAACTGACATTCCAGAACGACCAAGAACTCCAGGCGGAAAAGCACAAGAAAAGGAGAAGCGCTGTGCCAACCACAAACCCTGAAACTCCAGCAAACATTCGCACCAGCACCTGCATACCAGGCGAAGCGCGCAGGTCCACAAACCCTGTCAACCGAACAAACGCCTCAAACAGCACAGCTATAAACGACGAAGTGCGCAGGTTCCGGGGCCGTCCCGTGCCATAATCGGCGGGGGGCTTCGCCCAACGACCGGCCCCGAGCAGAAACACACAGGGAAACTCATACATCGCAGCAAAAACCCCAAACGAACCTGTGAAATGGCGCGAACACAAAGATTTATGGGTTGATAAGGTAGCCAACACATGGAGCTCCACGGTGGACAGGTGTCATACCGGCTCCATGTGCTTTTACGCGTGTTTATCTGACGTGGCGGGGAGGGCGCACATGTAATGGCGACCCTCCCCTAACATAATTAACTTTATTTAAATTCATGGTGTAAAGATTTTTTGTTTATTTTTTAATATAACAATAATAGAATTTCCTATGAAAATAAAATATAAACATATATATATTTTTTTAATTAGGAAAATACATCAAAGAAGGTATATGCTAATATTTCTGGATAAATATCAGCAATTACAACATCTAGAGTTGTAGTGAGACCCTCTATGAATGCCACTGAATGAAACCGAACTGAGACACATGGTAAAAGTCGAGCAATTGGCCCCTCAAATTCATCGAAGATTGCTTCATAATGGAAGATGGCATGAGAAATAGATAAAATAAATTTTACATGGTATGTTAAGGATAGACAAAACAACAAAGGAATACAAATATATCTATATTGTGGTCGGATTGAATATGGTGTAAATTATGAGGTGATGGACAAAGTACAAAACATATGTTTGGTGTCGAATACAAATATTGTTTATGTTCTTGTAAAATTGCCCAAGACACTTAAGAAGGTTACATATCATTTCTTAAAAATCAAATATGATACATCATAATATTCTACAGAGATGTGTAATGCAATCACAATCGATATTACAAATAACATTGTAAGTTTGCTTATTTATATTTACGTGTTATGCATTATTGTAAATATCATTATATCTTTTATAACTTATTTATCATTCACATATTATATTTTGTTTGATAGTATTTTGCTAAGAGTCTTTCAATTATGTTGGAGGGAATATAAATAAGAGCCAAATATTATGATTGTGATTAACAAATTCCACATAGAGATAATAGAAGGAGCCCGGAGAAAGAAGCAAAAAATTAGTTCCTGAAACCACAAGAGTACAGACAGGGGATCAGGAAAGAATGGTTAAAATGCATCAATCTAGTAAAGTTATACATGTTACTTTTGAAGATGTGGAAGTTAAAAATGAATAATATGTTTCCATTAGTGACAATGAGATTAGAACTCATGTTGAAAAGGAAAAAACTATAAAAGACAAAAAAAGAATGCCCACAAATGTCTCTCTTCCAGTTGATGACGAGGAGATTGTTTATTTGGAAGAAAATCTGGTAACTGATAGGAGGAAGAAATAAAAAGTTGGTCATTCTGAAAAAATCATGAGCAACAATGAATATCATAGTGAAAACTCTAAAGGTGACAAGGAAACATAACACCATGTGTTGATTTAGAGGATGTCATTATTAAAAAAAAAACAAAATGCCATTTGAAATCAGTTCACGAAGAGAAACTTGACTGATGGCGGCCATACATTTCAGCTTAATGTCGCCAATTTTATAATCCAAATGAAGGACAATCTAAATATCAAATTAGAAAGCCACACCACCTGCATGTTCATAACTTGAAAACATTGATTAGGTACAATCCATATGCACATGTGGTTGATTATGTGGTTCTTGTTGATCCAATTGAAGTTCCAAACAAAGAGGTATTTGATAGGTCAATATGTTTTGAATACAAATATTATGTAATTGGGGGGAACCATTCTGCAAAGGCTAGAAGATAATTGCTGGAGGAATATCTTAATAACTCACTTTTTGAAACAATGAAATGTATTATTTATGTTGGTTTGATAGATATAGAGGCAAAGTTATTGACATGGGGTCATAATAAAGATAATGAGTATAGAATGTTTATGACTTTCATCCAAATTGTTAGATTTATTCATAGTCAAATAAAGAAAATTGTTGTTAAAAATGCAGCAAGAAAGTCTGAATTTGATTTTTTCCTTAATCAAATTGAAGAAATTTGAAATTCCACATCAACAGAAATCTTGGAGGAGTTAATTGAGGTGACATGGCTCTTGTCACTTAGTTAAGAACATTAAATTCGAGCTAATGAGTTGAAGTTTAGTTTACTTGAGTTGATTCCTAAAAAATAGGAGTCTAGCTCAATTAATTTGAGTTAGGGACATGAAGTTCAGTTTTGTGCAGTGAATTCCTAAATTTTAGGGGCCTAAGTTGAGTTAATTTCAGTTGTAGCAATTTAATTCAGTTAAATTGAGTTATGGTAAATTAAACTAGTACTAACTGTTGGAGGAACTAGTGGAAGGTCAAGTTGTGGAAGTGGAACTTCAACCACACTCAATGATCATCCAAATAAATAATCAATCAACCTAAATTAGCTCATGCATGTAGAGAATTTCAATTACCCAATTGAGATGGAGATTTCAAGGAAGTGTACTATCAGTTGCAGACTATTCCAAAGTGTACGGGTGGTGCATGTAGTCAGAGGAAGGACATAAAGGAATTATGTTATTTAGATGAGGGAATTTCCTAATTAATAGGGGCCTAATTCCTCAAGGAACAACACAAGGAATGAGGAGCTTGGAGGGATTGAAAATTGGCTAGATTCAGTCAGTCAGGTAAAGGGATAGACTGTACACTTGCAGGGTGTGCTTAGGCATGAGAAAGCATTGTATTTCTTCTCTATTCTCTGATTAATGCAATATAGATAGTAAGGGGTTTTGAGCAGTTTCTTTCCCCTAGATAAATATTTGTGCATGTGTGTTGTTTCCTTATGCATGTCTGTGATTCTTGATTTAGATGGTGAATTAAATTCCGTAGATCAGTAGAGTAGCTTCAAGTCATGTGATTTAGTAAACTTCATGAGCATTTTTTGAATCTACACATTAATTTCTATATGGTACCAGAGCTGGAATCATTGTAGATTAGAGATTTCACAGTTGTCATTGCAAGAAATTCGAATTTGCAAATCACGGTTGCAGGTTTTCTTTAGGACCGAGAAGATGACTTTCAATGGACTAAGGCTCGAGTATTGTGAGAAATTCATAAGGGTGGTAGTTAAATGATTTCTCTTATTATGCCATTATCTTGTGATGTTTTCATTATTATTATTGGTTCTCTTGAATTATCTTTTCTTATCATCAAGACTAATGCCAAGCAACAAATAAAACAGAACACAAGATGTAGGCACACTTCCAAGGAAAAACCCCTCTCTAGGGGAAAACCTAATCAAATTTCTTCCTTCAGTAGATTCAAGATGAGACAACCAAGACCCTTATACCTTAGACTATCTCCATCAAGTCATCCAAGATCCATGTCATTGTGTTTGCACGACACATCATCATTATATTTGCACCAAGACCTCATCACTGTCATGGCATCGAGATCTCCTCACTGTAATATCCCTGAGATCTCATCACTTCTATGACACCAAGATATCATTTCTGTGGTGGCACCTATTCTTTCTAACTGTGATGACATCGAAACTGAGAGACCCCCTTTCTATGATGATATCGAACCTTCTTGCTGTAGTGAAAACGAATCCTTCTCACTGTAGTGACACCGGAACTGAGAAAGCTTATTTATGTGATGATACCGAACCTTTATCACTTTAATGCAATGAAAATATCTCCTATGTAATGAACTTATCTAAGATGATCCGAGTTTATCCACTGAAATAAGGCTATCTTTGAAATTGTCATTCGAACTTGTCTTCGTAATTTTTATCTGAAATTTTGTGGTAGTATAATGTGAAAACCTCAGTTTGGTATATATAGTGGTTCATCCATTATAAATGTGCCGACATGACCATATTAATAGATGTGTCACTATGTAAATTTGACATGAATATATTGACTTGAAGATAATTTATTTGAGGCTGACTTGAAGAGGCTAACTTGAAGACTTTGATGAAGAGGCTGAGTTGATGACTTTGTTGAAGAGGATGACTTGATGGAGGAATATTTGACCAAAAAATAAATGACTAACAACAACAACCTAAATCCTACAATGGAGGCTTGAGCTGTAATTGACCCAAGCATGAAACCCATGCTTTAAGAAGTTAATTTAATAATAATAAAAATTCTTTTTTCTTTACAAATATATTACATTTGACTCAAATACAATAATGAAGACTGAACCTAGTTACATTCTCCAACAATCCCTCTTAACTAGAGAGGTATTCATATTTACATATAGTCAAAGAGGTACATGGAAGATCTCAAACCGCATAATCTATGAAGAAGTTTAGGCACCGCAATGCCATGGAATAGATTCCTAACCAAGGTAATCTATCCATTGGTCTCTCAACAATTTAGGCACCGCAATGCGATGGACTAGATTTTTGATCGGGGAAACCTATCCGAGTGGGACTAAGATGGACTCTATATTTCAGCCTCTCTAGATACCATCAGGCTTACTTGTTAACCATCAACCTAGGGACCTAAGTGCGTATTCACGGTCAGAGCTCTACGAACCACGCCACCCTCTCTACTTTGGGACCTAGACATGAACACAAAGTGCCAGCCAGATGTCCTCCCAAGAAATGCTTCACTCACAAAGCCTCTCCTTGATCTAGCAGATGAAGGACAACAAATCTCTTTTGATCAAATTGGTCGCTAACCATCATGCTATCAAGATCTTCGAGATATTTACCTGTACAAACACAACCCCAATCAATAATATACTTTGACATGTACATAATCAAATACAAAACTTCAGGGTCTTCCATACATCTTGATGTTGCTTCTCAACTTTTCATAGTAGGAATTTCAACCGAATCTTTGACTGAGGATTCCTCAATCATAAACTTTCCTTTTCCTACTTCATATTTAACAACATATCTTCCAAACGACATTCTCCAATTAAAAATGGTTATGCCCTCCCTCTCAATCAGGTAGCTTCCCTTTATCCAAGCTCCCTCTTAATCTCAGGGAGATCTTTCTTAGTCAGGCTCCCTATTAACCTAGGCAGATCAACTTCTTAACATCGGAGAATATTTTTTTCCTTCTAAAAATTATCATAAGAGTTATCATTACCATCACTTATCCACATCATGCTTATCACATCAACAAACATCTTCACTATATTGAATATTGTGTACATGCACAACTTAGATAGCAAGTACAACCAAATCTATAAAAGCATGAAGTTAGCAATATCAGAATTACGAAAGCATTTCAACTTTATGTATATCAGATGCCCAAACTTACTTATAAACAAGAGACACATACTCTTCAACATTTTGCTAAGGACTTTGTCATAAACCCTAGACTACTTCATAATAACTTTCATCACATCTAGGGTTTCAATGTTTCTTCCAAAGGTATGACATACCCTTACTACAACATATAGAAAACACTAGAAACAATTCAAACAAATATAGATCTACAAAGTATATAACAACTTTCAAAATTCATATGTTAGACCTCCCTCTAGGGTTTCATACAAATCCTATATTTCATACATGAGAATTAACAATAAAAACCAATCACAACTTAGTCATCAACATGACCAATTTCTACTAGGGTTAGTTTAAAACCCTAGATTTTTAATCAAACATCAAACACAACTAAAACAAATATTTCAACAATCTTACACAAATCTCAAATTATCACATTGTCATCATACATAAATATTTTCACTTCTACTAAGGTTTAACTCCAAAACCCTAAAATTTCACAAATACTATCATCCTAGAGAAACAAATATTGACTACGACTTAGTTCAAACCCTAGGATTCATGATCACCGATAAAAATTTCAACTCATACATCTATGACTTCATCATGATGCATAGAAATTTCATATCATGTGTTAGTCAAACCCAATTTCACAAATATTAATAAGAGTTAGACATACAACAAAATATTAGACTAGTGTTTGATCAAACAAACACACATTCCAAGGGAATTATTTCTAAGACATTATAAGGGTATTGCTTTTGCATTCTACCAAACCCTAATGAGCTAGGGTTTCAATATAGGAAGATAAAAAACCCTAAATTACCAATACTTTAAAGGTTTTGGATTTTAGACGCTATCATTCAACCCTAACAAGTTAGGTTTTCATGTTCATACCAAAACCCCAAACATGAAATCATCAACAAAAACTTAAAATAGAATTTCTCAATAACTTAAGTAGTTTTAGGGTTTCAAACATTAAGATTAGCATACCCTTAGATTAGGGTTTTCCAAATAACCTATCTAGGGTTCTATAAAATAAATTAAGAATATGAGGGAGGGGGTAGATTGATCAAGTGATGAATCACCCAAAACAAGAATCAATATGATTCAAGAGAGCTAGACATAATGATGTTCGTAACACAAATTTCAAAATAAGATGAAGATAATTCTACAAGATGTATGGTCTAAGACATTCTTGGAGATGTTTCTTCATAAACCTTGTAGGAATTCCTTGAAATGTAAGCCATGGTCTTCTATACCTATAATACATACTTTCAAGCAAAACATGTGATACCATGAACATGATTTAATTTGTTAAGTTAGATCTCATACATAACCTATAAAAGTTATTCCTTCTTTCAATCAAGGACTTGTACTTGACATCCTAGATTACTTGTAATCCCTAGAGGATAATAATGCATGTTGCAATCTTTATCCTAGAGTATCCATAAACAAGGATCATCGAAAAGTTAAAAGATTATGTTATACGTACCTTGTGATTACATACCTATGATAACTTATTATACTTGCATGTGCATTTTGACAATACTTACTTGAACTTCCTTAATAATTGAATTGGAACAGACTTCGAATTATCCAGTTATGTGGAGATGGCCTTGTCCTTGGTCCTGTAGTACCCCTTATCATATTTCTTGTAGACATAGATCTGCACGGGTGACATAATCGAGTTCCTTTCTTTTGATAAGATGTGGATCGAATGCACTTATTTATTTAACTAATAGACATGTCTTGACCTTATCTTCAACACTTAGTGCATCAACATATTCTTGAGCCCGAATTTTGAAATCTATACGACTGAGACTATGATAGGTACCATTGTAGTGATACTTATTCAATGTGATGGGCACCAAAACTATGATAGGCATCACTGTAACAACATTGAACTTGTAGTATTGAAGTTAGTTTATTGGTGATAACACCAAAGTTATCTCTATGATTTTTCTTCACGAGATCATATCACTTCAATAGCACCAAGCCCGATTTCTTTGTCACTATGGAGGCATCAAAACCTTTTCTTTATGAGGTTGCACAGAATTGAAGAGATTATCAACCAATTCAAACTCCTCCACTGTAACAATACTGAAATGTATTTATAGCACCGAGACTTTATCCATTGTGTTATCACCACTGTGATAGAACCAAGTCTCATACACTGTATTAGCATCATTGAAATAACACCGAGTTGAGGTCAAGAGATCATAATACTGTGGAAACACCCAACTGATATTTAATACATAAACACCCAAGTGAACTTCAAACTTCCTATAGACCATAGCTCTGACACCATGTTGAGAAATTCATAAGGGCGAACGTTAAATGATTGCTCTTATTATGACATTATCTTGTGATGTTTTCATTATTATTATTAGTTCTCTTGAATTATATTTTCTTATCATCAAGACTAATGGAAAGCAACAAATAAAATAGAACACAAGATATAGGCACTTTTCCAGGGAAAAACACCTCTCTAGGGGAAAACCCAGTCAAAGTTCTTCCTTCAGTAGATTCAAGATGAGACAACCAAGACCCTTATACCTTAGACTATAGACTTCCTCCATCAAGTCATCCAAGATCCATGTCACTGTGTTTGCATGACACATCATCACTGTGTTTGCACTGAGACCTCATCACTTTCATGGCATTGATATCTCCTCACTGTAGTATCCCTGAGATATCATCACTGCTATGACACCGAGATCTCATTTATGTGGTGGCACCGATTCTTTCTCATTGTGATGAAAACAAAACCGATTGACCTCCTTTCTGTGATGATATCGAACCTTCTTGCTATAGTGACAACGAATCCTTCTCACTGTAGTGACACTGAAACCAAGAGAGGTTGTTTTTATGATGATACCGAACATTTATCTCTGTAATGCACTGAAAATAACTCCACCATAATGAAATTCTTTCCGAGATGATTCGAGCTTCTCTGCCGAAATACCTATCTCTGAAATTGCCACTCGAACTTGCCTCTCTAATTTTTATCCAAAATTCTGTGGTAGTATAATACGAAAAACTTATCTTGGTATATATAGTGGTTCATCCATTATAAATGAGCCGACATGACCATATGAATAAATGTGTCAATGTATATTTTTGACATGAATATATTGACTTGAAGATATTTTATTAGAGGCCGACTTGAAGAGGCTAACTTGAAGCTTTGATGAAGAGGCCGAGTTGATGACTTTGCTGAAGAGGATGACCTAATGGAGGAGTATTTGACCAAACAATAAATGAATTTAACAACAAACTAAAGCCTACAATGGAGGCTTGACCTATAATTGACCCAATCATGAAACCCATGCTTTAACAAGTCAATTTAATAATAATAAAAATTCTTTTTTCTTTACAAATATATTACATTTGCCTCAAATACAGTAATGAAGACCGAACCTAGTTACATTCTCCAACAAGTATGCACCTGAGGTAAGATCGAATTATGTTGCATGGAAGGACCACATGGATGCAGTATTGGTGGATAATGGGTTGAAGGAATCATCGATAATGATATTACTAAACCAACAACATCTAATGTGAAGGATCTAGCAGAAAGGAAAAAGTATGTTTCCAAGGTGAGGAGGATCACATTAGAGGGAGTACGAGACCATATTGTCTAAAAAATACATGGGAAAGAGACTCCATATGCAATGTGGCAAGAATTGTCAAATTTATTCCAGAATAGTAGTGACAATTGGAAATTGGAACTCAAGGACAAACTTCGAAATATCAAGATGCAAAGGAACGAGACCATTACACAATACCTAAGCAGGTTCACATAGTGTCGTGATGAACTTGGTCAAGTTGGTGTTACTATAGAAGAGGATGATTTGGTGAGGCTATCCCTTCTAGGCTTTCCCAAGAGCTGGCACAACTTCTAATATTCGGTGAATGTGAGGGAGAAACTACCAAATTGGGAATGCTTGTGATCCGATTTGGTAGAATAGGAAATAAGGCAAAATACCAGAGATGGGACCTCATGCAAAGAAGAGGAATAGGAATTTTCATTATTAAATAAAGGAGAAAAGGAAAAGGGGAAGAAGTCCCAAGGTGAGGCTAATTCAGCCAAGAGGGAAAGAAGAAATACTTGTACAAAATCGAGTGTTTTCACTGGCATGAATTAAGGCACTATGCCACGAAGTGTCCACAGAAGAAGGAAAGCAAGATGGAGCCTGTAGTAGCAGTAGCAGGTGAAGATTTGGCTTCACAATTCGATATTGAATTCACTCTCATTGCATGCATGGTGAGAACAGTGATGGGGAGCATTTGGTACTTGGATAGTGGTGCTTCGTTCCATATGATGGGGAATAGAGAATTTTTTAGTGAGTTGGAGGAGAAAGATCTCTAGATGAACATTGAGTTTGGAGATGACGAAAGGTATAGTGCGTCTGGGATTGGTACTATCACCTTTCATAGGGAGTCTAGATACCCTCTCAAGGATGTGATGTTTGTTCTAGGTGTAAAGAATAATATTTTCTCCATTATAGTTTTTGAAGATCGTAGTTATTATGTGATATTCAACAAAGGAAAGAGATTTCTGAGACACATAGCCACGAGACAGGTGAAGCAAATTCGGGTTCGGGTCAAGAACCTATATGCACTTGAGGTCGAAGATGCATGCAAAGCCTTTAGGATCAAGGTAGAGACTAGAGATGTGGTGGTTGAGAGGCAGCATGATTTACCTCTCAACATGAAGCCTCAGAAGAAGCCTTAGGAAATTGTGGAGCAACCACAAATGGAGAAGTAGACAGGATGCAGAGTGGAGATATCCACTCAAGCAGAGACCTCCAATAGATGGAGAGTTCAATATAAGTGCGTAGAGGGAGCACATGCATCCATACCTTTAGGTGTGAGGTGGGGTGATGTGAATCCCTAGTCCAAGAGTTGCAAAAATTTAGGTAAGATTCATTGAGGTGTTCTCCTGATGGGTCATTACCTTGCTACGGGGGCCCACAATATTCAGTAGAATGAGGATGAATGTCAGTTAGATATTGAGGGGTGCAGAGGAGTGTTGATAGCAAATCACAAGGCTCAGTAGTAGAGTCAACAACGACACAATTTTCCCAATAGACAGTTAAAGACATAGTTGATTGAGTTTGTTTTTTTGGATGCTTCGTAGTTTTAGATGCTGCAGTAGAAACAACAACAATGAGAGGTGTTTAATGTAGTACATTCCACATGTGCAGGTTAGGGGTGGTTGTTAATACCTTTGTTATTGAGAGTGAGTGTTGAAAATGCAGCAAGAAAGTTTGAATTTGATTTTTTCCTTAATCAAATTGAAGAAATTTGAAATTCCACATCAACAGATAACTTGGAGGTGTTAATTGAGGTGACATGACTCTTTTCACTTATTTAAGAACATTCAATTCAAGCTAATGAGTTGAAGTTCGGTTTACTTTAGTTGATTCCTAAGAAAGAGGAGTCTAGCTCAGTTAATTCGAGTTAGGGACTTGAAGTTCAGTTTTGTGTAGTGGGTTCCTAAATTTTAGGGGCCTAGGTTGAGTTAATTTCATTTGTAGAAATTTAATTCTATTAAATTGAGTTATGGTAAGTTAAACTAGTTCTAACTGTTGGAGGAACTAGTGGAAGGTCAAGTTGTGAAAGTGGAACTTCAACCACACTCAGTGATCATCCATATAACTAATCAATCAGCAAACTAGCTCATGCATGTAGAGAATTCTAGTTACCTAGTTGAGATGGAGATTTCAAGGAAGTGTATAATCAGTTGTAGACTATTCCAAAATGTATAGGTGGTACATGCAGTGAGAGGAAGGACATAAAGGAATTGCGTTGTCTAGATGAGGGAATTTCCTAATTAATAGGGGCCTAATTCCTCAAGTAAAAATGCGAGGAATTAGGAGCTTGGAGGGGTTGAAAATTGTCTAAATGTTGGCTAGATTCAGTCATTCAGGTAGAGGGATAGACTATACACTTGTAGGGTGTGCTTAGGCTTGAGCAAGCATTGTATTTCTTCTTTATTCTCTGATTAATTCAATATAGATAGTAAGGGGTTTTGAGCAGGTACATTCCCCTAGATAAATATTTATGCATGTGTGATGTTTCCTTTTGCATGTCTATGATTCTTGATTTAGATGGTGAATTAAATCTGCAGATCAATAGAGTAGTTTCAAATCTTTTGATTTAGTAAATTTCATGAGCAGTTTTTGAATCTACACATTAATTTCTATATAGTATCAGAGTTGGAATCACTGTAGATTAGAGATTTCATAGTTGTCATTGCAGGAGATTCGAATTTTCAGATCAAGGTTGCAGGTTTTCTTTAGGAATGAGAAGATGACTTTCAATGGACTAAGGCTTGAGTATTGTGAGAAATTCATAAGGGTGGAAGTTAAATGATTTCTCTTATTATGCCATTATCTTGTGATGTTTTCATTATTATTATTAGTTCTCTTGAATTATCTTTTCTTATCATCAAGACTAATGCCAAGCAACAAATAAAACAAAACACAAGATGTAGGCACACTTCCAAGGAAAAAACCCTCTCTAGGGGAAAACCCAGTCAAAGTTCTTCCTTCATTAGATTCGAGATGAGACAACCAAGACCCTTATGCCTTGGAAAATAGATTTCCTCCATCAAGTCATCCAAGATCCATGTCACTGCATTTGCACTGAGACGTCATCACTATATTTGCACCGAGACCTCATCATTGTCATGGCACTGAGATCTCCTCATTGTAATATCCCTAAGATCTCATCACTGGTATGATACCGAGATCTCATTTCTACAGTGGCACCGATTATTTCTCACTTTGATGACATTGAAACTGAGAGACCTCCTTTCTGTGATGATATCGAACCTTCTTGTTGTAGTGACAACAAATCCTTCTCACTATTGGCACCGGAACTGAGAGAGCTTATTTATGTGATGATACTGAACCTTATCACTGTAATGCAGTGAAAATATCTCCACTGTAATGAAATTCATTTATGAGATGATCCGAGCTTATCAACTAAAATACCTATCTCTGAAATTTCCATTCGAACTCGTCTCTGTAATTTGTATCCAAAATTCTGTGGTAGTATAATGTAAAACCTCAATTTGGTATATATAGTGGTTTGTCCATTATAAATGGGCCGACATGACCATATCAATAGATGTGTTACTATATAAGTTCGACATGAATATATTGACTTGAATATAATTTATTTGAGTCAACTTGAAGAGGTTAACTTGAATTCTTTGATGAAGAGGTTGAGTTGATGACTTTGCTGAAGAGGATGACTTGATGGAGGTGTATTTGGCCAAAAACTAAACGAATAACAACAACCTAAAGCCTATAATGGAGGCTTGACCTATAATTGACCAAAGCATGAAAGCCATGCTTTAACAAGTCAATTTAATAAAAATTTTTTAATATATTGCATTTAACTCAAATACAATAACGAAGACCGAACCTACTTACATTATCCAACACTCCCTCTTAACTAGGGAGGTATTCATATTTAAATATAATCAAAAAGGTACATGGAAGATCTCAAACCACATCATCTATGAAGAAGTTTAGGCACTGCAATGCCATGGAATAGATTCCTAATCAGGGCAATCTATCCATTGGTCTCTCAACAATTTAGGCACCACAATGCCATGGACTAGATTCTGGACCACATAAATATGTCCGGGTGGGACTAAGATGGACTCAAGATTTCAGCCTCTCTAGATACCAGCAGGCTTACTTGCTAAGAATCAACCCAAGGACCTAGGTGCATATCCATGGTCAAAGCTCTACGACCCATGCCACCCTCCCTACTTTGGGACCTAGACATCAACACAAAGTGGAAGCCAAATGTCCTCCTAGGAAATGCTTCACTCACAAAGCCTCTCCTTAATCCAACAGATGAAGGACAAAAAATATCTCCTAATCAAATTGATCGGTGACCATCATGCTATTAAGACCTTTGATATGTTTACATGTACAAACACAACCCCAATCAATAATATGCTTTGACATGTACATAATCAAATACAAACCTTCGGGGTCTTCCATACAACTTGATGTTGCTTCTCAACTTTTCATAGTAGGAATTTCAATCGAATCTTTGACAGACGATTCCTAAATCATAAAATTTCCTTTTCATACTTCATATTTAACAACATATCTTCCAAAAGGAATTCTCCAATTAAAAATTGTTATGCCCTCCCTCTCAATCAGGGAGCTTCCCTTTATTCAAGCTCCCTCTTAATCTCATGGAGATCTTTCTTATTCAAGCTCCTTATTAGTCCAGGGAGATCAACTTCTTCACATCAGAGAATATTTTGTTCCTTCCATCCATTCTCATCAAATTTATCATTACCATCACTTATCTGCATCATGCTTATCACATCAACAAACATCTTCACTATATTGAACATTGTGTACCTGCACAACTTAGATAGCAAGTACAACCAAATATATAGAAGCATGAAGTTAGTCATATCAGAATTACAGAAGCATTTCAACTTTATATATATTAGATACCCAAACTTACTTATAAACAAGAGACAAATACTCTTTAACATCTTGCTATGGAATTTTTCATAAACCCTAGACTCTACTTCATAACAACTTTCATTACATCTAGCATTTCAATTTTTCTTCGAAAGCTACGACATACCATTACTACAACATATCGAAAACTATAGAAAATATTCAAACAAATATAGATCTACAAAGTATCTAACAACTTTTAGAATTCATATGTTAGGCTTCCCTCTAGGTTTTCATACAAATCCTAGATTTCATACATGAGAATTAACAATCAAAACTAATCATAGCTTAGTCATAAACATGACCAACTTCTACTAGGGTTTGTTGCAAACCCTAGATTTTTAATCAAACATCATTCACAACTAAAACTCATATTTCAACAATCTTACACAAATCTCAAACTATCACATTGTCATCATACATTAGAGATTTTCACTTCTACTAAGGTTTAACTCCAAAACCATAAAATTTCACAACTACTATCATCCTAGAGAAACAAACTTTGACTATGACTTAGTACAAACTCTAGGATTCATGATCACCGATAAAAAGGTCAACACATACATCTAGGACTTCATCATGATGCATAGACATTTCATATCATGTGTTAGTCAAACCCAATTTCACAAATATTAATAAGAGTTAGACATACAACAAAATATTAGACTAGTGTTTAATCGGAAAAACACACATTCCTAGGGAATCATTTCTAAGACATTATAAGGGTATTTCTTTCACATTCCACCAAACCCTAATGAGCTAGGGTTTCAATATAGGAACATAGAAAACACAAAATTACGAATACTTTAAAGGTTTGGAATTTTATATGTTATCATTCAACCCTAACAAGTTAGGTTTACATGATCATACCAAAACCCCAAACATGACATCATCAACAAAAACTTCAAATAGAATTTCTCAATAGCTATAAGTAGTTTAGGGTTTCAAACATTAAAATTAGCATACCCTTAGGTTAGGGTTTTCCAGAGAACCTGTATAGGGTTCTATAAAATCAATTAAGAATATGAGGGAGTGGGTAGATTAATCAAGTGACGAATCACCAAAAAAGAATCAATATGATTCAAGAGAGCTAGACATAATGGTGCTAGTAACACAAATTTCAAAATAAGATGAAGATAATTTTACAAGATGTATGGTCTAAGACATACCTAGAGATGTTTCTTGATAAACCTTGTAGGAATTCCTTGAAGTGTAAGCCATTGTCTTCTATACCTGTAATACATACTTTCAAGCAAAACACATGATACCATGAACATGAATTAATTTATTAAGTTAGATCTCCTACATAACCTATACAAATTATTGCTTCTTTTAAATTCCTTTCAGATTAATTAATGTTGGAGCTACTTTCCAAACATCTATGGATATTTCTTTCAGAGGTTTGACTAAAAAATCAGTTGTAGTGTATCTTGGTGACATTATAATTTATTCCAAACAAAGGATGAATCATTTGCATGATTTGAAGAAAATCTTCAAAATATGTAGGAAATTTGGAATCTCCTTGAATCCCAAAAAGTATTTTTTTTTCTCTTGACGAAGGAAAAATTCTAGGTTTTGTTGTCTCTAAAGAAGGGATATGTATAGGCCTCAATAGAATCAAGGAAATATATGAAATCTCTTTGCCTCATAACAAAAATTCTATGCAATCCTTCCTAGGACAAATTAATTTTGTCAAAAGATTTGTCCCATATTTCTCTCAAGTTGTACTTCCTTACAAGCTATGATCAAGAAGAAGTCAATTTTTGAGTGGGGACTGACTGAAAGAAAATCATTTGAGGAATTAAAGCAAGAAATCATTGATGCCCCTTCATTATCAACCCTTGATTTTACTAAACAATTTATTCTTTATACTTTTTCCTCCCAACGATCTTACGCAGTAGTCTTAATTCAACCTAATGAACAACAAATTGAGGCTCCAATCTCATTCTTTAGTTCAAATATACAGGGAGTTGAGCTCAATTACTCAAAGGTTGAGAAGCAAGACTTGTAGTCTTTAAATCCATAAATAATTTTAGGCCTTTCCTCCTGAAGACACACACTAAAGTAATTGTTCCTTTCCCTGTTGTTAGGCAATTACTTATACAGAAAGAATTAGGAGAGAAAAGAGCCAATTGGGTTACTGCCTTGCAGGAATATGACCTAGATATTAAACCAGATAAATTGTTAGAGGTCAAGGTTTTTATAGGTTGATTACTGTAGCTGATGACAACCCAGATAATGAATATCTAGGTAAAAATGTTCAGATCACATAGGTATTTCCCATTGACACTGAATCCCAATATGTTGATCTCATTTTTTATCTAAAAAATGGTTATGCTCCACCAGAATTTAATTACAAGAAGAAAATATCTCTAAGAATAAAGGCTAATCAATAACAGCTTGCTAATGATGTCTTATTTAGAAGAAATTATGATTCTATTTTGTTAAGATGTCTAGAAAAGTCTGAAGCCGAAAAAATCTTGCAGGAGCTACATGATGGACCAGCTGGAGGAAACTATGGTGGAGACACTAATTCTCACAATATCCTACATGCTGGTTATTATTGGCCAAATTTATTCAGGGACACTCATGCTTATGTTAGAAAGTGTAAAGTCTGCCAAATTTCTGCTGGAAGACAAAATAAACTAGCCTTACCTTTACATCCGGTTAACATTGAAAAACCCTTTGAACAATGGGGACTCGACATAATAGGTGATATTATTCCTAACTCTTCCAAGCAACATAAATACATCTTGACTGCTATTGATTAATTCACTAAGTGGGCGGAAGCTATATGCTTGAAGGTGGCCAATTCTGAGAACATTATTGAATTCATTGATCAATTTATTATTACAAGGATTGGTCTTCCCTATGCTTTAATTTTTGATAATGCATCATATTTTTCAGGTAACACCATTACTGAATCTGTCCTTAGAAATGTTTTAAATTGAAGTATTCTGCAAATTATTATCCACAAGGAAACGACTTAGTAGAATCTACTAAGAAAAACCTCATTAGAATAATCAAATAGACCATTGACCAAAATCAAAGAAATTGTCATAAAGCTCTAGTCTTTGCATTATGGGTTTACAGAATCACCCAGAAGGCCTCTATACACTTCTCCTTTTCAATTAGTATATGGTAAATGTTGTCACTCACTGCTTCACAAGTTATCAGTTGCCTCAAGTGCCTAACATCAGTTAAATTAAAGCCATTTTCTAAGCCACAGAGGCTACCAGAGCCAAATCAGACCCTCTCCATTGCATAGTTCTCGTAAAATTATTTTTGGGGGTATATAGAAGTCCAAGAAAGGGTTCTTGGATCAAAAGTTAGACCCTATTGAAGAATTCCTTTGAAAAAATCAGAAAACAAGGAAAATGGCTAAGTGTGGAGGAGTTTTGTCTGGTGCTATTGGATCTTTAATGTTGGCTTGAATGAGTGTGCTTAATGTCTCCCGATATCGATGGATATTAGGATAGTGATGAGTGTAGTGCCCATGTTTTTCGCATATATTGCATGCATGATTGGTGCGTAATTCTTTATTACGTATAGGCACAACCTTTGCTCCTTTTGGTGGAGTTGAGTTTACCAATGTTTTGGAGGTGTGCATGAGGGTTTTCAACTCATCTCACTTAGGGCGTATATGGGTCGGGTGCCCAAATTCTTCACATAATGCACAAGATTGTAAGGCCCTAGAGGAGTTTAAGGAATCTCCTCTTTTACCATTTTGTTTGTCCTTCTTGCCAGCCCTAGTGGGTGTCCTTGCAAAACAATTTTGAGTAGGGATGGTTTCCTGAGATGGAGGCACAGGGATACTACCTATCGGGATATGTCCTCGATCAGTCGACATGGTTATTGAGACCAGATACCAAACTGGTATCGCAAGAGACATATTTGGTAATGTAAGGGTTTTCATGACTTGGTGCAAGACAAAGCCGGGTGGGGGGTATAAAAAGGGTATTTGCGTAATGGTGTGAGGTAGAGACATGGAATCAATAGTTGCAGGGTGTGTGGTGTCTGGAACTAGTTCCTAGGTTTGGGTGGTGTTTGATGAAGTCATCATGCATACTAGTGCTCCGGTTTTTGGGAAAAGTTCTTGTAGCATAGGAGGGGCTCTTGGGAATGTCCCTAGGAGTGTTGATGGCTTAAACTGGGTCGGGCTGATCTCAGTGTAAGTAGTGATCAACTTGTGGGAGGATGATACAAAGGGTAGCACATCGTCAGGTGTGGGTAAGGTTTCCTTCTCGTACTATGTGAGTTGATCAATAGTAATGATCTTTCCTTCGTGGGGGAACATCATTATTCTGAACATCGATGAGGGGACTGCAAGCATCTCATACATGTAGCTTCGGCCTAGAAGGATTTTGTAATCCAACTGGGTTTCTATGATCCGAACTTAAACAAGAACACAAAAATTATAGATATATCCATAAATACAGGTATGTAGCAAAAATAACACTTCATTTCATTAGTATTAAATACTGAAATATGCATACGGACAAAATGGAAATAAGACTAGCTCATGTGATGGTAGCTTATCTCTCAAAAGAGATGTGGCGGCTACATGCCTCTGAACTATGTTGCAATGAGGCTCAGAGGCCTATTTATTATTGAGAAATAATGGAAAACCCTAAATATCCAAAAACCTAACCCTAGGAGATGAAGTGCCAAAACTATGGGCCCCATTTGGGTAACTTGGTACATCAACTTCCTAGGGTCGTAACTTTGGCATACGATCTCCATTTGACGCACACAATACCTCGTTAGAAACATCTATCTGAGGAACATAAATTTTGAGTGACACACATAGATTTATAACACATGTTGGCCCCAGGTTTCCCAAAAAATGTCGTTTAGGGCCTCAAAACGACTCCGGAACTTTAGGACCCAAAAAACTGCCAAAAATAGGAAATTGTGCTACAACTAAGGAAACTGAAAAACTGAAAGAGACAGTGGTGGGGGGTCAAGAGGAATAGGTGGGTGGCCACCAACATCCACCTGGATCAATCCTCCCCCCTTAGGAATCAATGGGTCCCCATTGCGTTGAGTGCCTCCATGAGATGAGGAAACTTCACTAAACTTGGTCCTTGGTGAGCCACTTGCCTTGGTGCAGGAGTTGGCCAGCTTTGATAACCTGGTATAGTTGGATCTTATGCTGGCGAGTGTTCTTGATCTATGTGTCCATATATCAATCAGTTATGTTTTGTTCCATGCAATCTGGGTTTAACTCTGTTGGTGTGAGTTGTTCTGCAATGTCTGATGTGTCCAGTATTGGTGGGAAGTATGGTCCAAGGAGGTCCACATTTAACACTGGGTGTGGGCCAAGGAATGGGGGGATGATGAGCTCAAAATAATTGTCTCCCACTACATTTGTAATGATGTAAGAACCATATCTGAGTGGTCTAAGCTTTTGATGGGCTTCGGTATGACATTCTTTCTGAAAATGCAACCAAAATTTGTCACCCACTTGAAACATGTCTGGTACCCGATGTTGATCATGTCGCTACTTGTACTTGGCATTTGACTTCTCTAAGATGTCGTGAACCTGCTGGCAAATGTGATGAATGCATTCAATAAATCTAGTCACTTTATCAGCCTTGTACAATACATGTGTGGATTATGTTTGTGTAGTTGCATGAGGCATGGAAACATCAATCAAACATAATGGTTGAAATCCTAGACCAAATTGAAAGGGATTGCGACCAGTCAAGCTATGGAGAGCTCTGTTATAACTGTGTTGCACATATGGAAGACTCTCATCCTGGGTTCGAGGATGCTTGGAGTTGTACATGCGGAGTATGTGCACTATCATCCTATTAACGACCTTCGTCTAGCCATCAGTCTAGGGATGGAAGGAAATTAACTTGGTGAGCTTGGTGTCCAATATTGTCCAAAGGCTTGACCAGAATGTGCTCAGGAACTTGTTATCTCAATATGATATAATGGTTTTCGAGATCCAAAAATGTACTCAACTCATTCAAAGAAGAGTTTTCCAGTGTCCTTTATTGTCATACTCTTCTTGTAGACCACCAATACAGCCATCTTAGAAAATTTGTCCACGACCACAAATACACAGTCATAACCATGATTGGTAGAAGGAAGGCCAGACATATAGTCCATGGATTCCCACGACAATTTTGGAGTAGGAAAAGGAGTGTACAAGCTTTGCCTCTTGATGGTTGGCTTGGCGATGGCGTAGGTAGTGCAGGATCTAAAATATTTCCCAACATCTAGAAGGAGTTTGGGGCAATAAAAGTACTTTTGTAGTAAAACAACACTTTTCTCCTCACCAAAGTGTCCTGTGACCCGACAATAGTGCACCTCGAAAATAAGCTTGGCACGCTCACTTGAAGGAACAGAAAGGTGGCCCAGGTAGCATAATAATGCGTCCTGGAGGTGGAAATCAGGAAATTTCTTTCCATCTACTAGCATCTGGTATGTGGAGGCGAACTTTGGATCATTTTTGTATAGTTGCGGCCATCCATAGGTCTCGTGACCACAAGAGTTGAGAACAATAGTCAGCGTTGAAACTGGGGGCTGGCTGAGGTAGTATGCAACATGATTGGTACTACCTTTTTTGTACTTAATGTTCAAGTGGAATTGTTGCAGATATGTAGACCACTTCTGATGTCGATCCTTCTGCAAATTTCCTTATGTCTGTATAAACTGAAGAGGTCAGTGATCGGTGTGGATGACCGTCTCCTTCCCCAAAATGTAGTGCTTCGATTGTCGGCAAGACTGCATGATGGAGTACATATATTTATCATAGGTGGGGTACTTCTGAATTGTATTGGAAAGTGTGTCACTATGATAGGCCACTGGATGCTCATGTTGGGTGAGGATTGCACCAATAGCATAGTATGAGGCGTCTGTCTCGATTTTGAATGGTTGTTGCAAGTCTGGTAGTGTGAGTACCGGTGTAGAGAAAAGGTAGGATTCAACTCAACGAACGCCTTTTGTTGGGACTCAGACCAGGAAAACTTTTATTTCACCCTGCCCTTAGTAATCTAACTCAAAGGCCAAGTGAAACGGTAGAATCACAACATGAACCTCCGATAAAAATTTGCAAGGCCCAAAAAGATGCAAAGCTCAATTAGAGTGGTCGGGGTTGGCCAATCCCAAATGACTTGGATCTTTGTTGGGTCAACATGCACGTCACGTTCATCTATGATGTAACACAAGTATTGGACCTGGCTCATGCCAAAGGTGCATTTCTCCAATTTGGCACACAGTTTGTGTTGTCGAAGGGTTTGAAGGACCTGTTAAATGTGTTGCAAGTGTTCTTTCCAACTCTTGTTGAAGATGAGGGTGTCATCAAGATAAAAAACCATGAATGAGTTGGTGAAGGGCTGCAAGATGTCATCCATTAGCCTCATAAAAGTAGCAGGAGCATTTTTAAATTCGAAGGGAATAACCAACCATTCAAAAGGGCCTTCCTTGGATTTGAAGGTAGTCTTCCATATATTTGTGGGCTCTATTGGAACTTGGTGATAGCTAGACTTCAGGTCGATCTTGCTGAAATAATTGGCCCCCTTGAGTTGGTCCAGAAGGTCACCAATCCATGGGATTGGATACCTGTTCGTAACAGTGATTTTATTTAGTGCCCGATAATCAATGCAGGGCCTCCAAGTCCCATCCTTCTTCTATACAAGTACAATTGGGCTCCCAAAAGGCGAGGAACTTGGTCATATGTGCCCTTTTTACAACAACTCCTAGATTTGCTGCTTGATCTATTCATTTTCCAGAATGGAGCAATGATACATCGACTCGTTGTGTAGAGGTGCTCTGAGAGTCAGATCGATCGATTGCTCGACCTGACAGTGCAAGGGTACCCCTGTGGGTGAGGAGAAGTTGTCCCTACATTCTTCCATGACCATACCCATATGCTTCTGCTGCATGGAGGAACCCTTCCCTGGGGCCATGGATGTGGCTACGATCTTCCCCTTACTTTGAGAGGTAATAAGAAAGAAAACAACCAGTCTGGGAGATGATCTTACTTCATTGTTTAGCAAAGATAAAAAAGATGGTCGTAGGTGGGGCTACCTCTAGTATCCTGTATAACTTATTACGCAAATAATTAATAATAGACTGAGGTATAGACTCATATACAGCATGTCACCTCCACAAGTATGGTTGTCCCAATAATACATCACAAACTTCAAGAGGAGCAACATTTCACAGTACTTCATCCATGAAGGGCTTGATGTTGTATGGAAGGTGACACTGTTGGCTGACGTGGAGATATTGTCTTTGGTGAAGCTACCTGATGATGTATGGTTGCACATTTTTTGTAGACGATAGTCCGAACTGATTCAGGACGTCTGCTGAAATGAGGTTCTTTTGGTTGTCGTTGTTGACAATGAACTACAACGGAGAATCCTTCACCCACATCTGTGATTGGGATAGGTGTTCCCCCTCCTCTAGATCTTTAGGCTCAATCTTCTAGATCTTGGTGGTGGCCATAGTAGCACTGGGCTTTGCATCAATGGTCTTCTTCCCTTTGTCATTCCCCTTATCAGGTTCTTACTCAGAGTTGGAACACGCGTCTGATTCGGAAGCATTCAGTGATTTGAAAATGGGGCTCTTAGGCTTCTTGTCTAACTTACAAGAACCTCTCCAACTTCCAAATCTTTAAATTTTCCAAAGTCTTATTGATTAACCAATGCGGAAATAAGAAAAGCTTGAAAATATAGGTGTAGGCTTGTATTTGTTTTAAACTGATTATGTGTTGTAAATTAATGTGCTGAAACTGATATATAAATGCATATAACAGTAAATAAAGTAGCAGAGACAAACACACACATAAGACAGAAATTTAAATAGGAGTTCACCCAAAACTCTTGGGCTACGTCTTCGTGGGCTCTAATAAACTCAACTAGGCTCTTTGGGATTATAGCTGAATTCTTTTACAAGTCCGTGACTCAACTACATATGGTTTTCAAATGAACCAATGGGCTCAGAATACCATCTTACCCCTTGCTATCCTTTAGCTGCAGACAAATCTAGGCTTCTTTGGACTAATTCCTTCAGTCAATGCTCTGAGCTTCTTGAGCTTCCGCCTTCTCTGACCCCCTCAGAATTGTTTACTGTCTCTGGACTCCTTCTATCTTCAACTCAAACAACACCAGCAACAGCTAGATCATTTTGGTCTCTCTATTGTTCTGCAACTTCCTCATAGCTTCATGGCTTGTAGAAGTCAGTTTAGAGCTCTCTGGCTCTATGGCTCTGCCTTTACCAAGCTGCCAACCTCTGGTGGCTCCTCTCTGTCAAGCGCTCTGGCTCTTTGGCTCTGTCTAGCTTTTTGTCTCTCTACGCTCTGCTTTTGAGTCCTCCCGAGCGCTTCACTTACTCTACAGACAACCTTCCTTGCTCTGTCGACTGCCCTCCTGGCATAAATCGAGCATTTAAATAGATTCCTCAGCCTTCACAGCCTGTGAGCTTCCTCTACGCATTCTTTGTTTCTCTGTTTTACTCTCGACGTCTGCGCAAAAAATCCCCTGTCAATTCTGCTCTTTGTGTATTTAATACAAAGCAGTTACAGTTTTCCTGAACCGTGGGATCGACTGTTTCCTCTGAAGAATCAGTTCACAATTGAAATGAATCGGCGGCACAGGAAACCTTGTCGTTTGGCCTCCTCTCTGTAGAAATCCCGAAAATAGCCATATAACGAAAATACACAGGCAAACAAATGAAAAACACATCATGAGCCATTTAACTAGACTTCAAAATACATTCAATCACATCTATAAACTTATCGGGTCGGCCTTTGATCGCATATCACAATCACAATAGGCAGGAGCCCCATGGTTTTCCCTTTGTATTTTAAAATACATTAAAACAGTGACATTAACGTAAAAATGTCTTTCGACGATTTTAAATATATATAACCTGGTTCATATCGCCGTCGGGTCTGGCCATCGGATCGCCCGTATATATATAGATGTGGCCCCGCTCCATTGTAATGCGCCGATTGCGATCCGCCAACATTAGTGATCGGCATATCACTCGGCCCGAGACCTTTGCCTCATATACTCTGCTTGCCTCCGATCCAACCCGCCGATGATCGCATGTCACATTAGCCTCAGCCTTTTGTTAAGTCCTCCCTTTGGCTTTTTGCGATGCGATAAAGTGGAATTCGCATACCGCAATGCTTTAAGGCCTGTGGTTAAGTCCTTCCCTTTGGCACATTTGCGATGCGATATTTCTTCTTTGACCAATCAAACAGGGCCATGTGGCCCAATCCCGACCTGCCATGTGTCAGCTGTGGATTGGCCCATGAGCCTATACTAAAAATCAAAATTTTCAATATAGTTCAAAATTCAATGAAATTGCCTCCTTTTCTAAGGACATTGGGCAATTTTCATTTTACAATAACTCCTTCATCCGGAGTCCGTTTTCGCCCATTCAAGTTGCGTTGGATTTCGAATGAAGGGGTCTCTGCAATGAGACTATTTCTGAGAGCAGCCTATGATTTTTATTTTCCTCTGATTTATAAAGGATTTGTGCCATTTGGCACCTTCTACCTCTTATATGAAGTCTTTTAGACTTAGAGGTTTACCCAGGATCCATTTTTGGATCACGCCTTCCCACTAAAAGAACTTTTGGTCTCCAAAAGACTGATATACTGATCTGAACAGTAAATGAGAGAAACTCACCCTCTTCTTTCAGCCTCCCTACACTTGTCTCTTCATAGTGCCTCTGAACCAAAGTTTCTGACCACTTCCCTTCTTGGATGGGCTGGTCTTCCTCGGAAGAACTGTCTTCCTCCTTTCCTTCCTGTAGAACTTTTGCTGTATTGGTCATAGAAGGTAGTTTGAGCTTCTTTGCCTTGATCATTGATCCAAGGTGGCTCAACAAATGTGAAGTACATCTGCTCCACAAAACTTTCATTTGTACCTGTTTGGAAGGCTACCCACAACACTGTTAACAACAACAGGCATATAGACAACAACTAGATGGACTAACTCCTGTTTCAACAAAAGAAACAGATTTCACATCTTGTGAACACCTCCATGTCTTACATCTGCACACAAATGATGGACTAGCTAACAAGCCCACAAAACATGCCTTTAAAGCAAATGACCCTTAAAGTCAAGCATGTAGAAAAAGACCATTAAGATTCTTTTCAAAAGATGAAACAATTTCATCACTATCTCCACCAAACCAACTTTACATGCATGTTTACAACAAAGCAATCAACCCTTCAAGTCAATCACACACACATGTTCCCAAAAACAAGGAAAACATCAACATCCCTATGTTCATGCACATCATCTCATGCATGCATTTCATCCTTCAACTTTCGCTTAAGCACACTGTACTTTCGAAGCTGAAATGAAATATAATGTTGCAGTAACAAAGTGAGTCTCCTACCCAACCTTTTCCCATTCACCTTCTTGGTAGAAACCTGCAACTTGCATTCAATTATCATAGAAATGCAAATAGATGCATCATATCCATAGGCATGCAACTTTTAATTGGATATGAATTGTAACCATTTCTTACCAATCCATTTCAAAGGTCCTTCCTTTGTCTGTACATCAGCATCAATATGTGAATCATCTTGAGACACATCATTCATGGAATCTTCCTTTCCATTTCTGCCATCTTCTCTTTCCACCTTCCCCTTCAGCTTTTGTGGAAGCATTGATGGATTTAGAGTCCAACACCTTTCAGCAAGATTCCCTTGCTTATGGCAGTAAGTGCACTGCATGTGCATCCTCTTGACAACATGATTTGCCTTGTCCAATGGACCTTTGGCTTCTTGCTTCTTTTCCTTCTTCTGCTTCTTGTATGTGGCCATTCTCTTCCAACATCTAAAAACATCATGGTTATCCAAACCACAAAAGGAACGAGCAATTCTTTTCCCATACATATGTGGAAATTTATCATGCTTTGCACAATCAAAAGGAAAATGTTTAGAACCAGATTTATACCTACCTCTTTCACATTTATTGCCTTCATGAGGAGGTGAAGCAAATGAAGAAGTGGCTCCCATTGGAACACCATCAATCTCTTCAAGGTTGTTAGAGTCTCCCAAACTCTCTGGTTCAAGTGTGTGCCTCTGAACACCTGCATCCTGCAATTGATGTTTCAAGCTATTGCATTCCTCTGTTAGAAAATTATATATTACGGAGCAATGGAACACATAGAATATAGCAAAAATATAAACACACAAAATGCATAAAACCAGAGAGACACAGATATACGTGGTTCACCCAGTTTGGGCTACGTCCACCATGAATAGCCAGTCCTTCCTTTTTATTATCTAGCAAAATGAAGAGACACAACCTACAACAGATCCGCTGTAATATCCTCTGTTTTCTCTCACAGTCTCACCTCTCTATTTCTCGCTCGGAGAATACACATCTATTACACAGCCTTAATACAATGCCCTCATACAAAGAGAGGGGTTTCCTTCTAGGGCAAAAAACCCTAAAATAAACATAAGTTCTACTGTCAAATCATCTGCCTAATGAACGGCCCAGATTGACTAGAAATTACTATACTTTTACAAGGAAATTTTACATATGTTTTTAGCTTTGGGGGCGCTGCCCCAGAAACCCCCGCCGGGGGACCGTTGGCCCCCGGACTCCCGAGCCAAGGGGGATGGGCCCCCCCGAACCCCAACGGGGAGGACAAGTCCCCCCCGTACCCCCCGACGTGGAGGGGTGTACAAACTTCCTGGGGTATACATCCGGCTGAAACAAAGACCTCTAAATAATCATGCTCCACACCAAACAATCTCCCACTTGGAGAATGATTTTAGCAATTCCACCACTGCTTCATTTGTTGGACAATGACTCTTTGGACCTAGCTGTTTCTCATCTTCATCGTCATCCTTGAAGACCAATTGAAACTGAGCATATTCTCCGTTTCTCCCTGGTTACAACTTTTGTTAACATATCTGCAGGATTCTGGCTAGTGTGTATCTTTCCAGCTTCAACTCTCCATCTTCCAACACTGATCGTATGAAATGGTACTTGAGCTGTATGTGTTTAGTCTTGGAATGAAATGTTGAGTTCTTTGCAAGATGAATTGCACTTTGGCTATCATTGTATAATGTGCCCATATCATGCTCCTTACCCAATTCACCCATAAACCTTTGTAACCAAATCATTTCTTTACTAGCCTCTGTAGCAGCAACATACTCTGCTTCTGTTGTTGAAAGTGCAACAACACTTTGGATTTTTGAAACCCAACTGACAGTTGTTCCACCTACTGTAAATACATATCCTGTAGTGCTCCTCCTGTTATCTCTGTCACCTGCCATATCTGCATCAACATATCCCTGTAGAGAAATGTTTGAACCACCAAAGCATAATGCTTGATTTGTGGTACCTTTCAAATATCTGAGAATCCATTTCATTTCCATCCAATGTTCCTTTCCTGGATTGTTCATGTACCTTCTTACAACTCCCACTGCATGTGCAATATCAGGCCTTGTGTAGACCATTGTATACATTAAGCTTCCAATTGTTGATGCATATGGAACTTTAGACATATAATCCATGTCTTCTTGGGTCTTTGGGCACATTTCCTTACTAAGTTTGAAATGGCTAGCAAAAGGTGTACTAACTGGTTTTGCATTGTGCATATTAAATCTTTTTAACACCTTTTGTATGTACTCATTCTGAGACAATGTTAATTTGCAATTTTTCCTATCTCTAGTTATTCTCATACCAAGGATTTGTTTTGCAGCTCCCAAATCCTTCATTGCAAATGAATTTGCCAATTTTCTTGTGAGCACATTTATTTCCTGCATGTTAGACCTTGCAACAAGCATGTCATCTACATACAATAACAATATAATATAGCTGCCACCATTTTTCATTTTCAGATAAACACAATGATCAGAGTGACATCTAGTATAACCTTGTTCAAACATAAACTTGTCAAATTTTAGATACCACTGCCTTGGAGCCTGTTTTAAGCCATACAAGCTCTTCTTCAACCTGCACACTAGTTTCTCCTTCCCTTTCACCTCATATCCTTGTGGCTAATGCATATATATCTCTTCTTCCAAATCCCCATGTAGAAAGGTTGTCTTTACATCTAACTGCTCAAGATGCAAATCTTCAGCTACTACTATACTTAAAATAGTTCTGATTGAAGTCATTTTAACAACAAGAGAAAATATTTCATCAAAATCAATACCTTTCTTCTGTGCAAACCCCTTCACCACAAGTCTAGCTTTGTACCTTTGTTTTCCTCCATCTTCTTCCTTCAACTTGTAAACCCATTTATTCTTCAATGTAGTTTTTCCTGCAAGTAACCTGACTAAGTCCCAAGTCTGGTTATGCATTAAGGAGTCCATCTCTTCTTCCATGGCTACCTCCCACTTCTTCCTACTTTCAACCTGCATTGCTTCTTCATAACATTCGGGTTCACCAGAATCAGTCAAAAATAAATAATATAATGAAGGAGAGTATCGTTCAGGGGGTATACTTATCCTGGTAGATCTTCTAACACCACTTTCAGGTGTTTGGGGTGCCTGTTGCTGTTGTGGTGGTTGCTGTTGTTGTGGTTGCTGATTATTATTATTTTCAAGCACCTTTACTTTTTCAGTGATCTCATCAAGAACTGTGTATTCCTTGTTTTCTTTTTCCTGTTTCTTTTCCTGCAACTAATTCTTATACAAGACCTTTTCATTGAATATTACATCTCTGCTCCTAATGATTTTGTAATTTTCATAATCATATAAGCGATAACCAAAATCATTAACACCATATCCAATAAAGGTACATTTCTTTAATTTTGCCTCAAGCTTTGTTCTATTTTCTTTATTAATATGGACAAAGGCCTCACAACCAAAAGGCTTTAAAAAATAGTAGTTTACCTTTTTACCTATCCATGCTTCCTCTGGAACACCACCATCCAAGGAACTTGAAGGCCCTCTGTTTATTAGATAAACAGCAGTATCTACAGCATTTGCCCAAAATTGTAAAGGCAATCCTGCATGCAATCTCATGCACCTTGCACGCTCCATGATTGTTCTGTTCATCCTTTCTGACACACCATTTTCTTGTGGTGTTCTTGGAACTGTCTTCTCTCTACGAATTCCATGCTCTGAATAGTACCTATCAAACTCTTTGCTGTAATATTCACCTCCATTGTCTGATCTAAGACACTTCAATTTCTTTCCTGTCTCAATCTCAACCAAAGCTTTCCATTTCTTGAAAGTATCAAATACATCAGATTTATTCTTAATACAATAAATCCAAGTTTTTCTAGTTGCATCATCAATAAAAGTAACATAATAACAAGAGCCATCGAGAGATGATACCTGAGCAGGTCCCCATACATCTGTATGCACAAGCTCTAATTTTTTGCTTTTCTTTTCTTTCCCAACTCTGAGAAATCTGACTCTCTTCTGTTTTCCATAAATGCAATTCTCACAGAAGTCCAAATCAACATTCTTCAAACCTGGCAACAAATTCCTTGAGTGAAGAATCTTCATCCCCTTCTCACTCATGTGTCCGAGCCTATGATGCCATAATGTTGCATCTGCTCCTTTGAAAGTTAAAGCATTAACAGAGTTAGAAATACCATTGCATAAATACAATGTACCAACCTTTTCACCTTTTGCTATTACCAGGGCTCCTTTGGTGACCTTCCAAACTTTATCTGTGAAAGTTGTCACACAACCTTCACCGCCTAACTGCCCTGTTGAAATCAGATTTTTATTCAGATCTGGAACATGCCTTACCTCCTTTAGTAGCCATTGGTTTCCATTCTGTTGTTTTACAAGAAACTTAACCATTCCAACAATTTTACAGGGTTTATCATCACCCAAACGGACTTTTCCAAAATCTCCTTGAACATAGTCATGAAAATATTTCTTATCAGGTGTGGCATGGAATGAGGCCCTTGTATCTACCACCCAGGAATCAGTAACGTTTTCGAAACAAAGAATCAAAGCATCTTGTAACACCTCACCTGTCACATTTTCTTTATGATTGTTTTCTTGCTGTGCAACTCCTTCTTTTCCCTTCCGAGATCTACAATCTTTCTTTAGGTGTCCTTTCTTTCCGCATTTCTAGCACACTATCCCCGATCTGGACTTGGATCTGCCTTTCCTTGATTTACTGCGATATCCTGAGCTCTTTCCTCTTTCCATTTTTCTTCCCCTAGACTCTGCACTTAAAGCATTACCCGATGTCTCACCGGAGCTTTTCCGTCGCATTTCCTCGCTAAGGATAGCACCGACAACATCATCAAACTTTAAAGTACTAGATCCAGAAACAGAGTTACTAATGGCCATTACTAAACCATTCCAACTTTCTGGCAATGAGCACAAGAATAACAAAGCTCTAACTTCATCATCAAAGTTTACCCCTACAGAACTTAACTAACTTGTAACAGTATTAAAATCATTTAAATGGTCTGCAACAGATCCACCTTCTGACATCTTCATATTAAATAACCGTTTCATAAGAAATACCTTGTTTGAGGCCGAGGGTTTTTCATATAGTTTCACCAACGCCTTAATCAAACCCTCTTTTGTTGTTTCCTTCGAAATGTTATTTCCTTCGAAATGTTGAAGGCGACCGACGCTGCGAGGCACAACCATACTGTTCTGAGTGCCTTTCTATCGAGAAGGTTCCATTCTTCATCTGTCATACCCGTCGGCATCTTTGTTTTTCCACCCAATGGTAGGTACAGATCTTTCTGATACAGATAATATTCCATCTACATATTCCAAAATGAGAAGTTTTGGCCATTAAATTTCTCGACCCTAAACTTACCATCTTCCGCCATTGCTCCCACTCGAATGAGGAACCCTTCTTTCCTACGAGTTTATCATCCAAATAGACCTTCGGCTCTGATACCCGTTGTTAGAAAATTATATATTATGGAGCAATGGAACACATAGAATATAGCAGAAATATAAACACACAAAATGCATAAAACCAGAGAGACACAGATATGTGGTTCACCCAGTTTGGGCTATGTCCACCCCAAACAGCCAGTCCTTCCTTTTTATTATCCAGCAAAATGAAGAGACACAACCTACAACAGATCCGCTGTAATATCCTCTGTTTTCTCTCACAGTCTCACCTCTCTGTTTCTCACTCGGAGAATACACATCTATTACACAACCTCAATACAATGCCCTCATACAAAGAGAGGGGTTGCCTTCTAGGGCAAAAAACCCTAAACTAAACATAAGTTCTACCATCAGATCATTCGCCTAATGAACGGCCCAGATTGACTAGAAATTACTATACTTTTACAAGGCAATTTTACATCTATTTTTAGCTTCAGGGCGCTGCCCCCAAAACCCCCACCAGGGGACCGCTGGTCCCCGGACCCCCCAGCCAGAGGGAATGGGCTCCCCCGAATCCCCACAGGGGGGACAAGTCCCCCCCACACCCCCCTGTGTGGAGGGGTGTACAAACTTCCTGGGGTATACATCCAGCTGAAACAAAGACCTCTAAATAATCATGCTCCACACCAAACACCCTCATGAATACAATCTTCACACTCTGTAATGCAACCCCTCCTTGGAGCTGTTTCGATGGCCTTCATGGCAGCTTTGGAATTTTCTCCATAAGTTTGTCCATATCCAAGACCCAAATACTTAAGCCTTTCCTCAATCATTATTGGTTCAATGATACCTTGTGCATGCTTTCCCAAGCCCTTTCCTTCATAGCCCATCTTGGACATTAGCTTGGAACCTATGCCTTTAGTATGCTTTTCAAAATAACCAATACAAGCATTCTCAGAATAATTTGAAGACAAACTGGAATGGCTTACTTCTTCTTCAAGCTGGTACTTGACTAAGGCTTCTTGGGCAACAAAGAGTTGTGACTCCAACTCATGCATCCTTTTTAGGTTCATATTTGCAATATGAAGTTGCCTCTCCATTTCCTGCAATTTGTCAGCAAGCAATTGCTTCTCTTCCTTCATGTAATTCAGCTGCTTTCTAAGCATGCTGCTCTTCCTTCCATCCTCATACATTTATCTCACCTTGCCCATCATGATGAACAAGTCTTGCTTCATGTCTTCATCAAAGAGTCTCGTGAAGAGAGCAGAATTTGAGGACCCACTTGTAGAAGTTGTCATTATGCCACTGAACAAAAAAAAGACTTCAACAAGATAAATCAAGAGCTTATTCAGAAACCTTTTGCAACAAACCTCTTGTGCTCCAAAGATTTCCTTGAGGTCCTGGGATAGAAGAATGCCTTCAACCCTTCTCATTCTTGTCCTTCCTGGACTGAGCTATCAATAGCTTCCCCTTTACTTCTGCAAACTCAACAAATAGTCAATCTGCAAACATGCATACAATCAACCTCTTGCTGTTCAAACACCTTTTAGACAAGCAGTCTTTGCTCTGTCAATCAAGCATTCTGATATAAACTTCTTAAAGGTGTGGTTAATCAATCTTAAGCTCTAATACCACCTGATCTGAAAATGGGGCTCTTAGGCTTCTTCTCTAACTTACAAGAACCTCTCCCACTTCCAAAGCTTTAAATTTTCTGAAGTCTTATTGATTAACCAATGCGGAAATAAGAAAAGCTTGAAAATATAGGTGTATGCTTGTATTTGTTTTAAACTGATTATGTGCTGTAAATTAATGTGCTAAAACTGATATATAAATGCATATAACAGTAAATAAAGAAGCAGAGACAAACACACACATAAGACAACAATTTAACTAGGAGTTCACCAAAAACTCTTGGGCTACGTCTCCGTGAGCTCTAGTCAACTCGATTAGGCTCTTTGGGATTATGGCTAAATTATTTTACAAGTCCGTGACTCAACTCCATATGGTTTTCAAATGAACCAATGGGCTCAGAATACCATTTTACCCCTGGTTGTCCTTTAGCTGCAGACAAATCTAGGATTCTCTAGACTAATTCCTTCAGTCAATGCTCTGAGCTTCTTGAGCTTTCGACTTCTCTGACTCCCTCAGAATTGTTTACTGTCTCTGGACTCCTTCTTCTGTCTTCAACTCAAACAACACCAGTAATAGCTAGATCATTTTGGTCTCTCTGTTGTTCTGCAACTTCCTCGTAGCTTCATGGCTTGTAGAAGTCAGTTTAGATCTCTCTGGCTCTGCGACTTTGCCTTTACCAAGCCTCCAACCTCTGGTGGCTCCTCTCTGTCAAGCACTCTGGCTCTTTGGCTCTGTCTGGCTTTTCGGCTCTCTACGCTCTGCTTCTGAGTCCTCCCGAGCACTTCACTTACTCTACAGATAACCTTCCTTGCTCTATCAACTGCCCTCCTGGCATAAATTGAGCATTCAAATAGATTCCTCAGCCTTCACAGCCTTTAAGCTTCCTCTACACATTCTTTGTTTCTTTTTTTTACTCTCGGCATCTGCGCGAAAAATCCCCTGTCAATTCTGCTCTTTGTGTATTTAATACACAACAGTTACAGTTCTCCTGAAGTGTGGGATCGACTGTTTCCTCTCAAGAATCAGTTCACAATTGAAATGAACCGGCGGCACAGGAAACCCGGTCGTTTGGCCTCCTCTCTGCAGAAATCTTGAAAATAGTCATATAACGGCAATACACAGGCAAACGCACGAAAAACACATCATGAGTCATTTAATTGGACTTCAAAATACATTTAATCGCATCTATAAACTTATCGGGTCCGCCTTTGATCGCATATCTCAATCACAACAGGCAGGAGCCCCATGGTTTTCCCTTTGTATTTTAAAATACGTTAAAACAGTGAAATTAACGTAAAAATGCCTTTTGGCGGATTTTAACATATATATAACCTGGTTCATATCGCCGTCGATTCCAGCCATCAGATCGCCTGTATATATATATATATATATATATATATATATATATATATATATATATATATATATATATATGTGGCCCTGCTCCATTGTAATGCGCTGATTGCGATCCACTGATATCAGTGATTGGCATATTGCTCAGCCCGGGACCTTTGCCTCATATACTTTGCCTGCCTCTGATCCGACCCGCCAGCGATCGCATGTCACATTGGTCTCGACCTTTTGTTAAGTCCTCCCTTTGGCTTTTTGCGATGCGATAAAGCGGTAATCGCATATCACAATGCTTTAAGGCCTATGGTTAAGTCCTTCCCTTTGGCACATTTGCGATGCGATATTTCCTCTTTGACCAATCAAACACGGCCACATGGCCTAATCCCGACCTGCCATGTGTCAGCTATGGATTGGCCCATGAGCCTATACTAAAAATCAAAATTTTCAATATAGTTCAAAATTCAATGAAATTGCCTCCTTTTCTAAGGACATTGGGCAATTTTCATTTTACAATAACTCCTTCATCCGGAGTCCGTTTTCACCCATTCAAGTTGCATTGGATTCCGAATGAAGGGGTCTTTGCAATGAGACTATTTCTAAGAGCAGCCTACAATTTTGATTTTCCTCTGATTTACAAAGGATTTTTGTCATTTGGCACCTTCTACCTCTTATATGAAGTATTTTAGACTTAGAGGTTTATCCATGATCCATTTTTGGATCATTCAGGTTGGCCACTAGTGACTAATTGGCCCGACACTCACTTGTGTTGTGAGTGGAGCCCTTATGGAACTCACACCACTTTTTCATTTCCTTGTTTGTCTTCGTGGTGATGTTCTTTCCTTGCAACTTCAACGGGTTATCCTGGGATGCCCTGCCTTGGCTCTATCCTTTTCTCTGCGATTTGGGGGTGCCCTTCCCTTGCTTTGGATTCACATATCCAAAGTCTCGCTTTTTATGTTTAAAATTTTGTTCAATCTTGACAGCGTACCAGTACATCGTTCCAAGCGAGGAGATGTCCATGAACTCTATCTCATCCTTGATGTACCTGTGTAGACAACCGCGGTACTTGAGTACAAAATGTCGCTCAGAATCCTTGATACCCAACTTCATGCGAAGGGTATGAAAAACATTGGTAAACTCCAACATGCTTTGGTGCCTTCCTTGCCATAGCATGGTCCACTTTATGTATTTATCCTCATAGCTCCCGATAGGGTAGTACTACTCCTTAATGGCATCCCAAAATGAAATTCCAAGTGGGTGCAGCTAAAAATAGTGAGGGTGTACTTTAATCCTCCTCACAGTAGGTTTTCGACTAATCCTTGGCATGGGGGGCGACATTGAGAAGTGACAAAGTAATCTTTTCCCGGCTAGAAAATGCATGAACAGAAAAAAAATCCTTCTAGTAGATTTAACAATTTATCTACGATGTCTGCATATATTTGACTCTCAAATATGGGGATGTAAAATTTAACTAGTACCTTAAAGGGTGTGGCGCTTCTAGAGTAACTGCTAGAAGGAATGTGTTGCCCTTAGGTAGCCGCTGAAGGATCTGGGCAAAGTTGTCCATCATCGGGTTCCTCCGTCACTTGAGGGATTCTTTGATCAAGATTTTGAAAGGATCTCATGCCCCCTCATCTTTCTTCTCTACCACCATGGTAGGTCATCAGGATTTGCGAGGCTGGTCATGCAAAGGTTCGACCAGTTCGAGCCCTAACTCCTTATATCCTGACCTCGTTGGGGACAAACAAATAAAAATAAAGAAAGAGAAAACCCCTCTGATACCACTTATCCGAGCTTAAATAGGAAAGAAACAAATTACAGATATAACCATAAATACAGAGATGCAGAAGAAATAAAACTTCATTTCATTAGTATCAAATACTGAAATATGCTTACAGACAGAATGGAAATAAGACTAGCTCGGGTGAAGGTAGCTTATTTCTGAGAAGATATGTGGCATCTACATGCCTCTGAATTGTGTTACAATGAGGCTCATAGGCCTATTTATTACTAAGAAATAATGGAAAACCATAAACATCCAAAAACCTAACCCTAGGAGATGAAGCACCAAAATTATGGGCCTCGTTTGGGTAAATTGGTACATCAACTTTTCGGGGTCGTAACTTTGGAATACGATCTTCATTTGATGCGAAAATACCTCGTTAGCAAGATATATAAGAGGAATACAACTTCCAAGAGGCCAACATCAGTCCATGACCCTTATTGGCTCTGTTTTTCCCAAAAAATGTCGTTTAGGGCCTCAAAACGACTTTGGATGTTCAGGGCCTGAAAAATTGCCAAAAATAGTAAATTGTGCTACAACTAAGGAAATTGAAAAACTGAAAGAGACAGTTGTGGGGGCCCAAGTGGAATAGGTAGGTGGCCACCAACATCCACCTTGATCAATCCTCCCCCTTTAGAAATAAATGGTCCCCATTGCATTGAGTGCCTCCATGAGATGGGGAAACTTCTACTGAACTTGGTCCTTGCTGAGCCACTTGCCTTGGTGTAGGAGTTGGCCAGCTTTCACAACCCGATATAGTTGGATCTTCTGCTAGCGAGTGTTCTTGATCTGTGTGTCCATAATCTAATCAGTTGTAGCTTTTTCCATGCAATCTGGGTTTAACTCTGGTTGTGTGAGTTGTTTCGCAATGTTTGATATGTCCAGTAATGGTGGGAAGATGGTCGAAGGCGGTCCACATTGAACACTGGGTGCGGGCCAAGGAATGGGGGAATTTTGAGCTCAAAGACATTGTCTCCCACCACCTTGGAAATGGTGTAAGGACCATATCGGAGTGGTCTGAGCTTCCGATGGGTTCCGGTAAGACGTTATTTCTACAAATGCAACCAAAATTTATCGCCCACCTGAAACTTGTGTGGCACCCGATGTTGATCATGTCACTACTTGTACTTGGAATTTGACTTCTCCAAAATGTCATGAACCTACTAGCGGATGTGTTGATGTGTTCTATAAATTTGGTTGCTTTATCAGCCTTGTACAATACATGTGTGGATTTTGTCAGTGTAGTCGCATGAGGCATGGCAACATCAATTGGACACAATGTTTGAAATCCCAAAACCACTTGAAAGAGACTACGACTAGTTGAGTTTTGGAGGGCTCTATTATAAATGTGTTGAACATATGGAATACTCTCATCCCAGGTTCAATGGTGCTTATAATTGTACATGCGGAGTATGTGCACTATCATCCTATTGATGACCTTCGTCTAGCCATCAATCAGGGGATGAAAGGCCGCCAACTTGGTGAGCTTGGTGTCCAATAATGTCCAGAGGCTTGACCAAAATGTGCTTAGGAACCTGCTATCCCAATCTGATATAATGGTCTGCAAGATCCCAAAATGTACCCGTACTCGTTCAAAGAAGAGTTTGGCAGTGTCCTCGACTGTCATACTCTTCTTGTAAGATGCCAATATAGCCATCTTAGAAAATTTGTCCATGACCACAAATACACAGTGATTACCATGCTTGGTAGAAGGGAGGCTAGACATATAGTCCATGGAGATGGATTCCCATGGCTGGCTAGGAGTAGGTAGAGGAGTGTACATGCCTTACTTCTTGATGGTTGGCTTGGTGATGGTGCAGGCAGTGCAGGATCTGATATATTTCCCAACATCCAGTCGGAGTTTGGGCCAATAAAATTACTTTTGTAGTACAATACAATTTTCTCCACACCAAAGTGTCCTGCAATCTGACTGTAGTGTGCCTCCTAAATTAGCTTGGCATGCTCGCTTGAAGGAATGCAAAGGTGGCCCAGGTAGCACAAAAATGCGTCCTGGAGGTGGATATCACAAACTTGATTTCCACCTACTAGCATTTGGTATGTGGAGGTGAACTTTGGATCATTTTTGTATAGTTGCGGCCATCCATAGGTCTCGAGACCACAAGAGTTGAGAACAGTAGTTAGTGCTGAAACTGGGGCCAGTTGAGGTAGTCTAGAACATGATTGGAGCTTCCCTTTTTGTATTTAATGTTCAAGTGGAATTTTTGTAGATATGTAGACCACTTCTGATGGCGATTTTTCTGCAACTTCCCTTGTGTTTGTATAAACTGAAGAGGTCGGTGGTCGGTGGTCGGTGTAGAAAGCCTGCATGATGGAGTACATCTCTTTATCATAGATGGGGTACTTCTGAATTGTATTGGAAAGTGTCTCACTATGATAGGCCACTAGATGCCCGTGTTGGGTGAGGACTACACCAATAGCATAGACTGAGGCATATATCTCGATTTTAAATGGTCATTGCAGGTCTGGCAGTGTGAGTACCAGTGCAGAGCAAAGACGGTGCTTTAACTCAACGAATGCCTTCTGTTGGGACTCGGACCAGAAAAACTTTGCTTTCACCCTGCCCTTAGTAATCCGACTCAAAGGCCAAGTGATATGGGAGAATCCCAACATGAACCTCTAATAAAAATTTGCAAGGCCCAAAAATCTACTAAGTTATGTAAGAGTGGTCAAGGTTGGCGAATCCCTAATGACTTGGATCTTAGTCGAGTCCACATGCACACCGCACTCATCTATGATGTAAGCCAAGTATTGGACCTGGCTCATGCCAAAGGTGCATTTCTCTAAGTTGGCACACAACTTGTGTTGTCAAAGAGTTTGAAGGACCTGGCGAATGTGTTGCAAGTGTTCTTCCCAAGTTTTTCTAAATATGAGGATGTCATCAACATAAACAACCACGAATGAGTTGGTGAAGGGCCATAAGATTTCATCCATTAGCCTCATAGAACTAGCAGGGGAATTTGTCAACCCAGAGGGCATAACCAACCATTCAAAAAGTCCTTCCTTGGATTTTAAGGCGGTCTTCCATACATCTATGGGCTCTATTGGAACCTGGTGATAGCCAAACTTCAGATCGATCTTGCTGAAATACTTGGCCCCCTTGAGTTGGTCCAGAAGGTCATCAATCTATGGGATTGGATACCTATTCATTACAGTGATTTTGTTTAGTGCCCGATAATCAATGCAAAGCCTTCAGGACCCATCCTTCTTCTGTACAAGTACAATCGGGCTCCCAAAAGGCGAAGAACTTGATCGGATGTGCCCTTTTTGCAGCAGCTCCTGGATTTTCTGCTTGATCTCTTCATTTTCCATAATGGAGTGGTGATATATCATCCCGTTGGGTAGAGGTGCTCCGGGAGTCAGATTGATTGAATGCTTGACCTGTGTGTGCAAGGGTACCACTATGGGTGAGGAGAAGATGTCCCTATATTCTTCCATGACTGTATCCATCTACTTCTGTTGCATGGAGAAACCCTTCCAGGGTGCCATGGATGTGGCTATGATAATCCCCTTACTTTGAAAGTGAATCAGAAAGGAAAAAAAAAAAAAAAAAAAATCTCCGTCTAGGAGATGATCTTACTACATTTTTTAGTAGACCTCAAAGAGATGGCGATAGGTGGGGCTACATCTGGTATCCTGTATAAATTATTACTCAAAGAAATAATAACAAATTGAGGTCTAGACTCATATACAACATGTTGTTCCCACAAGTATGGTTTTCCTAATAATACATCACAAACTTCAAGAGGAGAAACATCACACAGTAACTCATTCGTGAAGGGCTTGATGTTGTGGGGAAGACCACACTACTCACTGACGCGGAGATCTCGTCCTTGGTGAAGCCACCTGATGGTGTATGGTTTCATATTTCTTGTAGTAGGTAGGCCTAGCTGCTTCACGACCTCTATTGAAATGAGGTTCTTTTGGCTCTCGTTGTTGACAATGAACAACAACGGAGAACCATTCACCCACATCTATGAGTGGAATAAGTTTTCTCCCTCCTCTGGATCTTCAGGCTCAATCTTTTGGATCTTGGTGGTGGCCACGGTGGCACTAAGATCTAAGTCAATCATTTGCTTCCCTTTGTCATTCCCCTTGTCGGGTTCTGAATCAGAGTTAGAACATGCGTCTAATTCAGAAGCTTTCAGCTCGGCCACCAGTGACTGCTTGGCCCAACACTCACTTGTGTTGTGAGTGAAGTGCTTATGGAACTCACACCACTTTCCTGTGTCCTTCTTTGTCTTCGTGGTGTTGTTCTTTTCTTGCGGCTTCAGCAAGTTATCCTAGGTCGCCCTGCCTTGGCTCTGTCATTTGCTCTGCGATTTGGGGGCATCTTTCCCTTGCTTCGAATTCATAGATCCAACGTCTCACTTTTTTTGTTTAAATTTATGCTCAATCTTGATAGTGTACTAGTACGTCATGCCAAGCGAGGAGATGTTCAGGAACTCCATCTCATCCTAGATGTACCTGTGTAGATAGTAGCGGTACTTGAGTACCAAATGTCACTCAGAATCCTTGATACCCAACTTCATGTGAAGGGTATGAAAAACATTGTTAAACTTCGACATGTCTTGGTCCCTTCCTTGCCGCTGCGTGGTCCACTTTATGTATTTATCCTCATAGCTTCCTACAGGGTAGTACTGCTCCTTGATGGCATCTTGGAACGAATTCCAAGTGGGTGCAGCTGAAAATAGTGAGGGTGTAATTTCGTCCTTCTTCTCACAGTAGGTTTTCCACCAATCCTTGACGTGGGGGGCGACTTTTAGAAGTGCAAAAGTAATATTTTCCCGGCTAGAAAAATCATGAACAAAAAAATATTCTTCTAGCAGATTTAACCATTTATCTACATTGTCTGCATCAATCTGACCCTCAAATGTCAGGATGTCAAAGTTAACTTGTACCTTAAAGGGTGTGGTGCTTCCAGAGTAACATTATGAAGGAGATGTGTCGCCCTTGGGTAGCAGGTGAAGGATTTGGGTAAATTTGTCCATCATCACATTTCTTTGTCGCTCAAGGGCTTCTTCAAGTAATATTTTGAAAGGATCTCCTGCCACCTCGTATTTCTTCTCTTCCTCCATGGGAGGCCTATTTATTATTGAGAAACAATGGAAAACCATAAACTGTAGGTTTTAATCCCATACAGAAATTACCTGCATATGAATTCTAAAACACAGAAAATAAACAATGCGAGAGCATAACACATAAAACACATATACACAGCGATTTTCCCCTGGATCCCAAAACCGGGACTACCAGATTGATTTTTCATTAGGTTCCTTTCAATATTACAATACATATTTATACATGCTGAAGCATCCAATACCATGGACTGAAAACCGTCGCATCCAAAACCATGTGCGAAAACCATGCACAAAACCATAGGTAGGTCCGCCCAACCTAATATAGGGTCCAAAAAAAAAAATTCCCCGAAGCGCTGCCCCAGACCCCATAGAGGGGGTCTATCCGCCCCCCTCAAACCCCCTGTGACCCCCCCGCTACGCAATCGGCGCAACGAAGGGGGGTCTCTGCCCCCCTCTAACCCCCCGGCTAACTACATGGGAGAGTCGTGGAAAGAATATAACACAACCCAACATTCTCCCACTTGTTGTTTTATTTCCACAGGGGTCCACAGGAGAGCTTAGTCATTTATCCAGCCCTGCAATGCCCATTGTTTCTCTACACCAAGAGAACTTCTTAGAGCTCATAGATTTTGTCAATGCATTTGCAGTATTCTTCAAAGTGTCCACCTTTACCAACAACACCTTTTTGTCTTCTATCATATCCCTTACAAAGTGATACTGAACATCAACGTGCTTTGTCTTTGAAGGGTAAGCAGGGTTCTTTGCCAAGAAAATTGCACTTTGGCTATCACAGTCTATCCTTATAGCTCCCTGTACTAGCCCCATACTTGAACACAATCTCTGCAACCAATCTGCTTCCTTGCTTGCATGATTGGCTGCCATGTATTCTGCCTTTGTAGTTGATAGTGCCACTACAAATTGTTTCTTACTCATCCAACTGACTACACATACCCACTTGTAGATCTTCTCTAATCTAGATCTCCATCCCAGTTTGCATCAACAAAGCCACGGATATCCAAAACTCTGTCCAATCCTGGTCTTCCTTGGTAGCACAAACCATAATTACTAATGCCATGCAAATACCTGAAAACCCGCTTCATTGTTGTCCAATGCTCCTTCCCTGGTTTTGACATAAACCTGCTCAATACTCCCACTGCATGTGCAATGTCTGGTCTAATATAGATCATTGCATACATCAGGGTACTGACTGCACTTGCATATGGAACACGGGACATATCCTCTTCCTCTTCTTGTGCCTTGGGACACTGTTCAGCATATAACTTTACACCTACAGGAATAGGAAACTTCACCAATTTATTATCCTGCATATTAAACCTCTGCAGTATTGTCTCAACATAATTCCTTTGGTTTAACTAGAGCTTCCTCTTTTCCCAATCTCTTTTAATTTCCATGCCCAAAATATAGTTTGAAACACTAAGAATTTTCATGTTGAATTTGGAGGACAATTGGGTCTTCAAATCCTAGATAATTTCTTTGTCATTTGCAACCAGAAACATATCATCCACATACAAGACTAGATAAATAACACGGTCACCAATTAATTTAAAATATACACAGTGATCTGCATTGCTTCTGGTGAAGCCAAGTCCCCGTATAAATGTATGAAACTTCTAATACCACATCCTTGGTGACTGTTTTAACCCATACAGAGACTTCTTTAACTTGCATACTAGTGCTTTCTTACCCTTCACTACAAAGCCTTCAGGTTGCTTCATGTAGATCTCCTCTTCCAGATCCCCGTGAAGAAATGATGTCTTCACATCCATCTGTTCTACCTCAAAATAAAAAGCAACAACAACAGATAAAAGTAATCTAATAGAAGCTACCTTGGAAACAGGGGAAAAAATATCACCAAAATCAATTCTTGGCACCTAGGAATAACCTTTTGCTACCAACCGAGCTTTGTATTTCTCCACCTTTCCTTCTGCATTTGTCTTATTCTTGAACACCCATTTGCTGCTAATGGGTTTCCTTCTAGCCGTCAACTCCACCAGATCCCAAGCCTCATTTTTGTGCAAAGATGCCATTTCATCAACCATGGCCTCTTTCTAAAGTTTTCCATCCTCTAAATCTACTGCTTCCTTCATAGTTCTGGGATCATCATCAGTAATAGATAAAGAAAAAATCGAACAGAAATTAGATGGACTATACCTTTCTGGCTGCCTTCTTTCTCGAATTGATCTTCTCACACCCGAAGTTTGTGGCTCTTCATCTTCTAATTCCTCTTCTGCTGTAGAGTCTGATTCTTCCTCCTTAATCTCAAACTCTATCTTCTCAGGTTCCTTTGGTTGGACTTCACGTTTAATAACATCCTTCACCTCTTTGAACACCACATCTCAGCTATACACAACCTTCCCTGTTACTGGGTTCCAAAGCTTATAACCCTTTAAACCATCCTTATATCCAATAAAGATGCACTTTTCAGATTTACTATCCAACTTGGTTCTTTTCTCCTTTGGAACATGTCCATATGCATCACATCCAAATACCCTCTGATGTGAAAGAGAGGGTTTCTTACCAGTCCATACCTCTTGTGGAGTCTTATCCTCCAACGCTGATGAAGGTGATCTGTTTACCAGGTAACATGCCATCTCCACCGCCTCTGCCCAGAATTCTCATCCTAACCCCGCACCACTGAGCATGCTTCTTGCCCTTTCCATCAAGGTCTTGTTCATTCTTTCTGCAACTCCATTTTGCTCAGGTGTGTATGTAGTCTTTTGCCGTGCTATACCACACTTCTTACAGAATTCGTCAAATTCCTTGCTGCAAAACTCTTCACTGTTATTTGACCTCAGCACCTTTATCTTCTTCTTTGTCTGGTTTTCCACCAGAGCCTTAAATTCTTTAAACCTGTCAAAGACTTCAGATTTCTTCTTAAGGAAATATATCCATGTATTCCTTGAGAATTCATCTATAAATGATACATTGTACACAGACTTACCCACTAATGGAACCTTCACAGGTCCAAACACATCACAATGCACAAGCTCTAATATCAATTTCGCCCTCTTACGACCAGAGGGGAAACTCACCCGATTCCGCTTCCCATATACACAATTTTCATAGAAATCAAAATCCAGAGAGATATTACTCATACCTTCTACCTTACCTTTTCCATGAAGTATTTGAAGGCCCTTCTCTCCAATATGTCCAAGCCTTTGATGCCACAACATGGTCTTCTCTCCAGAGACCACTAGATTTTCTGCTCCACTTTCAAAAACCACAAAACTGTTGCATCCATCAAAATAGTGCTACCTTGCAGTTTGTACAGAATTCTAATCTGAACTCCCCGCATCAATACCAGTGCTCTCAGAACCATCTTGCAGGTATCATTCTCGAACACTATTTTTACACCTGCATCATCCGGCTTGCTTATAGAAATCAGATTTCTGGCCAATGCAAGAATATGCAGAACACCCGGAAGTGTTCTAACCCTTCCACCTTGCAACTTCAACTTTACTTTTCCATGACCAACGATTCTAGCCTTCCTATCATCCCCCAAGAAGACATCACCACCATCATATTTCTCGTACTCGCAGAACCACTCTCTATGGGGAGTGAAGTGAAAGGATGCACCTGAGTCAATCAACCATGCCTCATGATCTACATGTGTACTTGGAGAAGCCAAGTACACATCTCCACCTTCATCTGAGGTGGTTTTTGCCTCTGCAGAAGGAGCATTGTCAGATCTCTTTCCTTTGTCAAGATCTTTAGATTTACAGTGCCTTTTTTAGTGCCCTTTTTTCCGCATTTCCAGCACACCACCTTTACAGGTTTTCTTGGAGATTTAGATCTCCCACTCGATGAATTATTTTTGTTTCTGTTCTGGGATCGTCCTCGTACAGACAAGGCATCACCATTCTGGCTCTCCATATTTTTCCATCTCATCTCCTCCGTCAACAAGGATGAGACTACTTCATCAAACTGCAAGGTAGTTGCATTGCTACCTATTGCAATAACCATATTATCCCACGAATCTAGTAGAGCACACAACAAATTGATGCACTTATCTTCATCTGAAATTTTAATATCAACAGATAATAACTGACTTACCACAGTAATAAATGCATTTAGATGCTCTATCACTGAGTCTCCATCTTTCATCCTCAGGTTATACAGCTTTTTCCATAGGAACAGTTTATTCACCACAGACTTAGATTGGTACAAAGTCCCTAACTTGTCCCACAAAGCCTTAGCCATAGCTTCCCCTGATACATTCAGTAATATTAAATCTGAGACACACAATCATATTGTGCTCTTTTCCTTCTGATCCAACTTCTTCCATTCTTCATCATACACTCCTGTTGGTTTAGTACCCAGATCTACCGCGATCCACTGATCTTTATCCACCAACAGATCCTTCATCTTGAGTTTCCACAACTCAAAACTCTGACTATTAAATTTCTCGATTTCTATCTTTCCACTGCTCGCCATCTTTTTTCACCACCAGATTCGATCCCACAGATCTCCCACTGAACAGGGTCTACCACAGGCCCGAGCGAAACCCCTCAGCAACAAGGGTGTCCCCTTGAAGCCAAAACAACTCTAATACCAAATGTAGGTTTTAACCCCGTACAGAAATTACCTACATACGAATTCTAAAACAGAGAAAATAAACAATGCGAGAGCATAACACATAAAACACATATACATAGAGATTTTCCCCTGGATCCAAAAATCAGGACTACCAGATTGATTTTTCATTATGTTCCTTTCAATGTTACAATACATATTTATATATGCCGAAGCATCCAATACCATGGACCGAAAACCATTGCGTCCAAAACCATGGACTGAAAACCATCGCATCCAAAACCATGTGCGAAAACCATGCACAAAACCATAGGTAGGTCCGCCAACCCAATATAGGGTCCAAAAAAAATTTCCCTTGGGCGTTTCCCCAGACCCCGTAGAGGGGGGCTTACCGCCCCCTCAAACCCCTTGGACAGGGGGGGCTACCGCCCTCCCTATGACCCCCCCGCTGCGCAATCGGCACAACGAAGGGGGGGCTCTAACCCCCCGATTAACTACGTGGTCTAGTCATGGAAAGAATATAACACAACCCAACATAAACATCCAAAAACATAACCCGAGGAGATGAAGCACCAAAATTATGGGCCCTGTTTGGGTAAATTGGTAAATCAACTTCCCGAGGTTGTAACTTTGGCATATGATCACCGTTTGACACACATAATACCTCGTTAGAAAGATATACAACTTCCGAGTGGTGAACATTAGACTATGGAACATGTTGGCCCCGATTTTCCCAAAAAACGTCGTCTAAGGCCTCAAAATGGCTCTAGAAATTCAAGACCCGGAAAAACTGCCAAAAATAGTAAACTATGTTGCAACTAAGGAAACTAAAAAACTGAAAGAGACAATGGTGGGGGCCCAAGTGGAATAGGCGGGTGGCCACCAACATCCACCTGGATCAGTCCTCCCCCCTTAGGAAGCAATGTTCCCCATTACATTGAGTGCCTCCATGAGATGGGGAAACTTTTGTTGAACTTGGTCCCTGGTGAGGAACTTGCCTTGGTTCACGAGTTGGCTAGCTTTTACAACCCAATATAGTTAGATCTTATATTGTCAAGTGTTCTTGATCTGTGTGTCCATAATCTGATTAGTTGTGGCTTGTTCCATGCAATCTGGGTTTAACTTTGTTGGTTTGATTTGTTCTGCAATGTTTGATGTGTCCAGTAATGGTGGGAAGTATGGTCGAAGGCGGTCCGCATTGAACACTGGGTGTAGGCCAAGGAATGGGGGAATGTTGAGCTCAAAATATTTTTATCCCACCGAATTGGTAATGGTGTAAGTACCATATCGGAGTGGTCTAAGCTTCTGATGGGCTTTGGTAAGGTGTTATTTCTACAAATGCAACCAAACTTTGTCACCCACCTGAAACTTATGTGGCACCCGATGTTGGTCATGTCACTGCTTGTACTTGGCATTTTACTTCTCCAAGATGTCATGAACCTTTTGGCAGATGTTTTGGATGCATTCAATAAATTTGGTCGCGTTATTAGCCTCGTACAATACATGTGTGGATTTTGTCTATGTAGTCACATGAGACATGGCAACATCAATCAGACACAATGGTTGAAATCCTAGACCCACTTGAAAGGGAATGCAACCAGTCGAGCTATGGAGAGATCTATTATAACTGTGTTGCACATATGGAAGACTCTCATCACAGGTTCAAGGATGTTGGAGTCGTATATACGGAGTATGTGCACTATCATCCTATTGCCAACCTTCATCTGGCCATTAGTCTGGGAATGGAAGACAGTCAACTTGGTGAGCTTGGTGTCCAGAGGCTTGACCAGAATGTGCTCAAGAACCTGCTGTCCTAATATGATATAATGGTCTGCAAGATCCCAAAATGTACCCATACTCGTTCAAAGAAGAGTTTGGCAGTGTCCTTTGCTGTCATACTCTTCTTGCAATCCGCCAATATAGCCATCTTAGAAAATATGTCCACAAACACAAATTAATAGTCATTACCATTCTTGGTAGAAGGGAGGCCAGACATATGGTCCATGGAGATGGATTCCTAGGTCTGGCTAGGAGTAGACAGAGGAATGTACAGGCCTTGCATCTTGATGGTTGGCTTGGCGATGGCACGAGAAGCACAGGATTTGATAATTTCCCAACATCCAGTTAGAGTTTGGGCCAATAAAAGTACTTTTGTAGTACAACCACAGTTTTCTCCACACCAAAGTGTCCTACAACCCGATTGTAGTGTGCCTCCCAAATCAGCTTGGCCCACTTGCTTGAAGGAATGCAAAGGAGGCCCAGGTAGCATAATAATGTGTCATGGAGGTGGAAATCAGGAACTTGCTTTCCATCTACTAGAATCTGGTATGTGGAGGCAAACTCTGGATCATTTTTGTATAGTTTCATCCATCGAGAGGTCTCATGACCACAAGAGTCGAGAACAGTAGTCAGTGCTGCAATTGGGGGCTGGCTGAGGCAATCTACAACATGATTGGTGCTACCGTTTTTTTATTTAATGTTCAAGTGGAATTATTGCAGATATGTAGACCACTTATGATGGCGATCATTCTGCAACTTCCCTTGTGTCTGTATAAACTGAAGAGCCCAGTGATCGATGTGGATGACCATCTCCTTCCCCAGAATGTAGTGCTTCCATTATCGACATGTTTGCATGATGGAATACATCTCTTTATCATAGGTGGGGTACTTCCGAATTGTATCAAAAAGTGTCTCACTATGATAGGCCACTGGATGCCCATGTTGGGTGAGGATTTCACTAATAACATAGTCTAAGGCATCTGTCTCGATTTCTAATCGCTGCTACAGGTCTGGCAGTGTGAGTGCCAGTGCAAAGCAACGGAAGTTCTTCAACTCAACAAACGCCTTCTATTGGTACTTAGACTAGGAAAAAATTTCTTTCGCCCCACCCTCAGTAATATGAATTAAAGGCCAAGTGATATGGGAGAATCCCAACACGAACCTTCGATAAAAATTTGCAAGGCCCAAAAATCTGCAAAGCTCCCTTAGAGTGGTCGGGGCTGACCAATCCTGAATGATTTGGATCCTAGTCGGGTCCACAGGCATGCCATGCTCATCTATCATGTAGCCGAAGTATTGGACCTCGCTCATGCCAAAGGTGAATTTCTCCAAGTTGGCACACAATTTGTGTTGTTGAAGGGTTTGAAGGACCTATCGAATGTGTTTCAAGTGTGTTTCCAAACTCTTGTTGAAGATGAGGATGTCGTCAATATAAACAACCATGAATGAGTTGGTGAAGGGCCGCAAGATGTCATACATTAGCCTCATAAAAGTAGCACTGGAATTTTTCAACCCAAAGGGCATAACCAACCATTCAGAAAGGCCTTCCTTGGATTTGAAAGTGGTCTTCCATACATCTGTGGGCTCTATTGGAACCTGGTGATAGCCAAGCTTCAGGTTGATCTTGCTGAAATACTTGGCCCCCTTGAGTTGGTCTAGAAGGTCATCAATCTGTGGGATTGGATACCTATACCTGACAGTAGTTTTGTTTAGTACCCGATAATCAATGCAGAGCCACCAGGTCCCATCCTTCTTCTGTACAAGTACAATCGGGCTTCCAAAAGGCGAGGAACTTCATCGGATGTGCCCTTTTTGCAGCAACTCCTATATTCTTCACTTGATCTCTTCATTTTCTAGAATGGAGTAGTGATATATCCGCCCATTTGGTAGAGGTGCTTCGGGAGTCAAATTGATCGAATTGTTGACCTAACAGTACAAGGGTACCCCTATGGCCGAGGAGAAGATGTCCCTGTATTCTTCCATGACTGTATCCATCTGCTTCTGTTGCATGGAGGAAACCTTCTCAAGGGATGCGGATGTGGCTATGATCTTCCCCTTAATTTGAGAGAAAATAAGAAAGAAAACAAATTTCCCAGTCTGGGAGATGATCTTACTGCATTACTTAGCAGAGATCAAAGAGATGGTCGTAGGTGGGGCTACCTCTGGTATCCTATATAACTTATTACTCAAATAAATAATAACATACTGAGGTCTAGACTCATGTACAACATGTTGCTTCCATAAGTATGGTTTCTGTAATAATACATCACAAACTTCAAGAGGAGAAACATCACATAGTACCTCATCCATGAAGGGTTTGATGTTGTAGGTAAGGCAGCACTGCTAGCTAACGTGGAGATCTCGTCCTTGGTGAAGCCACCTGATGGTGTACGATTATGGATTTTCTATAGTCGGTAGGCCCATCCGCTTCACGACCTCTGCTAAAATGAGGTTCTTTTGCTCCCGCTGTCGAAATTGAACTGCAGCGGAGAACCCTTCACCCACATCTATGAGTGGAATAGGCGTTCCCCCTCCTCTAGATCTTCAGGATCAATCTTTTGGATCTTGGTCATGGCCACGGTGGCACTGGACTCCATGTCAATGATATGCTTCCCTTTGTCATTCCCCCTATCAAGTTCTGACTAAGAGTCAGAACATGTGTCTGATTCAGAAGCTTTCATCTCAGCCACCGGTGACTGCTTGACTCGACACTCACTTGTGTTGTGAGTGGAGCTCTTATGGAACTCAAACCACTTTCTCATGTCCTTCTTTGTCTTCGTGGTGTTTTTCTTTTCTTGAAGCTCCAAAGGGTTATCCTGGGTCACCCGCCTTGGCTTTGTCCTTTGCTCTTCAGTTTTGGGGCGCCTTTCCCTTGCTTCAGATTCATATATCCAAAGTCTCTCTTTTTGTATTTAAACTTCTTCTCAATCTTGAAAGTGTACTAGTACTCTGTGCCAAGCGAGGAGATTTCTAGGAACTCCATCTCGTCTTGGATGTACTTGTATAGATAGTCATGGTACTTGAGTACCAAATGTCACTCAGAATCCTTGATAACCAACTTAGTGCAAACGTTATGAAAAACATTGGTAAACTTTAGCACGTGTTGGTCCCTTCCCTACCACAGCATGGTCCACGTTATGTATTTATCCTCATAGCTCCTGACAGGGTAGTATTTCTCCTTGATGGTGTCCTGGAATGAAATCCAAGTGGGTGTGGCTGAAAATAGTGCGAGTGTACCTTCATCCTTCTTCTCACAGTAGGTTTCCCACCAATCCTTGTTGTGGGGGCCAACTTTGAAAAGTGAAAAAGTAATATTTTCCTGGATGGAAAAATCATGAATAGAAAATTATCCTCATTTCTCAAATATCATTTTCTCCGAGAACAAGTGCTTGAACAAAAGGTCAAATTGGAGTATGTTCCCTCCAAGGAACAAGTTGTTGATATATTCACCAAACCACTACCCAGAGAGACATTTGAATACCTCAGACAGAAGCTGGGAGTAGTTGATGCATCATCTTACTGTTGACACTTATCTGTTTCAAAGAATAGTGGTTGTATGCGAGTTTCATGAAGCATATCCGCGTATATACACCGATTTCTGTGGATACAGCCGCGTATACGTTGGTTTGAAGAATATCAGTGGGTCAGACTCAGGATGAAAAGAGTCTAATATGGGTCTATCAGGGATCATCTAGCACAGGTTCAGGGGGAGCATATACTTCTAATAATGCATTATCATTGTTGGCATTACCTTAGAAGATCTTGGTACAATTTCTCAGTTGTTTTTTTTATTCAGGTGGAACAGATGTAGAGGGAGATCATGGTTGCTGATGGTGATTGACAGATGCTGCTGATGATAGTTGCTGATGACTATCATAGTCTTGTTTTAGATATTTTGTCTCTATGTCATGTATATCTTTTATTATCAAGGTCATGTAACGGCCTATTTTGTTTCCCCACTATGCCTGGGATGGATGATGTAAGGTTCTTGTTTTATCATGTATAAACTTTTGGTATATCCCCACTTGGTTGGTAGATGGATATATGTATGATTCTTTGGTGATAGGAAGGTGATTTATGATGTATAGAGTCATGTTCTTCTTGTAGAACATCTTTTTGCAGACCTTGCCTTCAGTCAGGGGGAGCATGAACAGTACACTTCGGCATATCCGAAAAGTTCAGCATGTACTCAGGGGGAGTATAACCCTTTGCCCTTGATGACAAAGGGGGAGAATGACTTTGAGTGACTTAGGGTTGCCATCAAGTCCAAAGGGGGAGATTTTTGGCATTATGACACAGGTGTTGTCCTTGATGGCAACTCACTCAGATGACAGACATAGTTCAAGCTCTCAGAATGAAGGAAAAGAGATATATGCAAGTTCCCCTTGACCAAGCCGCGTATACATGCGGGTTAGCAATCCAGAAGGCGTGTATACGTTCACGCAAGGAAAAGTGCGTACATGTTGAAAACTTGGTTTTGGTCCGTGGTATTTGGTCCCTAGTATTTTGACCTATGGTATTGATCCAAGGTATCTTGACCGAAGTGTTGACCCCAGGTATTTGGTCCAAGGTATTGCTTCTAAGTGGTTTTGGACCATGGTATTGAGTAAGGCCTAAGACTATAAAAAGAGGAGGAGATCATTAGGAAAAGGCAGTCAAATATTGAATATCTCATGAAGAGCAAGATCTAGAGTACTGGTGATTGGGTTATGGTGCATAGCTGGATCTGAATCAAGGAGGAACCTGAGCGCTAGAAGAAGAATAAGTTATATTGATGTGTCAAGATCTTAAGGCTTGAAGAGAAGTATCTTTGTGTGATTTCGATCTTTTATATTTGGCGCATGTCTTGATCTATAAATATGATGATCTGGGTATAACTGATGTCTGAATAGTTGAAAAGGGTAAATCATCTTTTACAGAGTACGTAGGTTCAGTATAGCAAAGGCACGTATACACGCTGCTTCGGCAATTCAAAACAGCATATACGCAGGTTTTCCTTCATATAACAGCGTATGCATGCAAGTTCTACATATTGAAGTAGCGTACGTCTCATAAAATATGTTTTAGCTACTTCTGTTTACTGTTGCAGTGTTTTGGGTTCTGGTACTGTTATTGTATTCTGGTTACAGCATTCAAAGAAATGATTGTTTGATTTAGTTTTGGTTAGAGCAAGGGAGATTGATTGATGCAGATATATTTTGATGTTTGATTGATGCTATTTATGGATCCAGTCTGAAAATTTATGAAACGTGGTCCCTGGAAGAAAAGAGAAGGTTGTAGCCTTCTGTAGGTCAACACCTACTTACTAGTACATCAGCTAGTACAAGAGCTAAGGGGGTTGTAGGTCCCTTCCAAGAGAAGCTGGAGAACGAAAGAAGGTTGTAGCCTTCTGCAGGTAGAAGCCTACATACTAGTATAAAACTGCACCAATACAAAAATATTGTAAAAAGAAATTTCTTATTAAAAGAATATAGAGACGAATCGCAGCAAGTGGTTTTCACCCACATTGGGTTTCCACCTTATATCTTGTGTTATTGTGTATGATTGTCTGCTTTGTTTTTACTGTACCTGTTACTGCTTATATGGTTCTGATACACAGATTAAAGATCAATTGACTAAATTATAAGTTTACAAGGTGTAGGTTGGTTTCTCTAAACATAGTTGCATATATACACAAGTTTCATTAATCGAAGTAGTGTATATAAATCTGTTTATGGAAATGAAATATTATTAAATTGATAATACTGATTCACCCCCCCTCTCAATATTATTTCCAACATGGGAAATTTATCTTTAATAGTGAGCTTGTTGAGCTCCCTATAATCCCGACACATGCACCACGATCCATCCTTCTTGTGAACCAATACTACTGGAGTAGAGAAAAAACTTTGAATAGGTTGAATTATACCAGCCTCTAGCATTTATGTAACCATACGTTCAATTTCACTCTTTTGGCCATAGGGATATCTGTAAGGCCTGCTGTTTGGAGGAACACTTCCTAGAATCAAATGAATAGCATGATCGTGATCACGAATAGGTGGGAGGCCTTTGGGAATCTCAAATACCTTGGAATGATTGTCCAAGACTTTTTGGAGATCTGGATAAATAGATTATTTCGATGTGGGAAACTCTAGCGAACATAATTGTGCAATTACACCTCGTTGTTCTTTCTTTAGAATATTTGTCATTCCATTAGAGTTGATTATCTTTCCGAGTTTCCTTGCGATACCCCTTAATTCAACTTCCTTTCCTTTTGAAGAAAATTTCATGAAAAGTTCTTGAAAATTAAAAGCTATTGTACCCAAGGATTGTAGCCATTGGACTCCTAGTACAACATCAGCACCACCCATTGGAATGGAAAGCATTGGGCTATTCAATACATATTCTCCCATGGATAGCTTGATATTATGGCACTTTCTAGAGCAATTTATGGTTCCTCCACTTGCAACCATCACTTGACACTCTGGTGCTAGATATAGGAAGCAATTCAATTCCTTAGCTATCTTACAATGAATAAAATTATGGGTATTGCCCGAATCAATCAACACTATTACCTTTTTCTTCTTGATATGTCCTTCTATCTTGATAGTTTGAGGAGTGGTAATTCCGGCCAATGCATTACAAGATATGGTTGGATTCATTTCTTCTTTATCTAGGGTTTGTTCCTAGTGTATATCCTTTTCTTTTGACGTTTCTTGTTCCTTTTCTTCCTCCTCTTCACAATCTATGTAAAATAATTTCTCCTCAGCACACTTATGACCTTTAGTGTATTTGTTATCACAACTGTAACAAATCCCTTTTGCTCTTTTTTCTTCCAATTGTTGCGGTCTCAACCTTGTAGGTTGTGGAAGGCTAGGGCCAACAACACTTCCATATTTATAATTGTGAGTGGTAAGCTTCCTTCTTGTCATTATTTTGTTTTCCATTTTTCTTGTCAACCTGAATGCCTTCTCCACTGAATCAGGTTCCCAAAGGTGAACCTCATCTTGGATGTTATCCTCTAAAGTCCCTATGAACACATCAATCCTATGCTCCTCTGCAATATCTTTTACCCTTATATTCAATTTTTGGAAGTCCTCAATGTGCTCCATCATTGAACCCTTTTGTTTGAGATTTATCAATTGGCTAAAAAAAGTGTTTCTTTTTGTATCCTCATAATGTTCTATCATTTCATCTGTAAAAATTTCCCAAGTGACAATTTGTTTACGAGAGCAAACTCATCGATACCTACAAACTGATTTGGTTCCAAATATAAAGTTGAAATGCACCTTTTGTGTGTTTTTCACATTATGGAGATTGAAATAGCTTCATCTGTAGTATCCATGTTACGGGATCCTTGCCATCAAACTTCCTCATATCGATATTTGGAACATGGTTGGTCTTCGATCCAATGTTAGATTCTATGAAATCATGATTAACATTTATTTTTTTCTCATCATGAGTTTCCTTTACTACCATTTCTCCATTGGTAAGCATTTCTTGTAAAACCTTTGTCAAATTTGTCTTCAAACCATCCATCTTAGCTTCCACGCCTTTTTTTAAACCATCCATTATAGCTTCCACGTCTTTCTTTAAACCATCTATCTTAACTTCTGTTACTTTTTGTCAGTGAATTTTGTTGCACTTGGTCTCATAATTTTGATATATCATGTTGCATTTCTTCTTCTTCTTCATGAGTCATGTTAGAGATTTCAGGTTGCTTACTAGGTGTTTCCATTCTCTTTCTTCAGGAATCAGGGCATCAATTAATGATAATTATGATTCACTATGCCCTTTGAATTCCTTCAAACTAATTTTTCAAACCAAACTTATGCAAAATTTAAAACAAAACTACACACCTTTTTTCACTTTGTAGGAGCTCGATATTGTATCTGATTTATCTTTGAAATTGTAGATCTCCAAGTTCTAAAACTATGAACTATTGTAGCCCTCTGAGTCCTCTTTCCAACGCCAGAAGTTTGATTGAAATTGGATTCTCCAAGAAAAAGTTATGCCCAATCTCCCAAGATGACCTGATTATACACTTTTTTAATAGAGCGAACTTGTACGAAGTGCCGCGTGTCATTGTTTCAACATTCGGCCCTGATAACTTCTAACGAAATTTCAATCTGATACTCAGAGAGAAAGTTATGATGATTTTCCCAAGGTCACTTGTTTTGGATGTAATTCGGAAGCCTGCAAAAACCCTAACTTCCTTGGATCATATCTCTGAAAATATAGCGAGACAATATCTGAAATTCGGACCCGAGGATCATTGCGATTTTGTCTCAAATTGGTTTTTTTTAGCTTCTAAAATGCCGCAGAAAAAAAGTTATAGAGAAAATTCCACGATGTCCTGTTTTGGAGCAACGAAACCCTAGAATCCAAACCTCTGATACCAAATGTTATGAAACCAGCTCACAAAAAGATAGAAAAGATAGATAAACAAATTAGAAATCAGCCTCTTTGAGGGGGAAACCTCCTTTACATTACACAAATGAACAATTCTTGTATGATACAAATGACAAAACCTCATTTCTATATATAGGAGTCTAAGGGGTCACAATATAATCAAAGCTGACATAAAAATAATAATATAAGGGAACAAAAATAACAATAGTTGGCTTCTATGGGGCACAATAATAACAATATGGGGACAATAGGGGCACAACAATAACAATAAGGGATACAATGACAATAGTAATGGGGGAATCACTAGTATTATAGGGACCTAACAAACACTGGCGGGAGGCCAAGGAATGGGGGAATGTTGAGCTCAAAAGCATTGTCTCCCACCGCCTTGGTAATGGTGTAAGGACCATATCAGAGTGGTCTGGGCATCCGATGGACTCCGGTAAGGAATTATTTCTACAAATGAAATCAAAGTTTGCCACCCAACTGAAACTTGTCTGGCACCCAATGTTGATCATGTCACTACTTGTACTTAGAATTTTACTTCTCTAAGATGTCGTGAACCTGCTGGCGGATGTGTTATTTGTGTTTAATAAATCTAGTCGCTTTATCAGCCTCATAAAATACATGTGTGGACTTTGTCTATGTAGTCGCATGAGGCATGGCAACATCAAGCAGACACAATAGTTGAAATCCTAGACCCACTTGAAAGGGACTGCGACCAGTGAAGCTATGGAGAGCTTTGTTATAATTTTGTTGCACATATGGAAGAATCTCATCCCCGGTTCAAGGATTCTTAGTGTTGTACATGCAAAGTATGTGCACTCTAATCCAATTCACGACATTCATCTTGCCATCATTCTAGGGATGGAAGGCAGATGACTTGGTGAGCTTGGTGTCCAATAGTGTTGAGGCTTGACCAGAATGTGCTTAGGAACCTGCTATCCTGATCTGGTATAATGGTCTGCGGGATCCAAAAATGTACCCATACTCGTTTAAAGAAGATGTTGCCAGTTTCCTCTGTTGTGATACTCTTCTTGCAAGATGCCAATATAGCCATCTTAGAAAATTTGTCCACGACCACAAATACACAGTACCATGCTTGGTAAAAGGAAGCCCAGACATATAGTCTATGGAGATGGATTCCTTTTGGTTGGGAGTAGGCAAAGGAGTGTACGGGCCTTGCTTCTTGATGGTTGGATTCGCAATGGCATAGGGAGTGAAAGATCTGATATATTTCCCTATATCCAGTCAAAGTTTGGGCCAATAAAAATATTTTTATAATACAGCCACAGTTTTCTCCACACCAAAGTTTCATGCTACCTAACTGTAGTGCACCTCCCAAATCATCTTGGTGCACTTGTTTGAAGGAGCACAAAGGTGACCTAGGTAGCATAATAATGTTTCTTGGAGGTGGAAATCTAGAACTTTCTTTCCATATACTAGCATCTAGTATGTGGAGGCAAACTCTGGATCATTTTTGTATAGTTGTGGCCATATAGAGGTCTCGTGACCACATGAGTTGAGAAAAACAGTCAGTGCTGCAACTCGGGGTCGATTGAGGCAGTCTGCAACATTATTAGTGCTTCCCTTTTTGTATTTAATGTTCAAGTGGAATTGTTGAAAATATGTAGACCACTTCTTATGGCACTCATTCTGTAACTTCCCACGTGTCTATTTAAATTGAAGAGGTCAGTGATCGATGTGGATGACCATCTCCTTCCCTAGAATGTAGTGCTTCCATTGTCGACAAGCCTGCACGGTGGAATACATCTCTTTATCATAGGTGGGGTACTTCTGAATTGTATCGGAAAGTGTCTCACTATAATAGGCCACTGGATGCCCTTGCTGGGAGAGGACTGCACCAATAGCATAGTCTAAGGCGTATGTCTCGATTTCAAATGGTTGCTTCAGGTCTGGAAATGTGAGTACCAGTGCAGAGAAAAGTTAGTGCTTCAACGCAACGAACGCCTTCTGTTGGGACTCAGACTAGGAAAAATTTTCTTTCGCCCCACCCTTAGTAATTTGACTCAAAGGCCAAGTGATATGGGAGAATCCCAACACAAACCTCCGATAAAAATTTACAAGCCCCAAAAAGTTTCAAAGCTCCATTAAAGTGGTCAGGGCTGGCCAATCCCAAATGATTTGGACGTTAGTCGAGTCCACATGCACGTCACGCTCATCTATGATGTAACCCAAGTATTTGACCTAGAAAATGCTAAAGGTGCATTTCTCCAAGTTGTCACACAATTTGTGTCATTGAAGGGTTTGGAGGACCTACCGAATGTGTTGCAAGTGTTCTTCCCAACTCTTGTTGAAGATGAGAATGTCATCATGATAAACAACCACGAATGAGTTGGTGAAGGGCCGCAAGCTGTCATCCATTAGCCTCATAAAATTTGCAGGGGCATTTGTCAACTCGAAGGGCATAAAGAACCATTCAAAATAGCCTTCCTTGGATTTGAAGGCAGTTTTCCATACATTTGTGGGCTCTATTGGAACTTGGTGATAGCCAGACTTCAGGTCAATCTTGCTGAAATACTTGGCCCCCTTTAGTTGGTCCAGAAGTTCATCAATTTGTGGAATTGGATACATGTTCCTGACAATGATTTTGTTTAGTGCCTAATAATCAATACAGAGGCTCCAGGTCCCATCCTTCTTCAGTACAAGTACAATCGGGCTCCCAAAAGGCGATGAACTTGGTTGAATGTGCCCTTTTTGTAACAACTCCTAGATTTGTCGCTTGTTCTCTTCATTTTCTAGAATGGAGCGGTAATATATCAGCCCGTTGGATAGAGGTGCTTCGGGAGTCAGATCAATCGAATGCTTGACCTGACAGTGCAAGGGTACCCCTGTTAATGAGGAGAAGATGTCACTGAATTCTTCCACAACCGTATCCATCTGCTTCTGCTGTGTGGAGGAACTCTTCCTAGGGGCCATGGATGTGGCTATGATCTTCCCCTTACTTTGAGAGAAAATCAGAAAGAAAACACATTTTCTAGTCTCGGATATGATCTCACTGTATTGCTTAGCAGAGATCAAAGAGATGGTGGTAGGTGGGGAAACCTCCAATATCCTAGATAAATTATTACTCAAAGAAATAATAGCAGACTGAGGTCTAGACTCATATACAACATGTCGCTTCCACAAGTATGGGTGTCCTAATAATACATCACAAACTTCAAGAGGAGAAACATCACACAATACCTCATCCGTGAAGGGTTGGATGCTATAGGGAAGGTGGCACTGCTGGCGGACATGGAGATCTCGTCCTTGGTGAAGCCACCCAATGGTGTACGATTGTGGATGCGCTATAGTTGGTAGGCCCAACCGCTTCATGACCTCTATTGAAATGAGGTTCTTTTGTCTCTCATTGTCGATAATGAACTGCAGCGGAGAACCCTTCACCCACATCTATGAGTTGAATAGGCATTCCCCCTCCTCTGGATCTTCAGGCTCAATCTTTTGGATCTTGGTGGTGGTCACTGTGGCACTCAGATCCACATCAATGATCTGCTTCCCTTTGTCATTCCCCTTGTCAGGTTCTGACTCGGAGTTGGAACATGCATCTGAATCAGAAGCCTTCAACTTGACCACTAGTGATTGCTTGGCCCAACACTCACTTGTGTTGTGAGTGGAACTCTATTGAACTCACATCACTTTCCCTTGTCCTTCTTTATCTTCGTGGTGTTTCTCTTTGCTTGCAGCTTCACTGGGTTATCCTGGGTCACCTCACCTTAGCTATGTCCTTTCCTCTATGGTTTGGGGGTGTCTTTCCCTTGCTTCGAATTCACAGATCTAAAGTCTCGCTTTTTCTATTTAAACTTCTGCTCAATCTTGACAACGTATCGGTACATTGTGTTGATTGAGGAGATGTACAGGAACTCCATCTCATCCTAGATGTACCTTTGTAGACAGTCGCATTACTTGAGTACCAAATATCGCTCAGGATCCTTCATAACCAACTTCGTGCGAAGGTTATGAAAACAATTGGTAAACTCTGGCATGTCTTGGTCCCTTCCTTGTCGTAGCGTGGTCCACATTATGTATTTATCCCTATAGCTCCTGACAGGGTAGTACTGCTCCTTGATGGCGTCCCGGAACGAATTCCAAGTGGGTGTGGTTGAAAATAGTGATGGTGTACTTTCATCCTTCTTCTCATAGTAGGTTTCCCACCAGTCCTTGACGTGGGGGAAGCTTTGAGAAGTGCAAAAGTAATATTTTCCCTGTTGGAAAAATCATGAACACAAACATATCCTTCTAGCTGATTTAACCATTTATCTATGACATCCGCATCTATCTGACCCTCAAATATGGGGATGTCAAAATTAACTTTTACCTTAAAGGGTGTGGTGCTTCCAGAGTAACTGTTGGAAGGATATTCCTCGCCCTTGGGTAGTTTCTGAAGGATCTGGGCAAAGTTGTCCATCATCGCATTGCTCTATCGCTTGAGAGCTTCTTCAAGAAATATTTTGAAAGGATCTCCTGCCCCCTCGTATTTCTTCTCTTCCGCCATGGGAGGTCGTTGGGATTTTTGAGTCTGGTCATGCAAAGGTTTGACCAGTTCCATCCCTAACTCCTTATATCCCGACCTCGTTGGGGACATGCAAAGAAAAATAGAGAAAGAGTAGACCCCTCTGATATCATTGATCTGAACTTAAACAGGAAAGCAAAAAATTACAGATTTATCCATAAATATAGAGATGCAACAGAAATAACACTTCATTTCATTACTATCAAATACTGAAATATAGTTACAAACAGAATGGAAATAAGACTAGCTTAATTGATGGTAGCTTATCTCTGAGAAGAGATGTGACAGCTACAAGCCTCTGAACTATGTTTCAATGAGGCTCGAAGGCCTATTTATTACTGAGAAACAACGCAAAACCCTAAACATACAAAAACCTAACCCTAGGAGATGAAGCACCAAACCTATGGGCCCCGTTTGGGTAAATTGGTACATCAACTTCCGAGGGTCATAACATTGGAACACGATCTCCATTTGACATGCACAATACCTCGTTAGAAATATCTATCTGAGGACTACAACTTCCGAGTGGCCAACATAGGTCAACAATTCATTTTGTCCCTGATTTTCCCAAAAAACTTCGTCTAGGGCCTCAAAACGGCTCCGGAAGTTCAGGACCCAAAAAACTGCCAAAAATAGTAAATTGTGCTACAACTAAGGAAAATGAAGAATTGAAAGAGACCGTGGTCGAGGGCCTAGTGGAATAGGAAAGTGTCCACCAACATTCACTTGGATCAGTCTAGTACTTCGATGTCTATTAACACAATTTTTCTAGCCAACTTAACTGGCACGCTAGGGTATAAACTAATGGGAGCATAAGGGTGATTGTTGTATCCTCTAATTGTAATATCAAAAGGCTTGATTATGGGGGATCCCAATTTCTGCCAAATGGTTTTGGACATGATACATGTGGAGGCCCCTTTCTCAAAAATGCAAGGATTAATGTTAATGTCTTGGACTGAGACTGGAATTTGGAAAGCAACGGTTGATGGTAGCTGTGGAGTAGCTTTATCCAAGTCAAAGACCATTAGGCAAGAATCGGATGGGTCGATTGTGCCTAGATTGGATAAGGCTTTCCTTTGGGTTGGGCATGTTTGTAGGACTTCTAATGCTGACATGGTTGGTGGTGATTATGCTAAGTCGTCGATTATGTTGTAGCTATGAGCATCTTTCAAGTTGTGTCTCATGCGTTGTAAAGGTCCTTTGACCATTTTAGGCATAGATTCTACAAAAGGTCAAGGAATGGTCAATGAACCTATAGGTATTTCCGTGGTCAAAGTGGATGGACCGGTCTCTGGGGAGCTTCATAAACTTGATTCCATGTTTGCAGGAGGATATCCTCTCCTGTCATGAAAATATCATGATTAGGATTGTTATGGGGGTTCCCTCCAAATGGATGAGAGTGGGGTGTTTGTTGTTGAGTGTTAACCACTCCCTAATGGGGGAAGGGGTCTTGCATTATTGTAGTTTGTTGACCTCCTTTCCCCATACTGTATTGTATCCTTTTTAAGTCAATAAGTTGAGGACAGTGGTGGGTATAATGGCCGTATTCCCCATAGATAGCACATGAATGACTAGTCTGTAGAAAGGTGTTCTTGCCTTGTTTCTATGGGTTATTGTTGGTCGATCTTTGGTTTTGATTCCATTTAGGGTTACCCCTTCCCAGTGCTCATCGGGGTTGTTGCTGGTTGCTATCACCCTGGTCGGGTTCTCCCTTTGGCTTAATTTTAAGTTTTCTCTTATCAATATTCGAGAGGGGGGGGGGGGGGGGGGGGGTTGGATTCAACTGCTCCTCTGACTGTTGTTGTGAAGCGAGAGAAGGTTGCAATAGATTCACTCTTGCATTATTCAGTGTTGGTAGGTTATTATGTTGTTGTGTAGGGAAAGAAGAATATCGGTTTCCTTCTCCCTGGTTAATATATGGATTCTGGGAAGAGCACATTACGTATGTATTCCTAGAGGAGTATTGGTTTCCCTGTGGGGGATGTGTTGGCATTTTGGCACAGGTGTGGCGCTACGATCCAGGTGTTGTCCTTGATGGCAACTCTCTTTGATGACAGATCTCAGTCCAGACTACAAGTATGAAGAGAATTTTCATATACGCAGGTTCATTAAGCAAAAGTTGCGTATACACGCAGGTACTCTATAGACTAAGTCGCAGATACGCAGGTTCGATATATATAAAGTCGCGTATACACGCAGATTCATGAACAGAAAAGGGCGTGCATGTCGAGAAGCTTCCCTTTGGTCCGTGGTAGTTAGTCCTCGGTACTTGAGCCTATGTCTTTGGACCAAAGTATCTCGACAGACGTGTTGATCTCTAGTTTTGAAGCTGATGGTATTGGATTTCTATGGTTTGGCCCTTGGTATTGAGCAAGGCCTAAGGCTATATAAGGAGAAGAAGATCATTAGGCAAAGACACTGAAAAAGTCTTGAATATCTGATAAAGAAAGAGATCTCGTATGCAGGTTCTGGGTTGCTTGATCTAAGCTAAGGAGAGATCACATCGGTTGATGGAAGACTAGATCTAAGGACAGATCGGGATCTAATGGTTTGAAATGCTCTATTATGATATGGGTGATTATTCGTATCTCTAGATCTGCATACTGACGCAATGTTATGTTCTGGATCTAACTAATGTCTGGTACAGCTGCAAGTTGAGAGAATTTATTTTTAGATCTGTACGCAGGTTGTCTTCGTTAAAAGAGCGTGTATACGCGGGTTTCTCTCATTGAAGTAGCGTATATCTTTTGAAGCTTGATTATTGGGTTTGCAGTTGGGTCTAACTGTTATTGCAGTGTTCTGTAGTCTGCTCTGTGTTCTGGTGACTGGGTTTGACAGGGTATCAGTGGTTCAGTGATTCAGAGATTGTTGATGCAAGTATTGGTTGTTTTGTAATCTGCTATGAAAGTTGAATGAATTGTGGTCTTCAGATTGTAATGTTGTGCTTCAGGAATATCCAGTCTGAAAATGTATGAAAAGTGGTACCTGAAGGAAAGAAGATTGTAGGCCTGCACCTACGTACTAGTATCTTAGCTAGTACAAGAGCAAAGGGGGTTGGAGCTCCCTTCCAAGGAAGTTTGGAGAACGAGAGAGGGTTGTAGCCCTCTGCAGGTTGTAGCCTGCGTACTGGTATAAGGCTGCACCAGTACAAAAGATTGTAAACTGAAGCTCTTATTAAAGAAAGATAGAGACAACTTGCAGCAGGTGGTTTTCACCCACATTGGGTTTCCACCTTATATCATGGTGTTCATGTGTGTGGCTTTTGTGTGATGATCTGTTATACTGCATCTGTTTACTTTTAATATGGTTAATAATGTCCTGATGCATTTACTGAAGATAAACTAACTGAATCATAAGTTTTCTGGTTATACGCTGGTTTCCTTAGACACAGTAGCGTGTACACGCTGGTTCACTTAACTGAAGTCGCGTATATGTTTCAGAGTATTTGAAAAGTTTTATTGATCTGATAATACTGATTCACCCCCCCTCTCAGTATTATTTCCAACAATTGGTATCAGAGCAGGTCCTTCAGAGAAGCTTGATCGCTTGAAGGAAGATCATTCATCATGAGCAACTACGAGAAAGAAGCATCAATCAGGCCACCGGTTTTTGATGGGACAAACTTCAATTATTGGAAGGTAAGAGTTACTGCCTATCTTCAATCTCTTGGTATAGAAGTTTGGGACATCGTAGAGACAGGCTACACTTTTCCTTCAGCTACTCCTACAGATCCAGCCGAGAAAAAGAAGTATGAAACAAATGCGAAAGCAGTCAGTACTCTATTAGGATGTATATCCCAATCGGAATTCATGAAGGTAATGCACTATAAATCCGCAAAAGAAATATGGGACAAAATTATCACGAGCTATGAAGGAGACGAACAGGTAAAGCGTGCTAAACTTCAAACTCTCAGGATTAAGTATGAGACTCTCAGAATGTATAATGATGAAAGTGTGGCTAACTATTTCCTTAGGGTAGATGAGATTGTTAATTGCATGAAAAATTTGGGTGAAGAAATAAGAGAGGCGATTGTGGTTGAAAAGGTTCTAAGATCATTGTCCCCCAAATTTGAATCTAAAGTGTCTGCAATAGAAGAAAAGGAAAATCTACGAATTCTTACTATGTCTCAGCTTCACGGAATTCTAACTGCTTATGAAATGAGAAAAGGAGGTCCATCAGACAGAAGAGAGGCTGCTTTCAAGGCTTCAGGCAAAGAAGATTATTATGAGACAAGTCACATGCCAGAAGATGAAGAAGAAGAATCAAATTTCGTCAGAAATCTTCAAAGGGGTTCTGGAAGGTTCAGAGGTAAGTTACCTTTTAAATGTTTTGCTTGTGGAAGAGTAGGTCATTATGCTGCCAAATGTCCTCACAAAGATAAGAATGACAAGGGAAAGGAACCTGCTAGATGGAACAAGAAACAGAGTGCAAATAAGAAAAGCTACTACACTCATGAAGATAGTGATGGTCTATCAAACAGTGATGAAGATGAACGAGGTAATGAATATAAGTTGTTAATGGCATTTGAAGATGATGATTATATGGATGCTGTAAATGTGGATGACCTTTATGATGAAATTACTGGACTCAAGAGATGTATAGAAGAAAAGAATATGATTATTGATACTCTACAATTTCAAATTGATGAAAAGGAAAAACATCTTGAAAAATTGGAATGTGAGATTGTTTGTCTTAGAAAGGAGATTGAGAAAACAAAAGCGATTAATCTTAAATTTGTTAAAGGATCTGAAACCTTGGATGAGATTATCAATGTGCAGCGATCTCCTCTGATCAAGACAGGTCTTGGATATAATGGAGAAACATCTCAAGCATCTACCTCTAAAAGCTATCTTGATGCAGCAAGGAGAAGCGAGCAAAGGCCAGATAAAAGTCATCAGGTGAATCAGGGACAGTTTACCTCAAATAAAGACCATCAAGAAACTCGGGGACAAACTGCCTTAAGGACAAACAAAAGCTACAATCAGCCTCAGGTAAAATCTTCCCAATTTGCTCCAAGAATGAATGTGAATAGAAGCTACAATCGGTTGGATGATAGATCTGATTATCGCAGAAGTTTCTTCAATGGCCAATGCTTTTCTTGCCATAACTTCGGTCACAAAGCAGCTCAATGTGTTGCCTACAAGACAATCATGACTAGAGAAGCTCAAAAGCAAGGGAGAATGACTGGAATCATGAAAAGGACTTATAACAACTTTTCAGTTCTTGAAAATGAAGTTGAATGCTCTATTTGTAATAACTTTGGTCATGAAGACTCTGAATGCAGGAGCAGGTTCCGGAAGACAACTCAGAAGGAACAAACCTCAAATGTCAGAACATGGAGAATAAAGGAACCGCAACCAGAAAGATGTGGGATAGCCTTTTATGCAGAAGGTCAAGAAAGTCTATGGTACATTGACAGCGGATGTTCGAAGCATATGACAGGGGACAAAGAAAAACTTGAGTCATATACCGCATTAGAAAAGGGGAAGAAAGTTTCTTTTGGAAACGACATCTCTGCAGCCATAAAAGGAAAAGGTGTTGCTCCATTAAAAGAGAAGGTCAAAGCTGGAAATGTTTTGTATGTTGATGGATTGAAGCATAATCTTCTGAGTGTCAGTCAGATGTGTGATCAAGGAACAGAGGTAATATTTAGATCAAATGGATGTTGTGTTCGTGACCTTGATACAGGTAAAACAGTGATCAAAGGAAGAAGGACTCCAAATAATCTATACATATTTGAAGAAGGACCACAACAATGCTATTTGAGCAAGGATGATGAACACTGGCTATGGCATCGGAGGTTGGGGCATCTAAGCTTTTCACAAATAAGGAAAGCATGCAAATATCAGGCAGTTCGTGGTCTTCCAGATATCAAAATTCCAGACAACACTATATGCAAATCTTGTCAGTTTGGAAAGCAAACCAGAACTAATTTTCCAGAGAAGGAAGGATCAGCTAGCATGCCTCTTGAGTTAGTACATACAGATACATGTGGTCCATTCAGAAAAAGAACACCTCGAGGAGAAGAATACTTGATATTATTCATTGACGATTTCTCCAGGTTTGTCTGGTTAGGGCTTATGAAGCACAAAGATGAAGCATTCGAAAAATTCAAATCCTTCAAAGCTTTGGTTGAAAATGAATCAGGACACAAAATTAAGTGCCTCAGATCTGACAGAGGTGGGGAGTTTACCTCAAACGAATTCTTCGATTTCTGTGAAGAACATGGGATAAGAAGAGAATTCTCTACAGCTAGAACTCCTCAGCAAAATGGGGTTGTGGAAAGAATGAACAGAACAATTCAACAAATGGCTCGTGCTATGCTTGATGAATCAGGTACTCCCGCAACTTTCTGGGGTGAGGCTGCACATGCTGCAGTTATTATTCTTAACAAAACAAATGTCCGAGTAAACAGCACTCAAACACCTCATGAGCTCTGGGGTGGTGAGACTCCTTCGGTGAAGCATTTCAAAATCTTTGGGAGCAAATGTTATATTAAGAATACTGATGAGCAACTTGGAAAACTTGAACCAAGAGCAGATGAAGGCATTCTTCTTGGTTATTCTCCACATAGCAAAGCATACAAGTGCTACAACAAAAGACTTGGCAGAATTGTTGACAGCATTGATGTAGTGGTCGATGAGAAGGGATATATTCCTAGGCAAGTTCATCATGAAGACATTGAAGAAGATGAAGGCTACCCTCAAAGGCAGAATGATGAAGAAGAAGAACCTCAAGAAGAACCTCAAGAAGAAGAAGAGCATCAAGAAGAACCAGAGGAGCAGACAAGAATAGAAGAGAAGACTCCATCCAGATATGTTCAAAAGAATCATCCAGAATCTCAGATTGTGGGGCAGAAAGAAGCAGGAATACAAACAAGAAGAAGAATTGCAGAAGCTTCAAGCTATTTGGCATTACTCTCTTCCACTGAACCACAAAATGTGAAAGAGGCATGCAAAGATGAATGTTGGGTCAAAGCAATGGATGAAGAACTTGAGCAGATCGAAAAGAACAATACTTGGGAATTGGTTCCTAGACCAAAAGATAAAAATGTCATAGGGACTAAATGGGTCTTCAAAAATAAATTGAATGAAAATGGAGAAGTAATTAGAAACAAGGCCAGACTTGTTTGTAAAGGATATGCGCAACAAGAAGGAATAGATTTTGAAGAGACCTTTGCTCCCGTTGCAAGACTTGAGGCCATCCGAATGTTCCTTGCTCTCTCAAGCTTTCAAAACTTCAAGGTTTTTCAAATGGACGTGAAATCAGCCTTTCTGAATGGAGACTTAGAAGAAGAAGTATATATTGAGCAACCAGATGGTTTCATTCTTGGGAATGATCCAAACCTTGTATGCAGATTGAAAAAGGCTCTCTATGGTCTCAAACAAGCTCCAAGGGCTTGGTACTATCGGTTGGACAAATATCTTCACCAACAAGGTTTTTCAAAAGGATCAGCAGATAGCAATCTCTATATGAAAGTTGAAAATAACAAATTGCTAATACTTGTTGTGTATGTAGATGATATTATCTTTGGCAGCAATGAAGAGGCTATGAGTCAAAACTTTGCCTCTGTTATGCAGAAAGAATTTGAAATGTCATTACTTGGAGAATTGACATACTTTCTTGGATTGCAAATCCAACAAAATGAAGGAGGTATTTTCTTGTCTCAAACCAAGTACCTCAAGCAGATCTTGAAGAAGTATGGCATGGAAGATTCAAAGCCAGTTTGTACCCCCATGGTTACAGGATGCAGCCTCAGTGCAAATGATGAATCAGCAGCAGTTCACCAACCAACTTATAGATCCATGATTGGGAGTTTGCTTTATTTGACAGGTACCCGACCAGATATTATGCATGCAGTAGGAATTGTTGGAAGATTTCAAGCCAACCCAAAGGAAACTCATCTTCAGGCAGTCAAAAGAATCTTCAAGTATCTTCAAGGGACCCAAAACTATGGCTTATGGTATCCTAGAGATACAGATCTCACTCTTCATGCTTACACAGATGCAGATTGGGCCGGAAGTGTGGATGATAGGAAAAGCACAAGTGGTGGTGCTTTCTTCATGGGTTCCAGATTAGTATCTTGGTTCAGCAAGAAACAGAGTTCGATTGCCTTATCTACAGCTGAAGCAGAATATGTGGCTGCGGCATCTTGTTGCACACAACTTCTTTGGATGATGCAGACCTTGCAGGATTTTCAAATCATGTGCACTCCACCAGTCTCTATCTTATGTGATAATACAAGTGCAATCAGCATTTCAAAGAATCTAGTCATGCACTTAAAGACCAAGCACATACCAATCAAGTACCATTTTCTTCGGGAACAAGTGCTTGAGCAGAAGGTCAAGCTGGAGTATGTTCCTTCTAAGGAACAAGTTGCTGATATTCTCACAAAACCACTGCCCAGGGAAACTTTTGAATATCTCAGACAAAAGCTAGGAGTAGTTGATGCTTCATACTGCTGTTGAAGCTTGTCTGTTCTACAGAAAAGTTGGTATACGCAAGTTACGTAAAGAATATCCGCGTATATACGCCGATTTATGCTGGGAAAGTAGCGTGTATGGTGTACGCATTCTGCCGAAAGCATATCCGCGTGCATACGCCGTTTTATGCAGGAGAAATCGTGTATATGGAGGTCTGAACAGCAAGGGCAGACTCCGGTTGGAGAAGGTTTGAGATGGGTATGACAGAATTCTTCAGGCACAGTTTTAGAGGGTGCAGCAGGCACAGGTTCAGGGGGAGCAGCTTAAAGTCTCATAAAGCATTGTTGGCATTTAGATGCTTTTGGTTCTAGTACACAACTGTTGTTGGTTTCAGGAGAAGGAGCTCAGAAGGAAATCTTGGTTGCTGATCTAAAAGATGTATATCAGATGCTGCTTGTGACTTTCATGAGTCTTGGTCTAGATTTGTTGTCTCTATGTCATGTATCTCTTCTGTGATATCTCTTTTATGGTGTCAAGGTCATGTAATGGCCTTTGTTGGTTTCCCCACTATGCCTGGGATGAATGATGTAATATAATTGGTTGGTTCTGATGTATCCCCTCTTAGTTGGGAGTATGGATATATGCATTGAGTCTTTTGGTGATAGGAAGGTCCCTTATGGTGTATAAGTCTTGGTTCTTTTGAAGATCATCTTTTGCAGATATTGCCTACAGTCAGGGGGAGCATGTTTCAGCACAGCCAAGCAGAAATATCAGCATGTACTCAGGGGGAGCACAACCCTTTGCCCTTGATGACAAAGGGGGAGAATGATTCTACGGATCTTGGGGTTGCCATCAAGTCCAAAGGGGGATATTGTTGGCATTTTGGCACAGGTGTGGCGCTACGATCCAGGTGTTGTCCTTGATGGCAACTCTCTTTGATGACAGATCTCAGTCCAGACTACAAGTATGAAGAGAATTTTCATATACGCAGGTTCATTAAGCAAAAGTTGTGTATACACGCAGGTACTCTATAGACTAAGTCGCGGATACGCAGGTTCGATATATATAAAGTCACGTATACACGCAGATTCATGAACAGAAAAGGGCGTGCATGTCGAGAAGCTTCCCTTTGGTCCGTGGTAGTTAGTCCTCGGTACTTGAGCCTATGTCTTTGGACCAAAGTATCTCGACAGACGTGTTGATCTCTAGTTTTGAAGCCGATGGTATTGGATTTCTATGGTTTGGCCCTTGGTATTGAGCAAGGCCTAAGGCTATATAAGGAGAAGAAGATCATTAGGCAAAGACACTGAAAAAGTCTTGAATATCTGATAAAGAAAGAGATCTTGTATGCAGGTTCTGGGTTGCTTGATCTAAGCTAAGGAGAGATCACATCGGTTGATGGAAGACTAGATCTAAGGACAGATCGGGATCTAATGGTTTGAAATGCTCTATTATGATATGGGTGATTATTCGTATCTCTAGATCTGCATACTGACGCAATGTTATGTTCTGGATCTAACTAATGTCTGGTACAGCTGCAAGTTGAGAGAATTTATTTTTAGATCTGTACGCAGGTTGTCTTCGTTAAAAGAGCGTGTATACGCGGGTTTCTCTCATTGAAGTAGCGTATATCTTTTGAAGCTTGATTTTTGGGTTTGCAGTTGGGTCTGACTGTTATTGCAGTGTTCTGTAGTCTGCTCTGTGTTCTGGTGACTGGGTTTGACAGGGTATCAGTGGTTCAGTGATTCAGAGATTGTTGATGCAAGTATTGGTTGTTTTGTAATCTGCTATGAAAGTTGAATGAATTGTGGTCTTCAGATTGTAATGTTGTGCTTCAGGAATATCCAGTCTGAAAATGTATGAAAAGTGGTACCTGAAGGAAAGAAGATTGTAGGCCTGCACCTACGTACTAGTATCTTAGCTAGTACAAGAGCAAAGGGGGTTGGAGCTCCCTTCCAAGGAAGTTTGGAGAACGAGAGAGGGTTGTAGCCCTCTGCAGGTTGTAGCCTGCGTACTGGTATAAGGCTGCACCAGTACAAAAGATTGTAAACTGAAGCTCTTATTAAAGAAAGATAGAGACAACTTGCAGCAGGTGGTTTTCACCCACATTGGGTTTCCACCTTATATCATGGTGTTCATGTGTGTGGCTTTTGTGTGATGATCTGTTATACTGCATCTGTTTACTTTTAATATGGTTAATAATGTCTTGATGCATTTACTGAAGATAAACTAACTGAATCATAAGTTTTCTGGTTATACGCTGGTTTCCTTAGACACAGTAGCGTGTACACGCTGGTTCACTTAACTGAAGTCGCGTATATGTTTCAGAGTATTTGAAAAGTTTTATTGATCTGATAATACTGATTCACCCCCCCTCTCAGTATTATTTCCAACAGGATGATATTGGTTAATCTTGTTGACCGTATTCTGCGCAGGTGAGGGTTGACCGGGTGTTGTAGCGACTAAAACTCCCTCCAAAATTTTGGCACGCATGCAAATTTCGGAACTTACCTTGGATCCTGCGATCAAGCATCCTTGCTCACTTGTTGGTAAGCGGATGATATCAAGCTTCCCCTACTTGATATTAAGAGTTATTCATGTTCTCATCTCTATGTGGCATGTGTCATCTTGGGGATGGGGATTGTTGTTTATCATGCAAAGGGGATGTTGTTTTGCTTCAAGGGAAATCTTGTGCATATGAGTTGTTATCATCACATATACATGTTTCACACTCACTACACGCAATCTTGTCATGAAGGTTGTTGCATCAATCAGAGTATGTTTATGCATTCTAGATGGTCTATGATTGTATCACTAAGTGTCTGTGTGCGATCACAGTCAAATCCTATCACTGTTTACATCTATTTCATTGATCTCACACTTAGCCATTTCCTAAGAAACTTAGCCTCATCCAGCTTCTCGAAACTTTGCACTTTGCTTTTGCAACCATCAATCTTCCTCCCTTTCCTACTGAAACCCCACAGTGCACAGAGACCCCATCAAACACTGCTCTCATGAAATGCGTAGAGCAGTTAGGAAGCCAAAACTACTCTCTAGAAATGCGCAGAGAAGTCTGGCTGCCCTGCACTCAGAAACGCATAGAGGTGTCCTTCAGGGCCCCCATCCTGCAGAAGTGTCATGTGCCTCAAAACAACACAATGTTTTCCAAGTTGTCTTGTCAGTCTTGCATGAAGAAACTACGTATATGGACCTCCCAGGTCCACATCCCGACAACAGTCATTGCCCATTGAAGCTGTGATTATCTACCTCTCAGTGACTACAAGAAAAGGTGACATGCTAAGATCAACCCCAAGGAGTCGAGGAGAAGGACCAAGAGACTAAGTAATGGTAAAGGTTAGGACCGCATGCAAACTTTGTCAGATGCATGATCATCTCGGCGGTAAGTACGGTGAGCAAAGAAAGCCTTTCTAAGTACATCTCTTAGTTGAATTTGCAAGACTACTTTTCATTGTCATATCATCGTGTCTTCAGTAACATGCTTGTGCACAAACACAAAAAGTCATTTCATGTGTTTCTTCTACATGTATTTCTTCCTGCTCGCTTGTTTGACCAACTATCATCTTCCACATGCTGATTTCTATGTCATGCTTGCGACCTTGTTCTGGTGATGTTGAATATTTGTGTATGAGTTTTGTTCACTATGTAAATATCTATCACACTCACACACGATGTTGTAAGAACTGTTGCGCAAGTGTCGACACGGTCGTCCGAATGTTTATCTGAAGTGTCTCACTTGTCGTTTTAACTATTAGATAGTCTCGTAGTCAGTCACACTGAGACATGTTGTCTTTTTGGTTTGAGGTGTCTTGTCGTCGATTCATGTTGGGTGTGTGTTCGCAAGGTCATATATTCACGAGTTCACTCGCTCACACACTTAGCCACTTTTTCCAAAAGTCTATCGACTAAACCACCCTCCATTGATCAGACCTCCACTGAGCTGCATTGCGTAGTCTCAACCCTTAGTGACCAAGTACTGCTACTCAGAATTGCACAGAGCTTGAGGCTGCCTCCCAGGGAGTCTACACTGCACAATCTTGGAATCAACCTGGCTAACTGTCAACTAGAACGACACAAAATTTGTCCAAGAAGTTATCTCAATCCGCATGCCCACCTCTCTGAAGACATTGCATAGACATGAGGGATAGGCACCCGTTTCCTGTCACTGAACTGTCTCTGAAAATTGTGCAATTCTGTCAGTTAGTCCCCCTGCCAGTCGGCCTACTACTCCTCCTAAAAATTATGCAGTTTTCTTAGACTATCCACCAGCTGCACGGCATCCCGCTCAACCTAGAAACTATGCAGACATGTTCTACATGACTACCTCCCATTTATTCACAGGTTTGGCCATCAAGCTCCCGCAGCTCGCTCCCAGCCTCCCCTAAAAATCTGTGTAGTTTTCACTGCCAGCGTCCTCTGCTACCCGCACTGCCTTACTGGGAAAAATTGCATAGTTTTGTCTCCTAGCGAAGCCAGATCCCGTAGATGTCATTGTTGTTCTGGACTACTCAACCCAGCCTCCCAATGACCTCTACGCAATTTTTCTTGACAGTGCCCCGGAGCCCCGCATCCCGACCTAACCTGTGCTCTACCCTGTTTCGGAGCCTTGTCCTCTCTACTTGTCACTTGCACCCGAAAACGAAATATGATGCATCATGGTAGACTAGGACACTTATAGATTTGATGTCGTCTCATCATGAGTGATTGTAGATACAGGTACATGGATGAGACGTGTCACGACGACAAATGGGATGAATAAGGAATGCATTCTAGGATACTTGTTCGCGAACGAATGAACACACAAAGTGTACCAAGTAGCAAGCAAGGGAGACACATGCGCACTCATGAACTATCAAGCGAACACCGAGACCATTGAAGACTCTGTGCACCCTGACATGCAAAGGTGAAGCTATGGTACACCACGGGCACACTCATCACTCTGCATCATAGCATCTCAACGTGAACAACACAACCAGCATGTGCATACATGCAGCGTCAAGTCGAGTTGTGTCATGAGTTGCCTCGGCCACATCACTACTTTAGGTCATAATTGTGTAATCAATGTAATGTAACGTGGAAGTCCAAGAGAACCACTGATGAAGTCAAAGAGTCATGTAAGTCGTAGATTCATGTAAGTCGAACAGTCACGAGGAATGTCGAACAGTCACAAGGGTCAGTTTCACCCTTGGCTATATATACCCCTCATTTGTACATGAAAAGGAATTTTCACCTTGGCTCATCCCACATAGCCTTGAGAGTCTGTACTCTTTTCTTTGAGGAGTGAGCAGTTGCTTCAATGCCCCACTATCGGGGTTAGTGATGTAATGGTGTATGGATGTGTCTTGGAACTTTCTCATAATTCAGAAGCTTGTTAACAGGCCAGCACATTTTCACACATGTATTGTATTCGTTTATAAGACTATTCTTTGGATGCTTGTAATGCATGTTGCTTTAACCTGTATTAAGATAGTTGAAATATTTCGGTTGTTTCAGTGCATATGTTGTTGGAAATGTGTTGTATCATTTGTTAACGTTGTCTCACCCATGTGGACTACTCCGTCGAACACTCGACATACCCATTGTTGTAAACTTGTTATAACGACCATCGCACTCGTGTGAACTATTCCAATGGGTGTTGTATGTGTTATTTATTCACCTTTTGTTTGTGACTATCGTGTTCGTGTGGACCACTCTGCCGGAAGCTGCGCAAATCCTGATGTGTTGTGTGTCTCTAACTGAGTTGGGACTATTCCCTTTCGACTTGAGACTCACTTTCACCCTCTCCCTCTACAGTGAAAGAACTTTGACACAAGTGACACTAAGAACTCACTAGGAACACGAACCTCATTGTTTGAAGACTAAGTATACCACTCTCATGTGCTGACAAGCAAGAGCTAAGACATATCTTTAAGATAATGGAAACCGGGCCATCGTACCGGATGGACTCCTACACAAAACGATGTGAGGTCTAGTTGGGACTTCATATCAGGGAGATCCCCTGAATGTTGGCGGGTCTAGCCCCATCAACATTTATGGCGCTAGAGGGAGGGCCAAATGATAGGTTGAGTCCTCACAATCTGCTTTGAATATTCGCATACTTATCATGACTAACCACCAAATTTATCTTCCGGAGTGTATGTCTTATGGAAACGACTTTGAAATCTCGGAAGAGCTCTGGAATTTCTTGTCACAATACACATATGATGGTGGAGGCCAAATAGCCTTGGTTAGACATGCAATTGGAATTGTAGGCTCCTGTGAAAGACATGAAATCTATGAAGATTACATAGCCTGCGTGTTGTTCGCATACACGCTTCAAGGGTACCCACTGCATTGGTGTGCCACGCTGCCCGAAAAATCTATTCACTCTTTCCATCATCTGATTGCAGAGATAAACTGTGCTTTCAATCATTTTGGCTGTAAAGCACTCAATAAAGAAGTTTTGAAATTACAGAAAGCACTTGATGAATCCGTTGAACAATTTCACACATGCTTTTGTAATCTCGCATATCGATTTCCTGAAGATGAAATTGATTGGGAATTCCTCGATGGAAGATTTAATTATCTTATTTACATATCTGAAAACCTGCAATTCTTGGAATCATTCAAATACGTTCCAGTAGACCTCAGTGTTAGAGCTACTAAATCTAATATGGACAAGATCGTTGTCATAAGTGACTGTCCATCCTCTTCTCAACAAAAAGCTCCAGCTCCGTAATGCGATGTGGGAGAAGGTGTGTGCACATCTGTTGAACTGCCACATCGTCCTACCCCACATGCTCTTGATATCTATGCAGATTTGGCTTGCAAGCCTACTGATTTTCATGTGGAATTGTTACCTCAACCTCCGTCCCCGCGGTCTGTTGATCCTCCAAATTGTATTGTCTTGTGTTCTTCCATTCTGAACTCCACTCTTATTGTGAACGAGGATCAAGTTGTTGACAGATTTGTTGTTGTGCAACCAACCTATGTTATCATTCATGATCAGTACGTGCTAGAATCTGAAGAAGAAACCACGGTGAAGGATGACTCCCTTCCATTCGTGCCTCATCCACTCTATCCTGACATCTCTTGTGATTCTACCACTTTTGATTTTCCCTATGAAAACTCATCTCCGAATATTTCTACTTTTGATCATTCATAGAACACAATGGATGTCAACATGTCATTACATTGCGGAAAGGACACATCTTCCTTTGAAAATTCGTCCCATTTGTCACCTATCATTTTTGAAAACACAGAGGGTGAAATTCCTTGTTTCTCATCAACCCCTCTACATGATTCATTAGATCATGAGGATACTGGTGAACATCCCGAATTTTCTGATCATGATTATCGTAATCTATGTACTTCTTCATTTGATCACGATGTTGATTCACTCGTTGTCAATATTTATAAGCCACTGGTCTCCAATGATCTATCTATTGACGAAGTGGAAACCCCATAGGTTGTCGAGGAACTTCAGCCTGAGTTGATGGTTATGCCAGCCCTCGTTGTCCTGAGGTTAGTTCCACTTCTGATAAAAAAAAATTTGAAACACCCAAGTCTCCTCATCACTCTCTGCTTCGTATTGAAGATCAATATAATACACAAATTTCACTTCCTCCACCTGAATCACATGATCGCATCGCCCATGCATTGGAGGAATCATACATAGCAAACACACTTGCAAGGCGTAAGTTGTCTCTCTTTCTCATGTTTTCTTGTCTGTCATAGTCAAGAGAGTGTGCATGCTTATCATCTGCACACAGTGTGTCACAGCACCATGTTAAGTCTGCAGAATGTTTGTCTTATGCATTCACTCTTTTCTTTTTTGGGGATGTTCTAGAACTCGGAGTGTGTCGGTCTTCGTTGATCAATATTTATTGTTCACTAGTTTACACGCATATTTTTCATGCCTTCGCCAGCATGGGCCAGCCAATGCATCGGTAGCTGCATTGGAAATATCACTTCACGTGAGTAGGCCCATGCATTGTTTAGCGTAGGAGTAAAAGTAGTGTTTTCTTTCTTGCTTTTCTTTGCTTTCCGGTTTGCATGTCTGTTTGCTTGCTTACTTGGTTTGGTTTCCTTGCTTTCTTGCTTTTCTTACTTGTTTTTCTTTCAATTTACTTCTGCTTTTTGCTTTCTTCGCTTGTTGCACCCATAGGTTAGCCTCTCATGAAATCATGTTTGGTTCTCGAGACAAGCTAGGAAAATCTAAGAGGACTTGGACAGCTATGAACATCTGGTTATCTGTTGTCCTCTCTCTTTATGAAGAACCTGTTGTCTTCAGTCAATGATGCCTTGATGGATAACGCATTCTATTCAGAGTGAGCCTTGGTGAAAACAAAATGCTTGCACTTTTAACTAGTACCACCTGCTCTAATTGGTTCTTTTGGGTTAACCCTTTTCATCTCAGTAAAGTAAAGTAAGGTGATGGGGAAAACCTTAACAAGTATGTCAGAGGCATATATAACATACTTCTTTGAAGGAACAACCTATTCTTCTTTCAATAAGTCGTGATCCCTCTTTCGCCTTTGAAATAAATAAGTACCTATGCACAGTCTTTGAAAAAATGAATAAGGCAAAAGAAGAGAAAGGCTTCCTGCGCAGAGAGGTGATGCAAGTAACTCAATCGGGGTATTGACCAGGCTCGCTGGCAGCGGAGCGATTCTTGTGTTCCTACATGACACCACTAGGGTACTGTCCAGGCCTGCTGGCAGTGGAGCAACACCAGAGATGAAACTTAAACTCTGACAATCATATTACTTGTGCATCAATATGCCCCTCATCCACAATCGAAACAACTAGGTTGAATTGGCTTGGAATGTGTGTTGACCGATCAAGAGAATGGCAAGGACTACATCTTTCACACATGCTAGTGTGGAAGCCATCACGATCAAGGAATTGAACAATACTTGCGGAAGGGTTAGACTCACTTTTCATGAAACAAGGTCCATACAGAGATATGGAATTCTACCAGTGTGTTGCCAATGTTGTAGCATCTACAACACCCTCCAAAATGTTGGCTCGCATGCAAATCGATCGTCCAATCGATTCTGCAATTGATCGTCGTCGATCACTTGTTGGTAAGCTGATGATCTCAAGATTCCCCTCCTTGATCTTAAGAGTTGTTCATGTTCTCATCTCTATGCAGCATGTGTCATCTTGGGCATGGGGATTGTTTATCATGCAAAGGGGATGTTGTTTTTCTTCAAGGAAAATCTTGTGCGTATGAGTTGTTATCATCACATAGACATGTTTCACACTCACTACATGCACTCTTGTCATGAAGGTTGTTTCATAAAGCAGAGCATGTTTATGAATTTTGGATGGTCTACGATTGTATCACTAAGTGTCCATGTGTGATCACAGTGGAGTCCTATCATTGTTTACATTTGTGTCACTTATCTCACACAAAGCCATTTCCCAAGAAACCTAGCCTCATCCAACTTCCCAGAACTTTTCACTTTTCTTCTACAACCATCAAGCTTCTTCCCTTGCTTGTTGAAACCCCGCAGTGCACAGAGACCCCAGCCATCACTACTCTCCAAAAATGCACAGAGCAACCAGGAAGCCAATGCTTCTCTCTAGAAATACGCAGATCAGTCTCGCTTCCTTGCACTTAGAAACTGCAAAGGTGTCCTCCCAGGGCCCCCATCCCGTAGAAGTGTCCTATGCCTCAAAATTATGTAGTGTTGTCCAATTTGTCCTGTCGGTCTTGCATGCAGAAACTGTGCAGATGGCCATCCCAGGGCCTCATCTCGGTAGCAATCACTGTCTTCTGAAGCTGCGCTGATCTACTGCTTAGTGACTACAAGAAAAGGTGACATGCTAAGATCAACCCCAAGGAGTCGAGGAGAAGGACCAAGTGACTACGTAATGGTAAATATTCTTCAGTAGCATGCTTGTGCACAAACACAAAAAGTCATTTCATGTGTTTCTTCTACATGCCTTGCTTCTTGTTCACTTGTTTGACCAACTGTCTTCTTCAGTATGTTGATTGTTATGTCATGCTTGCGACCTTGTTCTAGTGATGTTGAAGGTTTGTGTATGAGTTGTGTTCGCTATGTAAAAATCTATCACACTCACTCATGATGTTGTAAGCATTTTCTTTCAAGTGTCCACAAGGTCGTCCGAAGGTCTATCCGAAGTGTCGCACTTGTCGTTTTCACCATTAGACAGTCCCGTAGTCAGTCATACTGAGACATATTGTCTTGTTTGTTTGAGATGTCTTATCGTCGATTCATGTTGAGTGTGTGTTCGCAAGGTCATATATTCACGAGTTCACTCGCTCACACACTTAGCCACTCTTTCCGAAAGTGTGTCTACCAGACCACCCTCCATTAGTCAAACCTCCACTGAGATGCATTTCATAGTCTCAACCCTCAGTGACCAAGTACTGCTGCCCAGAATTCCACAAAGCTTGAGGCTGCCTCCCAGGAAATCTTCTCTGCACAATCTTGGAATCAACCTGACTGACTGTCACCCAGAACAACGCAAAATTTTTCCAAGAATCTATATCAATCTGCACTTCCTGCAAGCCTATCCATCAAGCCTCCTGTTGGTCAACCAGAGAGTTTTCTTGGGTAGTGACCCCGGGCTTCACTCCTCCAAAAAATTATGCAGAAGCTGTCAGCATGCCCACCTCTGCTGACTGAATAAATTGTGCAGACATGAGGGACAGGAACCTATTGCTTATCACTGCACTATCTTTGAAAATTGCGCAGTTCTATTAGTCAGTCCCCATTCCAGTCGACCTACTTCTCCTCCTGAAAATTGCACAATTATCTTGGACAGTCCACAAGCTTCTCGGCATCCCGCTCAACCCAGAAACTGCATAGACATGTCCTGTATGACTACCTCCCAGTTCTACACATTTTTAGCCAGCAAGCTCCTACAACCCCCTCCTAGCCTCCCATGAAAATCTACACAATTTTCACTACCAGTTTCCTCTGTTGCTTGCACTACCTTCCCAGGAAAAATTGCGCAGTTTTTTCTCCCAGTTGAGCCATATCCCATAGAATTTCATTGTTGTTCTGAACTGCTCAACCCAACCTCCCACTACGGAATTTTTCTTGACAGTGCCCTGAAGCACCGCATCTTGGCTTGACATGTGCTCTGTGTCATTTCGGATCCTTGTACTCTCTCCCAATCACCTGCACCCAAAAACAAAAGATTATGCATCATGATAGACTAGGATATTTCTGGATTTGATGTTGTCTCATCATGAGCGATTGCAGATACAGGTACATGGATGAGACATGGCGCAACGACGAACACGATGAATAAGGAGCACATGCCAAGGGACTTGTTCGCGAACGGACGAACACACAAAGCGTACCAAGTAGCAAGAGAGGGAGACACATGCGCACACATGAACTATCAAGCGAACATCAAGACCATTGAAGACTCCGCGCACTTTGCCATGCGGAGGTGAATAAATGGTACACCACGGCACACTCATCACTCAATGGCACAACAACTCAACATGAACAATACAACCAACATGTGCATACCTGTAGTGTCATGTCGAGTTGTGTCATGAGTTGCCTTGGCCACATCACTACTTTGGGTCATAACTGTGTAATCAATGTAATGTAACGTGCAAGTCCAAGAGACCCAGGATGAAGTCAAAGAGTCATGTAAGTCAAACAGTCATGAGGAAATTCGAACAGTCACAAGGGTCATTTTCACCCTTGGCTATATATACCCCTCATTTGTACATGCAAAGGACTTTTCACCTTGGCTCCTCCCACATAGCCTTGAGAGTTTATAGTCTTTTCTTTGAGGAGCAAGTAGTGGCTTCAACGGCCCGCTATCAGGGTTAGTGATGTAATGGTGTACAAATGTGCCTTGGAACTTTCGCTTAATTCAGAAGCCTGTTAACAGGCCAGTACATTTTCACATGTATTGTATTCGTTTGTAAGGCTATTATTTGGACACTTGTAATGCATGTTGCTTTAACCTGTATTAAGACAGTTGAACTATTTTGATTGTTTTAGTGCATATGTTGTTGGAAATATGTTGTATCAGTTGTTAACAATGACTCGCTCATGTGGACTATTCCGTCGGACACTCGACAAACCCATTCTTGTAAACTTGTTATAATGACTTTCGCACTCGTGTGGACTATTCCATTGGGTGTTGTATGTGCTATTTATTCACCTTGTGTTTGTGATTGTTGCATCTGTGTGGACTACTCTGTCAGAAACTGTGCAGATCCTGCTATGTTATGTGCCTCTAACTGAGTTAGGACTATTCCCTTTCAATTTGAGACTCACTTTCACCCTCTCCCTCTATAGTGAAATAAATTTGACAGAAGTGACACTAAGCACTCACCAGGCACACAAACCTCGTTGTTTGAAGACTAAGTATACCACTCCCATGTGCTAACAAGCAAGAGCTAAAGCATATCTTTAAGATAATGGCAACTGGGCCATCATACCAGATGGGACTCCTACACCAAACGGTGTGAGGTCTAGTTGGAACTTCATATCAGGGAGATCCTTTGAAAGTTGACGGATCCAGCACTGTCAACACTGGGGTAGTATCCTATACGTTGCAATGGTGGTGTGTTTTGTGTAGCATGAAATGCTTGGCCATTGAACGAATATCCAAGGTACTGGTAGTTGGTGTTGAGTGGGTTTTGGGTAATGGACCCAATCAATCCATCAGTAGCATTAGATGTGCCTAGAATCTCTTTATAAGTTTGCAGGCACTGGGTGTTTGGAAGCACATAATAGATGTACCTGGACTTGGTGTAAATAAGCTCCAATTGTTGATCTTTACTAATGGCTTCTTCCTCGATCTGAAGGGATGAATTCACATGTATTTGGAGATTTTATATGTGAGGGATCTCAAGAATAAGTCCAAGAGGACTTTATCTTCAAACTGGGTTTTACACAGGCTACGACGTTTTCACCATTCATGTATATGATCTGAGATGTGGGTAGCGAGTGTTTATTTGAAGTGGGTGAGGAGTTCTAGACCCGAATCATGGCAGATTGGGAGATGGAAGAAGGTGAGGAAATTTGTAGCTAATGAGCTAAAGTTTCCATGTGACGCAAAAGGTTGGTCATCATACCATTTCGTTGCAGGCCCGGTTATGGTGTGTTGCAATAGTCGTAATCTAATAGTATCGCCGGTGATACTATTAGACGAACACCATAGGTGAAAGTCATGACATGGTTTCTTGGGTCTTCGCCCTATTTTCCTTCAAACATTTGAATATCTGAAGGGATCTTGGTGGGAATATCCAACCAATTCTGGCCATGGGCGATTAGGTCATTGGTTAGCTTGCTTAAATCTGGTAGGTTTAGCGATGCTTAAAATAGGATTTGTGTGTTACCTACCATCGTAAATGATTTTGGACAGCTATATGCAAAGGGGTCTTTTGTGGCGAAGTCTCAAGAGAACTACCTTGATGGGTATCTCGTGGAATGTTTGGAGGAGTGGTGTGTGGGCTCCCAAAGGGGGTAGCACTTGCGGACCCTTCTGGAGTGGTGAAGGGTGTACTTTTCCTGGTAGGGGTTCCGAGAAAATATGCAGCAATAAAGGAAGATCCAATAATGGTGGTTGTGTGACGTCCTCTGTGCCTAAATGGCGGGAGTCCTAGCACAACTCCCGGTAATGGGGGGAGGTTTAAAAAATGTCTAGATCGACAGGGAGCCGTGGGGTCCCCTATGGTGTCATTTAGAGTCTGTTCTACTTTGTGTATGGTGAGGAAAGAAGATAAGTATCAATGCACTATGATCACATACATAAAACAAAGCGAAAATCTAAAAGGTTTATTTTCCTTTTATAATTAAGCTATGAGATCAAGCAAACAAGAAAGAGGTTTTCATTTGTTGCGTATGATAAAATATCATATGTAGACCTAATCATCCTTTCCACTCTCAAATTAATTGGGCCTTACAAATATATCTCCTGATGGGTCCTGGGGCAGCATCCCAACAGAACTTGCGACTCCTTCCAACAGTCAAAGAATCAACCAACTTAATGGTAATGATGCTCAAGTGATGCCTGCACCATCACCTATAGGTAAAGGATGCCCTAGATTTTGGCCACTAAAGTACCTTCGTCCCATGTGAGAATTCGAGTCTTTAGCTTCTTGGTATTTAGTTACCAGTATTGAACACTATATGGGTTAGGTAGCCCCAAAGAGTACTTCACATACTGGACCTAAGCTGAACCCCCTATGAATCAGGTCTCTGCCATGCTCGGGTATTCTTTTCCGTGGGATGATTGAAGGATTTTAATCTCCCTAAAAATTCAACAATTATGTTTCAAAGGTGTAACATGACCATGGCATCTTATGGGATGCCTACCCCCTGTTAGGTCTCCAGGAAACTCTCCTAGGTTGTAGCTCGAAGATGCTTGGTAACATATAATTTTCAATAAGGTTCTAGGAACTTATTCGGATGGGTGATGGTTTGGTTCAAGCCAGATAACCACTTCTACTATGTTTTCACTCCAGACATGCATAAACACCCTCAGACTATAAGGCTTTAGACCACCAATACTCAACAATTTGTAGATTAAGTGAATGAATGAAGAATACTAACCACACCAGCAGATGCATATAGAATGTATGATGGCCAGCTGCAACTAGTAAAGAAACTTACAAATCTAATCTATCAATGCAGAGATAAGATGACAGTTATCTTGCATTAGATACAGAAGAAACCTGAGTGACCTACTCACAAATACATTCAATATACTAATACAGAGATAAGATGACAGTTATCTAGCATTAGGCATAGAAGATATCATGAATAAAACATTCCAGGTACAAGTTTAGAATAGAAGAGAAATGGGCATTGAGCAATTAACAGCAAAAGAATCTTGCATTGCTGAAAACGAAGATGAGACGCTACAAGTTACAGAATATCTACAGTCTCTAGAAGTTGAACCAGAACACAATTGCCAACCTTGATTACATATTTCTTCTGGCTATTTATAATTTGTCATTACAATGGCCCTTAGCCATTTAGGGATGGAGGGTCTTAAATAACCACCAACTGGCATTAACTGTCTGATCGCATTTCAAGACGTAATTTCATTTCATCACGAAAACATTTAATCCATTCTGATACTGCGTTGTCCTGCTAAGTGGTTGGCTTAATTGTGGCCGTGGAGCTCCATGCCTGTTTAATTTGGTTGCTGAGTCGTGCAGTGTTCTTTTCTCCCTTGGCCATGCTTTCTGTTAATTTAGTTTCATCGTCAGACTGTCACCAAACTTATAGAGTCGGCCATCTTCCCCTTCGTGAAACAGACAAGGAGTGGAGTATGGAGTGCATGGGCAGATGAACGGTTGAAGTGATCGTGAATGGTGGCCATCGGATCAAGAAAGATGTGTGGTGGGGATCACTTTTTGGAGGCTAGCGGTCATGGCAGGAGTGGAACATGTCCGGGTCGTTAGATCTTCAGGAAAGCAGATCGGACGGTTATTGAGTGGTGGAGATGTGTGGGTGATAACGTGCATGGTGGTTTGATTCGAGTGGTAATGGTTTTTATCGCGCGAGCATCGGGCGGTAAGCAGTAAGTGTCAAAACTCACCTGATGCCATTCACGAGATGACACATAGCGGCGGGGAAAAAGAAAAACCACCCTCATTGCACAGGTACCTTGCGCGCTTGTTGTCCGCATAATATGGGAACTGACCGTTAGATCTGGTGGGGATGATCTAACGGCGGAGGGGTGTCAGGTAAATTGCATTGATCGGGGGGAAAGCAAGCCGTTGGATCGGTGGGAAGAGATCAACGGTGGAGGAAGGTGAAATGTACGAGATGTCTTCGAGGAATGTGTTATGAGCACGTAAGACATATGGGTAAGGTTTTATGGGTATATTTGGCTTTCGCGCTTGGGGCTAAGGATAACAAGGGATTTATTGGGGTATGAAGATGAATTCAGGAAATGGGACGAGTAGAGTGTGAGAGGGGTAAGAGGAGGGGAATAATGGTCCATGTGGAACCTCTTTAATAATAAAGAAGTAGACCGAACCTTTCCTTTAACCTTGAAAAAGTTAGCGCTGCACCTCAGGACTAACACTAGCTCCTTATGGGGATGAAAGCCTCCCTGTGAGGTTTCAAGAACCATAGACCACTGCCTTTTACACAAGAAACAAGATCAGAAATACTACCTAGTATTCCATTGGGCATGGAGTCTATCTAAGCCTACACTAAAACTTTGAAAAATAACATATTTACAATACTAGGGCTTGAAAAGCCTTAAACAAAATAAACTTTCAAAAACCGCCCATTGACTGGGCCATCAAAAACAGTTTCTCCCTCCAAACTTTGCAGCATGAAAGTATTGTTTCCCTGGACCTGAGAGATGACAAATGGTCTTGTCCATAGAACACAAATTTACCATAATTGCCTTTCTTTTCCTTTAGTGCATCCCATTTGATAACCCTGTCACTAACCTGAAAATTGTCCCTCTTTGCCTTTCTGTCGAAAGCTTCCTTGATTCTCTTTTGATGTATTGCAGACCTCTCAATCAGTTGATCTCTAATCTGATGAACTTTAGCCAAGTCACTCATCCTCCTTGCCATGTCACTTTCCTCTTTATGCTCTTCTTGCAAGAATTTGGCTACAGGGAGGACCAATTGGATTGGGAAAACAACCTCAGTGCCATATACCAGCTTGAATGGAGAATTACCGATGGATTTCTTGGTGGTAACTCTGTCAGCCCATAATGCAAAATTTAGCTTGGAATCCCAGTTCCTTTTGTTGTCTTGCAGGAGCTTTTTTATTATCCTTACTAGGCTTTTATTGGATGATTCTTCTAGGCCATTACCTTGAGGATAATATGAGGTGGAATGCACTAATTTGATGCCCATTGATTCACACATGTTCACCAACTCTTTTGCCCTGAAAGCTGTTGCATTGTCTGTAACCAATTTGGTTGGGCAACAAAACCTGGTGAAAATGTTTTCTGTCAAGAATTTCATGACAACCTGGTGATCAGCTTTCGTAATGGGGATGGCCTCAATCCATTTGGTGAAATAATCAGTGGCTACTAAAATCCATCTATGTTGGCCACTGGAATGTGGATTGATCTCCCCTATGAAATCCAAACCCCACTGCTGGAAAGGGCCACTGGTATGTATTGGCTTCAGGGGAAAAAATTTCAGTTGTTGCCTTCCTGCAAATCTCTGGCACTTATCACAAGATTTCACAAATGAAAACACATCATAGAATAGAGTGGGCCAATAATACCCAGCTCTCAAGATCTTGTGGGATGTGGTTTTCCAACAATGATGTCCTCCACAGATACTAGAATGGAACTGGTGCATGACTTCCACAGACTGCTCTTTGTCTAGACATCTTAAGAGGATTCCAATTGGGTCCTTCCAATAAAGTAGGTTCTTATTAATGCAAAACTTGGCTGCTCTGAGCTTAAGGGTCCTGACTTGGCTTGAACTAAGGCCTGGGGGAACTTCTAGCTTCAACAGGAAGTGAGCTTTTCCATAATACCATTCACAAGAAGCCAGGTTTTCATCCAAAGTCTAACTCTGCCCTCATTCCACTGTTTCTTCCCCTATTTGTTCAACCTATGAATTTGTACCCATGCAATTTATGTCTAGTAGACTGCAATTTTCCTCAGCCATAAGCTTAGCCAGGCCCCGGCCTTTGACAAGCTTGGTGGGCTTCAATTCTATGTTGAACTCAATGAGCTTTGCAATCCATTTAGCCCTTCTTCCATCAACATCTGGTTGTGCTAGGACATCCTTTATTAAGGCAGAAGGTACATAGGCAATCACCTTGGAGTGCAGAATGTAGATTCAGAATGCCTTCAAAGAATTAATAAGAGCATAAGCCTGTTTTTCAATAATGTCATATCTTAGTTCAGCATCTCTTAAATTTTTGCTGAAAAAGGCCACTGGGTGCTCTGTACCTTCATCATTTTTGTGCAACAAGATTGTTGCAAGGGTGTCACATGAAGCAAAAGAGAAAATATGGAACTCCTTGTTATAGTCTGGGATGATTAGATTGGGAGCTTCCATAATAGCTCTTTTGATGGCTTCAAAAGATTTTCTTGATGCATTTGTCCATTGGATCTCTAATCCCTTCTTCAGCATGGAGGTGATATGTTTCACTAGTTCTACAAAATTTGGAATAAACCTCCTTACAAAGTTTATCTTACCCAAAAAGGATTGAATGTCCTTCTTTGACCTTGGAACAAATAATGTCTATATTTCTTTGCCTCTTTCTGGGTCAATCTTAACACCTGCAGCAGAAACAATGTGCCCTAAAAGCTTGCCTTCTTCTAGAGCAAACTATGACTTCTTAGGATTTACTAAAATCCCAAACTTTATGCACTTCAAAAACACCCTCTTCAGATGCTGCAAGTGATCTTGATGACTGCTGGAGTAAACTATTATATCATCAAGGTAAATCAAGTCAAACTTGTCCTTTTCTCCCACAAAAGCTATATCCATAGCCCTCTGAAAGGTGGCCCTAGCATTCATCAGTCCAAAGGGCATCTTCGAGTACATAAAAGTGCCCCAAGGAGTGGTGAAGGCAGTATTTTCTTGGTCTTTTGGATGTACAGCCACTTGATTGTACCTTGAAAATCCATCCAAGAAAGACATGATTCTAGCCCCTGAAACCTTTTGCAGCAAATGTTCCATTTTGGGCAGGGGATAGTTGTCTTTCTTAGAGCATCTGTTCAGGTTTCTGAAGTCGACACACAACATGATTTCTCCACTTTTCTTCCTCACTAATACTAAGTTGGCTACCCACTTCGAATACCTCAGTGGAACTATGATCTTGGTGGTCAACAATTTCTTGATTTCCTTTTCGATCAAAGGGAGTAGCAGAGGGCTTATGGGTCTCAGCTTCTGCTTAAAAGGGATGGTGTCTTTCTCCAGTGGAATCTTATGCTGAATGATGTTCTTGTCATAAGTCTTAAGGTCACTATACTCCCAGGCAAAAACATCAACAAATTTCTTCATTAGGATGCAATAGTCAGAACTGTGGGTAGCAGACAAATGGGTGGACAGATTTATATACTTTGGATGGTCTGAGCTCCCTATGTTATGCCTATGGACTGCAAACTTATTTTCCTTTTGGGCAGTACTATAGGGTACATCATTATGGTCAAACAGCTTCTCTAGAGGCACCAACCCTTTAGATATATGGTTACTAGGTACAATGTTGTCTTGGCCAAATCTGTTTCTTAGATGAGACTAGTGACATTCCCCAATGGCTTCATTCTCTTGATCAATTTGCATGTCAGAGAATTCATCAATGACTTGTAGAAACCTATTGACTTCATCATCATCCTCAAAAACTTTCCAATACTTGACATTGTCAGGCAAGGATGGTCTATATTTCACTTGGATTTCATAAGTCAATCTAGGAGGCATGGGAGGGATGAACATGCTAGCAGACACAGCAAGGGAATCAGCAAGTTGATTCTTAACTCTGGGAATATATGAGATACAAAAGCTACTAAAAGAATCTTTGAGCCTCCATACCTCATCTCTGTATGCTTTCAGCCTTGGGTGCTTTGCTTGGAAGGTTTTGTTCACTTGTTGAATGATGAGATTGGCATCTCCAAACACCTTTATATCTTTGATTCCCATTTCTTTAGCAGCATTTAAGCCCAATATCAAAGCCTCATACTCTACTATATTGTTGGTGACCTGAAAAGTCAGCTTGAAAGACAGATGTATGCATTCCTGTGTTGGGGATATTGGAACTATACCTCCTCCTGCAGTTTCCCTAGAGCAAGCTCCATCAAAGAACATGTCCCAAATTCATGGACCTTCCTTCACTATGACCTGGCATATTGGTTTCTTGAGCTGCACTGAGGCCAATTGGGATTCTTCAATTTGGAGAATACATGCTCCAAAATCAATGTCCACAGCATAAATGGGATGATTAGTGGGATTCTTTTCATCACTGATGATATATTCCAGTTGGGCATCTCTGTATAACCTTTTGCTTTCTCCCCCAAAAACTGGGATAGTGGCATAAGACAGATCCTTCTGCAATGTCCCACCTAATCTCTTAATCCATCCTCTGGAAAGTAACATGCCAAACTTAGGAGGGACATCTGCTAGCACAATATCCATCATCATGCTCTTCATGGGCAGCTAGGACAAGGTGATGGCTAGATCTTTGATTAACCCTAAACATTTCACCATTCTTAAGTCAAAAAAGAACAAGTCATGATAGGGTCTAGCGATGTCAAGGCCTAACTCAACCATGATAGCCTTTGGCATTAGATTATGGCAAGCACCTATGTCCAGCAGATAGTTGTGAAGGGTTTTGTCATGAATAGTCAAGGAGACATAAAATGATGGGGAGCTATCATCAGAGGGTTCAATCATTGGGCTAAGCATAACTGCAGGTTTGTCATCTTGTAAATTGACACAATCATTTGATGCTTGTGGGGCTTTGAGCTTAAGGGCATCAATGATGGGTTTGTTAAAGGCCTCACTCTTTACCAGTTCTACCAGAGGTACAAATATTTTCAACTTCTGGACTTCTGACTCAAAACTGAAAGGGGAAGGGGACTTGTCAGAACCTCTTACCTCTTGAGCTGGTGCTTTGACGCTGATGGGATCAACTGCTAGTCGCTTCTGCTTGCTAATCTGCTGCTCTATGGGGACAACAGCTCTTTGGATAGGGCTTTTTTTGACATTACTCATCTTTGACCTCAAGTTATATCTCTGCTGATCTTTAGTTTGCAGAACAGCTTCTCTGCCCCACTCTTGGATGGTCTGGTCCTTGAGCAATGCCTCCTCATAGGCACCTAATGTCAAAAAGGAAGCACTGACTTTGTCTTCCATGCAGTGGATCTCATCCTCTTCATCAAACTGCTCCTCCTCCATGACTACATTCTAGAAAGGAGTCTTCACCTTTTGTTCTTCACTGGCTTCTTTGCCCCTTTGCATGATCTGCAATTGCTCATTTGCTCTCCTATATGGATTTGGATTTCTAGGAGCAAATGTATTCGAAACCCTTCATTTCCCTGAATGATGCTCAACCTTCAACTTGGAGATTTCAGAGGTCAATGACTCTATCATCTTGGTCATTTTGTCTATCTTGGGGTCTAAGGATGAAGAAGATTCACCCCTCTGACTCCTTCTGTCAACATGTCCCTTGATTTTCTCTACAGCCATGATGTTAGACTCTACCTCCAAAGCTGCATCCTGCATCTCAACCAGAGAAGCACATCTTCTTTCTCTCAATAGCAGGCAGAAGTCAGAATCAAAGGCATTGGCATAGGTGAGCTTGGCAAAGGTGGGAGTAGGTTTCACTTCGGCTGGTTTCTTGTTGTACATGCGGTTGAACCTTTTATTGAAATCAGACAATGACTCCCTATTCTCCCTTTTTAGGTTACCAAACTCGGTGTGATGATAGAGCAAATCTTTCTTATCCCTCCAATGCTTTAGGAAAACATCATCTAAGGCCTCAATATCTGTTATAGATCTAGGGGTCAATTCTCTGAACCATTTTCTTGCCTCTCCATCTAGGTTTTGGACAAATACTCTCATCCATACATCATCTTCACTAATATCTAGGTTATCAACATAGCTATAGAATGACTCAAGATGTTCTTCAGCTGTAACCCCTTCAGTTCCAGTGAACTTAGGCATGTATTTCTAATATTCTCCAGCAGGCATTGCATTCAAAGGAGTGGGCAATACTAGAGGTCCATACCTAGCAGCTATAATTCTTTCCATTTTGGTGAGTGCTTGTGGGCCTGCCATGGTTGTGGTGGATGGAAGAGTGTTGGCAGTCTGAATGATAGAGAGCTGAGGAGTGACTGACAGGACTAAAGGAATATGATGGATTGGAGGGGAGGTTTCCTTTGGGCTGAAATCCAAAGGAGGACCTAAAGAATAAGGAGCTTTATGAATCTCTGAAAAAAATTTCTTCACTGCTAGTGCTAGAGCCTATATTCTCAACATGTATTTGTTCTATTACAAGCCTTTCTTTCAGAGATATGGAGGATTGTTTAGGTTTACCTGATCCTGATGCTCCTTTCTGTGATATCTTTCTTCCTTTGATGACCTTTTCAAGGTCAAGCATTGGGTCAACTGGTGACTTCTAAGGATTTCTCCGAGTATGCCTCACAAACTGAGCCAGAACTATGATGTGGAGTCCCCAAAAGGTTCGGCCTCCAGTAGAATCGCCAGATAGATGATTACAACCGAAAATGTGTCCAGACTTTGTCTATCATCAAAGCTGGATCTGTGTCATTCTCCCAGGGAAGCTGAGGTTCAATCTCCTATCCCTAGCAATGGTGCCAATTAAGTAAGGTCTCTAGGAAACTCTCCTAGGTTGTAGCTCGGAGATGCCTAGTAACATATATTTTTCAATAAGGTTCTAGGAACTTATTGGGATGGGTGATGGTTTGGTTCAAGCGAGATAACCACTTCTACTCCGTTTTCACTCTAAACATGCATGAACACCCTCAAACTACAAGGCTTTAGACCACCAATGCTCAACAATTTGCAGATTAATTGAATTAATGAAGAATACTAACCACACCAGCAGATGCATACATAATGTATGATGGCTAGCTGCAACTAGTAAAGAAACTTACAAATCTAATCTATCAATGCAGAGATAAGATGACAGTTATCTTGCATTAGATACAAAAGAAACCTAAGTGACCTACTCACAGATACATTCATTTTACTAATACAGAGATAAGATGGCAGTTATCTAGCATTAGGCATAGAAGATACCATGAATAAAACATTCCAAGTACAAGTTTAGAATAGAGGAGAAATGGGCATTGAGAAATTAACAGCAAAATAAGCTTGCATCACTGAAAATGAAGATGAGATGCTACAAGTTACAAAATATCTACAGTCTCCAGAAGTTGAACCAAAACACAATTGCCAACCTTGATTACATCTCTCTTCTGGCTATTTATAATCTGTCATTACAATGGCCCTTAGCCATTTAGGGATGGAGGATCTTAATTGACCAGCAACTGGCATTAACTGTCTAATCGCGTTTTAGGATGCAATTTCATTTCATCACGAAAGCATTTAATCCATTCTGATACTGCATTGTCCTGCTAAGTAGTTGGCTTAACTGTGGCCATGGAGCTCCATGCCTGTTTAATTTGGTTACTGAGTCGTGCAGTGTCCTTTTCTCCCTTGGCCATGCTTTCTGTTAATTTAGTTTCATGGTAAGACTGTCACCAGACTGATAGAGTCAGCCATCTTCCCCTTCGTGCAATAGACAGGGAGTGGAGTATGGAGTGCATGGGCAGATGAACGGTTGAAGTGATCGTGAATGGTGGCTGTCGGATCAAGAAAGATGTGTGGTGGGGATCACTTTTTGGAGGCTAGCGGTCATGGCGGGAGCAGAACATGTCCGGGCCATTAGATCTTCAGGCAAGCAGATCGGACGGTTATCGGGCAGCGGAGATGTGTGGGCGATAACATGTGGGGTGGTTTGATTCGAGTGGTAATGGTTTTTATCGCGCGGGCATCGGGCGGTAAGCGGTAAGTCTCAGAACTCGCCCGATGCCATTCACGAGATGACACGTAGCGGCAGGGAAAAACAAAAACCGCCCTCATCGCGCGGGTACTTTGCGCGCTTGTTGTCTGCACGATATGGGCATTGACCATTAGATCTAGTGGGGATGATCTAACGGCAGAGGAGTGTTGGGAAAATTGCATTGATCGGGAGGAAAGCGGGTCGTTGGATCGACGAGAAGAGATCAACGGTGGAGGAAGGTGGAATGTACAGGATGTCTTCGGGGAATGTGTTATGAGCGCGTAAGACATATGGGTAAGGTTTTATGGGTATATTTGGATTTCGCGCTTGGGCCTAAAGATAAAAAGGGTTTTATCAGGGAATGAAGGTGAATTCAGGAAAAGGGACGGGTAGAGTGTGAGAGGGGTAAGAGAAGGAGGGGAATAATGGCCCATGTGTGACCTCTTTAATAACAAAGAAGCAGACCAAACCTTTCCTTTAACTTTCAAAAAGTCAGCACTGCACCTCAGGACTAACACTGGCTCCTTCTCGGGATGAATGCCTCCCTGTGAAGTTTCAAGAACCGTAGACCACTGCCTTTTACATAAGAAACAAGATCAGAAATACTACCTAGTATTCCATTGGGCATGGAGTCTATCTAAGCCTACACCAAAACTTTGAAAAATAACATATTTACAATATTAGGGCCTGAAAAGCCTTAAACAAAATAATCTTTCAAAAACCGCCCATTGACTGGGCCATCAAAAACAGTTTCTCCCTCCAAACTTTGCAGCATGAAAGTATTGTTTCCCTAGACCTGATAGATGACAAATGGTCCTGTCCATAGAGCATCAAATTTACCATGATTGCCTTTCTTTTCCTTCAGTGCATCCCATTTGAGAACCTAGTCACCAACCTGAAAATTGTCCCTCTTTGCCTTTCTGTCGAAAGCTTCCTTGATTCTCTTTTGATGTATTCCAGACCTCTCAATAAGTTGATCTCTGATCTGATGAACTTCAGCGAAGTCACTCATCCTCCTTTCCATGTCACTTTCCTCGTTCTGCTCTTCTTGCAAGAATTTGGCTACAGGGAGGACCAATTGGATTGGGAAAATAGCCTCAATGCCATATACCAGCTTGAATGGAGAATTCCCTATGGATTTCTTGGTGGTAACTCTGTCAACCCATAATGCAAAGTTTAGCTTGGAATCCCAGTTCCTTTTGTTGTCTTCCAGTATATTTTTTATTATCCTTACTAGGCTTTTATTGGATGATTCTTCTAGGCCATTACCTTGAGGATAATATGAGCTGGAATGCACTAATTTGATGCCCATTTATTCACACATGTCCACCAACTCTTTTGCCCTGAAAGTTGCTGCATTGTCTGTAACCAATTTGGTTGGGCAACCAAACCTGTTGAAAATGTTTTCTATCAAGAATTTCATGACAACCTGGTGATCAACTTTCTTAGTGGGGATGGCATCAATCCATTTGGTGAAATAATTAGTGGCTACTAAAATACATCTATGCTAGCCACTGTAATGTCGATTGATCTCCCCTATGAAATCCAAACCCCACTGCTGGAAAGGGCCACTGGTATGTATTGCCTTCAGGGGCAAAGATTTCAATTGTTTCCTTCCTGCAAATCTCTAGCACTTGTCACAAGATTTCACAAATGAAAACACATCAAAGAATAGAGTGGGCCAATAATACCCAGCTCTCAGGATCTTATAGGTTGTGGTTTTCCAATAATGATGTCCTCCACAGATACTAGAATGGAATTGGTGCATGACTTCCACAGACTGCTCTTTGTCTAGACATCTTAAGAGGATTCCAGTTGGGTCCTTCCAATAAAGCAGGTTCCTATTAGTTCAAAACTTGGTTGCTCTGAGCTTAAGGGTCCTGGCTTGGCTTGAAATAAGGCCTGGGGGAACTTCTAGCTTCAACAAGAAGTGAACTATTCCAGAATACCATTCACAAGAAGCCAAGTTTTCATCCAAAGACTGACTCTGCCCTCGTTCCACTATTTCTTCCCCTATTTGTTCAACCTCTGAATTTGTACCCATGCAATTTATGTCCAGCAACTGCAATTTTCCTCAACCATAAGCTTAGCCAGGCCCTCGCCTATAACAAGCTTGGTGGGCTTCAATTCTATGTTGAACTTAATGAGCTTTGCAATCCATTTAGCCCTTCTTCCATCAACATCTGGCTGTGCTAGAACATCCTTTACTGAGGTAGAAGGTACATAGGCAATCACCTTGGAGTGCAGAATGTAGATTCGAAATGCCTTCAAAGACTTAATAAGAGCATAAGCCTGTTTTTCAATAATGTCACATCTTAATTCAGCATCTCCTAAAGTTTTGCTGAAAAAAGCCACTGGGTGCTCTGTACCTTCATCATTTTTCTGCAACAAGATTGTTGCAAGGGTGTCACAGGAAGCAAAAGAGAAAATATGGAACTCCTTGTTATAGTTTGGGCTGATTAGAGTGGGAACTTCCATAATAGCTCTTTTGATGGCTTCAAAAGATTTTCTTACTGCATCTGTCCATTTGATCTCTGATCCCTTCTTCAGCATGGAGGTGATATGTTTCACTAGTTCTACAAAATTTGGAATAAACCTCCTTAAGAAGTTTATCTTACCCAAAAAGGATTGAATTTCCTTCTTTGACCTTGGAACAGATAATGTTTGTATTGCTTTGACTCTTTCTGGGTCAATCTTAACACCTGCAACTGAAACAATGTGCCCTAAAAGCTTTCCTTATTTTAGAGCAAACTGTGACTTCTTAGGATTTACTGAAATCCCAAACTTTCTGCACTTCAAAAACACCCTCTTCAGATGTTGCAAGTGATCTTGATGACTGCTGGAGTAAACTGTTATATCATCAAGGTAAATCAGGACAAACTTGTCCTTTTCTAACACAAAAGCTATATCCATATCCCTCTGAAAGGTGGCCCTAGCATTCATCAGTCCAAAGGGCATCTTCGAGTACATAAAAGTGCCCCAACGAGTGGTGAAGGCAGTCTATTCTTGGTCTTCTGGATGTACATCCACTTGATTGTACCCTGAAAATCCATCCAAGAAAGACATGACTCTAGCCCCTGAAACCTTTTGCAGCAGATGTTCCATTTTGGGCAGGGGATAGTTGTCTTTCTTAGAGAATCTGTTCAAGTTTCTGAAGTCGACAAACAGCCTGATTTCTCCACTTTTCTTCCTCACTACTACCACGTTTTCTACCCACTTCAAATACCTCAGTGGAACTATGAGCTTGGCGGCCAACAATTTCTTGATTTCCTTTTCGATCAAAGGGAGTAGCAGAGGGCTTATGGGTCTCATCTTCTGCTTAAAAGGGATGGTGTCTTTCTCCAGTGGAATCTTATGCTCAATGATGTTCTTATCATAACTCTTAAGGTCACTATACTCCCAGGAAAAAACATCAGCGAATTGCTTCATTAGGGTGCAGTACTCAAAATTGTGGGCAACAGACAAATGGGTGGATAGATTTATATACTTTGGATGATCTGAGCTCCCTATTTTATGCCTATGGACTGCAAACGTATTTTCCTTTTGGGCAGTACTATAGGGTACATCATTATGGTCAAACAACTTCTCTAGAGGCACCATCCCTTTAGGTATTGGTTACTAGGTAGCTGTACAATGCTGTCTTGGCCAATTCTGTTTCTTAGATGAGACTGGTGACATTCCCCCATGGCTTCATTCTCTTGATCAGTTTTCATGTCATAGAATTCATCAATGACTTGTAGAAACCTATTGGCTTCATCATCATCCTCAAAAACTTTCCAATACTTGACATTGTCAAGCAAGGATGGTCTATATTTCACTTGGATTTCATAAGTCAATCTAGGAGGCATGGGAGGGATGAACATGCTAGCAGACACGGCAAGGGAATCAGCAAGCTGATTCTTAACTTTGGGAATATATGAGATACAAAAGCTACTAAAAGAATCTTTGAGCCTCCATACCTCATCTCTGTATGCTTTCAGCCTTGGGTGCTTTGCTTGGAAGGTTTTGTTCACTTGTTGAATGATGAGATCGAAATCTTCAAACACCTTTATGTCTTTGATTCCCATTTCTTTAGCAGCATTTAAGCCCAATATCAAAGCCTCATACTCTGCTATATTGTTGGTGACCTGAAAAATCAGCTTGAAAGACATATGTATGCATTCCTGTGTTGGGGATACCAGCACTACACCTGCTCCTGCAGTTTCCCTAGAGCAAGCTCCATCAAAGAACATGTCCCAAATTCATGGACCTTCCTTCTCTGTGACCTAGCATACTGGTTTCTTGAGCTGCACTGAGGCCAACTGGGATTCTTCAATTTGGAGAATACATGCTCCAAAATCAATGTCCACAACATAAATGGGATGATTAGTGGGATTCTTTTCATCACTGATGATATATGCCATCTGGGCTTCTCTGTATAACCTTCTGCTTTCTCCCCCAAAAACCGATACAGTGGCATAAGACAGATCATTCTGCAATGTCCCACCTAATCTCTTAATCCATCCTCTGGAAAGTAACATGCCAAACTTAGGAGGGACATCTGCTACCACAATATCCATCATCATGCTCTTCATGGCCAGTTGGGACAAGGTGATGTCTAGATCTTTGATTAACCCTAAACATTTCACCTTTCTTGAGTCAAAAGAGAACAAGTCATGATAGGGTCTAGTGATGTCAAGGCCTAACTCATCCATGACAGCCTTTGGCATTAGATTATGGTTGGCACTTGTGTCCAGTAGACAGTAGTGAAGGTTTTTGTCATGAATAGTCAAGGAGACATAGAATGATAGGGAGCTATCATCAGAGGGTTCAGTCATTGGGCTAAGCACAACTGCAGGTTTGTCATCTTGTAAATTGACACAGTCATTTGATGCTTGTGTGGCTTTGAGCTCAAGGGCATCAAGGATGGGTTTCTTAAAGGCCTCACTCTTTACCAGTTCTACCAGAGGTACAGATATTTTCAACTTCGGGACTTCTGACTCAAAATTGAAAGGGGAAGGGGACTTGTCAGAACCTCTTACCTCTTGAGATGGTGCTTTGAGGTTGATCGGATCAGCCACTGGTCGCTTCTACTTGCTAATCTGCTGCTCTGTGGGGACAGTAGCTCTTTGGACAGGGCTTTCTTTCACATTACTCATCTTTGAACTCAGGTTATATCTCTGCTGATCTTTAGTTTGCAGAACAACTTCTCTATCCCACTCTTGGCTGGTCTAGTCCTTGAGCAATGCCTCCTCATAGGCAGCTAATGTAAAAAAGGAAGCACTGCTTTTGTCTTCCATGCAGTGGATCTCATCCTCTTCATCAAATTGCTCCTCCTCCATGACTACATTCTGGAAAGGAGTCTTCACCTTCTATTCTTCACTGGCCTCTTTGCCGCTTTGCATGATCTGCAATTGCTCATTTGCTCTCCTATATGGATTTGGATTTCTAGGAGCAAATGTATTCGGAACCCTTCCTTTCCCTGAATGTTGTTCAACCTTCAGCTTGGAGATTTTAGAGGCCAATGACTCTATCATCTTGGTCATTTTGTCTCTCTTGGGGTCTGAAGATGAAGAAGATTCACCCCTCTGTCTCCTTCTATCAACATGTCCCTTGAGTTTCTCTGCAGCCATGATGTTAGACTCTACCTCCAAAGTTGCATCTTGCATCTCAGCCAGAGAAGCACATCTTTCTCTCAATAGCAGGCAGAAGTGAGAATCAAAGGCATTGGCATAAGTGAGCTTGGCAGAGGTGGGAGTAGGTTTCACTTCGGCCAGTATCTTGTTGTACATGCGGTTGAACCTTTTATTGAAATCATACAATGACTCCCCATTCTCCCTTTTTAGGTTGCCAAACTCGCTGTGATAATAGAGCAAATATTTCTTATCTCCCCAGTGCTTTAGGAAAACAACATTTAAGGCCTCAATATCTGTTATAGATTTAGGGGTCAATTCTCTGAACCATTTTCTTGCCTCTCCATCTAGGCTTTGAACAAATACTCTCATCCATACATCATCTTCACTAATATCTAGGTTATCAACATAGCTATAGAATGACTCAAGATGTTCTTCAGCTGTAACCCCTTTAGTTCCAGTGAACTTAGGCATGTATTTCTGATATTCTCCAGCAGGCATTGCATTCAAAGGACTGGGCAGTACTAGAGGTCCATACCTTGCAGCTATAATTCTTTCCGTTTTGGTGAGTGCTTGTGGGACTGCCATGGTTGTGGTGAATGGAAGAGTGTTGGCAGTCTGAATGATAGAGAGCTGAGGAGTGACTAACAGGACTAAAGGAATATGATTGACTGGAGGGGAGGTTTTCTTTGGGCTGAAATCCAAAGGAGGACCTAAAGAATAAGGAGCTTTATGAATATCTGAAAATTTTTCTTCACTGCTAATGCTAGAGCCTATATTCTCAACAGGTATTTGTTCTATTACAAGCCTTTCTTTTAGAGATATGGAGGATTGTTTAGGTTTACCTGATCCTGATGCTCCTTTCTGTGATATCTTTCTTCCTTTGATGATATTTTTAGGGTCAGGTACTGGGTCAGCTGGTGACTTCTGAGGATTTCTCCGAGTATGCCTCACAAACTGAGCCAGAACTATGATGTGGAGTTGCCAAAAGGTTCGGCCTCTAGTAGAATCGCCAGATAGATTATTACAACCGAAAATGCGTCCAGAATTTGTTTATCATCAAAGCTGGATATGTGTCATTCTCCCAGGGAAGCTGAGCTTCAATCTCCTCTCCCCGGCAATGGTGCCAATTAAGTTAGGTCTCCAGGAAACTCTCCTAGGTTGTAGCTCAGAGATGCCTAGTAACATATAATTTTCAATAAGGTTCTAGGAACTTATTGGGATGGGTGATGGTTTGGTTCAAGCCAGATAACCACTTCTACTCTATTTTCACTCCAGACATGCATGAACACCCTCAGACTACAAGGCTTTAGACCACCAATGCTCAACAATTTGCAGATTAAGTGAATGAATGAAGAATACTAACCACACCAGCAGATGCATATAGAATGTATGATGGCCAGCTGCAACTAGTAAAGAAACTTACAAATCTAATCTATCAATGTAGAGATAAGATGACAGTTATCTTGCATTAGATACAAAAGAAACCTGAGTGACCTACTCACTGATACATTCAATTTACTAATACAGAGATAAGATGACAGTTATCTAGCATTAGGCATAGAAGATATCATGAATAAAACATTCCAGGTACAAGTTTAGAACAGAGGAGAAATGGGCATTGAGCAATTAACAACAAAAGAAGCTTGCATTGCTGAAAATGAAGATGAGACGCTGCAAGTTACAGAATATCTACAGTCTCCAGAAGTTGAACCAAAACACAATTTCCAACCTTGATTACATCTTTCTTCTGGCTATTTATAATCTGTCATTACAATGGCCCTTAGCCGTTTAGGGATGGAGGGTCTTAATTGACCACCAACTGGCATTAACTGTCTGATCGCGTTTCAGGACGCAATTTCATTTCATCACGAAAACATTTGATCCATTCTGATATTGCGTTGTCCTACTAAGTGGTTGGCTTAATTGTGGCTGTGGAGTTCCATGCCTGTTTAATTCAGTTGCTGAGTCGTGCGTTGTCCTTGTCTCCCTTGGCCATGGTTTCTGTTAATTTAGTTTCATGGTCAGACTGTCACCAAACTGACAAAGTCAGCCATCTTCCCCTTTGTGCAATAGACAGGGAGTGGAGTATGGAGTGCATGGGCAGATGAATGGTTGAAGTGATCGTGACTGGTGGCCATCGGATCAAGAAAGATGTGTGGTGGGGATCACTTTTTGGAGGTTAGTGATCATGGCAGGTGTGGAACATGTCCGCGCCACTAGATCTTCAGGCAAGCAGATCGGACGGTTATCGGGCAGTGGTGATGTGCGAGCGATAACATACGGGGTGGTTTGATTCGAGTGGTAATGTTTTTTATCGCGCGGGCATCGGGCGGTAAGCGGTAAGTGTCAAAACTCGCTCAATGCCATTCACGAGATGACACGTAGTGGCAGGGAAAAAGAAAAACCGCCCTCATCGCACGGGTACTTTGCGCGTTTGTTGTCTACACGATATGGGCGCTGACCGTTAGATCTAGTGGGGATGATCTAATGACGGAGGGGTGTCGGGAAAATTGCATTGATTGGGAGGAAAGTTGGCCATTGGATCGGCGAGAAGAGATAAACGACAGAGGAAGGTGGAATGTACGGGATGTCTTCGGGGAATGTGTTATGAGCGTGTAAGACATATGGGTAAGGTTTTATGGGTATATTTGGCTTTCGCACTTGGGGCTAAGGATAAAAAGGGTTTTGTCGGTATGAAGGTGAATTCAGGAAATGGGACAGGTAGAGTGTGAGAGGGGTAAGAGAAGGAGGGGAATAATGGCCCATGTGGGACCTCTTTAATAACAAAGAAGCAAATCGAACCTTTCCTTTAACCTTCAAAAAGTCAGCACTACACCTCAAGACTAACACCCCCAATGGTCCTAACCTGAACTATAAATTTTTTGGTGGCCCCTGTGGGGAAACTTAGTTGGTTCAATTTGTGGTTGTTTTTAAGGAGTCTTAATTCACTTATGGAGTGATTTGTGAGCCAAAATAGACTAAGTACCCAAAGCTTCGGAAATTGGATGCCCTTGAGTAAAAAGTGTATGGAAGCTTAGTGTGTGATACAAGTGAGCATTCAAAGTGTGATAAGATGCAGATATGTGGTGATCCTTTAATATATCCTTCTAATTACACTAAGTGTTGATTTTTCCTTGCATGGAAAAAGAAATAATTTGTGGATTATGGGCCACTTACTCTTTTCCTATTAAACTATGTGGAGTTTAACAAGGGAGATGGAAATTAAAATGCTTTTAAGAAATTTTTCATATGCAAGCCCAAGTTCGTCTAAGAGATGCAAGGGAAGCAGATATTACTTACTTTATCTAATAACATTTTCTCCTAGTCCAAAAAAATGATGAATTAAATGCTTTGGTTAGTAGTAAGATTTGTGGATGATGGGCCACTTGCTTCTTTACTAATTAAGCTATGTGATTTGCAAAAAATTTTAGCAAAATAGTTTGAAAAACATATGTGGAATTTGGCCACTTACTTTTCTCCCTAATTAAGCTATGTGTGTATTGCAAATGAAAAATGAAAAATACTCTAATTTCTCCACCAATTGAGGTTAGTAAAGCAACCAGGGGTATGAAACAAAGAATGCATAATGCAGAGGTGAAGGAAATTCACTAAAGGTTGCCAATCACCTGAGAAAAGAGAAAAATACAAGGCTCCTTTTTGCTTTCTGGTGCCCATGCGAGTTTAGCCGCACACAGACGCGCGCGCATGTCTATCAATGAAAAATCTGCATGGGCAAGAAAGAACATGAAAATTTTCACTTCTGTGGGTTCAGAACATGTCCTAGAGGTCTGTAAAAATTCCAGAGAGGTGTTGAACGCCTTGTGGGATGGTTGTACAGAGAGAAGGTCCTGCAAAAACAATCTTTAGATTAATGAAAAGACAAATGTATGGTCGCCATTCCTATGGTAGTGTTTTTGTGGAAATGGTGCACCAAAAGACACATCCTTAGTAATTGATTGTTCCTTGCAAAGGATCACAGGAAGAATTGGTGTTGTTAGTGGAAATAATTAAATAAACACAACATTCTAAATAGTGGAAACAATGCATACATAAACATAAACTAAACAAAGAGGTAAATACACAAACAATGCTCAATGGAGCAAATAAATCAATAAGATAACAGAAAAAGTTCCCTTCATTGACTGGTGGTAGTAGAGGTTGAATACAATAGTTGAATCTTAGACACTTGAAGAGAATTATTTGAGCTATGGTGCTCAAAATTCCTCAACAAGGGGGTTTCTTTTCCTTAATCTCTTTGCAATTTTCTCCTCTCTCTCAAAGAAGTATGAAGGCTCTCCAATGGTGGATTCTTCTTTTCTCACTAGGGTGATGGATTGCTTAGAAAAAATATGGCCAACATGCTAGTGCTCTTCTCTTCTTTAGCTTCAACAATGAAATGGTGGTTTTCTCTGATAGAAATTTGGCCAGAATAACAATGTCTCATATTTTGGCTCTCCCATGGCCTGTTTATATAGAATTTTTGGAATCCATCTTCCCCCTCTTGGTTCATGCATGATAATGACACATGAGTAGGACAAATATGATTCCATTGAGGGCTACATAGCTTCAAGGCGAATTGAATTCGGTCGTATTGGACTAAGCTCATGTTAGAGAATATGCCCCAACTGTGTAGAGTCCTGAATCCCCGAGTCATCCTTTTCTACAACCGCATGACTTTCAAAGGATATTTCGCACGCACACATTTATCGAAGAAATAGCCACGCGACATCAATTGTTTTTACTTTATAAACTTTGGACCTTAGGAGAAATTTGATTCTTTAAACTTCATGATGTATTTAGCTGGAAAATGTTCACTTGTGCATTATGTTGGACACCTTTTAGTGTCTTCTGGATTGTGCCAACATGTGTACGATTTTATGGTGTTAATACATAGTTAGAACCACTCGCTGGTGTATTTATTGATGTTCATAAGGGTAATGCACAACCAACAAAGCTATGTGACTTTGTCCTTTTGTTGGCTCACTCCAAGAAGAAAATCAAATCATTTTTTCCCAAGACACACAGACATAACATGTCCTATTTTCAGCATCTTGACTCATGATTAGGGATATATCTAGGTTCTCTACAAACTTGAATATGCACCAACAGGAGAAAGGGATATCGGCCAACAAAAAAAATGAGTGACTTGTCCTCTTTGGAATAGTGAATAACTCATCCTTGTATAGATAGAACTCGACCATCTAGTGGAGGAGTAATTCGACCACTTTTCCCAGTGCCAACCTCAGCGAATCTCCCAAAACTTTGACTCACTAGTTTGTGATAGAATATGGTCCTCTTCAATATCAATATTAACTTCAACTTTGGCTAGGCGCTTCCACTTGTGAGATGATATATAGAAAACACAATATCAAAAAATAAAATCAATTGCTAATACCTCTTTACCTCAATATCTTCTGCAAATAATCTTTGGCTTTGAATCTCAATGGTGAAATCAATGCGATTCCACTCTCAAGACCAACTAGGGTTTTTAGTTTCAACACCGAAGCTAGCAATCATGGCTAGGGTTTCCAAAAACTTTTGCTTCTCTCCAAGAGCTCTTTTTCTCAAAATGAAAGTGATAAAATGATGAGAGACTCCTCACTTTTCTCCTTTTATAATTAAGTGGCCACTTTTTCTGCCATTTTACCTTTTTAAATTTATTAAGTCACTTTAGGAACATTTTCGTTTTATAAAATTAAAGCGACTTTTCATTAACCTAGGATATTTCCCCCTTTCACCAGTTAGGTAGTTAGAATGTTTTTCCAAGGCGAATCATGTTCCCCTATTAAAATTTTTACCACGGTAACTTATTAGGCTAGCAGAACCCATCTTATTTCTCCTACATAGTTAGGGACATTATATTAACAATCAAGTAATTGAGTTAAGCTCTCATATTCTTGGGAACGAAGCATCTAGGAATTAGTTTCATAGGTGGGCTCACACAAAAATTTATATCTTGCAGTTAAATACTTTCTTTTAGAGATAGTAGCATATTTCATTCATTTGGTAACTACCTTTGCATGTGCATTGGAAAAGCATCGGAAATCAACAACATTGGAAACCAAGGTTGGAAGTACCAATGTTACTATAGGATTAGATACTAGGAATTTGTCTATAGTCCTCCCATTTTCAACTCGATATCCTGGTGTAAAAAAGATTAATAAAAGATCTTACATAGTTGATTAAATGGTTAATAAACTCGATATTGAACTTGCTAGATATAAAGAAAAAAATAAAGGAGGCTAGGCTAGGCCCTACTCAAGAGGTTATCAAATCTCAGACTATGAGGATACTCGAGCAAAAGAGGGTGTATGAGGGACAGAGGGAAATTATTTACAATCAAAAATTCAATATTGATCAAGTTTCTTTGCCACTAATAGCATCAAAGATGCTAAAAATATGATGGTAGCCTTAAAATCTTCCAACAATGTACTAAAAGGATCACTTAAGACAATGAACATTGAAGAGATTGATAATATGTAGGATGAGATGATGGAATTAAAGGATATAGTACAGAAAACCAAGACTCACTTGAGAAAAGCTATAGTGTGCCTAATGACATTGAGGAGGTAGAAATAATGAATGAGATAGATGCCCTCGACATTGACATGGGCTCAGAAACCCAAATTGATGGGGCACCTTCTTATTTACAACCTGCTAAAGATTCTAATATTGATTCTAATTTGAATTTGCCTTCAACACCTTCTGGTCACGCCAAAATTCCATAAGCGAGTCCATAGACTACAGATGAATTTGAGCTGCCAAATCTTCTTAGGGCCATATTTTGTTCATGAACAAGCATATTTTCCAAACTACTAGTGTAGAATATATACCTAGTCTATTCAGCATATGTATTGTGGTTGTGTGGTATTAATGATGGAATTTTGAATATTTTCTGACGAAGTCATTTATAACTTTATCTCTAACATTGTCATATTGAGTTTTCATAGTAGATATTTCACCGAACAAAATTTGATCTTTGGAGAGCACAGGGAAAGTTTTGACCTTGAGGAAAGGGAAAATGGTGTTGGTGTTGATCCAATGAACTTAGATGAGCAAGCAAAAGCATATGAGAATGCAGGATTTGTGAATGATGAAATTAATGAGTCAACCATGGAGGAAAAACTCATGAAACTAGGGAAAATTAAAAGAGAGATATTTTGCATCCCAACCCCAACATTCATGCTCTCTTCTACAATTACAATGAATTATATTTTGGCAATGCTTTAGGCGCATGCATAGTTGGGAATTTTCCAATATATGATATTGAGTGGTTGCATTATACACCTTTCATAACCACTATTAAAGTTTTGTTCAAGTATTGATTTCAAGAACACCTTACTACATGAAATTATATGTGCGTACTTGTGACTTAACAATGGTAATAAATACCATGATGATCATGGCCCCTTTTTTAGGTGATGAAAGAGGTAATCACTAGCACAAATCCCAATCATCCAAGGTTTGCTAGTGATTATGCCTTAAAGATTTATCACAACATTACTGGAAAGGTTAACAATTGTAAATTCCATCAATGGAAGTATACAATTTGCAGAAACTTGATGAAGAAGGTGATGAATCAATAATCCTTAGCTTCAAATTATATGAGAAGGGTTGCTCACAATTAACTTTTTCATGATGTTCGTTTCCATGGGACGAAATTGGCAGACTTGCGGTGAGGTGTACATAAATATAGATAAACCACTATTGTATCAAGACAAAGGAAAGAACGCTAAAAACATTAATCATGAAGAAAAGAGGAAAAGGTTGGAAGATGATGCACCACAAAGGCGACACAATGGGAAGTAGCAGTGCACATAGACTTGCAAAATATTGGACCGCACTACTCACCTTACTTGTGTTGTGGCATGATTCTCCCCTCATCGTATCACAAGTCAATTTCATTGACCATTCGCTTTACTTGTGACAATTTAACTTCTTCACACTGCAGAAGTTTTCCACTAGGATATGAAGCCAAATGTTAATTTTCCAATGTTTTATGTTTTTACAATCACTTTAGCCCAATTTTTTTCTTTAATTGCAATCTTTCAACACAATTTAATCTTCCAAAGATCAATAGCAATTGTAGATACAACATTAAATGCAATAGATAGTAGAAGATAACCAAAGAGCAATAAGGGACACAAGGATTTGGTCAAAGACCAGGTAAAAACCCCACAAGGGGGAAAACCATTTTAAATTTTCCTTCTTATTAGATTGTCATAAAATGTTCAGTGAAGAGAGAGTACAATGTTCCAATTCACGAATAAAAATATTATCCAACAAAACCAACTCAACAATATCCAAGAGATGATTCCAATAGACAAATCTGATCAGATTCAAAGTCTCCAAGCCCACGGTCAACAGTCAAAGTCTGTGGTCAACAATAAAAAATATGTTAGGTCACAACCGCACAGAGCGAGTAACCATTAGTGCGGTTGTATCTTGTTAAAATTGGCAACTAGGGCCAAAAATTCATGTGGGTCATTTTATTCATGTTTGATAATATTTTTATTACATTCCTCTCGTCGAGAGGTGTAGGATTGATATAAATATCATCTAATTCCAATAAGTATTCATGGAGATATGAATTTATTTTGATTATGGAATTATTATCAAGCCGACCTACAACTCATGTAGGCTCAGAAACCCAACAGTCGCATATATTCAAACACCAACGTTGTGTATAAATATTAGAGGACTTTTCCTCATTTGGACTCACTCATCTCATCACATCTCTCTCTCTCTACTGCGCAAAAATGAGTCTCTTCTCTACTGTGCAGAAAAGGGTCTCTCTCTCACACATGTGAAGCCGGAAGCTGTTGAACCTGAAGCTGCAACTGCAGATCCAAAGTTTGACCAGCGTTGACCATTAGATCTCCTCCTTAGAACTGCACTGTAGGTCCATCTGGATCTCCTCTGAAAGCCGCAACTTTTGGTGGTGGAATGAAGTCAATTCGACGGATGGTTTGCAAGATATCGACTACCCTAGTTTGAAGCCGGAAACTGCCGAAACTGAAGTTGCAACTGCAGAAGTAAAGATTGACCTGCATGGACTAGATGATCTCCTCATTTGAACTACGTTGTAGGTTCATCTGAACCTCCTCTGGAAGCCGCAACTTTTGGTGGTGGAATCAAGCTGATCCGACGGTCGGTTTGTGAGATATCGTTTGCCCTAGTTTGATGATGAAGCCGCTAATGTTGATGCTGCTGATCTAGGGTTTGCTACTGTTGATATGAATCAGATTTATTGTACTATTTCTCTCTGCTGAATTATTGAAGATAAAAGAATATTTGATCAAAGGGTTTCCCCACACATTGTGGGGTTTGTCCCTGGCTAGCCGCCACATCTTGTGTCTCTTGTCTTGGCTTGTTTTCTGTCGATCGTTTAATGTTCTATTTGCACTTTACTTTATGTACATGTGATTGCTAATCTGTGGAATATAATAAGAAAAAGAAGTAAACTGTTATAGGCATAGAACATACCATAACTTAACATGGAATCAAAGCTGAGGTGAAGACAAAGCCGAGCAAGAGCAAGAGCAAGAGCAATCACCGAAGAGAAGATTGGCAAAGCTATCCTAAAAGAACGATGGGGTCCTCAACACTCTTTCCTGCCAAAGACAAGCTCCGTGAGAAAGCTGACTACCACGGATGGAAGATGTCTATTGATCTAACCCTTGAGGATCAATGAGCGTTGGATCATGTGAGAGGCAATATTGTTGAGCCTCCATCAAATGCACCTCCTACTGCCAGGAACAAATGGAAGAACGGAGAAATTAAAGCGAAGAAGATCATTCGGGACTCTATCGACAAGCGCTTGGTGGCCTACATCTCTGATCTAGACACCTCCAAGGAAATCTACAATAGACTGGTGAGTTTACTTAAAGTTAATGATGAAAATCAAGTTTTGTTTCTTAGAAATAAGTTGAGGGAAATCAAGAAGGGTAAAGATGAGAGTATGCAAGCATACTTCTTAAGAATCACCGAGATCAAGAACGATCTCCTATCTATTGGGGAGACTATTACTGACAGGGAAATGGCACTCACGACTCTTGGAGGATTACCATCCGAATGGTACGTGTTTAGGACTACTCTTCTTAACTATAATGTAATTCTTGGTTTCGAGGAATTAATGGCTAGAAGAAACAAGGGTAGAAGAGCAAGAAATTCCCTTGCCTAAAGGTCCTCCTGCTGCTTTTTCTTCTCAAGCTAAGAAAAGAAATAATTCTGGGTCTAAATCGAAAAGAAAGGTGGAAGAAAAGGACGATGTTACATTTGCAATAAAGCAGGTCACTATGCAAGGGAATGCCCTGATAGAAAGGACTCTCATCGTGACGATGATCAAAATCCCTCTCATGGTAATCGAAGGAATGGAAAATTCAACAGCAAAGGTAAAAGGAATGTTGGAAATCAAGGAAGAGGGAAACCATTCAAGAAGGCTAGAAATTCCAGATATGAATCTAACACTGTTGACAATAAGCAGGCTGAATATTATCTACCAGTTGCTCTATCTACCTCCGCTCCTTCAGACTCAATGGGAATTTGGCTCATTGATAGTGGTGCCTCATGACACTTCACTGGTTACAAAGAAGTACTCCATAATCTGGTAGAGAAAGAAACTAACCTGGAAATTGTCCTTGGAGATGACATGAAATACCCCGTGAAAGGTGTAGGCAATGTTTCTCTCAAATTGAATCAAGGTAATATGATTCACTTACAAGATGTATTATATGTACCTAATCTCAAAAAGAACTTGGTACCCATCTCGGCAATGGAGGATAAAGGCTACAAGGTAACCTTCAGCGATGGTAAGGTACGCATATGGAAAAATAATGTTAAATATGCCTTTACCCTTGGGTTTCGTGTTGATTCATTATATCAGGTCGATGGAAGTCCACTAGGTGTCATATCTTATGACACATCTCTTCAGTCCAAAATTTGGCATTGGAGGTTTGCCCACCTTCATTACAAAGCTCTACCCGATGTAAGACAGATGGTAACAGGGATGCCCGAATTCCAAGTAGAGAAAGAAGGTGTGTGTTCGGGATGTGCCGAAGGAAAGCTCAAAAGGGGACCATTCCCCTCAAGTCAAAACAAGACCTCCAATATATTACAGTTGGTTCACTCAGGCATATCTGAGGCTGGCATTAAGAGGGAGACTACTACACCATATACTCCTGAACAGAATGGTGTGGCAGAAAAGAAGGACTGCACGATTATGGAAGCTGTCCAGGCCATGCTACATGATCAAAGACTTCCGAAGTTTCCATGGGCTAAAGCTGCAAGCACTACCGTATATGTACAAAATCGATGCCCTCATCAAGCATTGGGTTCCAAGACTCCTGAAGAAAAGTTCACCGGTAAGAAACCTGATGTTTCTCATTTTAGAATTTTTGGAAGCCCTGTATATTTTCATGTGCCGAAAGAGAAAAGAAATAAATTGGGTGCATCTGGAAAGAATGGAATTTTCATGGGCTATGGTGAAAATACTAAAGGCTATAGAATCTATGTAGCCGGTCAAAGGGAAGTCGTAATTAGTCATGATGTCACCTTTGACGAAGATATGGCTCTCAGCAAGGTGAACAATCTTCCGACTTTGAGGAGCTCTCAAGAAGCCGACACCAGGGAACCAAAAGAAAAGGATGATGAATCAATGCCTGATGTAGAAGAACCCATGGATCCAATTGATCCTCCTCCACATGAGCCTTCCTCTTCTAGGAAGAGGCCTTCATGGCTTAGGGGGCTACTTGATGATGCTAAAGGACATGCTGCACCCCAAGGAACCTTTCATGAAAGTAAGAAACCTAACAAGTATCAGGGATACCTGACCATCATGAGCACGATCATACAAAATGAGCCTTCATCATTCTCAGATTCCGTCAAGCATCAAGTATGGAAGGATGCTATGACCGAAGAATATGAGTCTATCATGAAAAATGATGTCTGGGAAGTAGTTCCCAGACCCCAGGACAAGACAATTGTTACTTCAAAATGGCTTTACAAGATAAAGTTGCAGCAGATGGAAGTATAGAATAAGGCTCGTTTTGTTGCTCGTGATTTCTCCCAAAAGGAAGGTATAGACTATGATGTGATATTTGCACCTGTTGCCAGATATATGACCATCTGCTTGATCATAGCCCTTGTGGCTTCACAAGGATGGAACTTACATCAGATGAATGTCAAGGTTGCGTTCTTGCATGGTTCGATCAAAAGAAGAGTTCTATGTGGAGCAACCCGAAGGATTTGAAATTTATGATCGGAAATCTCATGTATGCAGGTTGAAGAAGGCTCTCTATGGGCTAAAGCAAGCACCCCGAGCATGGTATGAGAGGATCGACAGTTACTTGATGAAGCTGGGATTCACTAGGAGTGAAGCCGATCCTAACCTTTACTTTAAGGTTGAAGATGATAAACCTCTCATACTGGTGTTCTATGTGGATGACCTCTTTCTAACAGGTGCATACCCTCTCATTCTCAAATGTAAGAGGGAGTTGGCTTCTGAATTTGAAATGAAGGACCTAGGACTGATGCACTATTTCCTAGGACATGAAGTGTGGCAAAAGCCAGGAGAAACTTTCCTATCTCAAGGAAAATATGTGGTGAAGATATTGGAAAGATTCGGTATGGTGGACTGCAAGCCTGTAACTACCCCGATGGAGCTTGACTTCAAGAAGTTAAGCGGTAGCGCTACTGGACCTGTTTTACAAAATTCTACAAAGTATCGGCAACTTATCGGAGCATTAATGTTCTTAGTGAACTCTCGTCCAGATATATGCTTTGCAATCAACACGTTGAGTCAACATATGGTTGAACCCCACCACAAACATTGGATTGGTGCCAAGAATCTGCTGAGATATCTTCGTGGCACTATCACTTATGGGTTAAGATACACTGCCGGAGATGTGAGACTATTTGGATACACAGATGCTGACTGGGCAGGCAATGTGGAGGACCGTAAGAGCACTTCCGGGTGTTGTTTCTCCCTGGGATCTGCTTCAATATCCTGGATGAGCAGGAAGCAGAAGTCGATGGCCTTGAGCACCACCGAAGCAGAGTATATTGCTGCCAGCATGGCCTCCTGTGAAGCAATTTGGTTGCGAAAGCTCTTCAGTGAGCTGTTTGGATTTACATTGGATACCACTGTGATCCTTTGTGACAACCAGAGGTGGGATTCGATTATTGAGGAATCCCGTATTCGTCGATTGCTCTAGCAGATAGACATCATCTGGGATATGGTAAGTCGATGAGCAAGGAGGCTCCATCGCATTAAGATGATGTACAGGTCGATACACCTTATCAAAGCCCCGAGGAAAGATCTAATCTGTGATTTTCCTAAACGACTTGGAGTCATCAAGAAACCCTTGTACAAGGGTCCTGCATGTTGCATACATTGAGCTCTGGGAGCTCTGAGGGCTTGCGGTTCTTACTGGAGCAACATACGACCACAGGGTGACTCACCGTCCCCTGGTCGTGCGCAATGGAACAAGATGATTCGCTCTCTTGTGGGACAAGATGATTCGCTCTCTTGTGGAGCAGGATGATTCGCTCTCCTGTGTAGCAGGATGATTATTTCTCCTGTGAGGCCTGGATTGATGTGTTCTCCATGGCGGCCTGGATTGATGTGTTCTCCATGGAAATTGTAGCAAGATTGATGTGTTCTCCTGTGAGGACAGGATTGATTAGTTCTCCTGTCGAGGGATCCTACCCATGCAGTCTGGGACTCATGGGAAGTACCTCTCATCTGATCAATGAGCAGGGAAATGAAGTTAGGTACCATAGTAGTACCGATGGACGCATCATTGTATCTACCGTACTCCCTATGCTAGGATGACCTCCATTGATTTGGGATCAATGATACTGGTTTGGGACCAGTGGTAGGAGTGGTACTTACTATGAAGCTAACTTCGAGTCAGCTGAGACTGGTCTGGGACCAGTGGTACGCACTCTAAGACTGACTTTGAGTCAGTGGAGGATGATACTGGTCGGGGACCAGTGGAGTTGTACTCACTATGACACTGACTTCGGGTTCGTTGAGACTGGTCTGGGACCAGTGGTACATACTCTGAGACTGACTTTGAGTCAGTATGATACATCCTCGATCATTTCTTCTTCTTCATAATTCGTATAAAAGCAGAGTAGAACAGAACAATGCAAGAGCAGAGCAGAACAATACAGATCAGTACAGGGCAGAACAAGACAAAGTAGAACAGGCAGAATAGAGCAGAGCAGGGCAAGGGTCAGGTTGTGCAGGGCAGTGCATTTGATGGATGAATAGTAGCGACCGACAGACAGATTGCAGATGAAGTTCTCCCTAGTTGAGAGGGAGTGTTAAAATTGGAAACTAGGGCCAAAACCTCATGTGGGTCATCTTATTCATGGCTGATAATATTTTTATTAGATTCCTCTCGTCGAGAAGTGTAGGATTGATATAAAGATCATCCGATTCCAATAAGTATTCATGGAGATATGAATTTATTTTGATTATGGAATTATTATCAAGCCGACCTACAACTCATGTAGGCTCAGAAGCCCAACAGTTGCATCTATTCAAACACCAACGTTGTGTATAAATATAAGAGGACTTTTCCTCATTTGGACTCACTCATCTCATCACATCTCTCTCTCTCCACTGCGCAGAAATGAGTCTCTTCTCTACTGCACAGAAAAGGGTCTCTCTCTCACACATGTGAAGCCGGAAGTTGTTGAACCTGAAGCTGCAACTGCAGATCCAAAGTTTGACCAGTTTTGACCATCAGATCTCCTCCTTAGAATTGTGTTGTAGGTCCATATGGATCTCCTCTGAAAGCCGCAACTTTTGGTGCTGGAATGAAGTCAATCCGACGGATGGTTTGCAAGATATCGACTACCCTAGTTTGAAGCCGGAAACTGCAGAAACTGAAGCTGCAACTGCAGAAGTAAAGATTGACCTGTGTGGACTAGAATATCTCCTCATCTGAACTGTGTTGTAGGTTCATCTGAACCTCCTCTAGAAGCCACAACTTTTGGTGGTGGAATCAAGCCGATCCGACGGTCAGTTTGTGAGATATCGTCTGCCCTAGTTTGATGATGAAGTCGCTAATACTGATGCTGCTGATCTCGGGTTTGCTATTGCTGATATGAATCAGATTTATTGTATTATTTCTCTCTGCTGAATTATTGAAGATAAAAGAAGATTTGATCAAAGGGTTTCCCCACACATTGTGGGTTTTGTCCCTGGCTAGTCGCCACATCTTGTGTCTCTTGTCTTGGCTTGTTTTCTGTCGATCATTTAATGTTCTATATGCACTTTACTTTATGTACATGTGATTGCTAATCTGTGGAATATAATAAGAAAAAGAAGTAAATTGTTATAAGCATAGAACATACCATAACTTAACATATCTCTCCAGTCGTAGGGAGAATCCTATCAAGCAATTGGCTGCAGCCAATATTTCCATGAACCAAACATCCGGCTCTAAAACAATACAAAGAAAACTTTTTCACATGTGTGAGCTTGGACACTGCAATTTCGGACTTGTACGAACTAAATTCGCGAACCAATCTCAGACATGTACGAACTCATCCAAAAGAGAGAGAGAATAAGATGATTGATGATGATGTCCAAATGATGTCAACTTGTTTGATATTTATATGCTTGCAAGGGTGTCCAAATTCTCTTTAAATTCAACCAATACTTTTTTGCACATGCAGATTTCCTCCTTAAAAATACATTTTTCCTTACCCAAATTAAATTCTTCCAAGGGCCAAGAGGGGTATTTCTTGATGAGGAAGATTGTCTAGAGGGAATTTGTCCTTGAGCTTCTAAATTAACACTCCCTCTTATCTAGGAAGAAATGATCGACTGCAACATATGTCCAATCTCAAATATCTCGTCATCATGAAAACAAATGTCATCACTACTCATCTCTAGTCGACTTTGCTCATCTATGCTCATCTCTACTAAACACTCTTGAATATAAAAGAAGAAGAATTTTAGATAGTAGGGGAGATCAAGCTATCATCCTCTATCTATCTCGGAGCCTATGCTACCACTTAGAATCATCATCATTGGGGAGCCAATGGTACTACCCAAAATCGCCAGTGGGGAGCCTCTACTACTACCCTGGAATCACAAGCAAGGAGCCTCTACTACTACCTGGGAATCCATAGACAATAGGAGGGATTCCACTTACCATGAGAGGTAAGGATCGTACCTATCCTATTCTCTATTGATCTTCCCAACTTGACTATCAAGAGTTGGTGGTAGAACACCTACATATCTAGCTTGAGTAGGATGCCACTTACCATAAATGGTAAGGATCACGCTTAAATCAAGCAGCCAACACCCATTGGCCAAATGGGTGGGAAACTAGATGTCAATTAGGGTATACTCTATAAATACTATCCAAAGTTCCCTCAACCCTAGGAGCTCTAAGGCTCAATTCCTCACCCTGGGAGATCAAAAAGGGGGGAAGAGCATAGCTCAATCTCCTTAATTAGTCGGGACCCTTATTTAAGAGGGTCACATCCATTAGTCCAAGCTTCTCTATGAAGACCAAGAACTTCCCTTTCAAAAAATCCTTGGTAAGTATATCTATTATATTCTCATCAGTCGAAATGTAATGGCATCTCACAACACCTCTTTACACCATGTCTTGAATGTAGTGATACATGATCTCAATATGCTTGGAATTGTCATGAAATATGAGATTCCTTGCCAATTGGATCCCACTCTTGTTGTCAAAATATATGAATGTCATATCCAGAACCTACTAAAACATCTCTCCAAAGAGCTTCCTTAACCAAATTGCCTCACAGCTAGCCATGTTAGCAACAATGTACTCAGCCTAGATTGTGCTTAAAGCCACAAACTTATGTTTCCTACTCATCCAAGGTATCATAGCAGACCCAAAACTAAATCAGCACCCTAATGTGCTTTTCTTGTTGATAATATTTCCAACCCAATCATCATTGGTGTAACCATGAAGTCGTACATCTCTAGCAGTATATCTCAAACCAAGGTTAATCATCCCATGCAAATATCTTAGTATGTTTTTAGCAACAACCCAATGTGCATGAAGGGGCTCAATCATGAATTGAATCAAAGTGTTCGTTGATAATCATATGTTCGGATAAGTGTTCATAAGGAACATCAATGCCCCAATCAACTATTGGTACTAGGAAGGGTCTTCCAAGTCAGGTCTAACAGTGTCTCCACATAACTTCTTGAAGTTTATCTCCATCAGTGTGCCCAGGGACTTACATTCTACAATTCCAAATCTTTCTAGCAGCTTCACGGCATATTTTGCTTGAGAAAGGAAAATATCTCTAGGTCTCTGCCACACCTCTATTTCCAGGGAGTAATGCATCATACCAAGATCCTTCATCACGAACTTGGAGGTCAAATCCCTCTTACACTCAAGTATCATGGGCTCACTACCTATCAAGAATATATCATCAACATATAAAACCAAGCTCAAAGGTATACCTTGGACCACTTTGAAGTATAGGTTCAGATCGACACTACTTCTCATGAATCCAAGCTTCACCGGTTGATTTTCAATATGGGCATACCAAGCTTTAGGGGCTTGCTTCAAACCATATAGGGATTTCTTCAGCCTACAAATGTGAGTGTTCATGTCTGTCACTTCAAATCATTGAGGCTTCTCAACATATACTTCTTCATGAAGTGTGATGAATAAATGTCATCTTTATATCCATCCGGTGAAGAGTCCATCCTTGGCTAGTAGTGAGGGCGACAATTGATCTAATAGTAGTGTAGCAGGAAACATGAAAAATATATCCTCATAGTCTCCTCCCTCTTTCTAGGAGAAATCTTGGTCCACGAACCTTGCTTTGTACTTCTCAATGCTTCCATTAGCTTCGTGCTTGATCTTATATAGCCATTTTGAAGTTACAATAGATTTCCCCTTAGGTCTCGACACAACATCCCATACATCATTCTTCATAATCAATTCATATTCTTCATAATCAATTCCTCTCTAATCTAGTTGTCTCCCTCTCAACTAGATTAGAGAGGACTTCCTTGTGCCCAGAGAAATATCCAGAACCCCCACTATATACCAACCAACTATCATACTAATTTGGAAGGGGGGAACTAGAAAGAGAAGAAATAAGAATATATTCAGACTGACTAGAAATTGCATTATTTTCATACCCTGGAGTTCTTTGACCTCTTTTGAGGACAATGTCCTTCTTCATAGTCAACTAGAACATCTCTTCTTCTTCTATCATCTCCTATTTTTCGATCATCGCCTCTTCTTCTATTATTGAACTTGTTATTGTTGAAGCCATGATTATTGTTGTAATTGGACATTGAAGCATCTCTCTTCTTCGGGCAGTCTTGGGCATAGTGACCATGCTTGTGATAGTTGTAGCATTCAATATCCCTTGATCTTCCGTTAGATTCCTTTTATTCAGGAGGATGCCTTCTTGAACCGCATGGTCTTCCTCTTCCTTTTCTCTTCTTGTCTTGAGTGACAAATGCAGAGGGCTCTCTTTATTCATATTTTTGAATTCTTCCTTTGACAATCATCCTTGCTTCTTCTTGAGTGCATTTCCCAAAGAGCTCACCAAATGATAGAAGAACATTATTGTTTCTTAAAGTAGTAATGAAGGTTTCCCAAAATAGGAGGAAGACCTTGAAGAGTCACCACCGTCATCTCTCTGTCAGATGTTTGTTCATAAGCAGATTGCAATTGATCTCTTACGTGGGATACTCTCATGATATAGGATTGCATGGATTCACCCTTGTTCATCTTCATTTATTTGAGTTGGTTTTTCAAAGAGAGTATGGGATTCAAGTTGTTGAGTTCATACATCATGACCAACTTGTCATAAATATACACATAATTCTTTAAGCTACCAACATAAACAAGTAAATCATCTTGCAAACCATCAATGATAATTTTCTTGGCTTTGAGCTCACATTTCTTATATTTGGATTTGACATCAGTAGAAGCATTTGATGGAGGCTCGCGAACCTTTCCTTGCACATATTCCAAAACATTGTTTTCATATAATATAGCTTCCAACCTAATCTTCCAAGCAACAAAGTTAGATGAGTCACCCACCTTCTCATTATCCTTGAAGGAAGAGGTAGACATCTTGACCATATCAAATAGGATCCTCTAACTTCTTTCAAGAATGATTTCTCGTCTCTTATCTCCTTGGGATTTTCTTCACCTTAGCTCTGAAACCATATTAATTTTCCTCTGTTCTATGTTGTTACAATCACTTTAGCCCATTTTTTCTATTTAATTAGCAATCTTTCAACACAATTTAATCTTCCAAAGATCAATAACAATTCTAAATAGGATAATAAATGCAATAGATAGTAGAATACAATCAATAGAAATAACAAACATAAGGATTTGGTCAAAGACCAAGGAAAAAAACCACAAGGGGGAAAACCCTTTCAAATTATTCTTCTTATTAGATTGTCATAAAATTTTCAACAAAGAGAGAGTACAATGTTCCAATTCACCATCAAAAGAATATCCAAGAAAACCAACAATATCCAAGATATGGGCCCAATACATAAATTTGATCAGAGTCAAAGTCTCCAAGCCTGCGGTTAATGGTCAAATTCTATGGTCAACTGTAAAAAATATCTTAGGTCTCAATCGCACAAAGTTGGTAACCAACAGTGCGGTTGTCGATTTCCAGCCACAGCGAGCACCCTATCAAGCGAGCAACTACAACCAATATTTCCACGAACCAAGCCTATGGCTCCAAAACAAAAATTCTTTTTCACACGTGCAAGCTCAAACCCTGCAATTTCAAACTTGTATGAACTAATTTCGCGAACCAATCTCAGACATGTACAAACTAATCCAAATAAGAGAGAGAAGAAGATGACTGATGATGATTGTCCAAATGAGGTCAACTAGTCTTGTATTGATATGCTTCCAAGGGTGTCCAATTTCTCTTTAAAGTTGACCTGTACTTTTGTGCACATGTGGGTTTCCTCCTTAAAAATACATTTTTCCTTAACCAAATTAAATTCTTCCAAGGGCTAGGAGGGGTATTTCTTGATGAGGAAGACTCTCCAAAGGAGGGAATTTGTCCTTAAGCTACCAAATTAACACCAAAAATATGTGAGTTTTCCCTTGCTCGTCCCTCATTCAACGATTCTCCTTCAACCATATTCTAGATAGATTATGTGGACACTAGGAAAGAATGTTGTACTTCAACTAGATCTCATTAAGAACAACAAGGTCAGAATACATCATAGCAAAATGCCTCATCAATTGAAGATTCCTTTTATGGATACAATGCTACCTTGGAAGCATTTATTGGAATCCAAGATGAAGAAAAAACATCTCAAATGAAACCTTTAGGATTTTTTTGTTCTCTATCGATATTCTCGAAAGTGGCTCTAGTGTAAAAATTGGGGAGCACCATGGAGCTTCAGTTTCAAGAGAAGATTGAAGATCAATAGATAATTAGTATGCACTTGTGATAGAAAAAAAAATGATATGATAATGTAATACTCCCATCTTTAGGGGAGGGTGAGGTAGAAGAGACATATTCACCGCTGAAGCCCCTTATTGCCACTTCAAAGGAAAACACCATTCCTTGGGATGAAGATCATCTTTCTAAGTTCTTGTTGGAATTTCTTAATGAGCTAGATAATGAATAGATTGCTTCACTGCAAATTCCAATTGGGGTTGTTGAATAGTCCAATTTAATTGGTCATCCTTTTGCTGAAGTGAAGGGTGTCAGAACTCTTGTTAATGAAGCATACATTTTGATCATAAATTATACACACGAACACAGTTCAGCTTATTAGAAATTACATACAAAAAGGAAAATGGTTGATTATATGGATAGAGCAAACATTATTTAGCAATCAAATTTCGAGGCATTATTATCCCCAACTTATCTAAGTGGAGACGTTTTAAACTTGAATGATCTAATTTCACCACTTGAGTAAAAATCCTTTCTCTAGGTCAATATCTATGATATATAAGGCTACCACATTAGTAGCCCAAATATGGTTGGATGTGATAAGTATGTTTGGTTGTTGTTGACAAAATCAATGTGGAAACAACAGTTACAAACAAATCCCATAACATATATATTTGCAAGGACTATTTCAAGATTTGGCTACATGGAGAACGTACATTGAATGTAATGAGCAGTTGAATAAAATTATGAGAAGCAATAGGTTTATTGGAAGACAAGTTTGACTCAGATGACTAAAAGTGCTCTACATTTTGAATACAGGTGTAGTCAAAAAAAAAAATTAAATGATATTAATGGAATTTCATCGAAAAATGATAAAAAAGGTTAGATACAGATACAGTTTCAATTTCAGGATCTGATTCAGAGGATGCAATTTTTTTACTTTCAATTTTGGAAGTGCATCATAATGAGAAGTTCTGGGGTCAATATGCAAAGTTATTTAAATTGGAGACATTTGCAGTAGGTGTTTCAAAGGAATCCATTCATCCAAGTAATAACGTTGGCCAAATTTTTTCCATGTTAGTGACCAGGAGTGTTCAAGCCATGATTTTACAAAGATTATCATTCAACGTCTCTATTGTTTACAAGCATACTCGATTGTTGTGTTTACTCCACAACCATGGACTCCAACACAGTCAAAAGCACTTGAACTTTCATGGCTCAAACTTATCCATTTATGGAAGCAGCACAAATGAAAGTCACTTGCATGACAGGAATGAAGAAGTCACAGATAGTAGCCTCATTCATAATCCATGAAGACGCACCTTAATTTTAGTTCATGTGTTTCTTTAGTCATTTTGAAAATATTATTTGACACAATTATGAAAATGGAAAATTACCAAAGTCATGTACGAGTTAATATGAATTATAAAAATCATTAGGAATGAAAGGTCATGCGGTAGTCGAAAGATCATGGGAAGGTGAAGAGTCACTGACCCATTTGTATAAATATCCTTGTGCCTCTGACTTGCGAGGGCTTTTAGCACTTGAGTTTTTTAGCATTGAGATAGTTGTTAGCACTTAGGGAGCTCTAGGCACTCTTGCTTTTGGAAATTTTAGACTGAATTGTGGTGAGGCTAGGGACTTATTTTGGATATTATATGAGCATCATGTCTTCCACCATTGGATTTTGATGCACTTGTAATACATGTACTTGAAATTGCAACATTATTAATAAGAATCTCTCTACTCTTGGCATAGATTCGCGTGCACTTTCATGGTGGTTGTAATGGCCATCTAGTACTTCTATTGTGTGTGTATGTTTTCTTTCATATGAGTTATATGTTTATGATCTAATTCATGGCTTGTTGCTCATACGTGTGTTGGATATCTGCTCTTTCATTCCACAAATTACACTAGTTATTAGTTGTGAACTACTTTGCAATTAGTTGTTGGTTCTCTCCTTATTCTTGTATGTCTTGGATGGTTTTAGCTAACTAAATCTTCTTGAGATATACTGGGTCTTATTGTGGTGTTGTTACATTCATACATCTTGTACTCCAATTTTATCATTTGTAGATTGGTTCATCTTCACGCTTCGGGTATTTCACACTTGTCCTCATATTAACATCTCTTCACTCAAAAACCAAGAGGAAACAAAAATGGTGGCATTCGAGCCCACATATTGAATGGGACTCCTATCCCAAATGGTATGAGGTCTAATTGGGACTTCACACCGGGGAGATCCCCTTATTGTTGGCAATACATTTTCACCTTATCAACAGTTTTGGTGCTAGGACAGCCAAATGACAAGATGACCCTATGGATCCCACATCTTAAATTTTTATTTTAAGGTGAATCCTTCCCAAATCTCTATTTGGGGTTGTTTTTTATGGAAAAGTAGATATCACAATCCCCATCAAAGAAGTTAATCTCTTGCCAAAAAATAGGTTTGATGGTGAGGGTGAAATCTTTGCATCTAAACATATCCTTTAATTCGTTCAAAATTGTAGTTCTAATAATGTTGTCGTCAAGATGTCATATGCAAACTTTTCACCCCTACTTTTGAGTTCATGTCAAATCCTGGTGTGAAACATTGCCAGTCGCATCTATCCATTCATTAGAATAGCTCGTTAATGAGTTTCAATCTACTTTTGAAAGGTACAACCCTGAGAAATTAGTTAAAAAGATTAGTGAGCTTAAAATGAAATCATATGAATCATTGGAAGATTTTGCAAAAAGATTTTTCAATATTAGTTATAGATTTCCTAAGAGAAATGTGGATTAGGATCATTCGCACAACAAGTTTCCAAGATTAGTTTACCTTTCCAAGGAACAATGTAAATATGAATTAAATATTGACAATCAATTACTAGATGATTCTAATAATCCACATGATACCAATCAACAACAACTTATGCCTACTTTTTTGGTGCCACTTTGCTCTCCTTTTCGGATGTGATCCAAGGAAAATCTGAAGCCTCGAAAGGGGAAATTTTAACCTATAACATTCGTCATTCACCTTCATCTTCATCACCTAATGAAATCAGCTCTTGTACAAACAATGAAATCTCGATTATCAATAAACTAAGTGATGAGGAAATTTTAAATGAAAAAGAGCAAATTTGTCTTTTTTCTCAAACTGTGATAAATTCCTCAAAAGTGGGACATGTTGAAACTGAAATTGGTAAACCATTTCTTCCTTATAATGCTCAGGAAATTCAAGTTGATTCTATTAATAATCCATAAGAAACCATCCTTGAATCTCCTCATGATATGATCTATGCTTTACCTCCTTTATATGACCAAAACATTGTCTTGGATAATAGTGAAAATTCAAATGGTTCCATGGAGCATAGTATGCATGTTCATCTGTCGATTCCATAGGAGGATTTAAATGTGCAATATCTTGGATTGAAATCATATTTGATTATAGAATATTTTCCTATGGGAATTGAGGTTTTATCAAGGGATTCTTTCCATTATATTTCATCCTCAACTCATTACTTCTTGTACCGTGACTTATTTGATGAATCTTCTACCCAGAAGTCACTTTGAATCCTCTAGATTCCTATTTCCTAGGTTATATTGTAATCATGTACAAGGTGGTAAGTTCTTACATTTGGAAGAGGGAAAAGAATATAAATACTTCCCATCTTTCTTTTGGTTTCCAATCCTTGGCATGGGAAGAAGATAATTCCACCACTCAAGCCATTTGTGAAATCTCTCTAGTTGACCCATCTCCATTCTTGATCAGTGAAGAATCTTGTGTTTTTAATGAACAGTCTGAGGAAATCCAAGCATCTAATCAAACTAATAACTTTAATAATTGCCATCTTCTTAAAAATGGCCTTGCTAATACATTTCATGATGGTTGTTCATATACATCTATTGATTTTACTAAGCCACAGAAATTTGATTATCCAACATTTGAAGGTTTGGAGACTTGTCAGGGGAATGAGGCACTTCCGTTGTTGATTGTTATGTCAAGACCTCACTATCTTTAGAAGATCCCTAAACTAGATCATGTTAGTGTTTTTCCACAAGATTATCTTCATAGCATTGTTTCAATGAATGAATATTCATCTTTGAAAAGTTTTAAGGGTTTCCAAGTTAATCATTTTGTGTATCAAGATAAAATTGTGGCTTAGTTAGAAGACTCCTTTCTGGAAAACTCTTTTGCCAGTAGGTAGGGCCTCTCCCATGCAAGTTATAAAGGTAAATATTTTTGCTTTTGCAGATTTCCTTTTATGAGTATTGATCACTCATATCTATGTGTTTGTAGGTCAGGAGCAACTCAAATGGATCCATTGGAAATTTGATTTCACACGATCTCGATCTCCTTTTGAGTTAGATTAGGTTAAGGATTAGTTTGTTTTGCTTCTACTAGAGTAGTTACACATGGTAACTTGTTTTCATAGTTGGTTTTATTCATTGATTTTTTTTCCTCTGCATGTAGTTCTAGTTTTTTTTGGTATGTAGTTAGCTTCATTGTATTGTGTATATATCTTTTCATTTAGCATTGTTTTCCTTTTCAGTGCATTTAGTATCCATTGCATTGACCATATATTTCTAGTTAGTGTTATTTTCTTGCATTTCTTTTCATTTTCAAACCTGTATATAAATAAAACCCTAAAGAACTTCCCTTATCCACCTTTACTGAATGTTGAAATCCCCAATCAATGGTTGTGCGTGGTTGTGATGGTCGCTCTAATAGGAAATCACTTGCAAACCCTGGTATTGAAATATATCCTAAATATATTTTCCATCAGTATACCTATTAACGAGGAAAATACAAGTTGATACTTGTGGGGAAATCTGATAAGTTCATAGGACCTATATCCATAACTTGAACTATGTTTCCATTCTGGTCATGAATGTTTGATTTTGTGTGTTTAAATTCCACCTTCGAGTTGGATATGTGGTATGGAGATATGGCATGAGGGCAAACCTAAGTTAGAAAATATTTAGTTTATGTAAAACAAGGAACAACTTCTCTGCAATTAAAATAAATTGGGATCCCACGTCCACCCTAGTGTAAACAACTACCAAAAAATGCAAATTGCATGTAAAGAAAAAACAAGTAGTAGGGTAAGGACATGAGAAAAGCTTCATGTGCAAAGAGGTGATCTAAGCAACTTTATTGGGGCTATAGACACTCACTAGCAGCGAAGCAATGCTTGTAATTTCTTGAGTGACTCCATTGGGGTTATGGACACTCACTGGCAGTGGAGCAACACCATAAACTCATTTTATGTTCTAGAAATTTACAAGCCCTATGTAATGTTATCTGTCATTTTCGAAGACTTATGCATGTGAATATTAAGTTTAGTGTGTAAGGAGTAACAAGACCTAATTGTCAGATAGACAAATGGTGCATCTATAAATGGTCAGATAGCTCAAAGTGATACCCACAGTGTCCATTCAACACTACCTCGTATCACTATTAATAATCTATCTTTTGAAGGGACAAGGGAAGAGATGTTGGATTCTACCAGTGGTTCGTTAATTGTTGTAGCGGTTACAACACTCCCTAAAAATTTCACCTTTTGTATTTTAATTCCGCGCCCCCCACCCCCCCCCCCCCCCCCCCCCCCCACCCCACCCCCCTTTACAGGTCATTTTGTCACATCCAATCAAATGGCCTTGAAACCATATCAATAAACATCCATTAACACTTTGCATTCATCCCCTGCAAAGCCTAGAAAATCTTCTCTCCAAAAAGTCCAAGAATTTTGGGTTAAACAACATAAAAATCTAATTTTTGGCCCCATCGCACTTTCCCTTCATGAAACTTGTACTATTGAAAGTTGTACATAGAGAAACTACACTAGCTAGTGCATGTTTCCTTTGTTACAAATGTGATGGCTCTTGAATTTCTATAACAAAAATAAAATAAAATTGAATCTTCTCTTTCTAGAAGCTTCTCGAGTGGTTTTAACTATTTATTGTTAGATCAAGATCTCGAACTCCTATACTTGAGGTCTTATCTCTTATCCCTAGAACTTATCCTCCCTCATATGTGGATCTAAGTCCTAGATTGGTAAATCCCAAACCACCCTATTTACCCTATAAATTCATTGCCTCCCATAGAGTTTGGGTTAGCTTTTGAAGACTCTTAGTTATGCCCTCATGTTGTTGCTTTGTGCATAAGGATCCATTATCCATCCATGCACTTGAGTTTTGATTGAATGTTTGCTTTGTGGAAAATGAAGGACAAGTTAGTTGGGAGACATCTACAAGGTCAAGATCTATAAAGGGTTGTAATTTCTCCTACTTTCATTAATACAAAAGTGCTTTGTTTTCCTATACTTATGTCTCATTAATGCATATGTATTACAATGCCTTCTTGACTCATTATTTAGATATGTTAGTACATGTTATTTGTATGTTGTAGTGCTCTTGCTTGTTTTAGTTTTCTTGCAGGTCCTATTTATAGCATTTGGAGTTGGAGCTAAAGTTTACAAGCAAGGAGAAGAGGAGAACTTGTGTTGGACTCCAGGTAGGTCTTTCCTCCATGTTCTAATTTCTCTAAGGAAAGAATAATTCTTTTTTCTCTGTTGTTTCTAGATCAAGCCACTAGATGTAGGGAGTTCGCTTTAGTCTGCAGAAGACAATTATCCGTCAAACAACTTCACGACTCCTCTAGGGATCGAGATGTTCCTTTAGTGGTTTCCTTTGCCTAGTCTTTTAGGACCTTTGAAAGCAACTCAATTTGAATTTTTCAGATAATAATAAGTCTTAGGAAAGTATAATTATGAGCTTGGTAGTGTTTGTATTTCGTCTTTTGAACTAAATTAGCCCCATCGCACTTTTTCTTCTGAGACAAAGCGACCCAATGCACTTGTCTCTCTCTGAAAGTGCGATGATTCACACTTTTATTGGAACCATTGCAGCTCTGTTGTGTATTAAGTGTGACCCATTGCAATTTCCCAGTTCATTAAGTGCGACCCATAGCACTTAGCCCATGTACAACCTACATTGATTCTTGTAGAATGCAAACATTTTCATTTTCATGTCTTGCTCTAAGTTTTGTTCTAATGCAGTGACTTTCCTAAGTCTTTGAACTGGTCTAAATCTCTATGAAGCCAATAGTTTGTTTAAATTGTGTGTGTTTTCCCTTTTGATAAGAGTTTTCTTCATTTTTGCTTCTTCTTGTCAATTAGGGTTGGTGATCACCTGGCTTGGTTATTGATATGTTAGAGAACTTTCATGTTACAATTATGATCTGTGTGAATGTTTTTTATTCATTAATCTTGTCATTTTGCTTTGCAATGAAAAAAGAAAAAGAATAATTTCATTTTCTCATGCATTAGGGCTTTGAATCTTTTCATTGGAATAGTAAAAGTTGAAGATCTTGTTTGGAAGTTCTTATCTGTTGCATCACTATTTGGAAGTTCTTCCTTTCTTTAAATAGATCTTCATCGAATGAAAATATTTCTTTTAATCATGCTAATTGCATTATAGGAGTTTAGGGGAATTCATTTCATGAGCCTTGAAACTAAAACTTAAATCAAGATCAACTTTAAAATTTATTCAATTAACCTAAGGAGAATTTGGAACATTAACGACATGCATAGTTGTCTAGGCTAGAAGATGTGTTCCGAGATCGTTAAATGTAGGAGTCATTCTTACTTGTCAGCGTTACATCCCAGGGATGGTTGGTTTTCCATGTGCATCGGAGTATATCAGAACGTTCTTCCACGTACCCTGGGGTATATAGGATGCTGCTCCACATACATTTGAGTATATCGGGAAGCCCCCATCATATGATTACGCATTAAACAACATTACTACGGGTTGTGCTTCCATGTACCTCCGGGTATATTTTGGAAGTCCCCTTTAGGTTGCAATCCTACCATGGGTAACCACGTCAGTTGCCTTGTTATCTGTGATACACCAAACACAACATTCGAGGAGATTGCATGCACGTACTTAATCGTATATTGTAGTTCAAAGTGACTTGGTAAACCTTTTATGCCTAGTTACCCTTCTTTATATTTATTTGTGTTTTTAATTTTCAAAATCAATTAATTCATTCACTTTCTACTCCTTAGTATACCTTAGGTTGAATCTCATGGAAACAGTTCTAGAGTCCACTAATCAAGAAACACCCTCTAATGGGAATCCTAGTCCTTTTCCTTCTTTTGGAAATATTAGTGCCCCTTATATGGCTACGTTGTCCCTTTCTGGATTTACCATAAGTTTTCCAATACAATTATTTTCAACCTCTTTGGTTTTGAATGTCCAAATTTCTCCCCAACCGAGTCCCCCACCCGAACAACATCAAACTCAAGTTGATCCTCATGTTGACCCTTTGCCTTCTTCCCCTGTTGTCTCTTCTTCCCTTTCTTCTTCCTCACCTAGTGAAAGTCTTGGTTCTAGTAACCAGGAGGCTAAGAAGAAGAAGAAAAGGAAGAAGACGAAGAAGCCAAATAAGAAAGGGGGTAAACAAGCAACCATTGTTGTTGATGTAGCTAGTCCTTCAAAGCCCCATAAAGTTAAATTCCCTTGCATGCTTTGTAAGGGTGACCACCTCCTTAGAGATTATCCTAGTATTCCTTGGGTATTAAAAGTGTGGTTTGCAAGCTCATATCAGCCCTTGTCATCAACATCTGGAGATCATGTTGGTGACCAACTGTCGACTAGTGATAATAAGGTCCACAGAAAGAAGGGTCAAGTTAAGTTTCCATGTGATTTATGTGAAGGGAATCATCCAATTCATATTTGCCCTCATTTGGATGAAGCCTCCAAACTATTAGAAACCCTTACTACTTCTCAACAGTAGCTTCGAGTTGGTTACTAAAAAAATTTCCTGAACCCTCCACTAGTTGATGACGTAATTGACTCGAATCCATCTTCAGTCAATCCCACTCTCTCTGAATGTGAATCCATGAGTCCATTCCCAACCAACCATTGGTTGAGGAAGTGGTTAACCTGATTCCACCTTCATTTGATCACACTTTTCGCATAGAGAGTGAGGATCACACCACTCAGGTTCTCTCATTTTTCCTTATCCTACCGAACAAGGGAGAATTTCTCATGTTGTCATGGAACCCCCTCCAAGTAATGAGGTCATTGCCTTTGATTGGAATCAATTGATAGAACCTTGTCTCCCTTCTTACATTCCCTTCCAAATCAAGGTGAAGTATTGCGATAAGGATATATATCACATTGTTGTAGATGAGGGTGCTTCTGTTAGCATTCTATCCTCGACTTCTTGGCAAGCTTTGGGTTCTCCCCAGCTTGTGTCCAACACTCTGAATCTGTTAGCTTTTAACAAAAGAACCATTCAACTTTTAGGGATACTTCCTCAGTTTCTTGTTACCTTGGAAGGAAAAATTGTATGTATTGATGTTATGGTAGTCATGGGCCCCTTGGATTTCAATTTTCTCTTGGGGTGAGACTATGTTTATGCTATGAACGTTGTCGTGTCCACACTCTTTCAAGTGATGTGTTTCCTGCATGATGGAAAAATTGTGACTATCGACCAACTTTCATTCGTTGGTCCTGATTTGATTGCCAATCATCTAACTTCCCTAAATGTTCCAAATATGCAAGTGGTATCTCCCCCACCATAGGTTAATTATGTGGAAACCTGTCCCATGCCTGTACCTACTGATGAAGATAATCCTTTCACTATTTGCTCAACTTCTTTTGACTTAGATCTAGTAGGTGATATGGTAAATCATTTATTCTGAGCATTGGAGCCTCATCTTTCCATTGGATATTTTGATACCTTCTAGAGAATTGTTCTTCTGTCTGATGAGAACCTCTTGGAAGCCATGGCATTTTGAGGCCATGATCTGGTTATGAGCATAGTTCATTTTCTTGTGTCAAGCTCGTTAAAAAATGAAACAAGGCACCCTCGAGAAAAGTTCTTCTACTGTGTCAAGCTCGTTAAAAAATGAAACAAATCCCCTCCTGTTGATTTAACTCTTTGACGATAATTTCAATTTTGATCTCAAAGAATTCAGCTTCATTTCATCTACCCATAATCCTCTTCCTCTCTTCTTGGTGAACACATTTCTATTAGTAACAGGCGGTCATCTGAGTCCATGAGAAGAGTTGTTGGACAAAACGAAGATTGAGGGGGCATGCCTCTACCCTTATCCAAGGGGCAATATACTTATCTCAGGCATAGTTTTTCTCTGATTCAAGCTTGTGTAAAAATGAAACCATTCCCAAGCTTAGTTTCCATGTTTCAAGCTTGTGTAAAAATGAAACTACTTTCAAGTATTCTCAAACATAGTTTTCCTTGTTTCAAGCTTGTATAAAAATGAAACTCATTCCATAATTTAACTCTCGTGATTGCCATTTTTATTAGCCTATTTCTGCCAGATGAACCTTAGTTTTCTCATTCCATCACCATCTATTTGGCCGATCATACGCTTTCACTTGGTGTTTTACCCTTGCCTGGGGAACCACTGCTATGAGTGGTCTTATTAGCCTGCCTCTTGATCTCTATGTGTTTTTAGCAAATTCCACCATGACCGAAACTAGTTTCTACCCCTTTATACCACACATTCCTCTAGGGGGAGTTCTCTTTAAGCTCTTTTCGGACTCACAAAATATGAAAAGATTGTCGAGCACTCGTCTCTTTCACACTCGTTAAAGTAAATGAAAATATGTTTGCCCAGTATAAGTTTAACCCTTTTCTAGACTGGATAAAATATTTACGGAAGAGGAATATTTTAGTCAAACATGGCTAAAAGGTTCTCCTAAGTATTGTTTTTTGCCTTTTCGGACCCAGGAGACAAATTTACGAAAAGAAACATCTTGGAGTTTTATTTTTAGCCTCTTTTTTCAAACTCTTTAAACATGAAAAAGAAATCGAGCTACACCTTTGTTGGACTCATAAAACTGGTAAACAACGTTGGACTCGTCAAGCATGATGAGACCGAACCACTCCTTCTCAGGGTTCGTTAAAAATACTCAGAAGGATTCATCCAAAGGATGAACTTATAGATTCAAATATATGTTATCCTCCTCAAGCTTGTCAAAATTAAAGAGGTACTGGCCAAAAATGGTTGGGAAATTGGGAAAACAAGGCATACTACCTATTAATGGCAGCGAGTCACTCTTGAACATGACATTCTTTCACTTTATTTTTGCGACTATTTTGGGTTGGGGAATATGCTTACCTATCTATTGATTATACCTTCATTATGGGTCTTTGAGTCAATGTTTCCAACTCCATATCAGTGTCATCGATATCTTCAAGAGAAAGTCTACGCTTAGTTAACATCTGTTACAACATCTTTAAGCCTTACTTCATGTCTATTGTTCCTGAACCAGCTCTGCATCATCACATTTTGTCTCAAATATTGATACATGTTCCATGTCGTTGATGGGGGATAAATCAAGGCCCTCCTGCGACGGGTCGCTTCCTGTCGACATTAGCATATTATTTAGGAAGTTGACTTAGAAAGTCCCTTCAGTGCCTTGGAACTTGCATACCTCAACGACAAGTTTCCTTACTTTCGGCGATAGGTTCTCGTCATTGGCCTTCGACCGGAAGATTTTGTGTGTTGTTCAACTTCAACTCATTTATTTGCATCACATGGATTGTATTGTAGTACCTTGAGGGCCATTATCATTATCGATGGTTCCCTCTCGCGTATGTTAATGGCTTATATCATTAATTGGTAATCATATGGTGTCTACCATGTTCGACTCCAACACATCTATTCACATGGTTAGACTCGTAATATCGAGTGACGAGGTAGAAGACCCTAGATCTAGTTTCATCCATCTGGGTTGTGATTTTAGGATTCATACAAGATTACAAAGTATGATGGCTATGATCATTCAAAAATCCATCCAAGCATGAGTACACCATTATCAGTGGACATGACTTCGATTATTGTCCATGTAAATTGGCTTATATGTTGAGTATGGGTATGCCTACCTTACCGATGATATCATGATGATAATGTATTGTAACATATTATGATATTAACCAATATATTCTTGATCTGGACTTATCACATGGTAAAGCAATTCATTCTTCAGCCATTGTTACTGACTTCGTACTTTAGGGGGCAATCTGTTACAGGTAATTTTGTCATATCCAATCAAATGGCCTTGAAACCAGATCAATAAACATCCAATGACACTTCACATTCGTCCCCTACAAAGCCGAGAACATCTTCTCTCCAAAAAGTCCAAGAATTTTGGGATAAACAACTTAAAAACCTAATTTTTGGCCCCATCACACTTTCCGTTCATGCAACCTTCACTATTGCAAGTTGTACACAAAGAAACTGCACTGACCAACGCACGTTTCCTTTGTTGCAAATGTAATGGCTCTTGAATTTTTGTAAAAATAAAAAATAATTTTGAATCTTCTCTTTCCAGAAGTTTTCTGATTGGTTTTAACTAATTATTGTTGGATCGAGATCTCAAACTCCTATACTTGACATCTTATCTCATATCCCTAGAACTTATCCTCCCTCATATGTGGATCTAAGTCCTAGAATGGTAAATCCCAAATCACCCTATTTACCCTATAAATTCATTACCTCCCATAGAGTTTGCATTGGCTTTTGGAGACTCTTAGTTATGCCCTCATGTTGTTGCTTTGTGCCTAAGGATCCATTACCCATCCATGCACTTAAGTTGTGATTGAAGGCTTGCTTTGTGGAAAAGGAAGGACAAGTTAGTTGGGAGACATCTATAAGGTCAAGATCTGTAAAGGATTATAATTTCTCATACTTTCATTAATACAAAAGTGCTTTGTTTTCCTATACTAATGTCTCATTAATGCATATGCATTACAATGCTTCTTGAATTGTTGTTTAGAGATGTTAGTACATGTTATTTGTATGTTGTAGTGCTCTTGCCTGTTTTAGTTGTCTTGCAGGTCCTATTTATAGTATTTGGAATTGGAGCTAAAGTTTACAAGCAAGGAGAAGAGGAGAACTTGTGTTGGACTCCAGCTAAGTCTTGCCTCCATGTTCTAATTTCTCCAAGGAAAACATAAGTTTTGTTGTCTCTATTGTTTCTAGATCAAGCCACTAGATCTAGGGAGTTCACTTCTATTCGCAAAAGAGAATTATCTGTCAAACACCCCCCTACTTTTGAAATTTTTCACAGATATCTATTGCATTACTTAAAGAAATTCTTTAAATTGACCTAATCATCACCAAATGCAATCCCTCAACGAATCTTTGGTATTGCTTGTTTCAGCAATAATTCAATCACGATAGCCAAATCTGCATTATGTATACTTTATAGATGATAATCATGTGACTTTTGGAAGTATGCTTGTTCAAGCTCTGGTTCCAATTTATAGTCAAAATGATCTTGAGTCCAACTGCAAGGTTGCAGTGAAACCAATTGGCGGTATGTTGCTAATCATTTGTAAAGAGACTACCCTACAAAGTTATTGTCCACTTCATGCAAATTCTTCAACAAGGACTTTTGATGGAGTTGATCAAACGGGAAATCACGTAACAAAATAGGTGAGACAAAAGCCTATCTCTTCAGGGTAGTCTTTGCAAAGTATGCAAACAATTGGATTAATGGGGTCATTTGTTTTATTCTCACAAAATAGAATGAGAGGGTCTCTTTATGCCCAACAATACATTGGACAATGCACATTGAAATTGCCACCATCACCATCACAACAACAATCAACAATACTACATCCTCAGCAATTATCTCAACAACAGACTTCTCAACTAGGGCAACAAGAGCAGATTCAAAAATCTTTGCAGTCAAAATAGATATCTCATACAAGCCCATCAACTGGCCATGTATCCACAATGACAATAGGATCCTTGTCTGGCATTCCTGCACAATGTTGGCCCCACAAGCAGTGATAAGCAATCAAGTAATTGAGTCAAGCTTTCATATTCTTGGGAAACGAAGCATCCATGATTTAGTTTCACGGGTGGGCTTACATGAAAAGTTAGATCTCATAGTTAAAGACTTACTTTTAGAGATAGCAGAAGATTTCATTCATTTGATAACTGCGTTCGCATGTGCATTGGAAAAGCATAAATCAGCAACATTGGAAACCAAGGTTGGAAGTACCAATGATACTGCAAGATTAACTACCAAGGGTTCATCTATAGTCCTCACATTTTCAACTGGATATCCTGGTTTACAAAAGATCAACAAAAGAGGTGACATGGTCGATGAAATGGAAACTCAACATTGAGCTTGTTAGTTATAAAGAACAAATAAAGGAGACTAGGCCAGGCCCTGCTCAAGAGGCTATCAAAGCTCGGGCTATAAGGATACTCAAGCAAAATAGGGTGTATGAGGGACAAAGGGAAATGGTTTACAATCAAGCATTCAATATTGATCAGGTTTATCTACCACTGAGGGCATCGAAGATGCTCAGAAGATGATGGCAGCCTTAAAATATGCCAACAAGGAACTTGAAGGACCACTTAAGACAATGAAGATTGAAAACATTGATAATATGCAGGATGAGATGATGGACTTAAAGGATATAAGTAAGGAAATCCAAGACTCTTTTGTGAGAAGTTATAGTGTGCCTGATGAAATTGAGGAGGAAGAACTAATGGATGAGCTAGATGCCCTGGAAGTTCACATGGGCTCAAAAACCCAAACTGATGGGGTAACTACTTAATTACTATTGAGAAATCTAGGGCATTAGCATTAGGTGATTTCTCTTTGATTAGTAACTGCTTGTGAATGCTTCTTACTTTTTTAGATTAGAATCATCTTCTTCTTAGATTATTAGTGTTTTCTTCATCAAACAGTAACCAATGCATGAACATAAATAGACAAGAGACACAGAATGTAGGTTATCAGCCAGGGCCAAAACCTATCACTCTTTGGGAAAAAAACCCACACAAATTCTTCTTATAGAGATTCCAATTGACGAATACCAAGACCAAGACCCTTGACCTATTAGCCACTCCAAGACCAAGACACTAGTTCTTTGTCTTCTGCTCTTTTCTTCTTCTTGACTCTTCTTCCTCTTCGACCTTCTTAGCACTGATATCATCTCCTCGACGAATTGTGGATATACTAGAGATGGCACTGAAGCATGTAAATGTAATGACACCATAATGTGAGCACTGTAGCAGCACCAAAACCCTGTGGTCTATCACTGAAGTGCAGTTCCTCAATGGCACTGAACCACATTTTTATTCTTGCACTGAACTGTGGTATCTTCATAGCATCGATTTGTAGTATATATAACCTTGACCGAATATTGTTCCTCTGCTGAAATACTGAGACCTTCTCTCATAAATTCAAATTGTTATTTTTGTGATTATCCCTAGACAAAACTTCGTTGTCCCTTCATCTCTTCTTGTTTTTTCCTTCCATCTGAACTGTGTCATTGTAGTCTCCACAGAGATATCTGAACTTAGGCCACCTTAATTCAGAGAGATCGAACTTGATTACTGCCACTGCCCATCTGAAAATCTCATAGATGTATCTAAACTTCACTGTGGAAATGTGAATCCTCTACACGCCTATTTATAGTGGTTGCCCCATAAATAAGTCAACTTGTCCTTATGAAGGGTTATGTCTCCAAATAGGTGAGCCAACATGAGTTTTTCTTTCTATCTTGAGACCAACTTGAAGCGGAGGATTAGTGCTTGTCATTAGATAGACATTGTTATAGACTCATATACATTCTTCATACATGACATTAACTCTATATGATTTTTATGGCAAATCCTAAAGGCTCTCAATGGGATCCATCTAAAATAAAATCTCTTTCTCATGAAACTCATGAAGCAAGCATTACAAAAATAATTTTATTTTCTTCTTTTCATCATTTACAAAAATCACAATTACATGTCATTATGAAGACTAAACCTACTTACACTTTTCAACACTCCCTCTTAACTAGGGAGGTATTCATAATGGTACTTAGTCATTCTCAATCTGAAGAATTTCTCATAAGAAGAGTCGGATTGGTAACCCATATGTATAGCATCATATCAACCAGCTTTGTCACGTGGCAAGGCCTTGACTAACAGTTCTATCCACATTATCATAGCACAATGCTAGTGAGACCAATGATTCATAGACACCATAATCATTGTCTCTTAAGGTACATACTCCACTCGAGTGTTCACGGGGTATGACATTCTTTGGACTATCCTTATCTTGGATAGCTAGTCCTCAAAGAATATCGATCCCCTATGACTACTCTTATCTTGGATACCCTATCTCATCCTCAAAGAGCATCGGATGTCAGATATTTAACCAATCCTCTATTTTGTCTTCCCAAGTGAATACCAGAATGATGTGTCTATCTCTCCCTCTCAATTAGCGAGGACGTATCAATTCCAATAAAGGAATGTACTCATTCCTACTGAAGGAATGTAACTAAGCTCCCTCTTAGCTTAGGAATTTACAAGTTTCTTCCAAGTGAGAAACTTATTTTCAAGCTCCCTCTTAAATAGGGACCTACAGTAGCTCCTCAGCTGCTTGAAGAACTCCTTCCTTCGATGTCATGAATTCCTTCGCCACAAAGTCTTCATCTTTCGGAACTTCTTCATAGGGCACAGACCATCCATCACTTTCATGCATGAGTCAGTCATGTCATCATACCTTTCATCGGAAAGTGATTCATCAGTCTACATCTGACCTTGCTTCATGTCATGCTACCTTCTTCATATCATTTTCTTCGGAAGGATCTTACATCCTTCTTCATGGTTCTGGGGAAGACATCCTCGGTTCTTCTTTTTGGCAGTCCTGCATAAGCCCATCCAGATACTAGTTCACAAATAAGAAATGAGCACTTAAATGATAATTACCTTTGTGATGGTCTTTCATCATGACATCTTCTTGTAGCCATCAACATCCAGTGTACATGTTGACACATCTCCTAAAGATATGTATTGTCAAGGGTCTCCATCTTTTTCAGACTTCCATCAGAGTCTTCATATCTTTCTGGGAGATCTCCTAGTCAAATATTCTTGGTATCGGATGTTGCCTTCCATGGTTTCATAGTCTATGATCTCTTCCTTTCTTTCTCTTCACATATTTCATTCCCAAGAGCTTCCAATCAAAGTTCCTCAATTGTAGTCAACCACCTCATACTTCATATGAGGACATGTTATGTTGATTTCATCTAGTGTGACCCATGCCTTCTGGCAACCTTTCATAGGAGGAGATTCCTTTCCTTTTATCATGCTTCTCAAGATCGAGCAGTGATCCATGTTACTTGCAACCATACAACATGACTTTATAATATTGAATACAAGCATACATACCTCATTTACCTTTAGGTCCTCTTAGGCTTCTTTCAACAGCTTCCTTGATTGAAAAGAGATTCAACCCTTGATCTGCTTCATCTCTTACGTCATCATACCATCATCCATGAATTCCACAAGTTGGAGTTCCTGATGAAAAACTTGCTTCCTCTCTAGATTGGTGAACCTTCTGATGAAGATTCCATGATATAATCTCGAGGATCTTGTATATCTCTTTCCAACATATGTCACCTTTTGACTTGATGTATGATGAGACTTGTCCTAGATGACTTCCTCCCTTTCTACTTGAGCTTTAAATGAGGTCACCAAGAGCTATGTCCTTCATAGTTGACTACCATAGAATTTTGTTCCAGTTGTCTCATCACGACATTTTCCTCTTTCAGCTTCCTCCACTTCTTGGTTGAAATGGACTCCTTCTCTATCTTCCTTGTTATTGCCTTACTTGAGCTAAGGACAATATTTCCTGAAATTCTCAGAGCATTGAATCTTAGCTATGTTCTTCTTTCCTTTTGACAAATGTCTGAATACTTTTTTCCCTCAACATGTCTTCTTCTATCTTGCATAGAAATCACAAGTTGTTGAATGGAATAGCTTTCTTATCCTCACATTTTGTTACCTTGTTCATCAGTTAGTGTATGAAGATTATCTTATCCCAGATCTTGCAATTTAGATCTTATGACGATAACCTTTTATCCTTTGATACCTTCAATTTGTGTAGATCAGATCTAAGTGATATGACCTTCTTTATCGCATCTTCAGAGAATAGTTCTACCAACTTATCATATATATATATATATATATATATATATATATATATATATATATATATATATATATCTTTGATGTCTCTAACACTGCTATATGAGGGGACCTTTGACTGATTTCATAGGAATCCCTTGAGCCCTTCGATCCCTTTCCATTTATTCAGAGGAGACATTTCCATTGATATGTTCAATGACTTCACTTTCTTTGAGGACTATGTCTATCCTCCTTTTCCATGCAAGGGAGTTCAATGACCCAACCAACTTATAGATCTCCTTGCAAAACGAAGTCATTTTACCAGATTTTCATTATAGAATAAAGATACTTACTTCTTAAGTGAAGATGAAATCTTCAACTTGATTTCTTCATTGATGATGATCGATGAAGATGACTTGATGCTTCTCAGATGGTCCCTCTTATGGAAAAGAAGATCCTTGCTTCAATCAAGGGGAGACTGCCTTGGAACCTTTTAGAAGATGGTGATAATGACTTTGGCATTCTATCCTTCTATGGATGAACAACCTTCAAGATACTTCGACTTCTTTGGTGGTTAATGAGTGCAGAACTAGAAATGTTTCAATTTTCTCCAAGATGATGTGATCTTTGTCCTTGAAGTGCTTTTCCTAGATGTCTATACTTTGGGCTACCTTGCTTTGTAGATCTCCTCAACTTGATGAGAGTCTTTATGGTCTTTTGACGATGACTAGAGGATCCAACACTTTTGTTGGTGTAGACTTCTAGTTGCACTAATTTGATTGATGATCCCAAGACTTCCTTTTGAAGTAAACTTTATTCTTTGATCTAGGAATTGATTCTTCAATGTAGATATTTGAACTTTCGCTTTGATATCCTTCGACTTGCTTTGATGCCTTTCTTGAAACTCAATCCTTGAGTGTCTCTTTGATTAGATGCCCTCTTCTTGACTTAGTCACCTTAGCTTCGATACCATGTTCAGAAATCTAGGGCATTAGCATTAGGTGATTTCTCTTTAATTAGTAACTGCTTGTGAATGCTTCTTACTTCTTTATATTAGAATCTTCTTCTTCTTAGATTATTAGTGTTCTTCATCAAACAATAACCAATGCATGAACATAAATAGACAAGAGACACAGAATGTAGGTTATCAACCAGAGCCAAAACCTCTCACTCTTTGAGAGGAAAACCCGCACAAATTCTTCTTATAGAGATTCCAATCGACGAATACCAAGACCAAGACAACAGTTCTATGTCTTCTTCTCTTTTCTTCTTCTTGACTTTTCTTCCTCTTCGACCTTCTTAACACTGAGATCATCTCCTCAACGAACTGTAGATATACTAGAGATGGCACTGAAGCATGTCAATGTAATGACACCATAATGTGACCACTGTAGCAGCACTGAAACATTGTGGTCTATCATTGAACTATAGTTCCTTTATGGCACCGAACTACATTCTTATTATTGCACTGAACTGTGGTCTCTTCATAGCATCAATCTGTAGTATATATACCCTTGACCAAATATTGTTCCTTTGCTGAAATAACAAGACCTTCTCTCAAAAATCTGAACTGTTATTTCTGTGATTAGCCCTAGACAAAACTTCGTTGTCCCTTCATCTCTTCTTGTTGTTCCTTCCATCCAAACTGTGTCATTGTAGTCTCCACAGAGATATATGAATTTAGGCCACCCAACTTCAAAAAGATCGAACTTAATTACTGTCGCTTCCCATCTGAAAATATTAGATATGTATATGAACTTCACTGTGGAAATGTGAATCCTTTACACGCCTATTTATAGTGGTTGTCCCATAAATAAGCTGACATGTTCTAATGAAGGGTTGTGTCTCCAAATAGGTGATCCAACATGATTCTTCTTTTTGTCTTGAGGCCGACTTGAAGAGGAGGATTAGTGCTTGTCATTGGAGGGCTTCTAGAAACTTTAATAGACTCATATGCATTCTTCATACATGACATTGACTCTATATGATTTTTATGACAAATCCTAAAGGCCTGCAATGGGAGCCATCTAAAATAAAATATCTTGCTCATGAAACCCATGAAGCAAGCATTACAAAAATAATTTTTTTTTCTTCTTTTCATCATTTACAAAAATCACAATTGCATGTCATTATGAAGACCAAACCTAGTTACACTTTTCAACAATTACAACCTGATATTTTGAGTTGAACCTACCTTTAGCACCTTCTGGACATGCCACAGTTCCACAAGCCAATCCACAAAGTACAGATGAATTTGAGCTGCCAAATCTTCCAAGGGCCTCACTTCATTCACGAACAAGCACATTTTCCAAACTACCAGTATAGAATATATAATTGGTCTGGTTAGCATATGTATTATGGTTGTGCGGTATGAATGATGGAATTTTGTATATTTTCCATCGAAGTCATTTATATCTTTATCTTTGACATTGCATATTAACCTTTCACAGTAGATATCTTGTTTGCTGGAGACAATCTAATCTTTGGAGAGCGCAAGGAAAGTTGTGACCTTGAGGAAAGGGAAAATGGTGTTAGTTTTGATCCAATGAACATAGATGAGCAAGCACATGCAAATGAGAATGGAGTTGTGGATGATGAAATTAATGAGTCAACCATGGAGGAAAAACTCATGAAACTAGGGAAAATTAAAAGAGGGAGATATTTTGGATCCCAACCTCAACATCCATGCTCTCTTCTGCCATTACAATGAATTATACTTTGGCAGTGCTTTAGGTACATGCATAGTCGAGCATTTACCAATATATGAAGTTGGATGGTTGCACTATACACCTTTCAGAGCCACTATTAAAGCTTTGTTTGAGTATTGATTTCAAGAACACCTTACTACATGAAATGATCCATGCATACTTGTAACATACTAATGGGAATAAAGACCATGACGATCATGGTACCTTTTTTAGGTGATGAAAGAGGTAAACACTAGCACATCTCACGATCATCAGAGACCTGTCAGTGGTTATGCCCTGACTGTTTATCACAACTTTACTGGCGAACTTAAAAATTGTAAATTCCAACATTGGAATCATCTAATTTTCAAAAACTTGATGAAGAAGGCGATGAATTGACAATCCTCAACTTCAGTCTATATGAGAAGGGTTGCTCGCAATGAACTTCGCCATGATGTTCATTTCCATGGGCTGACATCGACATACTTGTGGTGAGGAGTACCTAAAGATAGTTGAATCACCAAGGTATCAAGACAAAAGTAAGCGTGCTAAAAACATTGATCATGAAGAAAAGCGAAAAAGGTTAGAAGAGGATGTGTCGCAGTGGTGATGCAACAAACAGTAGCAGTGTGCACACACTTGAAAAATATTGTGTTGCACTACTCACCTCCCTTGCACCATGACACGATTCTCCCCTCAACGCATCGCAAGTCAATTTCATTGACCATTCACCTTCCTTGTAATGATTGAATTGCTTCACACCGCAAAAGTTTTCCACCAAGATTTGAAGCCAAAAAATTGGGAGTTTTATCTTGCTCGTCCCTTATTCAATGGTTCTCCTTAAGCCATATTCTGGACAAATTATGTGGACACCAAGAAAGAATGTTGCATGTCAACTAGATCTCATTAAGAATGACAAGGGCATAAGCTATCATAGCATAATGTCTCATCAATAGAAGATGCTTTTATGGATACAAGGCTTCCTTGGAAGCATTTGTTGGAATCTAAGATGAAGAAGTGACATCTCAAATAAAGCTTCCCAGGATTATATTGTTCTCTATAGAGTATTCTTGAAAGTGGCTCTGTTGCAAAAACTCTAGAATTGTATGCAGCTTTAGTTTCAAGAGAAGAATCAAGATCAACAGATAATCAGTTTGCACTTGTGATAGAAAACAAATGATATGATAATGTAATACTCCCATCTTCAGGGGAGTGTGAGTAAAAGAGCCATATTCTCCGCTGAAACCCCTTACACCTGCTTCAGGGGAAAACACCATTCGCTGGGATGAAGATCATATTTCCAAGCTCTTGTTGGAATGTCTTAATGAGCAAAATAATGAACATAGTGCTTGTACTTCACTGTAAATTCCATTGATGAATGGTCCAATTTAATTGTTGATCCTTTTGTTGGAGTGAAGAGCGTCAAAACTCTTGCTAATGAAGTGGACATTTTGATCAGAAATAAACATGAACAAAGTTCAGTGAATCTAAAATTACATACAGAAATGAACAAGGTTGATTATATGGATAGAGGACACATTACTGAGCAATTGAATTTTGAAGCATTATTATCTCCAACTTATTTAGGTGGAGACTTTTTGGAGTTGAATGATCTAATTTCACCACTTGAGTCGAATTCCTTTCTCTATGTCAATATCCTAAATATGGTTGGAAGTGATAAGTATGCTTGGTTGTTGTTGACAAAACCAATGTGGCAACAACAGTTAAAAATAAATCCCAAAACATATACATTTGCAAGGACTATTTCAAGAGTTGGCTACATGGCAAGTGTATGTTGGTTATAATGAGAAAGTGAAGAAAATTATGAGAAGCAATAGGTTTACTAGACGACAAGTTTGACTCGAATGATAAAAAATGCTCATCATTTTGAATACAGGTGTAGTCAATGAATAATAGTGTTAGCATGGTTTCTAAGACATACTTACATATGGGATGTACTCTATTTCTTGCAGGCACTTTGCTCGAAATTCAACTTATTTGTTGTTCAAAGCTAACTAGAAAGAGGAGACTCCATAATACATCTCTTTAGAAAACTAAGAAAGAAATAGCTTGCATACGAAGGGGCAAGGCTGTTGGTAAAGGAAGAAGCACATTTGCTACAAATGTTTTAGAGTTGTAGGTTGTAAACATGAAAAGATGCTCCAAGGAAGTCCAAGAAGAGTAAAAATTTGAATTAGATGATGTTCATGGCACGGATACAATTTCAATTTCGGGATTTTGATTTAGATGATGCGATTTTGTTATTTCAATTTTGGCGGTGCATCATAATGAGAATTTTTGTGGTCCAGATGCAAAGTTATTTACACCATAGACATTTTCAATAGTTGTTCCAAAGGAAGCCATTCATCCAAGTAATAGTGTTGACCAAAAAATTTCCATGTTAGCAAGACCAAGAGTGTTTAAGCCATAATTTTACAAATATTAGCATTTAGCCTCTCTCCTGCTTACAAGCATACCCCATTGTTGTGTTTACTCCACAACCATGGACTCCATCATAGTCAAAAGTACTCGAAATTTCATGGCTCGGACTTATCCAGTCATGGCAGCAACACAAATGAAATTGTCACTCGCATGACAGTAGAGAAGCAACCGCAACAGGTAGCCTCATTCATCATCAATGAAGACATGTCATAATTTTGGCTCATGTATTTCTTTGGTCATATTACAAATATTATTTGTCATGATTATGAAAATGGAAAATTACCAAAGTCATGTAGGAGTCAATATGAATTGTAAAAGTCATTAGGAATGAAAGGCCATGAGGTAGTTGAAAGGTCATGGGTAAGGTGAGGAATCACCGACCCATTTGTATAAATATATCCTCATGCCTCTAACTTGCAGGGGGCTTTTAGCACATTAGTCTTTTAACATTGAGATAGTTGTTAGCACTTAGGGAGCTCTAAGCACTCTTGCTCTTGGGAATTTTAGACCGAGTTGTAGTTAGGTTAGGGACTTATCTTGGAGATGATATGAGCATTCCATCTTCCACTATTGGATTTTGATAGTCATGTGGTACATGTACTTGAAATTGCAGCATTATCAATAAAAAATTATCTACTCTTAGCATAGATTATCATGCACTTATGGTTGTTGTAATGGTTATCTAGTACTTCTATTGTGTGTGCATGTTTGCTTTCACGAGTTATATGTCGATGAACTAATTCATAGCTTATTGCTCATATGTTTTTTGGATCTCTACTCTTTCATTCCATGCATTACACTAGCTATTAGTTGTGAACTTCTTTGCAATTAGTTTTTGGTGCTTTTCTTATTCTGTTGTGTCCTGAATGGTGTTTAGCTGACTCCTCTTGAGATATACTTGGTCTTATTGTGGTATTGTTACATTCTTGCATCTTGTGCTCTAGGTTTATCATTTGTGGGTTGATTCATCTTCACTCTTTAAGGTATTTCACACTTGCCCTCACATTAACATCTCTTCACTCAAAATCCAAGAGGAGATAAGGATGGTGGCAGTCAAGCGCACATATTGAATGGGACTCCTATCCCAAACAATGTGAGGTCTAATTGGGACTTCACATCATGGAGCTCCCCTTATTGTTGGTGGTACATTATCACCCCATCAACAAGTCCATGACTATAACTGATTACAACAAATCCATAATATCTTTGTCAGTTCAACGACTCTCCTAGTCAACTATACCATTCAAACAAACATGTCGTTGACTACTCAATGAATTGTTCCACAAGTTGATCATCTCGTCAACTACTCTGCTAGACGACTCAAACGACCATCTCGAGTATAGGTGTGATAAACCAACATAACCTAAGGTTTTGACAAAAGTTTCAACATTTAAGGTGTTTGGTTCATAACATTTAAAGTCCATTTCTCTTCACAATAAACAATGAATTGTTTTCCTAGATCCACTAATCTCTACAAAGAATAACAATAAAATAATCCTCTCAACAACTTACCAATAGATCCAAAAGTTCCTCGGTTGCAATAAATTACTCTATGAGAATAATATAATATAACTTCTCAAATAACTAACTCCAACATTCGTGTCAACAATAATAAAATATGTAGTTTCAATCTGTTATAAACATAAATTATGTAAAAATAAATAAAAATAGATAATAAATAATAATCATAATAATATAAATATAATAATAAATAATAAGTAAATTAACTAATGGTTAGTTAGTTAATAATGAAAAGGCATGTTTTAGAGACATGCTTGTTTGTGAAAGAGTACTTACCTAGCTACATATACAAGACCCTCATTGTCATTTGTACTCATCCTACATCAATTCTTTATATAATATACAATTTACACTTACTATCCTACGATGGATGTATTTGTCTACGAAGTATTTTAAATATTTCCGCTGCATATATGACTTTTGGTCGTTACATTGGTATCAGAACTGTTCAATCCTCTAGTCGCTCAACCGCTGCACAAATTCATGTTCTCTGATCCAGGTCTTTGACCGTCAAATTCATCAACATTGTTTTTGTTGAAGCGTTTCGCTACAAGAATTTGGAGTTTCTCCATTTTGCTATCAAGCATTTGGCCATTCAATAATAATAATAATAATAAAATTAATATATATATGGAGAAAAAATAAAAAGTCAAAAAACAAAGATTAAAAAGAAATAAAGGAAAAAAAAAAAAGTACATATAAAGATTACAAAAAATGGATTTTAAAAAATAAATACATAAAAAAAGTTATACATTATTGATAAAAAGTGCATGATAAAGTTAAGAGAGAATATTTCCAAATATATTTAAAACTTACGCAAGGGAAGGAATAATATTATCTTGATTCTTCATTAAGTGGTTTACAAGCCTGTTGTTTTAGAAACCCATGGTATGCTAAAATTAAAAAAAAAAAACAAAATCTCTTTACGTGAATGGTATGTTTTACTTTTTACATGGAAAACATTAACGGAGGTTTTATAAACCAACCCATGGTAATTGCCCATGGTATTTTAAAAGTAAAAGAAAAACAAAAGGAATACAAAATCTCTTTATGTGAATGGTAAGTTTTACTTTTTATGTGGAAAACGTTAACGGAGGTTTTAGAAACCAACCCATGGTAATTGCCCATGGTATTTAAAAAGTAAAAGAAAAACAAAGGGAACAAAATTTCTTTATGTGAATGGTAAGTTTTACTTTTTACGTGGAGAACATTAACAGAGTCAAAAGTACCAAAGGTGAATAGCCACGTTTCACTAGGGTTGTAACTTTTCAAAAAGAAAAAGAAAAAATATTATAAATAAAAGATATATAAAGAGAAGTATTATATTATAAAGGGGTATTTAAAGAAAAATTCAAGTCATTTATCAAAGGTTACGCAAGGAGAAAATAGCAGTTAAGAGTTTATGTTAAAGTGAAGTTGAATTAAAGTTTAACGAGTTATATGAAATTTAAAATATAAATACAGAGGACAATAAGATATTTAAAAGAAGCCAATTGAAACAATATTTAAATATTCTTTTTAAAATACAAAAGGAAAAAAAGCATAAGTAGAATTATATAAAAAAGAATACAAAAGAGTTTTGAAATATTAAGGATAATAGGAAATTGGATTAAAAGAGTTTTGAAGAATTATATATATATATATATATATTAAAAAGGCACTTTTAAAGGAGGCTTGAAGTACAAAGTCCAAAGGAACTTTAAATATAATACCTTAAGTCATTTTGACAAAACAAATGGGATCAATCATTGAAAAAAAAATAATGGAGCTCAATTCTAAAATGACGAAGGAAGAAAGGTTTTTCTATAATGGTCTTTCAGTTACAGATCACAAAGTAATTACATTAAAAGGAAGTATCCAAGGAAGAGAAGTTAATGTTGCCATCAACCCAAGCAATGATAAAAATTATATCAACATCAACTTGGCAAATCAACTATTAATTCCAGAGCTAAGCATTGGTGTAAAAAAAAATATTTTTGACCAAAACGAGTATAAAATTAGTGATCTACAAGTGACAATAGGTCATTATGATTGCATATCTCAATTTCATGTTGTAAGGACGGATAAAAACGCTGACATCATAATCAGTCAACCCTGTTTTAAGGATTTGGGTGCATTCATGTTAAACATAAAGAAACAAGTTTTGACGTTTCCTTATAAAGGGAAGATGGTCATGTTTCGAGACATAACAAGTAAATCAAAATCAATAAAATCTTCATTAGAAGACCTTAAGGATATCTCAGACTTGATGTTTCAAGATAACAAAAAAACGATATCAAAGAAGCAAAAAGAGTTTGAAAAAGTCATTTGCAGCAAAGACAAAGAAATTTCAAACCTCAGAGTTCACCAAGAAAAAATACTTGAACAAGTCAAGAAAGCTCAAGCATCAAAGAAGGAACTCAAGGAGCGTTTATTAGAACAAGAAGAAGAAAATTTACGTTTAAAGAACCTTAACCAAACATTAGTAGAACAAATCAAGTGTTTAAAAGACGAAAAGCGTGAAGGCCAAAATAAAGTTGACTCAGAGAATGAGGAATGCTTACGTCTCAAAAATCATAATCAAAATCTGCTCAAACAGATTAAAAAACTTAAGGACGAAAAGAAATCATTGACGAATAGGTTCAAAGAACTTGTCGCAAAGGAAGCATCAAAATCTCCAGATGTAACAATCCAAACTGAAGAAACAAACATCAATACCACTAATCTCGTAGTTCAGGCAAATCCAAACCCTATTGAAGTAAAAACGTACTCAGAGGTTGTCGTTCAAATAGAGGAGACACCAAATAAGGATTTAGTAGTTAAGTCAACAACAACAATGCCTGATGGAAATCAGGAAATTGCCATAAAAACGTTTAAGGAAGTTCAAACAAGAAAAATTCCTTATCTACATCTGAATCACAAGAGTAGACACCTTAATCAATCTACAAATCTATATCACGCAGAACATAAACAAACTTATGTTTCGAAGAATACTGAAGTGAGCACAGTCCGGTCATACGATAACTATTCAACACACATCTCCAAGGATCAAAAGATTCCCCAGAAGATTAATCTAGGATGGTCTGATCCATTCTCAGTAAAACAATTTTATATATCACTCCAAGGCTCATATCAACTTGTATCGACAAAGATGATTGTTCCGAGACAAGAAGGCATTCGTAGCCGAAAACGATATCAAGCAGAAGATATTTGTAGCAGAAAAGAGATCAAGCCTTTCTTCAACAAGCTTTGAGGACAAAGCTTTTTGAAGGAGAAGGCAATGTTATGAACATAAATTATGTAAAAATAAATAAAAATAGATAATAAATAATAATCATAATAATATAAATATAATAATAAATAATAAGTAAATTAACTAATGGTTAGTTAGTTAATAATGAAAAGGCATGTCTTAGAGACATGCTTGTTTGTAAAATGGTACTTACCTGGCTATATATACAAGACCCTCATTGTCATTTGTACTCATCCTACATCAATTCTTTATATAATATACAATTTACACTTACTATCCTACGATGGATGTATTTGTCTACGAAGTATTTTAAATATTTCCGTTGCGTATACGACTTTTGGTCGTTACACAATCATAATAGAAAAATATAGTTGAATAGTTGGGTAACCTCTTTGATTGACAAATTTGACCATGTCATGGCTCCAACAAATGACATTAATTTTCCACTAGGTGTGCCCTCCTAGAAATGTAACCCACATTTGAACCAAAGATCAAGACAGTAGGATGTCCTCTATAAATTTGTGTGGTCTGTAACAAACTCCATATGTGGAAAAATCAAGCTAATCTATACATAGACCCCAAAGATATGTGATCAATAACTATGGCCATATGTGTGGCCTCCATGACCAAGTCATCCCATCAATAATGTGCAAATAGATTACCATGTGGCACATGTTATCAATCCAAGGTAATAGATCAAGTGGAGATCCATATGTGGACACCCTTAACAAATAGCATATGTATATGTGCAAAACAACCTACTCAAATAAAGAGGCATGGAAATGTGTGCAAGAAGCTTCCTCAAGTGGACATGCTCATCACGATCATGGAAAGGAGTATAATAAATACCTCAAAAGGTAGAGTGCTCAAGTGAAGTGGACCATTAATGTTGTTACCAACCTCAATAGATGTGCAATAAAACCCTCCAAATGGCATGTGTAGCTCCAAAGTTTAACCACCTCCATAGATCAAGGTAAGTGAAGTGGATCTCAAAATAGAAGGTTAACAAGCAAAGAATAGACACCATAAACCAAGGGTATAGTTATCAAAAGACCCCAACAACCTCCACACATACAACAACCACTATACAATGGTAAATACCCTCGATCCATGATAAGTGCCTCCCCATATGTTCACGCAAGGGATGCACTCCATGAAAATGAAGTGTGTAGTCATCATGAAGTGCAAGCTCAACATCAATATATAACCTAGAAGCCAAGCACTCTAGCAATGGAGTTCACCTATGCAATAAGTGGATTGGTCTCTCCAAACATGGCATGCAAGCTTGAAAAAGCCTAAAAGAGTGTAGTTCTCCATGAAAAGAGTTTATATCCCATCAAATACCATCATGAGGTCATGATAAACACCTCAAACCCTAGGGTGACCTCACCAAGAGGTGCCATATCATCCATCTCTCTCCATAAGCTAAAAATCCCCTAAATGTTGTGTCAAATGCTAAAAACCGTGATAGAGTTGGGTGCTTCCCAAGAATGACTATCTGTTTGATCATACATCAACATAAGATTATGATAGACACATCAAACCCTAGGGTGCCCCCATCAAGAAGTATGATGTCATCAATCATGCCAATGTTAGCCTCAAACCCTCAGATGCTCCATTAACAACGTCAAGTAGGAAGCATGTGATTTGAGTGCCAAGCAAGCATGAACATCATGAAATTCATTATCTAATTCATTAAGCACCATCATAAGAGTAAAATAGATATGTAAAACACCAGGGAGTTCCTCTATAAGGGCCACGTCTCATCATGTCAAAGCCATGACCAAGCTTCCATACAAATATGTAAGCATCAATACTATGAAGCAAGGAACTAGCACCATCATGCAACAAGGCAATCCAAAGGGGTGAAAATAGCCAATAGATGGCTAATCAACCATTCTCATATCATAGTGAGGAGCATGTCATCATTACCCATCAAAGAATCATGTGTACCATAAAGAAAAAACAAGAACCAAGACACATATCCATTGAATCAACATGTAGCATCCCATGCACCAGCATGACGAAGAAAGAGGATGCAGAGTAATCAACATTCACCATGTCCTTCCAAGATGCATCATTTCCAAGCAAAAATAGAAGGTGGGTATTGCTAGTCCATCAGCATCCCTTTAAATTACCCCCAACAATCTATCATGTGATGAAAATCACACATTTACCTGATGCAAATATGAGAATTAACACTCGACACGGGTGTATTGTCTATTATTACTTTTATTCTCATGTATTGTTATTGTTATAACAAATCAAGGCATGATGAAGTTTGAAACTCTTAATAATATAACTATGTTTTCCAAAGTATTACAGTTGAACGAACAGTTTTAACACAAACCATTTCATGATGAGTCTCAATCCAAATAATGTCTATGGAAATGGGTCAAAAACAAAGCATTCTAGCCCCTTCCCTCCACTCCATAATATATAATTCAACAATAGATTACTTAATTTTTGAAGCCCAACGTATGCTTGACTATGATTGCAAGCCAGTAGAACTTCCTTATAATTATATGTGGAGGCATGTAAATTCCTTCTCAAAATAGATGTTTAGGGAATACTTTAATTCCCACAAATAAAATAGAAATGTTTATTGTTAAATTTCTACAGACTTTTCTGGAAAAATAATGCATGTACTAATAACCATTTTGATAATCAATCACCTATCCCATGTTCATTTAAGTGACAACCTCATAAAAGTAGAGCTTGAACTTTGCCCAAAGATTAGGGTCCACCATGTTTTAGCCTTTCTTCAACCCAATTACATGGAAATTTGAGATTTAAGAAAGAAATGTTTGACATATTATATAACGGGTCTTCCATATTAAAAATATTTACTTCTAACACCATTGCATTAAAAGTGGTCAATCAGTTGCATCTTCTGGCTGACAGCAAATGTTTAATTGAAGTGAGAAGAAGCATGTTTACTTCACAGAAATTCAACTATGACAAGCGCAGTGAATGACAACCAAAGTATTTGTGTGGGAGTTTTGACTTTCAGGTATGATATTCATGTCAGGCCTTGCCAGCCACGATTTGGGAAATAACATTGATTAATGAGCACAAACCTCCCAAAAAATTATGGTCAATAATGTTTTCACCATCTAAAACATGAGCATAGTCGATGAGCTTCACAGATATGCCACGATTCCTAAAGCCAGAGCTGTGAAAACTTTCATTACTGCTTGTTGAGTCACCCTCATAAATTAGCAGAAGTGAGGCTGAATAGAAATGATACAGAGTTTGCTCTTCAAACCTGTTTAGAAACAAGGAATGGAAATGCAATTTTAGTAAAAATACAATCAATCAATCTCTCTCTCTCTCTCTCTCTCTCTCTATATATATATATATATATATATTCAAGATTGGGATCATTCCCCCCAACACATGTATCCTCTATTCTCATCAGCAAGTATAGCTTGTCTATGATCATTGACATTATGATATGTAGAGATCAGCTTAGACACAACAGCTCTTTTGACAGGCATAGCCTATAATAACATTGAAGTGTACAAAAGTATACAATTGAGATCAGCTTAGACACAACAGCTCTTTTGACAGGCATATCCAATAATAACATTGAAGTGTACAAAAGTATACAATTGATCTTCCAATCTTGGTAAAGGGGATGACTGAATATATATATATATATATATATATATATATATATATATTCATTCAAGATTGGGATCTTTCCCTGAAGGAATCAGACAGAGCCCAACCAGTGTTGCGAACATCTCGATAACATCCCAATTTTATCTCGAAATCACGATTTTTTGGCCTAGCCGATGTTTGCCAATTTTTGCAGATATTTTTATGGTATCTTAATTTTGCCGATGTTTGCCAATTTTTACCAATATTTTCCCGATTTTTATGATTTTTTGGTTTCCTATACCCTTGCTGATTTTAACCCGATGCCAATGTTCGCAACATTGAGCCCAACACATGTATCCTCCATTCTCGTCAGCAAGTATAGCTTGTCTATGATCATTGACATTATGATATGTAGAGATCAGCTTAGACACAACAACTCTTTTGACAGGCATAGCCTATAATAACATTGAAGTGTACAGAAGTATACAATTGATCTTCCAATCTTGGTAAAAGGGATGAGTGAATAACAATTAATAGCCAACTATATATGATGCATGACTGATAACATTTCAGAAAACATACAAAACAGACCTACTAATGTAGACCGCTTTTAGGATTCTCCTTTCATCAGGGAAAGGAATATTATGTTTGCATGAAATTATTTAATTCGTAATTACTTTTGGGGATGAAACTGTGACACTGAAATCTATTTGAAGTACAAATGTAAACCGAAAATGGCCATTCGACAAGGGAATACAAAGGATTTGTGTTTCTATAGATGAAGATGGGAACAGAGATCTTCAACGGCAAAAATTAGTATGACAGCAAGTACACAAAAAATTGAAAGGGAAAATACACTAGATATAAGAAAACAGCTCAAAAAACCAACAATGAAAACTGTAAAATCTGAACCCCAAAGATCTAGGCTGAACATACCAGATGTGTAAGGAGAAAAAGATGAGGATTCTTGATAAGCTACATTCAATCAACAGCAAAGTTTACGGAAAATAAAAATTTAGAAAAATAAAAAATAAAATAAAAATAAAAAACTGCTAAAAAGGAATCTTGTGATTAAAGATAAAGTGGCAAATATCTAATGAAGTTCAATTACTTTAGGCACTTCACGAAAAAAGCTTCTAAAAATAGGAACCGAAAAAATCTACCATGCCCTTTAGTAGTCAGAATGTAACCATTTGTAAAATGGTACCTACATGGCAACAATCTTGATTTGCATAGGCACACAGTACGGGATGTTTATAGGTTTAATAGATTAGAATATAAGCATCTCCAAGAACTGCAAGAATTGTTACAAATTTTAGTAATATTATTAATTTATTACCATTCCCATACGTACATACACAACATGGAACTACCAGAAAATGAAATTTGACCCTGGGGCCTATTCATATTGGCAGTCAAGCCTCTAAATGGGATATCCCAAACCTTCAACATCTAACAACAACCCAACATCAAAAGAATTCAAAACAATTTGGCTTCATTTCCACTGTCTTTTTTGATACATCCCAAGATAAGACACTACCTGATTATATAGTAAAGATTCCTACTTTAACGATCCAGGAACCTCTTATACTATGGCCATTACCAGCAGAGTATACCAAATTTTCCTTGAAGTTGTTTTTCTAGTGGATTCCACTGCCATTACCATAGCTTTAAAATATCAGCTAATAATCTAGCATCAACAAGATCATGACCATTACCACTGGAAGAATCAAAGTGGAAAAGGTGCTTGTTGATATTAAAGCAAAAAAATGAACAAGAAATGTTACAGATCATACCCATCACCTTGCAACTGCAAATTCATAAGAAAGAAGTTATCATTCAACGTAACCTAGTGAAATTTAGGATCATTAATGAGAAACCATCATAATGGTGGCTTTGAGTCAGGAAATGAAGCATGCCCATAACCAAAGCTTCCATGCAGCCAAAAGGAAAATTGTCAATGTGACCCAACAGTGATAACCATTATTCATACCAGTGTTGTGAAAATCGTTATTGGGAGTAAATCGGCAAGGGGAAAAAATTGGGAAAAATCGTAAAAATCGGCAAAAAAAAAAATCAAGATTTTTTTCGGAAAAATCACTGAATTAATCGCGCGATATTATCGGGAAAATGAAAAAATCGCGATTTTTTGATGTTATCGCGAACACACAATCTTAGCTCACTAATCTATGGTTATACATCTTTCGCATGTCCATCATCCCCTTCAAGCAACAAAAACTGAAATTAAAGATGTTGACCACCAAGGTGGCAGCCAACATCCTTTGCAAGATTTAACACGCATACGTCAATGCTTTTTGGCCCCTACTCTTAGCCAAATTAGTGTCTCTCGCTTGCAAAATACTATGGGCATGCTGTGGTGCTTGTTGTCGATATGTTCATCTTCCAAATTTCAGCTCATTCATGCACTCTCCTCTTGGATATTTATTCATCAATTTGCATTGCCTTTTCTTCTTAATCCATTCTATCTTAGGCAAATAAGATAGTTTTATTAATGACCAAAATATGGTCAACATGACTACTCAATACAGAAACAGTGATACCTAGTGGGAGTGTGAAGCCCACTCCTATATAATAAGGATATCAAAGAAATCTGTATGCTCTATGTGCTACAAACACAATGCCCAAAAAGAAATACAACGCTCTGGATGAAAGTACAACATAAAAGAGCCTCAGTGCTCAAGTGTCTAGCGTTAGATGGAGGGGAGGGGGATCATCCTCTAAAACTAAGTGTAAAGTGCTCCTATCATTAAAGAACAAAGGAAAGAATCTCAATATGGAAATTTGGCTAGTGGATCTAGATACAGCCAAGGGGATACCTCTCTATCTAGAATAGGTGTCTTGCTACAGGGAGCTAGTAAAATGGAATTGCCTACTAGTCTAGTGTAAGTTGTCTTAAGACACTTCATGCAACAACCCCATATGGATCTTTCTATCGAGAGTTGTGTTTCCTCCCAAGGTCTAACAAATATGGTGACTAGAATGGTCCTACGCTCTACTTGCCTATTGGTACCCCTATCCATTGGAAGCACTGAGAAGAAAGACAATTTTTTGGGAAAGGTCTAGACAAATTATGCACTGAAGGATGTGAAATCTAAGCTCGAGTGCCTCTCCCAAGTATAATGCCAGGCATCATTGGTGTGGTTATCAAAATAGGTGTAAAGTAGAGTGCACTACTTGGAGCTTTTTGGTGCTTTCTTGAGGCATATTTCATACATATCTTGGGTGCCTCGTTTGTCTTAGCTTTCTTCAACATGGATGAGGATCTGTTGAAAAGTGTAACTAGGTTTGATCTTCATAATGACATGTAATTATGATTTTATGTAAGAGATGTAAAGAAGAAAAATAAAATTATTGTAATGTTTGCATCATCGGTTTCATGAGCAAGAGATTTTATTTAGTTGAGGCTCCCATTGAGAGCCCTTAGGAATATTGTCATCTAGTCATAAAAGTCTAAAGAATCATTGTCATGTAATGAAGGCATGTTACACATTGCAAAGAATCATATTTGTCTACGTAAAGTCACCCTCCAAGACCTTGTCACTGGCCCTCATCAAGTCAGCCTACAACGAAGGAAGAATCTAGAAGATGAAGTTGACCTTTCTCCAAGGGATCATGTCGACCTACTCTAGAAGATCATGTCGGCCTAATGGACATGGACAAACTAGTATATATACCCATACTCGGCCTCATTAGGAGACATGGAATTTGGTGAAGCAAGTCTACAAAGAAGTGCGAGAAATATACTAGAAGAAGCCTCTACATCAACAAAGCAAGAAGGAAGAATAGTGAAGATCGTTGTGGACTGTTTTGGGCTAGTTTACCCTCTCACGTGCGAAGGTAGCAGATCTGAAGGTGTCAATCGGAGGTCGAAGGATTGCAGTCACACTGATATGCTCTTGTTTGCGTGGAAATCTTCACTATAAGAAGCCAAGTAAGAGAGGAAAAAGAGTCTCCTTCAAGGAGGAGTCTATTCAAGTGGCAAATCTGATCGAAGGTTTCTACTGTCATGAACGGAGTTGCAGAACGACAAGGAGAGGCCGAAATTCTGAGGAGAAGTTGAGAAGGAGAAGAGAAAGAGCAGGGTTCAAAAGGAGGCTAGTGACTTGGTCTTGGGAGGACTCTAGTGTCAAGGGTCTTTGTCATGGTCTTGGTATTCGTCAATTGAAGATCTATAAGAAGTATTTCATTTGGGTTTTCCTCTCAAAGAGTGAGGTTTTTGGTCCTGGCTAACAAACCTATATACTGTGTCTCTTGTCTCTTTATTGTTCATGATTTGGTAATTGTCTTGATGAAAAGAACACAATAATAACTACAAGAAAGAGAAGATCATAATCAAGAAGCAAAAAGTCTATCACAAGCAATTAGCATAAGTAGAGAAATCACCTAACTATTGATGCCCTAGATTTTTCAACAGGATCAAAACTCTAAAAGCCTGGTGTTATCTCTTAGTCAACTTTAACATGCTTTTTAAGTTTCTAAGATCACCTCGCATAGCACCTATTTTGGGTCTTAAGATATTATTGAATAATTTCTTCGTATGGATCCAATCCCATCTATAACAAAGGAAATTTTAGATGAGGCTATAATTTTAGAGGATCTATTATTCTCAAGTCCTCCTTGCTCTTTCACTTCCATATTTTGCATTCTTATTTCTTTCATGCTTGAATGTAGACTTCATTGGGGACTTGGTATAGGTGCCTCTTATTGTTTGTTATGTGATTGCATTTATCCTTGACAAGTGTAAGAGAAAGGTCTTGTGTAATGTCTTTGATTCCTATTACAACAAAATATCGCACCTCTCGAGATGCAGTCCTAAAGCTCAAGTGAGAAATTCAGTGTCATTCAAGAGGAGAGGCAATTGTCACTTCAACAACCCTCTTCTCACTTTTGGCTAGCTCTCCTTTGGCTCAAAGGGGGTTTTTTTAGTAGATTTAGGGATCTGATGACCCATTCAAACCAGGACAAGAGCCCCGTAAGGATTCTACTTCCGTTACAACCAATCAAAGGATTAAACAATCAAGGTTTAACGTGGATCTTGTAGATAGGATTTCTAGGTTTCTTCAGAGTAACTTCCAAATTTGGGTTCAAAGGGAAGGTTCCCATGTTGACGAATGTAACTAGTGTTGGTCTTCATAATTATATTTAAAATGTATTTGTCAAAAGAAAGAAAAAGAAATTTTATTATTAAATAAATTGACTTATTAAAGCATGGGTTTCATAATTGGGTCAATTGTTTTAAGGTCAAAGCCTCCATTGTAGGCTTCTAGGGTTTATGTCAAGTGTCCTTGTCCATGTCATAATGTAAAGAACCCTTCTTGGGATTTAATTGTCAAAGAAGAAAATTATTTTAATGTAAAATAGGTCAATTAGGCCTCCTCCACCAAGTCGGCCTAAAGGAAGGACAAGTCAACCTCAACAGGGGAATTCAACCTCACAAGAAGCCTATATATTGGAGCAACTCGACCTCATTTGTCACTCACTCACAACAAGTTCAAAATGCAGTAGTTGGAAGCAGTAAAAGGTACAAATTCCAAGAAAGAAGAAGAAAAGGGCTAGCGAAGGAGGAGGAGGTCATTATCTTGCTAAGGAAGTCAAAATTCTCTCTCTCTTGTCTCACACATGCGAAGGAAGTGAAGCTGCAGGAGGGACGAAATTGCAGTCTTGAAGTTGGGCCGAAATTCTGATGCAATAGGTCAAAAATTTGTCTTTGATGCAGTATTTATGCAGTATTGAAGCAGTGTTGATGCAATATTGTTGCAGTTGATCTTTGAAGGTTGGAAGAATAGTTTGAGGGTTGACTTGGTGGAGGAGGAAGGTCTATTGGTCTAGGGTCTTGGTCTATCTCATTTGAATTACTGAAGGAAGAGTCCTTGACTGGGTTTTCCCATATATAGGGGATTTAGCCCTGCCTGTTCGCCCACATCTAGTGTGTTTGATCTTCATGTTTTGTTTTTTATAACTGCTTGATGAAACAAAGATAAAAGAAGACATTAGGGGAATTTTGAGGTCTAAAATGAACATCCTAAAGAAATTATAAAATAAGAGTGGAAATAATAAAATAAGATTATATTACATCATCAAGCTTTACAGGGAAGAAAGAAAAAATTATTTTTTCAACTCGTATTTTCAACTTATCTCCCTAAGATTTTACTCAAATTTTGAGTGGGAATACTCGTTGGATGCATAATTTGATTCATTATCCCAGGAGTACCCATGTTGCATACTTTCGATGGACCCTGCTACACAAAAAATGAGAAATACATGAAAAACGCGATTGCAATCACGTTTTTTCATGTATTTCTCATTTTTCGTGTAGCAGGGTCCATCGAAAGTATGCAACATGGGTACTCCTTGGATGAGGAATTAAATTTTGCATCCAACGAGTACTCCCGCTCAAAATTTGAGTAAACACTTAGGGAGATAAGTTGAAAATACGAGTTGAAAAAATAGTTTTATTATTTTATTATTTTTAATCTGTTTACTTGTTTACTCCAAAAATGGTGAATCATCCCCCCATGGTTGAAATCATCATCTTGAATCATATTGGTTCTTATAAAGATTATATTGGTTGTACATTTTTCTTAGGAGGCCCATTTTAGGCCTCAAAATTCCCCTAATAACATAAGAAAGTTAATAAGAACATAAGAGTATCATAAGTAATTATCAACATAAGAAAATATTTTTGTCTTTCCAATTTTCTAACATGGTATCAAAGCTAAGGTGAAGAAGAAGGAAAAAGGCAGGTCGAAGATCTATTAAGGAAAAGGAGATCAAAGAAAGGTCATTAAGGAAAAGGATCATATAAAGAGACAAGCCTACTATCTACAAGAACAATGACAAACTCAATGAAGGGAGAAAACAAATTAGAAGGAGCCTCCAACTACAGGGCTTGGAAAAAGAGGATAGACCTCATTCTCGAAAAGAACAAAGTTTTGGATCTCGTTCAAGGAAAAATCAAGAAGCCTACTAATGAATCAAGTGATGCAGAGAAAGCAAAGTTTAGAGAAATCAAAATTGTGGCTATGAATCTAATAGTGGATGGAGTTAAGGATAACCTAATCCAATACATATCCTATTGATTTTTGTGGAGCTTGGGAGGTACTCCAAGCCCTAGTGTTCGAGGGTTGGAGGTCAAGTGCCACAATAGGTTTGTGGTTTTAGAACCCAAGCCTCGGGTTTTGCACCCATCGGGATTTGGGCCAAAACCTTGATGAATTTGAGCATGGGAAAACATGAGGTGATAGAGCTTGGCGTGCCAATTCCAACGCTTCGAAGATCACTCAAATCAAAGTTCTAGAACTTGAGATATGAATTTTTGAAGTTGACAATTAATTATGGACAGTCAAGCCATGTAGGCTTTGTTGATTTGGGGTAGCATCGGATGTGCTCTAGCCATTAAAATTGGTCGAGAGGCTAAAGCACATGAGATCTCCATGACCCAGAATGGTTTGGGCCCATGTTGCGGGGGAGCGCCCCCCCCCCCCCCCCCCTTCGAACCCGCTCCTGAAGCGCGCTCCGGGCGGGAGCGGCACGGGAGCGCGCTCCCAAAATCGCTCCCGGACGGGAGCGATTTTCGGGAGCGCGCTCCCGTAAAAAAATTTGTGCTCCCTGGTCTGTTCGGGAGCGACTCAGGGAGCGATCGCTCCCGCACTCCCGGAGCGATTTTTAATGCCCGGGAGCGATCGCTCCCTGATCGCTCCCGGGCATTAAAAATCGCTCCGGGAGCGAATCGAGCCGGGCCGGGAGCGGTTCGGCGGAAAAAAAATCCGCCGGACCCGAAAAAATTAAAAAATTTAGAAAAAAAATTTTGTTTTATAAGGCCAATGGGCCAAAAAACATTCATTATAACTTCATTGAGCAAGTTTGGAGCTGGAGCAAGAGCATTGGAGCGAAGAGCAAGTGCTGAGGAGCGAGGAGCAAGTGCCAAGGAGTGAGGAGCAAGCCTGCAGAGGTAAGTAACTTAGTAATCTAGTTAGTTTAGCTGGTTAGGTAGTTAATTTAGTTGATTTAATTTAGTTGTTTGAGTTTAACTGTTTAAAAATCATGTATTTAAATTAAATTAATAAATTAAATTAATTAATCCCAATAAATTAAATTAATTTGCAGATTCAAGACTCAAAACCCTACAAACATCAAACACCATGGACCTGGCGATATTTATTGGCATTTTCCTCTTCCTGGTCCCTTTTATGGTTATTATGGTGGTGGAGAGTAGGAAACGGAGGGGGCCCCAAACTGAAGAGGGGGATGAAGAAGCCAGAGAAAGTCAAATGGGTGAAAACCCCAGTGAGGAGGAGGTGGAGGAGGGTGAACATGACCCTCAAAAAACTAAACAAAACCAAACTCCATTGTGGAAATATGTTCACAGGGCTGAAACAGGGAGAGGGGGTGGAACCACTAAATTTCATTGCCCCCATTGCAACACTGATTACACAGGTTCATACACCCGTGCTAGAAGACACCTCTGCGGGAAAAGGCCATGGGATGGAGAGAAACAAATAGGAATCAAAACTTGTGCAGCGGTGTCAACAGCAGATAGAGCCAAATACATAAAGGAAGAGGAGGACGCCCAATACAGAACAAAAAGATCAAGGGGTTTCTTTGAACCAAGCTCACAATCACAAAGAACTCCTTTAGCATCCTCCCAAGGCAGTGGATATGGACATGGAGGCACAGGGTCATCATCTTTAAGGCATAGAACCATATCAGATTTCCTTGATGAGGGGTGTAGGAATGATGTGGATTCAAAAGTTTACAGGTTCCTCTATGCATGTGGGATACCATTCAATGTTCTACGCTCACCTTATTGGCACGAAATGGTTTCTGCCATAAATGATGCCCCTAAAGGATACAAGAGCCCTAGGTATGACAAGGCAAGAACTGTTGGCCTTGATCATGAAAAAGCAAAAATATCACATTCTTTGAATAAAATGACAAGTTCTTGGACTGACAATGGGGTGTCCATTGTATCTGATGGATGGACAAATGTAAAAGGCAAGCCATTGATAAGTGTTCTTGTTGTGTCTGTTAGTGGTCCCATCTTTCTAGCTGCACATGATAACTCGGACAAGTTCAAGACCGCTATCAACATTGCAGAAGCATTACTTGAAACAATTGAGCGTATTGGCCCATACAATGTCATCCAAGTCATCATTGATAATGCTCCTAATTGTAAGGCAGCGGGAGCAATTATTGAGGATAAATACCCGAACATATTTTGGTCTGGATGTTTGGTTCACACATTGAACCTTCTGTTGCATGATATTGTCAAAAACAAAAATGAACAATACCAATGGATTGGTAATTTGTACAAGAAAGGAAAACAAATGATAAAATTTATTACAAATCATAGCAATACCCATGGCCTTTTCCGCAGTCACTCGAGATTGGAGTTGCTGAAGATTGCGAGGACTAGATTTGGTAGCTATTACCTCACCTTCAGGCGCCTTTTGAAGGTAAGAGAGGCATTAGCTAGCATGGTATCAAGTCCACATTGGCAGGTGTTAAAGGAAAGGGCTACAAATGTAGCTGACATGGCAGGATTTGAAATGGTGGAGGAGGCCGCTCTTGATGGGCAGTTTTGGACAACTGTGAGGTAGGTATTGGATTTCACCAAGCCAATTTATCACATGATTCGGTTTGCAGATACAGACAAACCAGTGATTGGCGAGGTGTATGAGCAAATGGATACCATGTTGGGGGAAATAAAAGACATTGTTCATAATAGAGATCCCAACTTGTACAAACTGATTCATGATTGTGTGTGTGAACGGTGGAATAGGCTTAACCTTCCACTACATTGCTTGGCGTATATCCTTACGCCAAAATACTACTCTACATCTTGGTTGGGCCAACCTGCAACAGGGGGTGGGGTTAGGACCAAACCCCATTTAGATCAAGAGGTAACTAAAGGATATCTGGAAGCATTAGAAAAGTTGGTTCCTAACAGGGAGGAATGTGCAGCTGTGCGCCTTGAAATAGGCAGATACTTCAGTGGCACTGGTTTGTATGGTAACTTCCATGCAATGGACGACAAAGATAAATTTGATTCTCTCACATGGTGGGAAACATATGGCGGCCACGGACTTTTGCTAAAATTGGCAAAACAAGTTCTTTCACAGGTTGTAAATTCTTCTTCTGCAGAGAGGTGTTGGAGCACCTACAGTTATATACCTAATGTGAAAAGAAACAGACTCAACGAAAACCGAGCAGAAAGCTTGGTTTATGTGCACTACAACTTGAGGTTGTTGAGTCATTACTGTGATCGGGCTAATGAGGATCCCACATATAAAATTTGGGACAATCACCCAGAGGACGACAATTTGGAGGATGGCATTGTACATATTGAAGAACTAGAAGAGGAACTTGTAAGGGATGAAAATGAAGCAGCTGCAGCAACCATGCCACCTCCACCTCCACCATCCAGTAGCAGTGCTCGAGGCCCGAGTCTTGTTCCATTGTTGTCGCCACCTCCATCTACACCCTCACGTGGAGGTTCTAGTTCTGGTCGTCGGTCTGTGCGGGAGACTCCTAGACGACCACCACGACCTGCTTATACTCCTGGAGACTCTCGTGGCAAGGGCCACATGTAGATTTACAGTTTACTTGTCTTTTTTAGTTTCTATTAGACTTTAGTTTTCATAACTGTTGAGTTTTGAGTCCTTGACTCTTGACTCTTGACTCTTTCATATCATTATGATATTTTTTGTAAACATTATATCACTGTGACAATGAAAATTTGAAGTTTGAAGTTGGGCCTTGGCAATTATAACTCATTGGTAATGATTGTGAATTATGAATATGATGCTTTGTGAAAGACTAGAGTTGTTTCATTTCATCTCATTATTGATGTTTCATTTTATAAATTTTTAACATTTCATATCATGTTAACAGTTAGAAGTTAGGACTTAGAAATATCTTCGATATTACTTCTTGTAATGGTTAAACTTGGCTTACAAGTACAACTTTGGTGATCAATGATGATAAATGTTATTGAATTTTCAATTCTGAAAGCTTGAAGTTGAAACTTTAATATTGAATTTGATGAATCATGATTTATAAGACTCAATATGTTGCAGTTGTAATATGTATTTTACTAACTTGTGGACATGGTTGATGACGATTATAATTTCTAGATAATTGATGTGATATGGTTCAATGATCAATTTATGTTTTTTTATGTTTTTTATGTCTATTTCATCATTCTACATGTTTTTGTTGACATATATGTATCGAAAATTAAAAAATATAAAAAATATATATATTTTTAAAAAATCGCTCCTGGATTCGCCCCTAAACCGGGAGCTTCTGAAAATGGTCGCTCCCGCTCCCGTTTTCGCTCCCGCTCCCCGCTCCCAAGTAACATTGGTTTGGGCAGATTCTAACCGGTTTGGGAGATATTAAAATAATTAATATTTTTAATGGAGTTCCTAAGTCTAAACTTAGGAAAAATAAAATATTAATGGGTATTAATATAAAATTGGGTTAGAAGGTTCCAAAAGTCATGGATCAAGCCAAATCAATCTTAGCCGTTGATTAGAAATTTAATCTCAGTCATTGAAGGACCAACAGGAAAAGTATAAGAGGAGGCTTGAGGGTCAGTTGGAAGACACACTAGAGTGATCAGTCATTCGATTTGCTAGAGCGGGGTTGCTAAGCAAAGTCCAATCAGTTATCAACAGCAAGGGGCAGTGAGTACTGGACAAAGAGGCAGAGATAGTGCCAAGAGACCAACACAAAGGCAGAGAGCGAGAAGCATCAGCCAGAGCAGGCCACGAAGAGCCCAGCACAGAGGCCAGAGGGCCTACGTCATCCGCGCAAAAGGCAGCAGGAGTAACGCAGAGGATCCCAAAGGCTGCACAGTGCCTCAGAGGGCTAACGCAGAGGGTTCTGAGGTTGACACAGAGCAGCAGGAGGCTGACACAATGCTTCAGAGTTGCTGGAGAGGGTTTCGTGGGACAGGTTTTCTGAATGCCTGTTTCCGAATAGAGAGGTATTACTGCTGGTTGTTTTTCTCTGTCAGGTGAGCCAGTTTGGCACCTAGTTGTACTCAAGGAAATATTCCATAATAATAAAGCCTCAAAATAGCTGCACCAGTTTTCCAGCATTGGGTATTTCCAGGGACATTTGTCCAAAAATAACAGTGTCACTTGTGTGTTTGTTTTCTTTCAGCTGATGATCTGTATATGTTGAGACTGTATTGTGTTTATTTCGTTATTTATATGTTTTAAATAACTTGTTCTAATTTAAACAAGTAGAAGAAATAAACCAGAAGAATACGGATTAAATTTCTAACGGAAAGACTTAGAAATTTCAACATGGTATCAGAGCGTGGTTGCAGATCACAGGAAAGCTGAAGACATTAGCTAAATAGAGCATTTGCAGTAGAATCAGTTGTCCCGAGTAACAGAAGTTGATCCTTGCAGAAGCGACAGAAGAAGGGTTGACACAGAGGGACTGCATCATCAATTCGGGCCAGAGAGAGGCCAGCGCAGAGGCTGAGGACAGAAAGAGGCTCACGCAGAGACCAGGAGGGTTGATGTAGTTCGTTTAGGGAGTTGTTTTGCTAGTGTCGGGATTGTGCAGAGCCTAGAGGCTCAGTCCTTTAGTTGCTAGGGCATAGGAAGCTATGGGCAGTTTGCGGGAGCGAAGCTGGTGGGGTACTGTGGGCAGAACAATACCTAACAGGGCAAAACCAAGGTAGAGGGAGTTGCTACCGAGGCGGATTTCTAGCCAAGGAATCTGGATCAGTGTTGTAGGTGCACAGAAGATCGAAGAGGTACAACTTGACGATTGGCAGGAGGATTTCCAGAAGGGAAATCATGACTCAGAGGGAGTCCAGTAGAGAACTTCCAGAGGGAAGTAGAAAGACTTGGAGGAGTCGACAGAAGAGCAGAGAGATGGCCATGAATGGGCTGAGGGATCAGGACAGGCTAGACGGGGCATCCAACTTTGTTATCTGGAAGGCCAGGATCCTGTCCATTCTAGATAGACATCACATCAAGGCCTTCACCTTGAGAACAATGGCGATCCCAGTTGACCCAGCTGAAAATGAAAAGTTCGAGGACGCAATGGCCAAGGCGAAGTGCATCATCCATTATGGGGTCAAGGATCATGTGGTCCAACATATTGCCGAGAAGGAGACGGCAAACGAAATGTGGAACGCCCTGAAGAAATTGTACCAGCATACTTATGTGCAGAGGAAGATGTTACTTGAGAATCAGCTGCGGTCATACTAGATGCAGAAGGGGGAGCAAATAGATCACTTCCCCGGATAGTTGAAGGAGATCTGGAACCCACTGACTTCCATAGGGGCCACGCCGGATGAAGAGATGTTGGTGAGGACCGCACTTAACGCAGTCTCCGAGGAGTGGGAGACATTTGTCCAAAGCATACTGGGCAGGGCGGATCTTCCAGATTGGGAAGAATTGTGGGCGACTCTTCGCCAAGAGGAGATCAGGCAGTTGAGCAAGATGGGAAGTAGCAACAAAGGAGTCCAGATCAAGAAGGAAGAGGAAGAGGATGCAACTCTGGCATCTGCAGGAAAGTTGGAGAAGAGGAAGAAGAAGGACCTCTCCAAGGTCAAGTGCTTCCACAGTGGGGAACTGAGTCATTATGCGAACCAGTGTCCGAGGAAGAAGAACAAGGGAGAGGCATCTGACTCTACGGCAGTGCCAGCGAAGGCGGAGAAGGAGGTCGAGGAGGATGACGATTGTGCCATGAGTGCTCACGTACCTCTAGAGAAGAGGTGGGGAGACATCAAGCTGTAGTCAGGAGGACTACAGGCGATGAGGGGCAAGATCCTTGAGATACCCAACCTCTTGGATTATACCTTGCTACGGGAGCCCCGAAGAGAGAGTAGCAGGATTGGCGGATGTCGATAGAGACAAATGCGATTTAAGCGGCGGAGAGTGCTACAGTGCAGGAGTCCCTGGGCAGCGTGAGTCTAGTAGGCTGCAACAGTGCGAGAGGCACAGGAGTGTTGTAACAGTGCAGGATGGCACAGAGAGGTTTGCAACGGTGCGAGATGCAGGGAGTTGTTGCAACCAATGTTGCACACATCGCGATCGGGATTTAATCGGCGCCGGGAAAAAAGCGGAAAAAATCGTTAAAATCGGGAAAAAATCGGAAAAAAGCGGGAAAAAATCGTTTGGCACAAAAATATTCATTTTTTTTCAATTTTTTTCAATTTTTTTAATATCTAAACCATCTACAACATAAAATAAATACATTGACACATAAATATGATAAAAAAACTAATATATAAGATGTTTAATATCATTTCTAGCGCTAAAATCACACATAACATTGAATCATGTCCTGAATAGTAAGTCCTGAGTCCCAAGTCCAACTCAGCCTCAAAATATCAACAAAAAATATGATAATGTATCTCATCATGTCATAATGTCATATACAATAAAATGAAAGTCTAATCCTATTGATTTCCTCTGCCCCTCTTGCGAGAAAATGGCACAACTTTCTCTTTCCCTCTAGATGTAGAAGCTGGTGCCTGTGGTGGTGGAAATGGCAGTGGAGTCTGACGTGCTCTAGAAGCTGAAGAACTAGTAGTAGCAGCTATAGGAGGCTGAGGTGGACGGAGACCACGTCCTCTACTGGTGGTAGTGGTAGCCCGGGTAGCCCGGGTAGGCGGTGTCACCTCCTCCTCCTGCTCCTCCAACTCCTCCTCCCCCTGCTCCTGCTCCTGCTCCTCCTCCTCCTCCTCCTCCCCCTCCTCCTCCCCCTCATCCTGCACTAACCAATCCTCAGTGGGATCCATGAGAGGCCTCTCGGTCTCAACCCTCCATTCAGCAGTGGTGTCAATCCCATCCAATGAGATGGCTTCCGTATCAGGTGTCTTCTCTAGTTGTTTCACCCACAATCGAAGATTGTAGTAGACATAGACCATGTCATTAAGTCTATGGGACTCCAACCTGTACAAAGTTCATGAAATAATAAATTAATAATTAATAATTAATATTATAAAAAAAATATTGTTTAAAACTTTAATGAATTCAAAAATTTATTTGGAAATTTGCAATATTTTAAATGTTTAAGTGTTAACCTATTGCGCTTCTTGTTGTGTATTTTTTCAAATACACTCCAATTGCGCTCACATCCCGAGGAGCTGCATGTTTGGCTGAGGATGCGTATGGCAAGATTTTGCAAAAGGGGTACTCTGCCACCATACATCTTCCACCATGCGTCTACAACAAAATTACAAATAAAATTTTAAATAAACATAAGAAAAAAATGGAATTTGAAGAAACAATGAAATTTGAAACAAAGTTACAAAGTACATACTACAAACTAAAAAATACCTGGCATTTTAACCGTCCTATCAATGACAGCCATATCAAAGCCAAATAAGCCACCTGACAACTTATATTGCTCAATTTGTCTAGAGATCTCCATACGTTCTTCTGAAGATCTCACCATCTTCTGGACACAGGTTAATAATCCTTCCACGACCTCAACATCAAAATTAAACCCACATGCATAAGAAAATGCAGGGTTCAGGAAAAGCCCAGCAGCATGAATGGGACGATGGAGTGTGTTGTTCCATCGCTCATCAATGACCTTCCATAGAAGGAGTTGTCTCTGGAACCCATCATCTCCCTTGTCATCATAGTAGGACCGAATGGCTTCTTTGGCCCTGTCCATGGCTTCATACAAATAGCCCATTGCGGGCTTCTCACCATCTACCAACCGAAGAACCTTTACCAAAGGTTCAGTGACAGCGCACACCTCCTGCACTCCCGCCCAGAAGTCTTCTTGGTATGAAACAAGTCTGCAGACGGCCTCTCCTTCTGGTTTGCGGCTCATTGGCGAAGAACGCCACTCCTCTGAAACAAACATTCTCTTCAAATCCCACATAGAATTCAAGAGGGATTGAAGAGATATGAAACTCGTCGCAAACCGTGTAATGGCGGGGCGCACCAACTCTTTGTTGTTGGTGCATTTTCTCATCAAGCTAAGCACAGATGTGTGATTGTAAATAAATTTTGTGATGGTTTTTGATGAGTCAACAGCCTCTTTGACAAAGGGAATTTTCCCTATGTCCTCTAACATCAAATCAATACAATGGGCAGCACAAGGTGTCCAAAATAAAGTAGGATGCCTGTCCATAAGCATTCTACCAGCAGCAACATAATTTGCAGCGTTGTCCGTTATGACTTGGACAACATTTTCTGCACCCACCTCCAAAATAAACACATCCAGCAAATCACATAAATTTTTTGCATCTTTGATTTGATGAGTTGCATCAACAGATTTGATAAACATAGTCCCCAAGGGACAACTAACCAAGAAGTTTATAAGGGTTCTCCCCTTTTGGTCAGTCCAACCATCTGACATAACAGTGCATCCTGTTTGTGCCCATGATGCCCTAAAATCCTCCAATCTTTGGGTGCAGTCACGCTTTTCATCTTGAAGAAGCCGGCCTCTGAAATCATGAAGAGAAGGGAGTTTGTACCCCGGGCCAACACTGGCAACAGCATCAAGAGTAGGTTGGAAAAATGGATTATTCCTTATAATGCTGAAAGGAATATCACTCCAGAGGAGAAATTTTGTCATCAACTTGTCAGCTTTTTCTTTTTCAGTTCTTTTCATCATTGAACCGATAGTTGGTTGTGAACCAGGTGTGGTTCGAGGAACAAAATATGATGATGCAGCAAACGGATTGACTGACGCTGCAGTAGAACCTGTGCCACTTGGCCCACTTCCTTCAGCTGACCTTTTTAGTTGCCTTTTGAGTTCTTCTTTGGCGTCTCTAGTGTGCTCTAATTCTCCCAATGCTCTCATGGCTTTTTGGATAATTTCAGCATTTGTCTTTAGACAGGGCCCCACATCACGTCCAGGGATTTGTGCAAGGTGGAACTTCAACCTGTATATCCCCCCGAATATTTCCTTTCCACACAACTTGCAATACAAGTTTTGTCTATCATTCGGAGTTTTAGGGTCACCATATTCCCAGAAAGGATCCAATTTCCTTGGCATGTTTGTTTTTGAATTTTGAATTTGCAAACCTATGGAAAAATAAGGATTAGGAAATAGGAATTTAGGATTACATAAATGATAATAGTAAATACAAATTACAATTTAGCATTTGCAAAATTACAAGCTAATTATTTCCAAAATCCCAATTTCTAAACCCAAGTCACCCAACCAAATGCCAAAAAACAATGAAAAATCAAAAAAAATAAACAATGTTTAAAGAAAATGAGAAAATAAAAATCAAAAATTGGTTCTCATAGTCATAACAAATAACCCATCCCAAATCAATGAAAAATTTCCAAAAATTCTTTAAAAACAATGAAAAACAAAGTTTTTATTGAACCAAAACAAAAAAAAATTAATCTACATACCTGGTTTATGGACAAATTGGCGATCTTGGCTTGGATTCCTCCTAAAATCGCTTCGATTCGCTCCCACAACCGACGGCAACCCTCTCCCTCCCTTCTTCTCCTTCTCCTCCGCGGCGGACTGCTGAATGAATAAAAAAAAAATCGTTTTTTCCATATAAAACCCCGCTGCCCGCGCCCTCCGCGATTTTAACCGAAAAAATCGCGATTTTATCGAAAAAATCGCGATTTTTTCAAAAAATCGCGATTTTTTCGATAAAAATCGCTATAAAAAAAATTGGCGATTTTTTCGATAAAAATCGCGCTTTGAATCGGCAAATTTAAAAAATCGCGATTTTCCGATTTTATCGCGATTTTATCGCGATGTGTGCAACACTGGTTGCAACAACGTAGAGGTCAGTAGAGGGAGCACTTGTTAGCGGCAGAGGGAGCTTTAGCATCGGGAGTGTTTCTAGCCTGACAGGGATGTCAAAAGTTGGGAGGATCAGTTACTTACTTCTCAGTACTTGAGTTGCAATGCAGTAGCAGTCTGCAGTAGCACGATGCAGCATGATGAGAGGGGGTTGCAATGCAGATGTAGTGTTGGGAGAAAGGCCCAGCAGCAGCACGGATGCAGAGGGAGCTGTCGTATGAATGCAGCAGTGGCAGTGGTAGGGCCATGGGCAAAAGTACAAGATGTAGCAGTGCAGAGGATGTTCGGCGGAGAGGCCTAGCATCAGCACAGGTACCAGTGCCAGATAATCAAAGTAATACTCAGTGAGTATTACTAGAGCACAATCCTCGCTAAGAGGGAGTGTTGATTTGGGGTAGCGTCGGATGTGCTCTAGCCATGAAAATTGGTGGAGGCTAAAGCACATGAGATATCCAAGACCCAGAAATGGTTTGGGCAGATTCTAACCGGTTTGGGAGATATTAAAATAATTAATATTTTTAATGAAGTTCCTAAGTCTAAACTTAGGAAAAATAAAATATTAATAGATATTAATATAAAACTGGGAAGGTTCCAAAAGTCATGGATCAAGCCAAATCTAATATTAGCCGTTGATTAGAGATTTAATCTCGGTCGTTGAAGGACCAACAGGAAAAGTATAAGAGGAGGCTTGAGGGTTAGTTAGAAGACACACCAAAGCGATCAGTTATTCGATTTGCTAGAGCGGGGTTGCTAAGCAAAGTCGAATCAGTGATCAGCAGCGAGGGGCAGTGAGTATTGGACAGAGAGGCAGAGATAGTGCCGAGAGACCAGCGCAGAGGCAGAGAGCGAGAAGCAACAGCGAGAGCAGGCCACGCAGAGCCCAGCAGAGACAGCGCAGAGGCCAGAGGACCTGCATCATCCACGCAGAAGGCAGCAGGAGTGACACAAAGGGTCCCAGAGGTTACGCAGTGCCTCAAAGGGCTGACGCAGAGGGTTTTGAGGCTAACGCAGAGCAACAGGAGGCTGACGCAGTCAGGGTTGCAGGAATCGCCCCCCCCCCCGGAGGATCCAAACCCGGAACCGCGGATCGGAGCGAACCGTCCCGGAATCCAATTTGGAAGCGCGATTCGGAGGAGGAGGTGGCGCGGTTCCGGAATTTAAATGCGATTCCTGCCTTTTGGGTTGCGGCCACCCCTGAACCGCGGATCGGAGGGCGGTTCGGGCACGGGGTGGCGCCACGCTTCCGGCCCAGAACCGCACGCCACCCGCACGCCACCCAGGCGATTCCGGAAGCAACCCCGCGGCCTCCTTTTTTTTAATTTATTTTTTTTAAATTTGTTTTAATATGTGACTTAACTAGCATGAGGGGGTGGGTTAGGTTAGTTTAGGGTGAGTCTAGGGTGACTTTAGAAAAGAATAAAGCCCCCATTCTCTTCTCATTTTCTCACTTTGAGTTTATGAGAGTTGGAGAAGAGAAGAGAGGAGAGGAGAAGAGAAGAGAGGAAAGGAGAGGAGAAGAGAGGAGAGCTTGGAGGAGTGAAGAAGGAGGAGCTAGGAGAAGGAGGAGGAGCTTGGAGCAAGAGCTTGGAGGACTTCATCTACAAGAGCTAAAGAGGTAAGTTCAAACCCCAAACTCCCTTGTTTTTTTGAAAAAAAAATTGTATTTTTCTCCTCCCTCTCCTACTCTTTCCCATTGTTTCTACTTGCTCCTTTATTTACAGGTTGTCCACCACCTATATCCATATTCCAAGATGGTGTTCTTTTGGCTTCTATGTATCATTCCACTCTTGGTTTTAATGATGGCAAGGGTGAGGAATAGAGGGGAAGAGGAAGGGGATGAACTTGGTCCTAATAGTAGTGACCCAATGTATGATGAGGAGGAAGGGTTTGAAGAGGAAGGGGATGAACTTGAAGAGGACACTGAAGCACAAGATGGGAAAGGTACATCAAATCCCTTGTGGAACTATGTGACCAAACTTGAAGGGGGAAAGGGTGGTGGATCTTACAAATGGATGTGCCCTCATGATTGTCATGGAGGAAAACCATATACGGGTTCATATACCCGTCTGAGGAGGCATTTTTGTGGGGTGCTAGAGAGTGATGAAAAAAAGGGTTCTGTGGGGGTAGCCATTTGCCCAAAAATTTCAAGTGAACAAAGACAAAAATACATCAAAATAGAGATGGCTGCACAACAAAAAAACAAGAAACAAAAAACTCATTCAGAATCAAGTGCAACCTCTAAATTTGGTAGTTGCCCATCTCCTTATGGTACTTCTGCAACCTCTGGAGGTAGAAAAACAATAGGGGATTTCCTTAATGTTACTGGGAGGGATGATGTGGATGGAAAGGTAGTCCGTTTTCTTTGTGCTTGCGGTGTACCATTCAATGTGCTTCGCTCTCCCTATTGGCATGACATGGTAAAGGCCATCAATGAAGCCCCAAAAGGATACAAGGCCCCCAACTATGAGAAAGCTAGAACAGTGTTATTAGAAAGAGAAAAAGCTAAGGTTCAAAGAGCTGTGACACGTTTTACACATGAGTGGGTGGATTATGGGGTATCCATTGTATCAGATGGGTGGACAAATATTAGAAACCAACATTTGATAAATGTTCTTGGTGTTTCTTCTAAGGGTGCAGTATTTATTGCATGTCATGACTCCTCCTCCATCAGTGCAACTGCACAAAACATTGCAGATCTCCTATTGAAATCAATCAAAGATGTTGGTCCGAATAATGTGGTTCAAGTGATCACAGATAATGCAGCAAATTGTAAGGCAGCAGGAAAAATTATTGAGCGTACTCATCCACACATCTTTTGGTCTGGGTGCCTGGTTCACACATTGAACCTTTTGATGCATGATATTGTGAAACACAAAGAATGTGGGTGGATTGCTGAGGTTTACAGGAAAGGGAAGCAGCTCATTAAATTCATCACAGGGCATACAAGGGTAAACTACTTCTATGGCACTTACTCCAAGTTGCAATTGCTTAAAATTGCAAAGACAAGATTTGCTAGTTATTACCTCACCTTTAGGCGGCTAGTGAAGGTGAGACAAGCTTTAACTAATCTGGTGTGTGCTGAAACATGGGATGAAATTAACCAGTGTACAGATGGTGCTACTGCTAATGTAGTCAAGGACACTGTTCTTGACACTTACTTTTGGTCACAGGTTAAATATGTTTTGCAATTCACCAAACCAATTTATTACATGATCAAGTTTGCAGATTCAGATCGACCAGTAATTGGGGAGGTGTATGAGCAAATGGATAGCATGTTGGGGCAGATTAAAGACATTGTTGAGCCTAGAGATACCACCTTGTACAATTATATTCGTGAAGAGGTGGAAAAGCGATGGGATATGCTAAATGTTCCATTGCATGCATTAGCATATGTTTTGACACCTAGGTACTATCATCCATCATGGCTTTCAAAACCAGCACCTGGGGGGGAAGCAGGAAAAAACCACACCAAGATAAAGAGGTTCACGAAAAATATATGGCTGCATTGAGTAGATTAATCCCTGATAATGAGGAGGCTGCATTGGTACGGAGACAGGTGAGCAACTATACGCTCAACACTGGTCCATTTGGGAGCATGCATTCAATTGAAGATCGAGAGCATTTTTCTGCTCTTGAGTGGTGGAACATGCATGGAGGGCCTACTCCACTTCTACAGAGTTTGGCATTGCGGGTGCTATCACAGGTGGTAAACACTTCTTCTGCAGAGAGGTGTTGGAGCTCTTATTCTTTCATCCACAGTGTTAAAAGGAACAGGTTGAGTTTAGATCGGGCAGAGAGCTTGGTTTATGTTCATTACAACTTGCGATTGTTGTCCCATTACTGTGAAGATGCAAAGTCTAATAAAGACTTGTTGACTTGGGACAAGCATCCAGAGGAGCCCAATTTGGAGGATGGAGTGTTGCAACTAGAGCAATTAGAGGATGCTCTTATCCAGGTATGTCCATTGTGGTATGAATTTTCCAATTTTCCCTTATAAAGCATTTCTCTAATTCATGTTTTTAATTTTTTTGTTAACTAGTGTTTTTTTTTTTTTGCATGAATTTTTTGAGCGATTCTAGGATGATGATGACCGTGTTGATATGCCACCACCCCCACCCCCATCTGGTCCTAGGTTCCATGGTTCAACACCAACAGCAGGGGGTTCTTCTTCATCAGTTCCAGTGCCACGACTTACACAGGGACCATCTTCTTCATTGCCACCACGTGGAGGCACGCCATCACGTTCTATTCGTGGTGGAAGGAGGAGAGATTAGTAGATATATTCACAATCTACTTCTTTTTGTCATAGTCTATAGATTACTCATTAGACTTGTAGACTTGTGAATTTGAATTTTGAACCTTTTTGGCTTGGCGGTGACCAAGTGACATATTTTGTAAACATTATTATTTGAATTTTGGACATGACAAATGTTGACAGTTGCTCACTTGCTAGATAAATCATAATATGCTCTATGTTTTATGTTTTATAATATGCTTAAATGTTTTATGTTTTATAATATGCTTAAAAATTTGATGTATGTTTGTAATAGCTAGAATATAGATGATTGTTGTACATACTAGTAACTACAATGGAATCATGGATGCCATATCTATCTTGATTTATGCAAAAATATGCATGTTTTCATGTCTTCTACAATTAATTTGGTATTTGGGATGTTTGTTTTGAGTATAAATGCAAAAAAATATATAAAAATATATATATATATAGCAGACGCTTCCGCGGACGCTTCGCTCCCTAGATTTTTGGAAAATGACGCTTCCGCGCTTCGCGCTTCCGCTTCGCTCCCGCTTCGTGCAACATTGGACGCAGTGCTTCAGAGTTGCTGGAGAGGGTTTCATGGGGCAGGTTTTCTGAATACCTCTTTCCGAATAGAGAGGTATTACTGCCGGTTGTTTTTCTTTGTCAGGTGAGCCAGTTTGGCACACAATTGTACTCAAGGAAATACTGCATAATAATAAACCTTCAGAATAATTGCACCGGTTTTTCTGCATTGGGTTTTTCTGGGGACATTTGTCAAAAAATAACAGTGTCACTTGTGTGTTTGTTTTCTTTCAGCTGATGATATGTAGATGTTGAGACTGTATTGTGTTTATTTTGTTATTTATATGTTTTAAATAACTTGTTCGAAGTTAAACAAGTAGAAGAAATAAACCAAAAGAATACAAATTAAATTTCTAAAGGATAGACTTAGAAATTTCAACAAGCTTGGTCCAAGAGACATGTCTCTTGAACAAAATCGTGGAGCCCTTCTAAAGTGTATAAATAGAAGGTGTTGGTATTCACTTTTACTCATCCAAGTGCATTTATCTCTTGTGTAAACACATTTGTGGCAGTGTAGAAGAGGAGGACAAGACGTGGAGGAGAAAAGTGTTGGGTTTTGGCATGATTCTTCTTCCATTGGTTACCTCAGGAGAAGCCGCAGGGAAAAGACAAGTGTTGGAAGGTTATTTGTGACAGTTTTTGTATGGGTTGTCTCTCCAAAAGAGGCCGCAGCTCTAGTTGTGCCTTATAGGAAGGCCGCAGGCCTAAAAACACATGTACAGGAAGCCTTAATGCTGCTGTAAGGATTACAGGGAAGTCGCAGGTGTACAGGGGTGTTTAAAGGACTGTTTGGGGGCTGGTTTTAGCCCAGACCTATAGCCTTGCATTGGGAGACCTCTATGAAAGGAAGTCGCAGTATTTGAGGACTGTTTGGGTGCATTTAATTGGGTTGTTGCAGCGTGCAAGGTGCCCTAACCAGGAACATTCAAGAACAGCAGTCTACAACAACACTTTATGATATGAAATATGAATGACTGATGTGTTTTGTGTAGGATTGAATGTTGGAGGATCGGTCCTAGTGTAGGACAATTCTGGGTTGGTATGTGTGCAAGTTTTTGGTGTGGATTTGTCTCAGAATTGTAGGCAGCAGACCCTGGTATGATTGCAAAGAGGGAAGAAGTTGTAGTGGTTGTTGGAGGAGCCAAAACCACCTCAGACTTGTCCCAAGGTACCAGCAAAGGCATTAAAGGATAATACATATTAGCCTAGGTCATGTCTTGCACCGGTTTCATTCTGCAGTTGGGTTTTTCTGGGGACATTTGGTCACTTAAAAGGCAGTGGGAACAGTGTCGGACTGATGGGCGTGATGTTTGTTTTCTGAACTCTCCTGCTGATGATCCACAGTGACTGAGATGTGTGAGGATCTGACCTATTGATGCGACAATTTTGTTCAATTTATATCCTTGTTGGATTATAACTAAGCTTGTGTCGAATGCATTTAATCACAAGCGTGACAGGGTTAAACCAAAAGAGAGTTTTTGAGATGCAGGGAGTTGTTTTCAGTCTATTAGAGAAGTTTCAGTGGTTACATGTTGACAGAGCCTAGATGTACAGTCAAGTGGTAACTACTTTTAATAATGTGTGATTAGTTCAGATTTTCTGGGTGACGCATTTGCTGCTGACGCAGTGCTTCAAAGTTGCTGGAGAGGGTTTCATGGGGCAGGTTTTCTGAATACCTCTTTCCGAATAGAGAGGTATTACTGCCGGTTGTTTTTCTTTGTCAGGTGAGCCAGTTTGGCACACAGTTGTACTCAAGGAAATACTGCATAATAATAAACCTTCAGAATAATTGCACCGGTTTTTCTGCATTGGGTTTTTCTGGGGACATTTGTCAAAAATAACAGTGTCACTTGTGTGTTTGTTTTCTTTCAGCTGATGATATGTAGATGTTGAGACTGTATTGTGTTTATTTGTTATTTATATGTTTTAAATAACTTGTTCGAAGTTAAACAAGTAGAAGAAATAAACCAAAAGAATACAAATTAAATTTCTAAAGGATAGACTTAGAAATTTCAACAAGCTTGGTCCAAGAGACATGTCTCTTCAACAAATTCGTGGAGCCCTTCTAAAGTGTATAAATAGAAGGTGTTGTGATTCATTTTTACTCATCCAAGTGCATTCATCTCTTGTGTAAACACATTTGAGGCAGCGTAGAAGAGGAGGACAAGACGTGGAGGAGAAAAGGGTTGGGTTTTGGCATGATTCTTCTTCCATTGGTTACCTCAGGAGAAGCCGCAGGGAAAAGACAAGTGTTGGAAGGTTATTTGTGACAGTTTTTGTATGGGTTGTCTCTCCAAAAGAGGCCGCAGCTCTAGTTGTGTCATATAGGAAGGCCGCAAGCCTAAAAACACATGTACAGGAAGCCTTAATGCTGCTGTAAAGATTACAGGGAAGTCGCAGGTGTACAGGGGTGTTTAAAGGACTGTTTGGGGGCTGGTTTTAGCCCAGACCTATAGCCTTGCATTGGGATACCTCTATGAAAGGAAGTTGCAGTATTTGAGGACTGTTTGGATGCATTTAATTGGGTTGTTGCAGCGTGCAAGGTGTCCTAGCCAGGAACATTCAAAAACAGCAATCTACAACAACACTTTATGATATGAAATATGAATGACTGATGTGTTTTGTGTAGGATTGAATGTTGGAGGATCAGTCCTAGTGTAGGACAATTCTGGGTTGGCATGTGTGTAAGTTTTTGTTGTGGATTTGTCTCAGAATTGTAGGCAGCATACCCTGGTATGATTGCAAAGAGGGCAGAAGTTGTAGTGGTTGTTGGAGGAACCAAAACCAACTCAGACTTGTCCCAAGGTACCAGCAAAGGGAGCATATTACAGTGAGGAGAAAACCACATCTAGAGGCAAGGATCTAGGGCTAATGTGGATTGATATTAGCCCTAGCCAGATTGCAGACTTAGCAGCAGTAACACATCAGCTCATGAGATAGATGTCTTAGGTAAGGACATGATGGAGCCTAGATTTCTCCAATAGCTCCTCTTTTGCAGAAGCAAAGGGCAGTGGATGAGAAGTCTGTGGGCAACCATGTGTAAGGGTCTCCTATGTGTGAGGATGTCGTAACTAGGTGCAGATGCTACAACATGGACTTGGTCACTCGTGGTCTGTTGGAGGGCAGCGTGAGGATGGACCAAGTCTGGACGAGATTGGACACTTATGGTCTGCTAGAGGACAGCGTGATAGCGTCCAAGTTAGAGCTTGGTGAGCAACACCTTGATGGACAAAAGTAGTTGCGAGAGAGGCAGTGGTTGACCTCAAGGGTTGACGAACCAGAGGAGCAGTTGTGGAGCCCGAGACTTGTGTGTGGAGAAGGACTTCTACAGTAGATGATGGGCAGTTCTCCTTGCCCGTGCTCATTGTGGGAGATGGACATCTTGCAATGATAGGTGGCAACCCTACGTGCCCTATGTTGGTCTTCATCGGTGCAACGTAGGAAGACCATAGTAGGCTGAAGTCCCTGAGTAGCTGAGGAGCAATAGTGGGCAGTTGAGAGTTGTTCACAAGTGGAGTTATGAACAACTCGATAGGAGTCTCGATGTGTTGTGGCCTTGATGGACAAAGGCACAACTAGAGAGCAGATTGGATAGTCGAGGTTCAGTGCCCAGATGGACTTGGTGCATTAAAAGAGGTGGGAGCTGCAGATCGGGAGCCGAAGGACCGGGCAGGTACAGGGTACGATCGAGAGGAGCTAAGGGAGCATGCGACAGCCAAATGGTCAGAGTATCTTGTTGAGAGCAGATTGGTTGTCAATGTACTGACACCAAGCCCCAGTTTTGTATCTTATACTAGTGGATGTATGAGGGCCATTATCCATGGTACGGGAGCCCTAGACTGTTGTATTATATGTTGATTAATATAACGAAGTTGGGTTGAAAACTATAAAAAATTGTCTATATTTTGTGCATGTGTGATTTACTATTGTTTATATTCCGTTGTGCAAAGTAGTATCATTGAGATTCTTGGTTTGGTAGCGTCAGAGATTTTAAGATTCTATCATAGACCCAAGATCATGGAAATTCAACATGGTATCAGAGCGTGTTTGAGCTAGTTTGAGGGACAGTGAATCAGAGTGTGCACAGTGAAGCAACTCAGGGGGAGTTGTGACTGTCTAGATCACGGAGCAGAGTGTTCAGCTGAGGACATAGAGATGTGGTCTTGACAGGTTACATGGAGAGATGGGATGGGAGTTCTGGTGGATTGGTGGTGAGCTTGGTGAACAACAGTTTGTTGTAGGGCAGATTATTGATCATGGAATTCCGTTGATTTGTCATGGATGGTTGGGACAGCTCGAGAGTTACTTTGGAATGGACGAGATCAGGTTGATCAAGATGGCTTCATGTGATGGACTACAGGTTGGCAGGCTAGAGTCTTCATCGAATCATGATGTTGCATATCTGAGATTGGTGGGATTTGCACGAGTGGTATTTGATCCAGGAGGATGAGTGTTTGCAAGACTGAGCCAGTGGAGATCGTGTAGGCTCAAAGGCAGTCTAGCCTCAGAGGGAGCAGCCCTATGGAGGTTCGAGATCTTTAGGTACGAATGTGATGAGGCAGAGGCACTACTGAGATTGTCAGATTCATTCTACAGGGTACGTTGCAATGATAGATGCCAGATGGCTAGTGTCGTCGTCGAAAATGATGATGGTTACTTCCTAGTCTTCGAAGTACCTCCCTCGCTAAGAGGCAATGTTGATTTTTGTGTAGCTTGGGAGCTACTCCAAGCCCTAGTGTTCGAGGGTTGGAGGTCAAAGCACCAGAAGTAGGTTTGTGGGCTTAGAACCCAAGCCTGGGGTTTTATATCCATCGGGATTTGGTCCAAAACCATGATGAATTTGAGCATGGGAAAATTTGAGGTGATAAAGCTTGGTGTGCCGATTCCAATGCTTTGAAGATCACTCAAATCAGAGTTCGAGAACTTGAGATATGAATTTTTGAAGTTGACAATTAATTATGGGCAGTCAAGTCATGTAGGCTTGGTCCAAGAGACATGTCTCTTCAACAAATTCGTGGAGCCCTTCTAAAGTGTATAAATAGAAGGTGTGATTCATTTTACTCATCCAAGTGCATTCATCTCGTGTAAACGCATATGTGGCAGTGTAAAAGTGGAGGACAAGACGTGGAGGAGAAAAGGGTTTGGTTTTGGCATGATTCTTCTTCCATTGCAGGTTCGAGTTACCTCAGGACAAGCCGCAGGGAAAAGACAAATGCTAGAAGGTTATTTGTGACGGTTTTTGAATGGGTTGTCTTTCCAAAAGAGGCCACAGCTCTAGTTGTGCCTTATAGGAAGGTCGCAAGCCTAAAAACACATGTATAGGAGGCCTTAACGTTGTTGTAAAGATTACAGGGAAGCTGCAAGTGTACAGGGGTGTTTAAAAGACTGTTTGGGGGTTGGTTTTAGCCCAAACCTATAGACTTGCATTGGGAGACCTCTATGAAAAGAAGTCGTAGTATTTGAGGATTGTTTGGATGCATTTAATTGGGTTGTTGTAGCGTGCAAGATGCCCTAACCAGGAACATTCAAGAACAGCAATCTACAACAACACTTTATGATATGAAATACAAATGACTGATGTGTTTTGTGTAGGATTGAATACTGGAGGATCGGTTCTATTGTAGGACAATTCTAGGCTAGTATGTGTGCAAGTTTTTGGTGTGGATTTATCTCAGAATTGTAGGCAGCAGACCTTGGTATGATTGCAGAGAGGGCAGAAGTTGTATTGGTTGTTGGAGGAGCCAAAAACCACCTCAGATTTGTCCTAAGGCGGCAGCAAAGGGAGCATCTTACAGTGATAAGAAAACCACATCTAGAGGCAAGGATCTAGGGCTGATGTGGACTGATATTAGCCCTAGCCAGATTGCAGACTTGGCAGCAGTAACACGTCATATCATGAGATAGATGTCCTAGGTAAGGACATGATGGAGACTAGATTTGTGCAATAACACCTCTATTGCAGAAGAAAAGGGCAGTTGATGATAAGTTTGCGGGCAGTCGTGTGTAAGGGTCTCCTATGTGTGAGGATGCCCTAATTAGGTGCAGATGCTACAGCATGGCCTTGGTCACTCGTGGTTTGTTGGAGGGCAGTGTGAGAGTGGACCAAGTGTGGACGAGATTGGGCACTTATGGTCTGCTGGAGGACAGCGTGATAGTGTCCAACTTAGAGCCCGGTGAGCAACAGCTTGATGGACAAAGGTAGTTGCGAGAGAGGCAGTTGTTGAGCTCAAGGGCTGAAGAACCAAAGGAACAGTTGTGGAGCCCGAGACTTGTGTGTGGAGAAGGACTTCTACAGCAGATGATGGTTAGTCCTCCTAGCCCGTGTTCATTGTGGGAGGTGGACATCTTGCAGTGATAGGTGGCGGCCCTCCGTGCCCTATATTGGTCTTCATAGGTGTAGCGCAGGAAAACCATAGTGGGTTGAAGTCTCTGAGTAGCTGAGGAGCAATAATGGGCAGTTGAGAGTTATTCACAAGTGGAGTTGTGAACAACTCAACAGGAGTCTCGATATGTTGTAGCCTTGATGGACTAAGGCACAACTAGAGAGCAGATTGGATAGTCGAGGTTCAGTGGCCAGATGGACTTGGAGCATTGAGAGAGGCAAGAGCTGCAAATCGGGAACAAAAGGACCAGGTAGGTACAGCGTACGACCAAGAGGAGTTGAGGGAGCATGCGACAGCCAGATGGTCAGAGTATCTTGTTGAGGGCAGATTGGTTGTCGATGTACTAACACCAAGACCCAGTATTGTATCTTGTACTAGTGGATGTATGAGGGCCATTATCCTTGGTACGGGAGCCCTAGACTATTTTATTATATGTTGTTTAATATAACGAAGATGGGTTGAAAATTGTAAAAAGTTGTCTATATTTTGTGCGTGTGATTTACTGTTGTTTATATTCTACTATGCAAAGTAGTATTGTTGAGATTCTTGGTTTGGTAGCATCAGAGATTTTAAGATTCTATCCTAGACCCAAGATCATGGAAATTCAACATATCCAACATAAATTCCGCTCAAGAAATGTATCAGCGTCTCTCCAAGTTATTCACAATCAAGAACATTGGTCAAATAGCAAGCCTCAAGAATGAACTAAGAGCTGTTGAGATGACAAATGATGATACTATTTCATCATATTTTATAAGGATATCCAGAATCAAAGATGAACTCCAAGCAATAAATGAAGTTGGAGTTCCTTTGCATCAAGACTTAACAGTTGGAAGGATACTCCAACATTTGAACAAATGTGGAATGCATGTAGTCAAGAAGAAGACAGAATATCGTTAGTAAACAACAAGAGGGAGAAAGAAGAAAACACATCGAATGCCTATTCTGCTCATCAAAAGAAGGGAACTTTCAAGAAGTTCAAAGGACCAAAGAAGAAAGTGGACCTATCCAAGATTGAATGTTACAATTGTCACAAGATGGGTCACTACAAAAGCCATTGTCCAGAGAATCCAAGAAATAAGAAGAGAGAAAGGGAACATGCGAATCTTGCTAATGAAGGACCACCAAAGAAGAACAAAAAGGAAGAATCCAAAGTCAAATACTTATTTGCTAGGGATTCTTTGGGACACTTTCCCTTGCATATCCTTTTATTCTAAATTTTGAATTGTTTTCCTTTATGTTTTTATCTCTAGAATTTGTAGGTCTAACAGGTCTTGTTAGAACACCTTTTATTTTGATAAAGTTGTAGGTATCCCTCAAGATTGGATTAAGAGGGAGCCCTCACCATTTTACCAAAGATAAGTATCTTTCTCCTTGTCTTATCTTTTATGTTTGGTTTCCCTCTCTTATCAAGATGTGTTTGTATTGTATATTAATAACCTTTCTCTTTATATTTTCCTTGGATAGGAGAGCTTGTTGATTGCTCAAGGGTTATGGAGGAGACTTCAAAGGATAGAATTGAAGCATGAAAGAAGTTCTATTGAAGTCTGTCAAGATTTGATGTCCTACAAGGTTTGTTAAGGAACAACTCAAAGGTATGCCTTAGACTATAAACTTTGTTATAAGGTTCTCTTCATAAAAGGTATGTTCATTCTATTTTAAATTTTCTTTACATTACTAACATCATTATGTCTAGGATTTTGAATCATAAGAGATTCTTGTTAGGGTGATTAATCATTAGATTGAATCTACCCTCATTATATTATCATTCTTGTGGAACCCTAAAAAGGTTCACTATAAAACCCTAACCTAAGGGTATGTCAATGCTAATATTGAAACCCTAGTCTACTTAGGGTTGTTGATGAAATCTAGAATTCCTATTCTTTTGATGTTTTGAAATTGTTATAGAAACCCTAGCCCTTTAGGGTTTGCTATTAATATTTAAGTCATGTATTGAAACCCTAGATCTTTAGGGTTTGGTAATTTAGGGTTTATGAACTAAACATGTATAATATCTATAGCAAGGTCCTATGAATGAATCCCTAGGTATTTGTTTGTTTATCTGATCGTAACCCTAGTCTGGTCAAAATTGTTATATATTTAACTTTAATGTATTAATGTTTGTATCTTGGGTTTATCTAGTAGATATTGTTGTGATATGCTAGTATATGATTATAAAATCCTAGATATATATTTGCAAGTATACTGACCTAATTACTAATGTTCATAAATTGTGGGTTCTAGGGTTTGTAACAAATCCCTAGTAAATGATATTCTAGGATATGATAATATTGTTTTCCGATATGATTTAGTTTTGATGATAAAACCTAGGGTTTGCAAACAAACCCTAGTAGTATCTAACATTGTTGAAACTTTAGAGGGATTTGAAATCTAGGGTCTGCAGTAAATCATCGTAGAGTCTGACATATCTCTAAAAAGTAATATTGAGGTCCTAGATAAATTTCTTGATTGAGTTACTTTATATTGTAGTCAAAGGGAAGTATGTGTTTCTTGTTGATCATGAACATAACTAGGTGTTTGATGTTTAAAGTCTAATTGCTTCCATTATATTGACATGATTCTGATATAGTTAACTTCATGCTTTTGTATTTGGTTGTACTTGTTGTTTAAGTTGTGTAGGTACATAATCTTCAAGATGTTGGAGATGTTCGTAAGTAAAATTGACTTGATAATATTGGTGAGCATGATAAAGGAAGTTATGATGATAATTGTGATATTGTAAGAAGGAATGAAGCCATGAAAGGTTCTTCGATGTTATAAAAGAAGTGGTTGATCTTCCCAAGTTAAGAGGGAGCATGGTAAGAAGAAAAGAGTACATCTCCCCAATTAAGAGGGAGGGCATATTATGATGGTCATGATGGATACCTTGAAGAAGAAATCAGAAAATAAATGAAAGTACTACAATGTATTGAGGATGTCTTGATGTTGCTGAAGAAATGAAAGAAGAAAAGCTTCTGACTAGTTGCATATGAATAACTTGATATAAGTGGCATCAGGATGATTGAGAACCCCGAAGATTTGTACTTACTTATATATGTATATTTGAAAGTTTATTGTTGATTGGGGTTTGTGTTTGAACAGGGAAATCTCTCCATAAAGAAGGATGAACACTCAGGAAGCATGCTTGGACAAATAGATATATCTAGTTTATTAGGGAGAGATGAAGCATCTAATGGTGTATGTTTGGGAGGACATCTCATAGGGCTATGTGTGTTTGATGTCTAGATCCCGGAGAGGGAGGGTGGCGTTAGTCTTGGAGCTCTGACCTTGGATACGTACCTAGATCCCTAGGTTGATGATTAGTTAGTAACCCTGATGGTACCTAGACTGGCTGAAAGATTTAGTCCATCTTAGTCCAACCCGGATAGATAACCTTGGTCAGGTATCTAGATTGGGGCACTAAGTGTGTTAGAACTCTTCGTAGTTCATTTTGGAGATCTTCCATGTACCTCTATAAATATAGGCAATTATTAATACCTCCCTAGTTTAGAGAAAGTGTTGAAGAATGTAACTAGTGTCGGTCTTCATAATTATATTTAAAATGTATTTGTCAAAAGAAAGAAAGAAAAAAAATATTATTAAAAAAATTGACTTATTAAAGCATGGGTTTCATGCTTGGGTTAATTGTTTTTAGGTCAAAGCCTACATTGTAGGCTTCTAGGGTTTATGTCAAGTGTCCTTGTCCATGTAATAATGTAAAGAACCCTTCTTGGGATTTAATTGTCAAAGAAGAAAATTATTTTAATGTAAAATAGGTCAATTAGGTCTCCACTAAGTCGGCCTAAAGGAAGGACAAGTCAGACTCAACAGGGGAATTCGACCTCACAAGAAGCCTATATATTGGAGCAACTTGACCTCATTTGTCGCTCACTCATAAGAAGTTCGAATTGCAGTAGTGTTGACGTTGTTGGATCCGCCAACATTAAGGGGATCTCCCTGATAAGAAGTCCCAACTAGACCTCACACCCTTTAGTGTAGGAGTCCCATCCGGTATGATGGCCCAGTTGCCATTATCTTAAAGATATGCCTTAGCTCTTGCTTGTCATCACATGAGAGTGATATACTTGGTCTTCAAAAAGCGAGGTACGTGTGCTTGGTGAGTGCTTAGTGTAACTTGTGTCTAAGTTCCTTCACTGCAGAGGGGGAGGGTGAAAGTGAGTCTCTGGTCGAGAGGGAGTAGTCCCAACTCAGGTAGAGACACACACAACACAACAGGATCTGCGCAGCCTCCGGTGGAGTAGTCCACACGGATGCAGCAGTCACAAACACTAAGGTAAATGAATAGCACGTACAACACCCAACAAAGTAGTCCACACGAATGTGACGGTTGTTATAACAAATATACAAAAATGAATCTGTCTAGTGTCCGACAGAGTAGTCCACACGAACGAGATAGCAATGGCAACCATTACAACACCTCTTCAATAATATATGCACTAGAATAACCGAAGTAGATATACTTGGTCTTCAAAAAGCGAGGTACGTGTGCTTGGGGAGTGCTTAGTGTAACTTGTGTCTAAGTTCCTTCACTGCAGAGGGGGAGAGTGAAAGTGAATCTCTGGTCAAGAGGGAGTAGTCCCAACTCAGGTAGAGACACATACAACACAACAGGATCTGCGCAGCCTCCGGTGGAGTAGTCCACACGGATGCAGCAGTCACAAACACTAAGGTAAATGAATAGCACGTACAACACCCAACAGAGTAGTCCACACGAATGTGACGGTTGTTATAACAAATATACAAGAATGAATCTGTCTAGTGTCCGACAGAGTAGTCCACACGAACGAGATAGCAATAGCAACCATTACAACACATCTTCAATAATATATGCACTAGAATAACCGAAGTAGTTCAATTATCCTAGTACAAGTTAAGAAAACATGCATTACAAGCGTTTAAAGAATAGTCTTACAAACAAATACAATGCATGCATGAAAACGTGTTGGCCTGTGACAGGCTTCTGAATTAAGCGAAAGTTCCAAGACACATTCGTACACCATACATCACTAGCCCCAGTAGTGGAGTGTTGGAGCCATTGCTCGCTCCTCAAAGAAAAGATTACAGACTCTCAAGGCTATGTGGGAGGAGCCAAGGTGAAAAAGTCCTTTGCATGTACAAATGAGGGGGTATATATAGCCAAGGGTGAAACTGACCCTTGTGACTCTTCGACTTCCCTCATGACTGTTCGACTTACATGACTCTTCAACTTCATTCGTGGGTCTCTTGGACTTCCACGTTACATTACATTGATTACAACAAGTATGGCCCAAAGTAGTGATGTGGCCAAGACGACTCATGACACAACTCGACATGACACTGCTGACATGAACATGCTGATTGTGGTGTCTGTGTCAAGCTGCTATGCTACTAGGTGATGAGTATTCTCTTGGTGTATCATATCTTCACCTCCGCATGACGAAGTGTGCGGGGTCTTTGATGGTCTTGGTATTCGCTTGATGGTTCATGCATGTGTATGTATCTCCTTCGCTTGCTACTTGGTATGCTTCGCATGTTCATCCAACCACGAGCAAGTCTTCTAGCATGTGCTCCTTCTTCATCCCGTTCGTCATCGCGCCATGTTCCATTCATGTACCTACTTCTGCAATCACTCATGATGAGACGACATCAAATCTAGAAATCTCCTAATCTACCATGATGCATTGTTTTCTATGATCGGTCATGGTGAACATGAGGGAGGATAAGGTACTGAGACTTCATAGAGCACAGCTCAGGCCGAGATGCGGGACTCCGGGGCACTGTCGGGAAAAACTGCACAGAGGTCACTGGGAGGTTGATTTGAGCAGTTCGAGACAGCAGTGACATCTGTGGGAGAGGGCTCAGCTGGGAGGCAGAATTGCGCAATTTTTCCGGGGAGGCAGTGCAGGCAGCAAGAAGCACTGGCAGTGAAAATTGCGCAGTTTTCCGGAGGAGGTCGGGATCAGGTTGGCAGCTGCTAGTCAAAACTGCACAGTTCTGGGAGACAGTCAAGGTAGGACATGACTGCACAGTTTTCGGGCTGAGTGGAGTGTCGGGCAACAGGAGGACTATCAGTGAAAACTGCGCAGTTTTCAGCAGGAGAGCAGAGCAGGCCAGCAGGGGGACTGCCTGGCAAAACTGTGCAATTTCCCGGGACAGTGCAGTGACAGGCAACAAGCCTGTCCCTCATGTCTATGCAGTTTCTACAGGCATTGCAGGAAGGTAGGTGGACAACTACTGCGCAATTTTGGGGATGAGTGTAGCCCTGGGTCACAGCTCAAGTTAGATCTTCCGATTGACCAGAGGGAGGCTTGGTGGATGGTCTTGTGGGAAGCGCAAACTAGAATGGCTTCTTGGACAACTTCTGCACAATTCTGGGAGACAGTCAGCTGGCTCATTTCCAGAATTGCGCAATGCAGGCTGCCCGGGAGGACAGCCTCAAGCTCTGCATAGTTCTGGGCAACAATGTAGGGTCACTGAGGGCTAAGACTGCGTAGTGCAGCTCAATGGAGGTCTGGTTGATGGAAGGTTGTCTGGTCGACAGATTTTCGGGAAAAATGGTTAAGTGTGTGAGCGAGCGAACTCATGTATATATGACCTTGTGAACACACACTTAGCATGACTCGACGATAAGACACCTCAAACCAACAAGACAACATGTGCTCAATGCAACCATCTAAAGGTGAGAGCGACAAGTGCGACACTTAAGATGGGTCATTAAACGATCATGACGACACTTGCGCGACAGTGTCTACAACTTTGTGTGTGAGTACGATGGGTGTTTACATAGTTGGAACAACTCATGCACACAAAGACAAACCTTCGATATCACCAGAACAAGGTCGCAAGCATGACATAGCAATCAGCATGCCAAAGACGACAGTTGGTCAAACAAGCGAAAAGGAAGCAAGACATGTAGAGGAAACACATGAAATGACTTTTTTGTTTGCACACATGCATGTTACTGAAGACAGGATGATATGACAATGACAAGCAGTCTTGCAAACTCAACTAAGAGATGTACTTCGAAAGGTGTTCTTTACTTACCATACTTACCCTCAAGATGATCATGCATCCGACGGAGTTTTCATGCGGTCTTGATCTTTTGCCATCACTTAGTCTCTTGGTCCTTCTCCTCAACTCCTTGGGAGTGATCTTAGCTTGTCACCTTTTCCTGTAGTCACTGAAAGATAGATCAGCGCAATTTCAGCGGGCAGTGACTGTTGCTGGAATGAGGCCCTGGGAGGCCCATCTACGCAGTTTCTGCATGCAAGATAGACATGACAACTTGGACAACATTGCGCAGTTTTGAGGCACAGGACACTGTTGTGGGATGGGGTCCTGGGAGGACACCTTTGCGCAGTTTCTGAGTGCAGTGCAGCCTGGGCAGTTGAGAGGCAATACTACGCAGTTTCTGGATGCAAGGCACTACTGCGGGATGGGTTCTGGGAGGACACATCTACGTAGTTTTAGGTTGCAAGGCATATTGAGCAACTAAGGGACAATACTGCGCAATTTTTTATGACAGTGGGTTTCGGCTGAAGGAAGGACACTAGAGGAAACCACTGCGCAGTTTTGGATGCCAAGGGAGGTTGGGGTCTCTATGCACTGCACAGTTCCAGTAGGCAAGGGAAAAAGCTTGAGGGTTGTAGAAGCAAAGTGCACAGTTCTGGGAAGCTGGATGAGGCTAGGTTGCTCGGGAAATTGGCTAAGTGTGAGATCAGGGAACAGATGTAAACAGTGATAGGACTTGACTATGATCACACACGAACACTTAGTGATACAATGTAGACCATCTAGAATTTATAAAACATACTCTGCTTTATGCAACAACCTTCGCGACAAGAGTGCGTGAAGTGAGTGTGAAACATGTCTATGTAATGAAAATAACTCATACACACAAGATTTCCCTTGAAGCAAAACAACATTCCCTTTACATGACAAACAACAATCCCTATGCCCAAAGATGACACATGCTGCATAAAGATGAGAACATGAACAACTCTTAAGATCAAGGAGGGGAGCTTGAGATCATCAACTTACCAACAAGTGACCAAGGAATGATCGATCGTAGGATCCAAGGTAGGCTCTGAAATTTGCATGCGAGCCAAAATTTTGGAGGGTGGTTGTAGCTGCTACAACATTGGCGACACACTGGTAGAACTCCAGCTCTCTGTATGGACCTTGTTTCGTGAAAAGCGAGTCTAACCTCTTCGAAAGTATTGTTCGATTCTTTGATCGTGATGGCTTTCACACTAGCTTGTGTGAAAGATGTAGTCCCTACCATTCTCTTGATCGGTCAACACACATTCCAAGCCAAGTCAACTAAGTTGTTTCGATTGGGGATGAGGAGTATATGGGTGCACAAGTAATATAACTATCAGAGTTTAAGTTTCATCTCTGGAATTGCTCCGCTGCCAGCAGACCTAGACAGTACCCTGGAGGAGTCATGCAGGAACACAAGCATCGCTTCATTGGTAGCGAGCCTGGTCAGTACCCTAGCGGAGTTACTTGCATCATCTCTCTACGCAGGAAGCTTTTCTCTTCTTTCGCCTTATTTGAATTTTTCCATTTTTTCATTTTCAAAGAACTGTGCATAAGAACTTATTTATTTCAGAGGCAGACGAGGGATCCCGACTTACTGAGTGCAGAAGAGATTGTTCCTTCAGAGAAGTATGTTATACATACCTCTAACATACTTGTTAAGGTTTGCCCCCTCACCTTACTCTACTTGACTGAGTTGACAAGGGTTAACCCAAAGGATCGAATAGAGTAGGTGGTACTAGTTAACAATGCAAGCGTTGTGTTTTCACCAAGACTCACTCTGAACAAAACATATTTTCCATTAGTGTATCATCGACTGAAGACAACAAGTTCTTCATAAAGAGAGAGGACAACAAATATCCAGATGTTGATAGTTGTACAAGTCCTCTTAGATTTGCCCGACTTGTCTCGAGAGCCAAACAAGGTTTCATGTGAGGTAACCTACAGATACAAGCAAGCAAAGAAAGCAAAAAGCGAAAAAGAAAAAGTAAAGCGAAAGCAAAACAAGTAAGCAAACAAACATGCAAACCAGAAAGCAAAGCAAAGCAAGAAAGCAAACACTACTATTCCTACACTAAATAGTCGGGGTTACGTGAAATAAGATTTCCAGTGAAGCCACCGTAGGCATTCCCAACCTGCAACCACAAAGATACAAGCGATTAAAACAGATAAAAAATAGTGTGCAACAGAAAATACAAAAACTTGACAATCTTGCACACGAGAGAGAAGGTCTTGCCTGTGGGCAAAAAGATGTGTCACAACCACCCAACACACATGCTTACCTCTTCGATGACTACCATTTTTCAACAAACCTCGAAAGCCCCTTGCGAGTGTGTGTTCATCTGCACCAAGTTTCTTAGCGAGTGCGAGGAAGGACTGAAGCTTGTTACCTGCAACACAACTCGCCAAGTAAGATTGTTCCATCCATTCAGCGATTGGATCATTAAATTTGTGATGGTTGTTTTCAAAGACGCGTGATCTTTGAAAAGAAGGATTTTTTATTAGAGAGAGGGGATCACGATGGTGAGGACCTGCCATAGCCATTAGCGCAGGCTGAAGTGCCTCACCTGCTTGACAGAAGTTTGAGGAGAAAGATGTTACACGGTGAAGATCATAGTGCACGAAGCGACTGTCATTGGATGTACTATTGGGAAAATGATAAACTACATGATAGTCACCCAAGATAGAAGAAAGATCAGATGAGTTGGTCGAGATGCCAGATTCCCAGTTTGACATGAACAAAGAAAATTTTTGAACAATCTTGCGAACGCTCTGAATGATGGAACCAAGTTCGTTGTGCGCTAGATATGACAAAACACCCACCTGCAACTGGTGAAAAATTGCGCAGGCATCATGGTCATCACAGGAATGTAGAAAGGATGCCAGCACTGTGAATGTGTGAAGCCAGTTGGGGTGTGGTGAAATGAGAGGAACTTGATTCGCGTGATAGCCTGTGCGCTCATCATCACATAGGGAGATTGCTAGTGTGATGAGCGGGCAGATTTGAAGTGCAAGATTCGCAAGAAGACCAAGGAGCTAATCACGAGAGAGAACATCCGATAAGTATGATTCCGGACAAAGACAATCTTTGAGATAATCAACTTGACAGTTCCATGATTGCATGAGAGACGAACACTCCCAACCTGAGTTGGATGTAAGAGACGTGCATGAAGATGGACACACTGTAACAGACTCATGGATTCGGTCATGAGTGAAATTTTGAAATCTTGAAATATCACACCTGGAATAGTAAACATTTTTTACATGGGGATCCACGTCGAGTGCAACCATGCAGATAGACAGATTGTGCGTGAGAAACCAGATCTAATTCGGTTCGAGGGGCTTACCAGAGTCACGAGGTCCTGACATAACCATCAACGGACGTTGAAGTGCCTTGACTCCCTGGCACGTCCCGGAACTTTCCAGAATTGAAAAATCACATTTTGAGATGTGAACCAGATCATGCATGGCTTGAGGATGGTTGTTGTTGCTGATTTCAAAACTGCTCTTAGGATGGCAACCATCTCTGTCACAGGCTTCATCAAACTTTTCAGCTTCAGCAAGCTGACTTGACGAGTTGTCTTCATGCAACATACAAGATGATGACGAGTGGGAAGAGTCTTGTGCATTGAGATTGTTTTCATCATGGACAGCCTCATTGCCTTGTGTCGATTGAGGAAATAACCCATCAGATGAAGAAGCAAGAGAAAAGGGAGTATCTTCGCCGCATGTAGATGCGTTGTGAATGGTAGGACACACAGGTTAGTGGGGTGCAAAGGAAGCTTCGATATGAACCTCTTCTTTGACCAGTGCGCATTCCAGATCTGAGTTAGAGTGAACATGAGAGAACAGAAAATCACATGATGCGCCTGGGAAGCTGAGAGGCAATACTGCGCAGTTTCTGGATGCAAGGCACTGTTGTGGGATGGGTCTCAGGAGGACACATCTACGCAGTTTCAGGTTGCAAGACAGACTGAGCAGCTGAGGGACAATACTACGCAGTTTCTGATGACATTGGGTTTCGGCTGGGGGAAGGACACTGGAGGAAACCACTGCGCAGTTTTGGATGCCAAGGGAAGTTGGGGTCTTTGCGCATTGCGCAGTTCCAGTGGGCAAGGGAAAAAGCTTGAGGGTTGCAGAAGCAAAGTGCACAATTCTGGGAAGCTGGATGAGGCTAGGTTGCTCGGGAAATTAGCTAAGTGTGAGATCAGGGAACAGATGTAAACAGTGATAGGACTTGACTATGATCACACATGAACACTTAGTGATACAACGTAGACCATCCAGAATTTATAAAACATACTCTGCTTGATGCAACAACCTTCGTGACAAGAGTGCGTGAAGTGAGTGTGAAACATGTCTATGTAATGAAAACAACTCATACGCACAAGATTTCCCTTGAAGCAAAACAACATTCCCTTTGCATGACAAACAACAATCCCTATGCCCAAAGATGACACATGCTGCATAAAGATGAGAACATGAACAACTCTTAAGATCAAGGAGGGGAGCTTGAGATCATCAGCTTACCAACAAGTGACCAAGGAATGATCGATCGCAAGATCCCAGTTAGGCTTCGAAATTTGCACGCAAGCCAAAATTTTGGAGGCTAGTTGTAGCCGCTACAAAAAGTAGTTGGAAGCAGTAAAAGGTATGAATTCCAAGGAAGAAGAAGAAAAGGGATAGCGAAGGAGAAGGAGGTCATTCTTGCTAAGGAAGTCGAAATTCTCTCTTTCTTGTCTCACATGTGCAAAGGAAGTGAAGTTGCAAGAGGGCCAAAATTGCATTCTTAAAGCTAGGCCGAAATTCTAATGCAGTAGGTCAAAAATATGTCTTTGATGCAGTGTTTATGTAGTATTGAAGCAATGTTGATGCAGTATTGTTGCAATTGATCTTTGAAGGTCGAAAGAACAGTTTTAGGGTTGACATGGTGGAGGAGGAAGTTCTATTGGTCTAGGGTCTTGGTCTATCTCATTTGAATTACTAAAGGAAGAGTTCTTGACTGGGTTTTCCTCCATATAGGGGTTTTAACCCTGGCTGTCTGCCTACATATGGTGTCCTTGATCTTCATGTTTTGTTTTTTATAATTGCTTGATGAAACAAAGATAAAAGAACATAAGCAAGTTAATAAGAACATAAGAGTATCACAAGTAATTATCAACATAAGAAAATATTTATGCCTTTCCGATTTTCTAACACCCCAGACACACACAATCAAGGAATTACAATGTGATTTCAAAGAATATACCTAACAAAATGGTTTAAAGGATTTTGAAAGGATAAAGGGTGATGGAGGATAGAAAATCAGTGCCTTAGCTTCTGAATATCTATGTTGCACAAAACTTCTAGGAACGTGCCGTACCCGTACCCAAAACTCCAAAACTCAACCGAAACTTGACCATCATATAATCATCTATGAGAGTTAATATAGACTTGGTTTTCCTTCTAAATTGTCATCTATGGGTCTTATTCCCTTTTTTCATGCAAGATAATGTGTTGTTCACTAGTATATATATATATATATATATATATATATAGATAGATAGATAGATAGATAGATATATAACGTTTCGATCGATGTTTCAACAATGTTTCTATTTTTGGGAGGTAGCGTTTCTAAATGAACCTGTTTCGGAAACTCTAAAACGTTTTGGTGCTTCATGCAACTTAGGAAAATATATATATATATATATTTCGGTGGGGTAGAGGGTGGGGGCCGGGGGGCATTTAATGTCAAGGATCAACAAACTTGAGGAGGATTGGAGTAGATTCAAGTTCACAAGGCTAGGGTAAGTCCACACATTATCCATAGACATTTTAATTTTCAAGAACGAGATAATTGAAGGAACCCCCCTGCTCCTTCCTCAAAGTCTTGGAAGAAGTGTTAGTTTAAGAGGGATAATGAAATAAAATACCATGCCCACCTACTCAATACTTAATTTCCATCATCCATAAACAGAACCAAGACAAAAGATGTCCACTTACTTAGATTATCATGCATTCATCCAACCTTGACCAATATTCATCCAAGAAAAAGAGTGAAATCCACATCAAGAGGGCATCTTCAACAAGTCGCTCAACTCATCCATTCATAGCATATTTATAAGAAGATAATATCCCAGAAATTTCAGCCTTGCTAAGGGACTTCTCCACCAATATCACCATGAAGAAATGGAAGGAAGTGCGCCTCTATTTATAAAAGAGGTGCTCAATTTCCTTTACATTAAAATATTTATTTTCTAGGCTAAAAAAAACCTAATCTAGCATATGAAGGGGAAAAAGGCCCTTCTTTTATAATTAGTTAATCTAAAATACAATTAATGTGGGCTACTTATGCCACATGTACAAAATCTAAGGGTATGAACCCTTAAAGGTGACATATCTCGCAAAAAGGAGTGGCATCGAACCTCCAAAGGCCCCTCAATGCAAGAAAACCATTTAAACTTGTCCTCCAAAGTGGGCACAAGAACCCCCAAAGAATCCAACACATCATTGGGAAGGGGTTGTACTCTTCGTTCTTATTGACCCACTTTTATGGTCATTCATATGACATTAATATAATTATCTTGTCTTATCTTATTCATAAAGCCAAGGTTCCAAACAGCTATGTCCAACCTCCAAAATGAACACTTAGTTCTCCACAAAATCAGCAAATATTTAATAAACTTTGTTGAGTATCTTGTCATTGATGTCAAAGCAGGTGTAGCAGGTGCAGGTTGTCGTCATTAATGTCCTTGGTATGCTGGTTGTCATGGATGAGATGATGCAGAAATGAAACCCTAGCTCTAGGGTTTGGTCTTCTTGGACAATGGTCATATCCCGCACTTGTTGGAGATTTTGAAGATGCGGGTCAATGAATTTGTCCTAGAGACCCTCGCCATTGGATTCTATTCGTCAAGCCAATTTGGTTGATATGTGGAGAGTTTCATGTGCCTTCACTGTTTGAGAGATATGCTCAGCCAAAGTCAGTGCACCCAGTCAATGGTCAAATACCCCATAGTGTGATGACATGGCAATTCATCATTGGTTCATGGGTGGAAGGCTAATTATTAAAAAAAGAATTATTATTAAAGAAATTTCATGAATTACTTTTTCACAAATGCTTTAGCATAAGGTTGTTTCTGAAAATTTATTTAGCAAGTGAGGGTACTTTTTAACTCCAAGAAATTTGAATTTTACTCCTTAAATTTAATGCCAGTTAGCCCCAAACAATACCTTCTCAAACTATTTAATTACACCTTTTCTCTCCCTCTATGGTCATGAACACAATGACACTGCTCTGAATTCTCAAGGAGTAAATTGTGTGTGCTTGGGAAGTTTTCCTTTTGGTTCGTTTTGGTTAAGGTTTCTGGGCACAAGGGTTTAGTTGGGATGTGAATGTTTTCTGTAGGTGGAACAATCAAGAGACTTATCTATCAGCTCCGTGAAATGGCATCATATTATTCTTCTTGGTTCTGTGGGATAGTGCATGGAACAACTTAGTATTTGACTAACTCTGTGACGTGGATCATAATCATTGAAAATGTCTCTAATTGATATATTCGCATTACCTTGAAGCAGTAACTCTCATCTATGGTTGGACTCTCTTCTAGAGCACGTCTGTGACAACTGGGGACCATTATCTCAGAGGTTTCAGTTTTGTACAAGTATCTTGCCACAGATCTATTGCAGACCATTGAAGGTTCACTTGCAAAGACATAATTTCCCCTATTGACTGCTAAAATGATAATATGGGACTAAGCAAATTGTATATGGCTCCTTCATGTGTTTGAACACCTCCTCTTGGCTCAGTTCGGACAGGATATTGTGGATTCCCTTTGATCTCTGAGTTGAACAGTTTATTCGCACCTGTTCACAGAATCCTTTGAAACAAATTGATGTCGGATTTCCTTTTAATGTTTCTGAACTAGAAACATTCGATCTCAAAACTATGATGAAAACCCTTGAGACTTCACATCTTCCAAGGGTAGTCGTGATGATTTGTTGGGCAATGTGCGTAAGGCATTACCAAAAAAGTGCAGTGATCCATTAGTCAAGGAAATCCACAGTCTTCCAGCAAGCAAAGCAGGAAGCATTTATGCTCTGCAAGTGACTTGAAGTCTCAGTCTAGTTAGGACATTGATTTCTCAACAGAACAAAGTTAATGATGAATCTGGAATGTATCTTGGCCAAACTTCGTAGCCCTAATCAGTGATTTGAACCGGCACTCCTCTCCAGTTAATTTAGGACTCCAAAACAATAGCATTGTCTGGCATCTTAGATGACTGAGATCTGGTTTTCAAGGTTTTGCAGCCTATAACTCGTGTGCTCCAGAAACCGTTCTTGCATACCTAAATTCTAGAGTGCCAAGGTGGAGGAAGGGTTTGTTCACTGATCTGAAGGTTCCATCCTGAAACTCACTTGATGACAAATCTGTGCCCAAAATAAGAACAGTAAATTGACATATTTTCACAACTTGCAGAAAATATAATGCAGTAATTTGAGCAGTAAGCTATTTCACTATCATTGTTGAAGAAGTTCGTCCTCGTCTAGCAATAAATATCTCTTGGAACCTCACCACTGAAACAACTCAAGATTTAGGCCTGAAACCATTTATTGTTGAAGTCTTCTTTAGGTGCACATTATACAAATGTTTGAGCAAGGAAATATGGCACAGGCATATCCCCTTATTAGCATTGTTGTTTGAAGAAAACCCCTTTGCAGATCTAGTTTGTTGAAGACCTATAGAACTATATGTTGAAGATTGACAGAGAATGATTGCAAGAGGTTTTATCAAGAGTATGAATATTGTTTTCTTGTCATATGTTTATCATATCCATCTTGCATGTTGATTAAGGACTATGTTTATATTGCCTACAATAGTAGAGAACATATTTAGCAGACCCTTGTAGCAGAGCTGGTGAGGTCTATTTCCATTATCCAAAGTTCAGTGTTACAGGGTTCGTCGGACCAGAATCACAAGGTTCGAATTCGACATACCTAAAAAAATATGTTGAAATTCGTTCAGGTTTGATTTAAGTATTCTCTTCCTGCGACTAAAGCTCGGGCTCGACGTCGATGGTTGGGGTTCGCATGTGACTTGAAATACAGCGCTTAACATCAATAGTAATGGTGATGTGCAATTGGGGATCGATTTGTGGTTCTGCGATGGTGGTCGATTAGTGGCCGCTAGCATTCCCTCTCAAGACAGCATTTTAATTTCTTGAAATTCATTTGGGATTAAAGGCACTTTAATTTCTTGAAAATCATTTGAGATTCAGAACAACTAAAAAAAAAAAAATTATCCTCAGCTCACGTAGGGGGTCATCGTTCCTGTACACTGCTTTATCGGAAGCCCCACCGTAGGGATCAAGCTCTTAGTTGATAAGTGTATAACAAGGTTGCAAGATTGACCAGGATTGCAAACAGTCTTGCACTGCTTGAATATATTGATAATGAGTTGCAGAGATCTTATTGGGGTATGATACTGATACCATTAGGATTCTTACAGTATCGTCTAAAGATAGTTGCAGAGGTAAGGGTACAGAACTGGCATTATACAATTGAGCATGGAGTTAAGTTGCATGTGCGTATTACAAAAGGCAGAGCATCATTTTGCAGCAGAGATGGTTAAATGTTGTATTACCTAAGTTGAGTTTGAGTTCTGACACGTTTACCAGTACAGTGTTGTAGCTTCTATACAACTGTCATATGCTATGCAATGATTGTGTATAAGATCTCAATTACTGACAGTAGATAGCATTTGAGGTGTTTCTTTTCATAGAGCAAAGGATATACCAGGGCTTAACTTATCTTTAATGAAAATTGAAGATGGCATATGCCTTAAAGTCCTATTGATTGAAGTTGTTTAGTAATGTTTTGGCACATGTGTGACAAGGTTTGAATTCTATAGAGCTTATTATTGAGTAGTCTCGGTTCAGGGTTTCACTATCATTTTACTTCTGCAGCAGCAATTTAAGGGCGGAGGAATCAACTTGTTGACATCTTCAGGGCATTTTCATTAGCATTGAAATTTAACGGCAAGGGCAGAAGTGTGACAAGGGCAGAAGAATAGAGCAGGGCAGAAGATAGACCTAAGGGTGCTGGGTCATGCACACAAGTAGTATGATGTTGACCTAACTATCGAGCTGAGACAAGCATGTTAAGATAGGATTGTGGAAGCAGTAATCAGATTGACTAGGCAGCAGAGAATTTTTTAACAGAAGCAGAGTCGGTGGAGTGCAGGAGGAGTAATCGCAGCAGTGGCATTGAAGTGGAAAGAATTAGCAGCAGAAACAGGTGTTTGAAAGTGAGGTAGTTGCAGTTGGTTGGTTGATTGTAACGGAGGTTGAGGACTCCTGCAGACTTAGTCTACAAACACCTTCAGATTTGGGGATTTTCGTACTTCCTTCCAACATAGCTGGTAAATATGTATGTAATCATACATAATGCAAAGCTTTGATTGAAACGAAATTTTTTGTGTACTTTTGTTAATTTTAGATAACAATGGTATGTTCTATGCTTTAGCACAATTTACTTCAATGATCCTTATCAGCCCAATGACAATTTCCAATTATATCCAGTAGCAATCACATTAATTTAAACACATTGACAGTAAATGCAGATAGAACATAAAAACATGTGCAGAAGACAAGCCAAGGCAAGCAGACACAAGATGTGGCAGATGCTAGGGGAAAACCCCAATGTGAGGAAACCCTTTGATCAAATCTTTTTATTATTTTTCAATAGTTCAGCAGAGAGAGAGAGAGAGAGTACAAATATCAAATAATCTTGCCCAAAACAATCCTGACAAATCAGCAGCTAACTGCAGCCCTAACCAGAAATTCAACAGTGGTCAAAGCAGCTCCAAAATGTTCTCCAAGCAACTCGGTCAACAGCAGATAGATTCAGCCTTCCAAGAGGGTCAAAGTCAGCCCAAAATAGTTTAGTCAAAGGAGAGAGAAAACACTGCTGTAAATTCTGCACTCAAATCTGAAGTCAACACTGAAGTCAAACCAGTCAAACTGTCCCAATCACCTCGATTTTTGTGCCAATGAGTGCAGGCTCCAAAAATCAAAATTCTGCCCAAGAAAACAAAGTCAACTCTGGTCAAGGTCACCCTAGTCAACGCTGGTCAACGTTGTCATGTTTCTTGAAATTTTCGGCAACCAAAACAGTCCATAAATTCGTCCTCCTTTCACACGTGTGAAGTAGAGAAGGCTTCCTCCAAGCTATACGAACCAATCGAGAGAGGAGAGAGAGAGATATGTGATGAGATTTATGATGTCCAAAATGAGGAGAGAGGTCACTCCTATTTATACACTTCGTTGAAGGTGAGGAGACACATCTATTGGGCTTATGAGCCTACCTTTCACTGAGGCCGCCCTTGACAATTTGTGCATGAGAGAGAATAAATTCAAAATTCCATTTCTGCTTGTCAAAATGAGATGATCTTTATATCAAAATTGGACCTCTCGAAAAGAGGAGTCCAATGCAATAATCATCTCCATCATATGAGCTGTCCTAAAGTGGAATTTGGCCCTAGTTGCCAATTTTAACACTCACTCTCAACTAAGGAGAATTCCATCTGCCAATCCATCTGTCATCATCATGCCAACCTGTCATCCTGTACCATCCCTGTCATCACTACCCTACTCTACTCTGTTGAATCGTGAAGTAATAATGAAGAAGAAGTGATCGAGAGTGAGTCATTAGATCATACCTCTCCACTGACAAAAGTTAGTCCTTGATCCCAGATCAAGTTGTTCAACACCATGCATCCTAGTCATAGGGAGTATGGAAGTATACGATGCGTCCATCGGTAGTGCTATGGTCCCTAACCATCTTTTCCCAACTCATTGGCTAGATGAAAGGTACTTCCCATGAGTCTCGGACTCTATGGGTAGGATGTGTGTTGGGGCATCGACAGGAGAAGGTGAACCACTCATCCTATGCATATGTCAATAGTAGGAGAGGGTGAACCACTCACCCTGTATCTAGCGCACCACTAGGGGAAGGTGAACCACTCACCCTGTATCTAGCGCACCACTAGGGGTAGGTGAACCACTCACCCTATGGTCGCTCATAACTCCAAGAAGTACCCCAAGCCCCCAGGAGCTCCCAGAGCTTTGTGTCCAACTCATATGGGACCCTCATGGAGGGTCGTTCCACAACTCCAAGTCTCTCTCGGAAGGTTAGGAATTTGAGCTTCCCCAAAGACTTCATGAGAATGTCTGCGACCTGCTCATCCGTCCTAATGTGTTGGAGCGTTATTGCTCCCCGTTATACCATATCCCGAATAAAGTGGTACCTAATATCAATGTGCTTGGAGCGCTCGTGGAACACAGGATTCTCTAATAGGTGAATCCAACTCTGGTTGTCACAGAAGATCACAGTGGTATCCAGCACGTGTTCAAATAGCTCACTAAAGAGCTTCCTCAACCAAACGGCTTCACAACAGGCCATACTCGCAGCAATGTATTCGGCCTCGGCGGTGCTTAGTGCAACCAATTTCTGCTTCCTTCTCATCCAAAATATAGAAAAAGACCCCAAAGAGAAGCAACACCCAGACGTGCTCTTGTGATCCACCACACTGCCAGCTCAGTGAGCATCTGAATATCCATGTAGCCTCAATTCCTGGCAGTGTATCTCAGTCCATAGTGGATTGTGCCCCAAAGATATCTCAAGAGATTCTTAGCAACAATCCAATGAATGTGATGGGGCTCAACCATAAATTGACTCAACGTGTTCACAACAAAGCATATGTCAGGACAGGAGTTGACCAAGAGCATCAGGGCCCCCACAAGTTGACAATACTCGAAAGGGTTCGCTAATCCAGGCCCAGCAAGCACTTCCACATAGCTTCTTAAAGTTGAGTTCCATCGGAGTAGTCGCAGACTTGCAACCCACCATCCCACATCTCTCAAGTAGTTTCACAATGTATTTTCCTTGAGAAAGGAAAATCTCACCTGGATTTTGCCAAACCTCCATCCCTAGGAAGTAATGCATCGGTCCTAGGTCCTAAATCTCGAATTCAGAAGCCAACTCCCTCTTGCATTGATTAATGAGAGGGTCATCACCTATCAGAAAGAGATCATCCACATAAAGGACCAAAATGAGAGGCTTGTCCTTTTCAACCTTGAAGTATAGGTTCGGGTCAACATCACTCCTTGTAGATCCCAACTTCATAAGATAGCTATCAATCCTCTCATACCAACCCTTAGGGGCTTGCTTCAACCTATAGAGAGCTTTCTTCAACCTGCATACATGTGTCTCACGATCTTGAACTTCGAACCCCTCGAGTTGTTCCACATAGACTTCCTCCTTAAGCGAACCATGCAAGAAGGCAGTTTTGACATCCATCTGGTGTAGGCTCCATCCTTGTGAGGCAGCAAGGGCTATGATCGAACAGATGGTGGTATATCGGGCAACCAATGCAAATATTTCATCATAGTCTACTCCTTCCTTTCGAGAGAAGCCTCGAGCAACAGATCTAGCCTTGAACTTCTCAGCACTCCTATTAGCTCCATGTTTGATCTTGTAGAGTCATTTTGAAGTGACCACTGACTTATCCTTAGGTCTAGGAACCACATCCCAAACATCATTCTTCATGATCGACTCATATTCCTCATTCATCGCATCCTTCCAAACTTGGTGTTTCACGACATCTTTGAATGTGCAAGGCTCAAATTGTACAATGGTACTCATGATAGCTAAGTATCCTTGGTACCTATTCAGCTTCTTGCTTTCAGAAAATGTCCCCCTCGGTGCAATATGTTTCTCAGCATCTTCAAGAGTATCTTTGAGCCACAAAGGTATTTTTCTTGAAGTAGAAAGCTTACTAGGAGATGGATCAATGGGATCCATCGAACCTTCAACATCGAGCATCGTTTCATAAGACGGAGGTTCATCCTGTTTTTCCGCATCAACATCATCATTGTCTTTCCTAGGGATAGGAAGTTCTCAGATTTTCCTAAGAGCAAAATCTTCATCGAAAGTAACATCATGACTTAATTCCACTTCCCTTTGACCAGGAACATAGATTCTATATGCCTTCGAAGTTTCATTGTAGCCCACAAACATTCATTTCTTCCCAAACACATCTAGTTTATTTCTTTTCTCTTTCAGTACATGAAAATATACGGGATTACCAAAAATTCTAAAATGAGAAACATAAAGTTCCTTATCGGTGAATATTTCTTCAGGTGTCTTGAAGTCCAAAGCTTGATGTGGGCATCTGTTTTGGACATACACAACAGTGTTGGCAGCTTCTCCCCATAAGAACTTCGGAAGACCTTGATCATGAAGCATAGGATGGGTGGCTTCTATGATAGTACAATTCTTCCTTTTGGCAACACCATTTTGTTCAAGAGTATATGCAATAGTGGTCTCCCTCTTAATGCCAGCTTCTCTACAATAGTTTTGTTGTCGGACAAAATGTCTAGGCACTGCGACAACAGCTCAGATCAGGGGCTATCACACTAATCCCCAATCACTCCATTTGAGTTGTCTCCCAATAGCAGACTAAGGGGGGTAGACCCTATGGAAATGGAAAAAGGAAAGATTAGTTGGGAACCAACCAACCTGGGAGACAGTTAAGCAACCAATACTTGTTTCAGATTACGCAAGATTTTAAGGATTCAAAATGATTTGAAGAAAATGATACAAGTTCCTTATGTAGTCAACTATCTTGCGAAAAAAATAAGGTTCAAATAAAGGATGGGAAACTGTTGCTGAAAAGACTCGATTGTCTCATATGCAAATGCAAAACTTAAAACTATGTGAAATGCAGGGACTTGGTTAATTTTAGTTAAATGAGAGCCTAAAATTATTTCTGAAATATGTCTTAAATGTTACTTAACTTAAGGCTCAGAAAGGTGGTGATCTAAGTGTGAAAGCAAGTACTTATTCTAGCACTGCAAAATGTAAAATCTACACAAACAATTATTGAAATGCACAATGGATTGAAACGTAAAATGATGGAAATAAAACACTTTTAAATTCAAAAAATCATTTGTATAAAATACTCAATCAAGATCATTAGATGCATAAGTAAAACTAGATTAGTCCTACTTGCATAAGCATGTAAAAACAAATGAACTTCAGAAATTAAACTAAATGTTTAAGCTCAAGTCATATTAATGAAATATCAGTCTAGTAATCTACTCTTAAAACAAATGTTAAAACCAGCAATATATTCTAAAACAGTAGTCCTATAACCATGCAATCTTCAGATTTTTCTATGTATAACAGCAGAAACTTTTAAATGACGAACTGATAACTACAATTCATAAAAAAAATTGAGTTTAATTATTTCTGATCTACTGATGTATTTGATCTAAAAAAAATCAAAAATAAATTATTGAACAGCAGTAAAACAATTTTCAAAAATTTGTTTGCAAAAGTTACTAAAGCTAACTTCTATTTCTGCAATTATACAGCAGTAAAAATGTAAATTTAAATCTGCTGTTAAATTCAGAAAATTTATGAGTTTAATTCTTTCTAACCTATTGATGTATTTGATCTAAAAAACTCAGAAAAAACTATTGAACATCAGTAAAACAATTTTCAGATATTTGTTTGCTAAAGTTACTGAAGCTAACTTCTATTTCTCCAATTATATAGCATTAAAAATGTAAATTAAACCTGCTGCTAAATTCAGAAAATTTCTGAGTTTAATTCTTTATGATCTATTGATGTATTTGATCTAAAACTCAGAAATAAACCACGGAACAACAGTAAAACAATTTTCAGAAATTTGTTTGCAAAAGTTATTGAAGCTAACTTCTATTTATGCAATTGTACAACAGTAAAAATGTAAATTAAATCTGCTGCTAAACTCCAGCTAATTGCAAATTTATGTCAATATTAACCTTGTTTTCAAAATGGAATGAGGAAAGGTTAGAGAGTGTGCACCAGTCAGCCCTTAGGGGCTTGAAGCCACTTGGAGGTATGTTGCCCGAATCACTGGAGATCCTCCAATTCCAAATGCCAAGCTTCAGAAATTATATATATATATATTATTTAAAAACTTTGTTAAAAAAGAATTATTTAAAAAATTTGTTGAAAAAAAAATGAAGGGATTTATTTTAGAAAATAATTTAGGAACAAATTTTTTGGTGATGAGGGAAGGCTTGAGGGTGGAAGCCGTAAGGCTGGAGGGATAAGGAGGAGGGGCTGCCGTGAAGGAGGGAGGCCGAAAATGAGAGGAGGGCCTCAGGGCCCTAAAAAAATTGCCCACGATCCTTCTGAAATTTCTCCTCAACCTGCAAATAAAATGGAGATGCCCTCCGGGGCTTGAATCTCTCTCCGGAATCCACAAAAATCACCTGCAATCTTCAGAAGTTGTTCCTACACAAACAAAAGATAAAAACCTAGAACATGTATATGCAAAAATATGAAATACCCAGAACCCCAATGAATTAGAAATTTGTTATTTACAAATCTACAATAATATTCTAGAGATCTAGTAGATCAAAGTCCTTTATTAGCCAGATTTAACAAATTTTGCACAATATTTAGAAATAAATTTGAAATTTTAAAGAGGCACAAGCCCAAGAAAAACCCTGCAAGTAAAATATTCTATAAAATGACTTCAGAAATTAAAAAGACAGTGGGCTCTTTTAGATTCTACAAACTGAGTCAGTTGGTCCAGCTGAGGGCTTCCTCAAATGCCCAAATCCTGAATGGTAACTTCTACACACTTAGATCTGATTGATAGATTAATAGAGGTTTAAAAATGATCATAAAATTATCAATAATTGGAGAGACATGCTACTTCTATCAAATCAAAATGATATTCTAAAAACCCAAAAATCTGTGCAAGATACCTCTCACTTCTACCCGTCAAATCAATCCTCAAAGGCTATTAACTAGCAAATGCAAATAAAAGCAGCAAAGTATTAAAAACAATATTACCACATAAATCTGAAAGAGGAACACCACGATCTGAAACCCCAAAGTCTTCGTGTTTTATTAACCAGAAAAAATATACAAGAGCTTTCTTAGAACAAGTACATGATTGAAAAATCGGATCCAAATAATAGAGAAAGACCTCTCATTTATAGAAAAAAAATTCCAACCGATAGTTGGCTTCATCCCCGTCAAAGAAATCTCAATCATTGATGAAGGTCAAATGATCTTTTAATCATCACCGTGGAAATAAAGTTACTTTTTGAGGAAATTTGAATTTCACTTTTAATTTCCTTTTAATTAACTCAAAAATGATTATTTTGAGTTAATCGCCGCAAAAAGTTGACTTTGACTTAACTACTATGGCCCAAGGGTTCAAAATATCTTGAAATTTTCAATATTCTCTGTTAAAATTTCTAAGTCTAACTCGTTAGAAATCTTCCTGCACTATCTGGTTTATTTCACCTATTTGTTTGTTCCTTAACAAGTTATTTAACCATATAAATACTGAAAATAAACACAAATGCAATCTCAACCATCTACGAATCATCAACTGAAAACAACAGACAAACACACAAGGGACACCATTATTTTTGGACAATCATCCCCGAAAAACCCAACTTGGGAAAACCAGTGCAGCGGTTTTGAGGGTTTTATTATTAAGCAGCTTTCTTGGGTACAACTAGGGTGCAAAACTGGCTCACCCAACAGAGATATCTATCTGGCAGTAATACCTCTCTTCAGAATCAGATATTCGGCAAGTCTTCTCCACGAAAATCTCTCCAACACTTATCTGAGGCTCAGCGTCATCCCTCCTGGCCTTTGCGTCACTCTGAAGCCCCCTGCGTCAGCCTTCTGCTACATTGCACTGGCTCTCTGGCCTTCTGTGTCACCCATGCAGGCCCTGCTAGCCTTTGCACAATCACTCTGGACCTCTACGTGGCTCATGCTAGCTCTGCATAGCCTCCTCTGCCTTTGTGTTAGTTCTCAGGCACTATCTTTGCCTCTCTGTTATGCCCTCACTGCCCCTCGCTGCAACTTTGATCACTTGTTCGAATTTTCTCAGTAAACCCCGCTCCAGAAAATCGAACTGACTGATCAATCTTTGTTGTATCTCCAACTGACCCTCAAGCCTCCTCTTATACTTTTTCTGTTGAATCTTCAACAGCCAAAATTAAATCTCTAATCAACGGCTAAGATTAGATTCGGTTTGATCCATGTCATTTAGAACATTCACACCCAATTTTATATTAACACCCATTAATATTTTAATTTTCATAAGTTTAAACATAGGTACTCCATTAAAAATATTAATTATTTGAATATCTCTCTAACCGGGTGGAATTTCCCCAAACCATTTCTGGGTCTTGGAGATCTCATGTGCTTTAGCCTCTCCACCAATTTTCATGGCTAGAGTACATCCGATGCTACCCCAAATCAACATTTCTTTAGTCAGGGACCTCCAAAAATTAGGAACTTTAAAACCCACGAATTTTAAACGTTGGAGATTTTAATTTTTCCTAGGACCTAAATTAATTATATTTCTAGCTTTAGCATTTTAATTTATTTTAGCTAGAAATTTTAATTAGTTGACTCATGAGGAGATTATTAACTTTTCCAACCCCCTAATATTTAGCCATAGTGTCTAACTATGAGGGACCATGCACTAAATATTTTTACATGAAATATTACATTTCTAACTGATGAAAGGGGAACACTCGTTCTTTATAAACTCTCAATAACTACCCATTTCTGCGACACAAAATATGATCTAGTAGACTAAGTGACTTGTAATAAAATAATATAACCAAATAGTTAGAATTATTCCCAAATCATTTTTACAGAGACTCGATAAATAATACTGACTCATTTAAAATCTTAACGACAAAATCCACCCTAGCTTTGGGGTGAGATTGGAGGAAAAAACTTTGCCAATCATCCGTGTTTAGAAACACACATGGATCGGTAAGATTAAAAACCTTCTAGGATAGAAATCATCATCCAAAAATAAAATTTTCTAGGTTGTTACATACATTTGTCTTACTAAGATCATTTACATTACAAAATGCAGAATGGGTTTACAAAACTCCAGTGTACATATAGCTGATAATGATGAATTTGTGGATCATCTAAATGCTCGGACATGATGGAAATCCATGCGCAAAAAAATGTACAGCTATGGGGTAGTTGACATGGAGTGGTCAACAAGTCTTTGAATTCATTCGACTCGTATTCGGTACCATTATCGGTCCTCAATATTTTGATTTTCTTCCATGTTTGATTCTCAACCAAGGCTTTGAAAGAGAGGAACCATTTGAACACTTCATCCTTCTTCTTTAAGAAATAGATCTATGTTTTGCGAGAGAAGTCATCTACAAAAATAGCATAGTACAAATATCCACCCAAAGATGTCACAGGCAACATACTAGATAGATCATAATGGACCAATTGAAGAATATCGGTGGTTTGAGTTTCACTTGAAGGGAATGGTCCCCTTGTATGTTTTCTAGCTTCACATCCCTGACAAACACCTTGATGATTTAAGTCGAATTTGAGCATACCTGTGACCATCTTCCTTACATTAGGTAGGGCTTTGAAATGAAGGTGAGCAAATCTCCAGTGCCATAATTTGGATTGAAGAGAAGTATCACAAGCCATTGCTCCCAATGGACTTCCTCCAACCTGGTAGAGACCTTCAACCCTGAATCCAAGAGTGAATGCATCTCTTTGGTTCCTTTGCCAAACACCAACCTTCCCATCAATAAATGTCACCTTGAAACCTTTATCTTCCATAGCAGAAATAGAGACCAAGTTCTTTTTCAGATCAAGTACATATAGCACTTCTTGTAAATGAAGAGTTTGACCTTGATTTAAGTGAAGGGTAACAGTCCCAATTCCTTTCACGGGATAAGTGGCATTATCCCTGTTGTCGCACAAATTGTCACAACAACGCTCAGACCGGGGGCTATCACCCTGATCCCCGATCTCTCCGTTTAAGCCTATCTCCCGCACCTAAGGGGGGTAGACCCTATGGGATAATGGATGACCCACTGGGGACCAGTTGGTTTGGGAGACACAAGGGAAAATAAGCTCTTAATTGATTTTATTAAGTTAAAAGACCAGTGCCTTATAAAATAAATGATTAAACGATTATTTATCAAATGATACAGAGATATGAACTCATTAACAATCGTTTTACCATCAAACAACAGAGATTAACTTTAACCACATGCGAGATAATCAATAAATGCTTAATGACTTAATGATACTCCAGGAATTAAAATTTCGAAAGATAAAGTGCTTCAACCACGTAAAAAGCTAACCAGAGATCACACTCATGTAGTTAATCTTCAAATGAACATTAAAGCATGTTTAAACATTAATTCCCACATCAAAATTTTAGCCTCGGCAGAAAAGATGAAACCTAAGAAATTCCCGAGCCAAGACTGAAATTGGCAAAAAATTTCCCAAAATATATTTTTCAAATAAAACAAAACTTAAAACTAAATGAAACCTTTAAATCAAAAAAATATTAAAATCTAAACCTTTTATCATTTTTAATTTATTTACTTCTAACAAAATTAAATCAAAATCTAAACTATAAGAAAAGAAATTCTTTATGCTTTTTAAAGTTTTATAATTTTTATGAATTTTTAATTGTTATATTTTTAAAACAAAACTTAAAATTAAAATCTAAACTAAAACAAAAATTGAAATTATTAAAATCTAATCTGAATCTAAACTAAAGTCTAATGAAAATAAAAATGAACTTTTTTAATCTTTTTATGAAATTTTTTTATTTTTATTGATTTTTTTTAATTATTGTTTAAAATCAAACTAAACTAAATCTAAATAAACCCAAAAAAAATAAACTAACCCTTTTTAACCTTTTTTATTTTTATTTTTCATATAAAGTCCTGAGTTAAATATACATTAACCTAAATAAACAAAATGAAAATCAAACAAACTAAACTTTATTTTTTATTATATCAAACCTAAACTAAATGAAATAAACCTAAAACTAAACAAAACTTAAATAAAATTCTAAATTAAACTAAATAAAAGAGCTATCTAACCTAAGACTAAACTAAGACCACGTATGCCCATATATCGTAGGAACAAAAACAAATCACCCACGCTTAACCTTACGTATATATCAAATGAGCCACGGGTGTGTATGTGCAGGTCTGGATACTCGACGGTCGAGAGCGAAGCATGTGAAGCAGGTCAGTTTCCAAGAAGCCGAGGAGGGGAGTCAACGTAAGGAAGAAGAGGCTGCGGGTTGGATCGAGGGCGGAATGGAGTGCGTGGACAAGTGAAAACGCAGGTGGCTGAGGCAGCAATAGACTGCGGCAATGGGGACTGCGTGAGGTAATACGCAGGTAATCAAGGGAGCTGAGGAGCGTAGGAAGCGTGGGATAAAGGAATAGCAATGGCAGCGTGGAGGAGAATGAAATGCGTGGGGCAATGGACAAGCAGAACGCTGATGGTGGAGCTTGCGTAGGTTGAAGGACAATACTGCGGATGGGAGATATGGAATTGCTGGACGCAGGCAGCAAAATGAGAGCGGAAAAAATAAACTACGTGGAGAGACAGAGGGGATGTATGAATGTGGAAAAATGCTGACGCTGCCAGAGGGTTTTGTAGCAATGAAACAATCACGCCCAGGTGCATGGATATGAACACAATTTGCCTCTCAAAACAAAATTAACTTCTCAGCCACCAACATGGAAACCCAAAAGCTCATAAAATCGCACCAAAATTTCCGGGACTGAATTTGAAACCCTCGAACAGCAAAAACAGCTTGGATAAACCCTCGGAAATCTCCAGAAAACCCTGCAACCTGTAATGGAAAGACAAACACCCAAAAATAATATGTGCAGAAAATGAAACTAAAACCCTAAATCAGCTAAATAATTACAGCATTTACAGATTTTCGACTCTTAAGCAGCCAGATTTGTCAATAATCACAGTAATATTATCAGAATTTAATTTTAATGTGAGATACTTCAGAAAACCCTGCATGCATTCATAAAAAAAAAATTCAGATGATAAGCCCGGGGCTAAAAACTCGCTGGGCTCTTTCAGAAAATGCAATCTAGGAGTTGGCTGGTTCAGCCGAGAACTTCCCCTAACGCCCGATAAGCTCAAAACTAAGATTTTCTGCACAACTTAAAATCAACTATTAACATATAGGGAGAAAACAATAGTGGAATTCAGATCAAATGGAGATACCTTCCATTATATTTCAGAAATCTAAACTATCATTCAAACCCCAGAGATTAGACAAGATACCTGTGCCTAAATCAATCCTCATCAAGCTATTATCAATGGCTGAAAATAAAATTATGCAGAAAAATAAATCATCTTACAGCATTTCTAGAAGAGTAACACCAGCAAGATTTTCAACCCCAAAGTCTTTCTTTATTGCACAAAAAATGACTACAAGAGAGTTTTCTTTAGCACCAGACTCTCAGATCAAATCTGATCTCAAATGACCCCTAGCACCTTATTTAAAGAAAAAATTCCCAACGGCTAATTCGAGTGATCCATGTCAAAATGATCTCGACCGTCGATGAAGATCAAGATATCTTTTAATCTCATCCGTCGAATTTTTAAATGCATTTTAATATATTAAAAATTGAAATTCTGCATTTATTTACTCAAAAAATTTGACTTATTATTATTTTATTATTTTTAGAAATTTTATTTTATTTTATTTTTTTATTTTTAATTAATTTTATATTTTATATATTTTTTTTATTTTTTAACTTTTTTTAATTATTTATATCTTTTATTTTTTTTATTGCTTTTTTATTTTTCCAATTTTTTTATTTTTATTTTTAAATGGATCCTCGAACTTAGCCTTTGGAAAAATCACCTAGGACTTAGGACTTAGGACCTATGAGGGGATTAAAACATTTCCTAACCCTCAAGACACTTTACATCATGACTTTTACAATTTTACATCCGAAGGGGGAAAACCCATTTGACATAGACCCTCATAGATCACCCAGTTCTGCGACCAACTATAATCTAGCAAATCAACGCACTAGGATTCCCCTAAGATTCTAATGACAAAATTCATTCCGGCTTTGGGGTTAGGCTGAAGGAAAACTCTGCCAATCATGGATCGGTGAGACAAAAAACCTTCCGAAACGTAGATTATCACTAGAAAATTAGGTCCACCTAGGCAATTTTCATACATGACTCAGCTCTGCTAAGATTATTTACAATTCACACATGCAGACTGGGTTTACAACATAATATGATAAGGTCGACGATGACTGTCGAATGGCACAGACACGTCAATCAAGCGCTACCCTTTTGCGAAGAAAAGGGGGTGTACTGCTAAGGGTAGTTGACACGTAGTGGTCAACATCTGGCTCCACTTGGGGACACGTTGCTGCACTGTAGGAATGTGAGAATCTAGAATCTGCACCCATGCAACACACAACAAAACATAAGTAGCGTCCATCCAAAAATCATCATATAACATTAAGCACAGGAAAGATATAAGCTCTTCATTTATTAACTAATCTAACAACATGAAAAAGTAAATCTAATCCTAAAACAGAAATGAAAATGCTGAAAAAACAAGGAGTAGGGTTAGAAATACAATACAAAGGATGCCCCATGGCATCAAATGTGTTCAATATAGTGTATACTGAGCATTTGCCTGCTTTCAGGCAAATCTGTCGGCTGCTTGTCGGATGTGCCATGTCCAATTCTGCATATGGTAGGACTTTTTCCTATCCGAAAATCAAGCTGCTCGCGGCCGTCTAATGCATCAAATCTTCTTCTCGTTCTCTTTCTTTTGCGTTTTTTCTTTGTGGCAGGTTGTATCACTAATGACGTGGAACTTTCTGCTTCAAAGCTCTCAGATGAAGTATGTAAGATGTGCGTGACATGTCTTTCTTCATCCTGCATCTGCCCTGTCAAAGATGATGGACCAATCTCACAGGTGCCATGAGTTATAACTTGATCTTCTATGACCGGTGGATTAACCATGTGAGCATCAACCTTATTATTAATTTCCCTTTTATCTAGGTCACCTTCAATTATCCACTTTTCAATGGGACAAAAGACCTCATAATAAGATGGAGCTTGTTGCAACAGATAAGGAGGCTCTTGATCTATTGACGTTCCCTGGTTTCTTTCATCCTCTGACCATTGTTGAAATTTCTGAACCTGTATTTTAATGGCATCTATCTGACTAGAGTGTTCAACCTTCATAGCACTGATTTCCCTGGCATGGTCTTCTTCCATGGTCAATAACTTATTCTGAAGACATATCTGATTAGCTTCCATATCTTTTATTACTTTATCGTCCTTTTCCTTTATGGTCATCAAGCAATACTGCATAGAGTTTATCTCTTCCTTATGATTTGCTTGCATGGCAGCCAACTGATTATTATGATCGAACGTCATGATAGTCATTTCTTCATCCATAGTTAATAACTTGTTTTGCATAGAATTAATTTCCCTATCATGATCAGCGTTCATGGTCGTCATATTTTCCTCTAAGCCTGATAACTTGCTTTTCATAAAACTAATTTCTGTGTCATGATTAGTCTTCATGGCCTCAATTTCCTTAACATGTTGATTTTGCATGATCTCCATCTCCCTATTACGTTTTTCTAGGTGGGTGCATAAAGTTCTCACATCATTGGCGTAATTAGTTTGATTTATCTCCATATTTTTTACCAGCAGCATTAGTTCTTGTATAATTTGCTTTTGATCTTCCTTTTCATTGTCATTTGTCCCTGCTTTTCCACTATCATGGATTTGATCTGCAATAGTACAAGTGGATGGCACATTCTGATATGAAGAATTGTCTTGGAATCTTTCACCGACAGCTGAACCTTTCATAAGATTACTTTCATTCTGTTGCACAATTTTAGGGGCACAAGACGAGCTATCTGGATTACCATATCGATCTTTAAAAGCATTGACAATGTCTTGTAAAAAAGTGAAAGAATCCTTAGGATAATCGTTAAACCAATTCAAAGCATCACCCTCTAAAGAAAAGACAAAAAGACACATTTTGACATCTTCATGATTATACTGAGGGGGTCTACAATATATGATCATTATATGAGTAAACAAGCCTAGATGCCTTTTGACAGCGACTGAATCACCACTTGAGAACAAAGGTAATTTAGAAATGGCCACTTCCGGAATATCATGGAGGTCATCAGTAAAATGACATGGTTTAAACGAATAATCCATGATAAATAACGAGGGACCGAATGGATGATAGAACGAGATCTCTGCTCAAGAAAATCAATAGATGAAAGAAGTGGAGTCGCCACTTGAACAATGAATCTAATTCTAGGATCCAAAAAGCAATCAACAAGCAGATATGAGAGAGGCTTCTTGTCTGGGAAAAAATAAATGAAAAGAAATGGAGTCGCCACCCAAACGAGAAACGAACTGAAGAGTAGTCACTGATATGACGAAAGATAAGGCGATAAAAGATCCAAATGATAACCAAAAATGTTGAATCTGCCAGCTCAAATGAGAGATGAGAAAGATGAAAGAATGATGAGAAATAAGAAGATGAATGTCGTTGAAACGCCAGGGACAGAAAAACTCTCTCCACGGCAACGGCGCCAAAAAATGTTGTCGCACAAATTGTCACGACAACGCTCAGACCGGGGGCTGTCACCCTGATCCCCGATCTCTCCGTTTAAGCCTGTCTCCCGCGGCTAGGGGGGTAGACCCTATGGGATAATGGATGACCCACTGGGGACCAGTTGGTTTGGGAGACACGAGGGGAAATAAGCTCTTAATTGATTTTATTAAGTTAAAAGACCAGTGCCTTATAAAATAATTGATTAAACGATTATTTATCAAATGCTGCAGAGATATGAACTCATTAACAATCGTTTTACCATCAAACAACAGAGACTAACTTTAACCACATGCGAGATAATCAATAAATGCTTAATGACTTAATGATACTCCAGCAATTAAAATTTCGAAAGATAAAGTGCTTCAACCATGTAAAAAGCTAACCAGAGATCACATTCATGTAGTTAATCTTCAAATGAACATTAAAGCATGTTTAAACATTAATTCCCACATCAAAATTTTAGCCTCAGCAAAAAAGATGAAACCTAAGAAATTCCCGAGCAAAGACTGAAATTGGCAAAAAATTTCCCAAAATATATTTTTCAGATAAAACAAAACTTAAAACTAAATGAAACCTTTAAATCAAAAAAATATTAAAATCTAAACCTTTTATCATTTTTATTTTATTTACTTCTAACAAAATTAAATCAAAATCTAAACTATAAGAAAAGAAATTCTTTATGCTTTTTAAAGTTTTATAATTTTTATGAATTTTTTATTGTTATATTTTTAAAACAAAACTTAAAATTAAAATCTAAACTAAAACAAAAATTGAAATTATTAAAATCTAATCTGAATCTAAACTAAAGTCTAATGAAAATAAAAAGGAACATTTTTAATCTTTTTATGAAAAATTTTTATTTTATTGATTTTTTTTAATTATTGTTTAAAATCAAACTAAACTAAATCTAAATAAACCCAAAAAAAATAAACTAACCCTTTTTAACCTTTTTTATTTTTATTTTTCATATAAGTCCTAAGTTAAATATACATTAACCTCAATAAACAAAATGAAAATCAAACAAACTAAACTTTATTTTTTATTATATCAAACCTAAACTAAATGAAATAAACCTAAAACTAAACAAAACTTAAATAAAATTCTAAATTAAACTAAATAAAAGAGCTATCTAAACTAAGACCACGTATGCCCATATATCGCAGGAACAAAAATAAATCACCCATGCTTAACCTTACGTATATATCAAATGAGCCACAGGTGTGTATGTGCAGGTCTGGATACTCGACGACCGAGAGCGGAGCATGTGAAGCAGGTCAGTTTCTAAGAAGCCAAGGAGGGGAGTCGACGTGAGGAGGAAGAGGCTGCGGGTTGGATCGAGGGCGGAATGGAGTGCGTGGACAAGTGAAAACGCAGGTGGCTAAGGCAGCAATAGACTGCGGCAATGGGGACTGCGTGAGGTAATACGCAGGTAATCAAGGGAGCTGAGGAGCGTAGGAAGCGTGGGATAAAGGAATAGCAATGGCAGCGTGGAGGAGAATGAAATGCGTGGGGCAATGGACAAGCAGAACATTGATGGTGGAGCTTGCGTAGGTTGAAGTAGAATACTGCGAATGGGAGATATGGATTTGCTGGACGCAGGCAGCAAAATGAGAGCGGAAAAAATAAACTACGTGGAGAGATAGAGGGGATGTACGAATGTGGAAAAATGCTGAAGCTGCCAGAGGGTTTTGCAGCAATGAAACAATCACGCCCAGGTGCATGGATATGAACACAATTGGCCTCTCAAAATAAAATTAACTTCTCAGTCACCAACACGAAACCTAAAAGCTCAGAAAATCGCACCAAAATTTCCGGGACTGAATTTGAAACCCTCGAACAGCGAAAACAACTTGGATAAACCCTCGGAAATCTCCAGAAAACCCTGCACCCTGTAATGGAAAGACAAACACCCAAAAAGAATGTGCAGAAAATGAAACTAAAACCCTAAATCAGCTAAATAATTACAACATTTACAAATTTTCGACTTTTAAGCAGCAGATTTGTCAATAATCACAGTAATATTATCAGAATTTAATTTTAATGTGAGATACTTCAGAAAACCCTGCATGCATTCATAAAAAAAAAAAAAAAAAATCAGATGATAAGCTCGGGGTTAAAAACTGGCTGGGCTCTTTCAGAAAATGCAATCCGGGAGTTCGCTGGTTTAGCCGAGAACTTCCCCTAATGCCCGGTAAGCTCAAAACTAAGATTTCCTGCACAGCTTAAAATCAACTATTAACATAGAGGGAGAAAACAATAGTGGAATTCAAATCAAATGGAGATACCTGCCATTATATTTCAGAAATCTAAACTATCATTCAAGCCCCAGAGATTAGACAAGATACCTGTGCCTAAATCAATCCTCATCAAGCTATTATCAATGGCTGAAAATAAAATTATGCAGAAAAATAAATCATCTTACAGCATTTCCAGAAGAGTAACACTAGCAAGATTTTCAACCCCAAAGTCTTTCTTTATTGCACAAAAAATGACTACAAGAGAGCTTTCTTTAGCACCAGACTCTCAGATCAAATCTGATCTCAAATGACCCCTAGCACCTTATTTAAAGAAAAAATTCCCAACGGCTAATTCGAGTGATCCATGTCAAAATGATCTCGACCGTCGATGAAGATCAAGACATCTTTTAATCTCATCCGTCGAATTTTTAAATGCATTTTAATATATTAAAAATTGAAATTCTGCATTTATTTACTCGAAAAAATTGACTTATTATTATTTTATTATTTTTAGAAATTTTATTTTATTTTATTTTTTTATTTTTTAATTATTTTTATATTTTATATATTTTTTTAATTTTTTAATTTTTTTTAATTATTTATATCTTTTATTTTTTTATTGCTTTTTTATTTTTCCAATTTTTTTGTTTTTATTTTTAAATGGATCCTCGAACTTAGCCTTTGGAAAAATCACCTAGGACTTAGGACTTAGGACCTATGAGGGGATGAAAACATTTCCTAACCCTCAAGACACTTTACATCATGACTTTTACAATTTTACATCCGAAGGGGGAAAACCCATTTGACATAGACCCTCATAGATCACCCATTTCTGCGACCAACTATAATCTAGCAAATCAACGCACTAGGATTCCCCTAAGATTCTAATGACAAAATTCATTCCGACTTTGGGGTTAGGCTGAAAGAAAACTCTGCCAATCATGGATCGGTGAGACAAAAAACCTTCCGGAACGTAGATTATCACTAGAAAATTAGGTCCACCTAGGCAATTTTCATACATGACTCAGCTCTGCTAAGATTATTTACAATTCACACATGCAGACTAGGTTTACAACATAATATGAGAAGGTCAACGATGATTGTCGAATGGCACGGAGACGTCAATCAAGCGCTACCCTTTTGCGAAGAAAAGGGGGTGTACTGCTAAGGGTAGTTGACACGTAGTGGTCAACAATCCCCAAATATAATCTCCAAATTCGTCTTCCTTTCAATCAAGTTTGAGAGAGCTTCTTTGTACCCAGTGAAGTTCCTTGAGGCACCACTATCAATCAACCAATGATCCAATGTATCCTGAGGAGAGGTAGTGGTGAGGGCAGAAATAAGATAAATTTATTTTGCTTTACAACATTAACTTCTTCATACCTGGAGTTTCTCGACTTCTTGGGAGCACGACCATTTCCATTTCGAACAGCGGGAGCATTCCTCTTTCCTTTGTTATTAAATCTGTTGTTCCTTTGATTGTCATTGCCCTTGAAGTTGTTGTTATTGTTGTCATCATCTCTTGAAGTATCCTTCTTGTGAGGACATTCTCTAGCGAAGTGGCCAAACCTGTTACAATTGAAGCATCTTCCTTTTCTTCCTTCTTTGAATCCTGGCTTGAACCCTCGTCCTTGATTCCTTGGACCAGCATTGTTCTTCTTAGAATGAACAAAGAAGGCGGTAGGATTGTTTCCATTTGAGGAGCCACTACTTAGAAAGTTAGATCAACCAATTGCACAATCTTTAGGTGAATGTGAGTTAGGAAGCTATGTTAGGCTGCTTATGGTTAAGCAATGGAAGTGATTTGCAACCAAGCTGATGAAGTATTACTTTAAATACAAGATTGCAAATTCTTTCTCTTTTAATGATAGATCAACCAAATACCCTAAGTCTTGTTTACAGTGTTCTTTACTTTACCAGGTAGCAGCTAAAAACAAGCGATACAAGTGACTGAAGATAAATGAAACTGTGAACAGTGATCTATATGAGCAACAACCAGATTTATGAAGCACATTACAAGCTCATATCCACAGATAGATTAATGAAGCACTGCTATGTCATGCACCTTTAGTTATGTCACTTCTCTTAAGGTGTTCTTCACTTTGCAAACTAACAATTAGGAACTAAAGATAATGAGATACCAACAATAAGTTAAGTGAGAAGCAATCTAGCAATCAGATTTAGCTATCAATACTAATGAGATCTGAACTAATGAGAAAGAAAATCCAAGAGTTAAGAGTCCTCAAGCAGATTAGCAATTAAACTAGTAATTAGATTATCGACAGCAAAAGGTTACAGCACAAAGAGATGAGCAATATGCACCAGACCTCAGAGGTACTATGGTCAAGATGTACAAGCCTACTGTAGCTTACCAATCAACTAAGATCAGTCCTCTACAGCTTAGATCAGTCACTTGTAGCCACTATCAGTCCACTTTTCAGTCACTATCAATCACTGAAATACAAGGAATAACAGTTACAACACACTTGGAATGATTCTTCTGATTGCTATGTGTGATAGATTAATGTTTTAGGGACTTATTATTGTTATTTCCTTGTGCAATTAGCCACTGTGTATAATGCTTCAGCTCTGAGATAATATGATAGTCTGCAATAGATCACTGTGGGCAGATCCTGCAACAATAATTTGCCAGACAAAACAAGTGCCAAAAACCCTTTGTAACGATATATTAGCTTGCACAGCAGAGAGGAAGAGAAAGCTAGTATCTAAGCTAGAAGAGAATGAAGAAGACAGAGGCTCCCTGTAATACCTTGCAAAAATGATAAGTAATTCTGCAACCAGCACTTATCAAGCTATCAAATGTCAAACTAGAAAAGACAAGGAAATGGATAATATATTTCAGAAATAAATGCTTGAACCAGAACTTAAGACAGGCCCACAGCTTTGATGTATCAGTCCACAAGGGTCCACGGAAAAGGCTAGAAAATTTTATTATTTTTATGAGTTATATATGATTGATTTTAATTATTCCAAGCCTTTTACTATTAGATTTTCAATGTGACAGCTCTTAAAAGAATATGCTTCAGACCTGAGAGGTATTTTGAAATTTTCAGCCCACTCACAGCTCACGACTTTGAGGGATAAGGCCTCGCAGGCCTGTGGCTTACCCTTATGAAATAGCATGTAACAAGTGAAATGCACAAAAGGACAAATCCTTACCAAAACATGTGATCAAACCCTCCAGAGAGGCAAGAAAGGACCTGCAACCACAGCGAAAGTTAGTTCTGAAAACAATCAATGAATGAAAAGACCCTAAATACCTTTGCGGCTAGGCTAAAAGAGGCCTCCGAGATATCAGATTTGAGAGAGCTAAATCCCAAGCCCTAAACAGTGACCTAAAACCCTGCAAATAAATAGGAATGCACCCTTGCAAATATGGGATTCAAGCTCTTTTGGCCGACTGCCTTTATAGTAATGAGTTGAGTCTTTAAATTCAAGCTCAAAACTTTTGGCGAATAACCTCCAAAATTAAATTGTAGCTTCCAGCCTCTCGGTTATGAGAAGAAATAGACTTCAAAAAGAGACTCTCTGCCCCCAGGTATGCAACCTAGGCAAGAAATTTACAATAAAACCCCTCTCAAAAAGCCTTGGATCTCCCTTAATTAAATATGTGACAAGGGTTAGAGGCCTGAAGGCTTATGGCCTTCTTGAAATAATTTTTTCCAATAAAACAATGCCTCTGAAAATTTATTTTGAGCCCAAAATGATGATGAAACCCTATAACAAAATGGTTAAAAATCGTTGCAAAGACAGGGATTAGTAGATCCTTAATAAATAAAAACGGAAGTAATGCTTTAAAACCCCCTGCGCCTAGACTCAAAAAATTCGTAAATAAATCTGGGTTCTCAATGACGAATGCCTCAAAATTTGATGTAGGAAACCTTCTTAAGTGGGCTCGACTGCTCCTGCAACACAAAGTTTAGTGATATAATGATAAAACAAATGAGATACCCTCCTAAAAACCTTTGCTGCTATAATTGAAGGCCCTCAAAATCAATGCAGCTTTCTCACAAAATTTATTTAAAGCCCTCAAGTAAGAAATATATCAATGGATCAAGGGTTTGGGAGCTTTTAAAAGTTTGCCGCCTTTTTAAAATAATCCTCCAAAACAATTGGTGTCAAGAAAATCCTTTCTTAATAGATCTCGGCCTCTAAATTCAGACAAGGCCTGCGACTTTCGAAGGAATTTTCTAAGGATCTGTAAACAAATTTTGTCAATAAATCTATGGCCAAACACTTGTCTTCTTCTTTCAGATCTGAAAAACAAACTGAAGAAAAACAAAAACAAAATATGTAGAATATATAGAGAATTATATACAAAGATGGATCTATGCATAAAATGTATCTACAAAGTTTATAATAAAAAGAAATAGAAAATATTTACAAATATTTACAGCTTAAAAAATAATTTACAAATAGTTCACAAGTTTAATGGCTCTTTAAATAGCAAATTATTCATTTGTAGCTCTTTAATTCAGATGAGTAGATAAAATAAATGATTTTCTTCAATCCCAGATCTAGAAACCCTGCAATAAAAATCGTTAGATAAATCTTTAAGGAAAATAGAGTGGGTTCTTCCACTTCAATGCTCAAGAGTGGGATGGTTTAGCCGAAAACATCCCCTCACGCTTGAGATCTATTTCAATCAAATGTTTTCTACACAATTTAAAAGACTTGTTAGATCCACATGAGATAAGAAAAATACAATGGAAGGAAGTCCTAGTAGTTTAACTGAAAATGACTAGCCACATCCAATCCTAAAGCATTCTTCATATCCAATCAACAGTGCAAGATAGCTATACAGCAATGATTCTATAAAAGCATATAAACATAACGAATATAAGAACAAGTAGAAATTAAAAGCAATGTTGCGAACATGGACATCGAGATAAAATCGGCAAGGGTCTAGAAAACCAAAAAATCATAAAAATCAGAAAATATCGGTAAAAATCGGCAAACATCAGCAAAATCAAGATACCATCAAAATATTGGTAAAAATCGGCAAACATCAGCTAGCCCAAAAAATCGTGATTTCGAGATAAAATCGGGATGTTATCGAGATGTTCGCAACACTGATTAAAAGCTCAGTGAACTAATATTACCATGTTCATGGAAGAAAAACACCACAGTAATAAACCCAAAGACTTTTTGCTTTATTACCAAAATAGAGAGCTTCAAGAGTTGATAGCCAGAGTACAGTGATCCAAACATCAAAGATGATACAATGAAGAGCCTCAAGCTCAATTTATAGAAAAATAGAGAGATCTAGATCCCCCTCCAAGTGGAAAATGGCTAGGTCCAAGAAGTTGCACAATTTTGACTTGATCCTGGAGAATAACAGTTAGTTGATGCTTGATCCATGCCAAAATTAAATCTTGTCCCTTGATCTTGATGAAGAAATTCGAATTCCATAATAATTCTCTTTTTTCTTGGTCCAAAAAATATTATTTTGACCTTTTTCCTCAAAAAATCATTTTTGACTTAATCACCTTGGTCCATAAGCTCATTTTTTGTTAAAAATTTGTTTTTTCCCTTGATGAAGGACCTTGAAAAATTGATTTCTTTTGGACCCACAAATTTCTTCAACTAACTGGACCTAGAAAAATTAATTTTCTTGAAAACATAATTCTTTTCTGACCTCAAAGAATTTCTTGAGGGTTTTTCAGCCTTGGAATTGGGTTTGTCAATTTAATTCTTCCTTGGGAATGACCACTTTCTCCAAAAATTCGTTTCTCCACTTGGAGAGAATTTTATTTTCTCTCAACTTTAGTTTTTTGACCATTTTCTGGCTAATATGTTTGCCCTTTTTTGCCAGAAAACCAAAAATAAAAATAATTTGAGGACATAGACATAATTTCAACCCTAAAAAGGTCTCTAGACACTAAGTTGAGGTGTAAAGGTTCTAACTATGAGTACTCTACCCACTTCAACTTTTACAATCATTTGATTTTACAAATTACATCCAAATTATTAAATTTCCTAACCAGCTGAAAATTCAATAATTAAAAATAGACACTTAAACTCAACCAAATTCTGCGAGACTCAAGACATGATCTAGTATGGTGAAAATACATAGGCTCAATACACTAGGTCTCACTTAAGACGTCACTATCGAATCTCAGCCTAGTTTTAGGGGTATATGTGGAAGAAAAATTTTGCTGATTATCTGTGTTTACAAAAACACATAATTCAAGGAGGTTAAAAAACTCCCTAAAATGAAACTCGTTAGCGAAAATTCTTAAGCTTATCTAGGTGTTTTACATGGCTTTATAGACATACTAGAATCATTTTTACAATGGCCCACCGGGCTGCAGAATTTGGAGTTACAACTCTGATAAACTGATGAATGATGATGATGAATTATGGATATCTGACTGCTCGAACATGATGGAATTCCTTTGAAAAAATGTGTACTGCTATAGGGTAGTTGACACGGAGTGGTCAACATGACAGAAAAGAACCAGCCTGAAGAGAGAGGGAGAGTTTTTATGGTGACAATGGACCACCTTCCTACATTCCCTAGAGATGCACTTGGTTAAGGTACTTTGTAACATTTTAAGTGTAAGTTTGGGAGGGTACACTGGTATTTAGTGATTTTCAAAGAGTGATTTATTTACTTTTTCAAAGCATGATTTGACATCATTTTTAAGGATACCATTGCATATTAAAGGGATTTTTGCAGTGGTTCATCACTGTTTTTCCCATGTGGACAGTGACACTGCTTTGTATTTCAATCTGTACCGGCATCATTTATGGAGCAGATTGAAGGAGTACTGTTCTTGTTTGTTGCAGAGATTGCTGTTACCATCACTTCCAGATCATTCAGCCCGATTCAGAGGGTTACTTGCAGAGCAAGCAAAGTATATTTCAAACTCGTTTCTTTTTTGGAGAATGGGCTGATATGAAAGAAGAATACTCGTATGATGTAATCCATTCTCGTGGATGCCTTCAAGAGCAGGTAAACTGACTTTCAGATCAGTGAATAGTGTTTTGCAGAATTTTGGTTGATTTTACTTTAGTGAAGAACTAATCATCTAAGAGAGCCATTGTTATGGAAGACAAAGATCAACAGAATTAAAGTGTGATCATTGCTTTATGAAGATGCTACCTTCAAGGGCAAGCAACATAATTTTAGACACTGCTTCACTTCCATGGGAGTTAATTTTAGCATAGACTAGTCTGGAACTGTGAGATAGCATCGCTGATATGAGTAATTTATCTAACTGATAGCTGGATGTCTCCTTTCAAAGGACGATTCCTAGTGATAACAATCTCATTAAATCTGCTAACCAGCTAATATGTTTGTCAAATATTATTGACAAAATCCATAAGTCATTATGCATGTTAATGGCCACATATAACCAAAGAAAGCAACCAATAATAGAACCCCCAAAAAAGAACATGAATAGATAACAGTATGATTATATTGTTGAGCATTTTTCTCCAATAGTCATGCACACCGTGCAAAGAAACAAATACATGTGCAAACAAATGAGCCAAAGCTTGTTTACTAAGATAGTTTAAATCTAATCAGTAAATTGTAGACAGCAAAATGCAACAGTGAACTAAATGTACAGTACAGACATATTAATAAATCACAGTTATGGTGTCATGGAGGTATTAAATTTAAGCTTACCAAGCTTTCAGCTCTAAAAGTTGTGAAAGAATGCATCCTGGAGCACCATAAATGTAAGGTGCCAGTAAACCATCTGGATCTGTTTCAGATGATGGATTCAATGATACAAAACGTTTCAATGCCACCCTAACCCCTTTATTGGTTAACCTTTTGCACCAATTCTTGTCTGCCTTCCAGGTGGGTTTTTCAGGTGATTCATAAACCTGTCAAAATTTGCATTAAAGAATCATGAGAAAATCATATTCTCAATCATAAGAAAACAACCAAGGGACCTTTCACAATTCAATGCCACACAAAGTCAATGCACATCATTGCAGTGCCACTGACCTGCATCCCAGATATGCGGAAACCAAGAAGCAAAGAAGAGGTTTCTCGATCTTTAGATCTGCACAAAGTTCATTATTAATGGAAGTCAAGATTGCAGTCAAACTTCTACATTTTAAAACCACGGACCAGAGACTGATCTCCAAACTACCAAGCGCAATAAATTGCTCAAACAAAGGACACATTCTGACATCCCAATAATCTCCAAAAGCGGTTTTAAAAATTTACAAGCATTTCTTAATGTACTCCTCACTTGCCCCTGGATACCATGTCCGTGAGCCCATCTGCAAATAGTGTGCGACATTTGCAGTATATCAGATTATGATTATCATCTCAATTTGCAGAATTCCAAAACTTATGTCAACAAAACAAAAAACATCATTGTAACGATTGTCCCTCAATTCATTTAATTATGATGTAAAGGCCATGAGTACCTTAATATCGATGATTGATGGATGCTGAAACTGATACGTTAAATCCTCAATGACGGCATGGTGTACACATATATTAAGGAAACAAAATTCTCCTATAAAATATCTCATGCATGTTCCTACTATTAATCCAAGTTGACCTCTAACTTCCCAACCTTTAAGGGTTTAACTTATTATGCAGCAAACTCTCAAATAAGTACACCTCTCATTAACACAAACAATAAATTCATGATCTCACCATCAAAAGTAAATCTTTTAACACCCCAAAAGTATTCCAGTGATTATTTCCAAACATTCATGGAGTTTTTGGATGATTTTCAAGTAAATCAATATTTTGCACATATCCACAAGGAACATGACCTTTGGAGTGAAACGGGAAATGGTATTTTTCCTATCTTAGAAACTCCAAAACATTTGACACCTCACATTCCTAAAAAATTAAACTCCGACTGCACTTCTATCTCAGTTGGAAATAAATACTAGGCACCAAATATATTAGCACCTTATAATTACTTCCATCTTCATAATTTCAGCGAGGCATCTGCTTCATAATTGTCACAACGCATTTTATAAGCTTGCTTGAGTCTCTAAAGTTTCTTCTTGTATTTTACCTTTTCAACATTACATATTTTTAGTTCATTTCAGGCATAGTTCAAACTAAAATAAATATGAATCTGCACATAAAATCTGTTGAAGATGTTTCATTTTCAAAAATGTAAGCTTTTAGCATTTTGAACATTCATATTACTAAACAATTATTCTTTTATGCAAGAAAATTTATATAATATATCTGTTACCTTCTGAAGCTGCACTCAAAATGTTATAGTCCTAAACCACAAAGCACATCCAAGGGGAATTTTGTGGCAACCTAGGGGAATTCAGAAGGATGGTCGTTGTCACCACAGCAGCTCTTACCCTCGCTTTTGGCTGACTCTCCTCCAGCACAATAGGGGATTCCCTAAGTCAGGATTACTAAAGCAGGCTCAAAGTGAACATGAAGAGTTAGCTTGAGCAAAACAATACGTTGTAGCAGGTAAAATAAAATGAGGTGATGGAGAACTGGGACTAGTGCCTCTCCAATATTGGGCCAATGGAGTTAAGAGATGAAACTAAGAGAGCAGTCTATGAATAGTTAAACCAAATATAGCTGTTATACATGCCAGGCCCCACAATAAGCCTTAACTTGCTATTAGATAAGGAAGATATTGACTTGAAGGGCCCTAAAGGTGCCACTCTAAAATAATGCTATGATGGTATGTCCCACAACGAAGTAGTAAACTAGCAACGAATATTTGATAGAAACAAGCTAATACATTTGAGATTGAAACAGCAACAGGAATAAGAGGGAAGATGCTCACATTAAACCCTTCCAACACAGTAAATATACCCTTCCCCTTAGGCTCTCAAGTATGTTCTTTGCAAGTGAGTTCAAGAAAACATCAACAAAAATTAGAAACAAGAATACGAGCTTCAGATAACTAGAAATAACCCTTAAACTTTCCACTAAGCCTTCAAGAAGATATTCAAAAAAGCTCCATGAGGAGAACTCACAAATCCACCGTAAGTCACAGATAGTGAGAGTTACTCTCTAAATAGAGTTGAGCTCTTTACGATAAAGAATGGTTTGTTTCCTAGATCCATGCCTCTAAGGAAAACAATACAATAATATTTTCTCATAACTAACTCTATGACACAAGTCAAACATTCATAAAATAACGTAAGTGGCTATGCCATTTGTTTTCTCCAGAGTAGTTGATCATGTCAACAAGCTCCAACATGTCCCCAGTCCTCTCCAAGGGAGGTCTATAATGATAACATGAACACATAAAGGAAATCAAGACTGCATTAATAATGAGAAAGTAAAAGCTTTCTTATAAAGCATTACTACTAGAGTCAATCCACTTTATGAATGTGGGATAGACTGAGAAACACTAAAATAAAACATAAAAGCACAAAATAACCTGAAGTTAAAGTGACTTTATTAATGTTTGTGTCTAATATCTAATTGGCCATTATAATCTAATATTTACACTAACACCTTTGTTTAATGGTAAATCTACTAATTACACCAAGCTTATCCCAAAATTTTGAATATTTTTCAAGACCCAAAGACATGGTGAAAACATCTAATTTGGTCTTGTTACCGCTCAAACTAGTAGGGGTCCTAGGAGGGAATCCTAAAGGGACAATTGCTAGGTCAAGGGAAACAATGGAGCAATAGCCCACTATCACCTCAGTTAAGGCTCCCTACTCTTTACGGACTTCCACCGATGGGAGGAGACCCAGTATGATAAGGATCAGAAAGATGAATAGATCAAAGATAGGATGAAGGGTGATCCTAGAAGCCTATTCACAAGAGAGGCTCGAGATTGTGGCTTGCTTGTCTTGGAAAACAAGATGGAAGGCTCTCTAGGAAGGGCTTGGGGAGAATTTCAAGGGTTAGGTTTTGAGTATGTGTCTTATAAAGGAGATCACTAAACCCTAGAATTCTTGTGGAAACTTGGGTTCCAAGCGATCTTTGAATAATTACCCTTGATAGTGCATGGGACCACACAGGACCAAGTGGACGCGAGGTTAGGTCAAGAGGATAGGATTTAGCAACCAATGATATACTTGACCTAATTAGGGAGGGGAAAAGGATCAAGGAATGAATTTTCAATGAAAGGCAATGCAAGGATCCCAATGAGGTTTCTAGCCTAAGGGAAACCAAGGGCAAGAATTGGTCTTCGAGCTAGGGCTTGTGATATCTCAAGATCCCACCATCGAAATCTCATGAAATTTGGAGGGCTTCTTGAGGACACACCAGCGCAGTTGTGGACCAAAAATCGAAGTATTTGGATGGTTAGATTGTGAGATAATTGATGCCCTAGGTGACCTATGTAGGCTAGGCCTAGAAAAAGAGGGGAAGGTGAAAGAAATAAGCCTTAAATTGATAACCAAAGGAGGACCAATGCTTTGTCCTTTTGGAGAGACGAAGTCATGGAAGATTTAGAGTTTGGATTGATTTCCACTTGACAAGGAGGCTTAAATGACAACTTCGTTGGGCGTTAGGGCTTAATGGAAGTAGCTTCAAGGTCATTTATACTTCATTCAACAATATTTGGTGACTTGTCAAGACAAGGATGTCTCTAGGAACATTCATTCATTCAAACATGGCCCAATCATGATACAACACTATTTAGAGATTTAATTTCCACAATTTCGTTCCAAGAAAAGCAACAAATTAACCCTAGAATAGTGAAAATCCCAATATCATGAATGCAGCAAAATAAAGAATCAAAATAGCATTAACATAGTACTTACATGTAAGAAGAATATATCCAATCACCAAGATATGCCAATCATAGAAGCTCCAAGACAAAGAAGAATAACCAAACATCGAAATTCATCCATTCATCCAAAAAGTCTCATCCTCAAAAGATAGCGAAAATCTCACAAGAAGATATGATCCAATTCGAGTGATGATCAAAAAGAATTCATATCACTCCTATTTATACACTCATTAGGAGTTCGAATTACCTAATTGGGCCTACATTAGCCCCTAAAATAAAATAATGTGCAAATTAACTAACTTTTGGTGACAAGCCCACCAAACTAACTCATAAATAAAAGAATAAGCCTCTTAAGAGGTCAAATGATAAACAACGCATGTTGTAGGGCCCTCCAAGAGGCCTGACGAGGTCCATAAGTGCCATAATGATGAATAGGACCCTGAAAAGTGATGGACAAGGGGGTGGCCCCTTATTCTCCAAACAATAAACCTGTGGTGCTCCCAAGTGGGTGTGGGGGCACACATGTGTCCTCATGGATCTCCACACAAATCGAAGATGCTTGTAGACCATCTGCAAGGGTTCGGATGATGGTATAAGTGATTCCACATCACCATACAAGTCCTGGGTCATCTGCCAAGTGCATAATGTGACTGTGGGGCCGGTTGGGCATGGTGAACCAGGTGCATCTTCCTCATCCAATAGGTGAACCATAAGCGATCTCTGAATGACTCTGGAGATCCATGGAATGGTTCCTACTATTGTGGAGGCCCATGGCTCTCTACACACACTCTACATGTGCCAATGTATCCCTCTGGAGGGTTAAGACCCCGTATAGGGAGACCCAACACAAAATGAAGACCATGTGCAATCCTGCATAAGATCCAATGTGTCCCCGTACCTTCCAACATATCAAGTCATTAAAGCGATCAATACAAGAGTTTACAAACCATGGAAAACAAGTGGGCACTTCATAATGGCATGCCCTTCCATAGTGGGCTTTGGCATGTGCTAATGTCTCCAAGCTCCAAGAGGGGTTAACCAATCATCCTATTAGGTGGTTTCTGCTTCTAAAGGGGGTGATATATTCATGGTACATCCATCAAATGGTGATGGAATGTGATACAATGATGGAATGGAGTAGAGGACAAAGAGGAACAACCTAGGTCACATCCCATGGCACAAGGATAGCTAATAAAAGGGAAGCCCACACTTGGGTAAATAATGTGTAGGAGGGAGCAATTGTGGTACATGAGTTACCCCGGCCTTAGTTTTCCACCCTTCTTCGAATGCCTTTTGCCTTTTATGATTTTCTTTGGTTAACTGCTCGAGGCTCAAAGGAATGAGAGCATGATGTGCAAAGTATAGCAGTGGATACCCCCTTTTAAGGTGAGGCAGTTCATCGCCCACCAGGGGTTGGGACAATCATGGGTTCCTGAATGATGAAGGAAACTCATCTAGGGCCTCTAGGAACCAGTGTTATCAGAACCGGCCAGTCCAACCGATTTGGGGGAAAACCTGGTCTGAACCAGTCTAGACTGGTTCCACCAATTCACAAGGCCCGTGGCCGTGCGGCCTGGGCATAAAAAAAAACCATTTTTTTTCTAATGCTACTCCCCCCTAAAGCTATTTAAGCACCCCCACCCCCTTTATTTCACTCACACTATTCATTCAAGTCTCTTGCAATTCTTGAGCTAAGTTCGGTGAAGAGAATTCGGAGAGTTTTATGCAAGGTTGTTCTGAGGGAGATTTTTTGCAAATTTGAAGAGTTGATTGGAGTCATGGAGAGTGTTGGAGAGTGTGTTTGAGCGTATACACACTAAGAAGAGGAACTGTTTGGAGCAAAAGCGGTTAAATGACATGTTTTTTGTTCAGTACAACCTTAGGTTGAGGAGCAACCAATTTCTGAATAAAACCCCTGAATCAAGCAACATTATCTTGGGTGACTTTGATCCAACATCAAAATGGGTTGTGGAGAGTCAAGCACTAACATTTGACAATGAAGACCTTTCTTGGTTGGACTTGGACCCACCTCCACAAGATGCATAGACAGATATATCAGAAGCACCAGTAGCAGCATCAGGGCCAGGGGAATCAAGCCATAATCCCATTGCAAACTTGGAAGCTACTCATTCTTCAAATGAGCATGAGGAGGATGATCAGGAATCGGATGATGATTGATGATTTGATCATTGATTTGTTGTAGTTGTAGCTTGTAGTATTGTAGGTTGTAGTATAATACTATGATCTATCATGTTATTTTGGACTATAAAGGCCTTTTAGACCCTGCTTCTTGATGTTTGTAACATTTTTGGTTCAACAATGTTTTGCACTAAGTGCTATTTTGGTTATATGCACTATTAATTGCTATATAAATGAGAACTTTTGCATATTTGTGTATAAATGGTTTGGATCCATATGGATGCACATGAATATATCTGTTTTTTTTTAAATATGAATATTTTACGTGTTTTTGGTAAACCGATTTTTTTTCTAGTTCCGACCGGTTTCCGGTCCACTCGATTTTTCGCTTCGATGACTGGTTCGGTTCTAATAACATTGCTAGGAACCAAAGTGATGGCCATGGAAGGGGAAGAGCTCATGTAATGGCTTTTACCCACGTGCTAAATGTGTTTGTTCCAACCATCTTTTGCATTTTGTGGTACAATTTCATGTTGAATGTGGACAACTATGTTTTTTCTTTTCTTTTTAGCTACATCAACCTTCGGGGCATCGTTCCAGGCCCAACCCAAAATGTCGGCAAGGGGAGGGGATGGCTGACCCTATGTGGACCTAGGTGGGAGAAGTGATGAAAGGGGTTATAATGAGCAAAAAAGGAGTGATAAATGTGAATCGGGGATCGGGACCACGCATCCAAAATCAGGGTTTCCCATGTAATACCATCCCAAAATCCCAAAGGCCAGTAAAAGAGATCTCACAGGACTAGGGTTCAAGGTTAACATCCTAAAAGAGATCTAGGGGACAAGAGCACAGACCTAGTCCACTCTTTCCGCTGAATCCCCCCATTAGTCCATGCCCAAGAGTTTCCATGATAAGTAAACTAAAATACTCAATTACCAAATGACAAGGCATACCTTTAGTTTTGGGAGGCCCACCTTCAAACATATGATCATAACAGATGGATGATGGACCACATGGCTGGCTCAGGTGGCGAATAAACGGCACAACGAGCTAGTTGGTGGCTGCAAGGGGCTGCTGGCTGTCGGCTGAGGACCATCATGGAGAAAAAATAATCCCCTAGGGATATCACTCATAAAATGGTGGGTAACAGGTCCTCTATTAGATAGTATTGCAACTAAATAGATCCATCGTCTACAAATTGCTTGATGAAGTGGAAATGTATCTCAACATGCTTGGTATGGTCATGGAAGATTGGATTCATGGCTAGTTTGAGCACCCCTTGATTTTCCTAGAGTAGGGATGTTGGCTTTCTCTACAGCATCCTCATCTTTGAAAGCATCCCCCTAAACTAAATTGTCTAGCAAACTCCTCTCATTGCTCCTCCATATTCGACTTTTGTCAAAGAAAGGGCTACTAATGGTGCTTCTTGCTAGTCCATGTGACTACACCTATGCCATGGTTGAATACATATCCAAAAGATGATTTAGTATCATCCACACCAATGTCACATAGTTGGGTTTGAGTTTGAGTACGACAATGATGAAATTTTATTTGAAATTGTATTTAATAATGAGCCTTGAATAAACTTTACCATTAGGTTCATTTATATAGATATTTCAAATTTTCAAAATAACAAAATAATAACAAATTACAACCATACATAATTTTAATCTTATATATATAATTTATGTTAGATTTTTAATACTTAGCTACTAATTTAATAAAAAATTTGCAATGAAGAAACTACAAACTGAACTCCAAACACTTTTACTAAATAAGTTGAGTATTCTAACAAATAATAGCAGTGGGAAATAAATTCACGAAGACACAAGCAATCAATAAACAATACACTAGAAATTACCCAAGAAACCCCAACAGGGGAAAACCTGCCAACTTGTGTGTTTTAACTTTTTATTAATCTACTCAACGAAGATTTCAAATAATTATTACAATTCATAGGGAAACTTTTCCCTTCAATTCGTTTCCCCTCAACACACTCTTATCCAACTCGGCCTCCCTATCTATCTGGTTGTTATGCAATTGTCACAGGGCAACTCGGCCCTAATGGTTTGTGCAATTGTTATAGGCTAACTCGGCCCTCCTGTCTGCGCAGTTGTTACATAGTGGTTACAAGCTAACTCGGCCTTGGAAAAGATGTATGTTGGTTAAAGAATTCATTGAGGCTATCCTGCCTCTCTATATACCTTAGCACATTGATATGGAAACCCTTCTTTGCTAAGCTAAACACACCAGTCTCTAGTGCATAATGATATATTAGGTCTACACCCTTTCTCTCCGTATAAAGTTGACTTGGCCTTCCATCTTCCACAAATGGCTGAGATTAAAAACTCAATGGACGGCTAAGATCGATTCTATTTTTTACTATAGGAAAATTCAGTGAAAATTAAGAAAAATTAAATTGCGCCTTAGCTTCACTTGTGGGTCCTCTTACCACTCAAACCAATAGAGGACCTAAAGGGGTTCCTAAGAGGGAAACTGCTAGGTTAATGGGCAATGGTGGAGGCTTAACCCATTGTCACCACAGCTAAGTCTCCCTGCTCTTTACGGACTTTCATCAATGGGAGGAGTCCCGGTAATGTATGGATCACTTGTAAAATAAATGTCAATGGATAGGTGAGAAGTGACCCTGAAAACCATTTCCCAAGGATGGGGTGAAGAATGGAACTTGCTTTCTCTTGAAGCAAGGGACTTAGTCCACAAGGGGTTAGTGGTGAGGATTGGAGGGTTGGGGGAGAAAGGATAGGCTTATAAACAAGGTTCTCAATCCCTATAATCCTTGGGAAACTTGGATTTCCAAATGGTCCTTGATAAATAATCTTTATTGAGAAGTGGGACCACACGGGCCAAGTGGACCCATCCCTGGTTCGGGGATGAAATGCAGCAACCAATGACGTTCCTATCCTAGACAAGGTGAGGGGAAAGGACCAAACAAGAATATTTGATTCAAAAGGTTGAATTGATCCTATTGAGGTCTAAATTTGGGGATGCCTAGGCAAAATTCGATCCTAGAGCTAGGGCTTGGGATTCTCGAAGATTCCACCATTAGAATTGCTTTAAATTTAAACGAGAGGGAGAGTACCCACCAGCACAATAGCCTATAAGAGATCGAATTTTTTCGTTGGATCAATTCGTGGGAAATTGATGCCCTAGGTGACCTAATGGGGCTAGACTTGGGGAAAAGGGGAAAGTGGTAAAAAGAGGGTTGAAATGATCACCCCTTCAAGGGACCAGTGCCTAATTCACTTGGGGATATGCAGTCAAGGATGGTGATGAGTAAGAACTTGGTTTCTTGATCAAGGAGGCCCAAAAACTCAACTTCATCCGATGTTGAGAGAGAAAATAAAAGTGACCTTTAAGCATTTACACTTCAAAGCAAACGATGCAAGCTTAGTGAGACAAATAATCTCTAGGACATTTCATTCATATAACATTGGCCCATACATAAATTAGCTAAACCATGCTCAATTCCACATTTCGATTATGCAGCGACTAGCCCTAATTTTAGCAGTATGCAGCAATAAGAATAATAACATCAAAATTCACTTACAATGTTATAGACTATATCCAACCAGTATTTCGTTCACAAGACGAAGCTCCAAGACAAGATAAATAGCCCAAATCCATACGTCAAAATTCCTCCATGTCTAGAAAATATTCTCCAAGGAAAAAGTGTGAAGTTCTTTATGATTAGAGAGATCCCAAATAAAGTGATGATCCAAATGAATGTATCTAACATCAATATATACCCTCCTAAGGAGTTCGAATTAGCCTATGGGCCTACATTAGCCCCTAATGATAAAATAATGTGCAAATAAAACCCTTCTTGGTGACAAGCCCACCAAACTAGCTCATAAGTGTAAAAATAAGCCTCGCAAGGGGCCAAATAATAATATGTGCATGTCGTAGGACCCTCCAAAGGCATTATAATATCCAGAAGTGACATATTGAGGAATAAATTCCTTGGAATATGATGGACAAGGGGGTGGCCCCTTGTTCTCCAAGTAGTAGACCTGTGGTGCTCCCAGTAGGTTTGAGGGCACATAAATGACCCCGTGGGTCTCCATATGAATCGGAGTTGCTTGTAGATCCTCTGCAAGGGAACAAGTGGTGGAATGAATGTTGCCATGACATCATGCAAGTCCTAGGACCCCTGTCAAGAGTGTGGGGCTCATGTGGGGGCTTGTTGGGCATAATCTACCATGCATATCACCATCATCCCAAAAGTGGATCACTAGTAATCTTTGACCATCCATGAAGATCCGTGGAGTGTTGTCTATTGTTGTGGAGGCCAATGGCTCTCTATGCACACCCTACATGTGCCAATGTAGACCTCTGGGGTTAGGATCCCATATAGGGAGACCAAACCCAAATGTAAACCACCTGTAATCCTGCATAAGATCCAATGCGTCCCCTAGGCTTCCAGTACAACCAGTCATTAAAATAATCAGGTAAAAGAGCTTCCAAATCATGGATAACAACGAGGGCACTTCATAATGGCATGCCCTTCCGTAATTAGCTTTGGCATGTGCTAGTATCTCCAAGATCCAAAGGGGGTTAGCCAAGTACCTTATTAGGTGGTTTCAACCCTTAAAGGGGATAGTATGTCCAAGGTACATCCCTCTAATGAGGATGGTAAATGACAAATAAGTGAGATGGAATAGGGAATGAGGGGCATTCCTGGGCCACATAGTAGGGCATAGGGGTAGCTTCCACACCTAGGTATGTAATGTATAGGAGGGAGCAGTCGTGGTACATGGGGTGGCCCGGCCTTGATTTTTCCACCCTTCTTTATATACCTTTTGCCTTTTATGAATTTTCTTTAATTAACTACTCGGGGCTCAAAGGACAAGAGCATGATGTGTAACATATAGTAGTGATTACCCCCGTATAGGTAGGCCGGTTCATTGCCCTCCAGGGGTGGGACAATCATGGGTTCCTGAATGATAGAGGAGGCTCATTCAAGGCCTATGGAACAATGTTGCAAGAAGCGTCCCCCCCTGTTCCAAGGCCCGAAGCACGTCCCGTGCGGATGCGTCCAGGAAGCATCCCCGGAAGCGCGCTTCCAAAATTTAGAAGCGCGCTTCCAAAATTCGGAAGCGCGCTTCTGCCTGTTTTGGACGCTTCCGCCTGTTTGGGATGTTTGTTTTGAGTATAAATGCAAAAAAATATAAATATATATATATATAGCAGACGCTTCGCTTCCTAGATTTTTGGAAAATAACGCTTCCGCGTCCCCACTTCGTCCCTGCTTCATGCAACATTGCCATGGAACCACGGTGATGGCCATGGATTGGGGTAGAGCTCATGCAATGGCTTTTACCCACGTGCTAATTATTTTGTCCCAACCATCTTTTGCATTTTGTGGTACAATTTCCTGTTAAATGTGGCCAATTATGCTTTTCACTTTTTCTTTTAATTGCTTCAACCTCTAGGGCATCATTCTAGGCCTGACCCAAGGTAGGGGGCAAGGGGATAGGGAGGTTGGCCCTATGTGGATCCAAAATGGAAATGTGGACCCTAGCGGGAGAAAAGATGAATGGGGGTATAGTGAGTGGAAAGGGAGCAATATCTGCAGGTAAGGGAGCGGGACCACACACCCAAAGTCAGGGTTTCCCAAGTAGTACCACCCTAGAACCAAATGGTCAATAAAGGAGATCCCACGGGACTAAAATCCAAGGGTAGCAACCAAAAGAGATCAAAGGGACAAGAGCACAAACTAAGCCCACTCTTTTTACCAAATCTCCTCATCAATCCATATTCAGAAGTATCCATGATAAGTAAACCCAATACTCAATTACCAAATGACCAAACATACATTTATATTCAGGAGGCCCACCTTCAAACATATGATCAATACAGGTGGGTGAGGGACCACATGGCTGGGTCAGGTGGTAGATTAATGGCATAACAAGCTAGTAGAAGGCATCAAGGGGTTGTTGGCTGCTGGTTGAGGCTCATCATGGAGAAAAATTTCTCCTGGGGATATCACCCACAAAGTGGTGGGTAACATCTGGCTCCAACTGGGACGTGATCTCTCGAAGAAGTGGACGAGGCTGCTCGAACGAGAGGTCACGAGAACTCTAGCAATCTCCTAGTCACCGTAGACCTATTATCAGCACATTTCAAGGATCAAATCCACAGGGCAACATGTTTTTCATGGTGTCTGATGATCACCCATGCTTAATGTTAGCCCATAAACCAATATAATATGCGATTATATATATATATATATGCAATCTAATCTATCATGAGAAACATCATATGCGGTTAGTTCTAATGCAGAAATCATCATGCAATGCATCCTACCCTAACATGCATATAGTACAAAGTCAAGTGCCTTCAAGAAAGTACTCCTTTAGGAGTTGCCCATTTACGGGAAGGGGAACCGACTCACCTTCTTTAGTTTCCAAGTGATACGAGTTTATCCCTGTGGTGTCGATTATCTTGAAGGGCCCTATCCATAGATTATCCCACTTTTTATGCATACCCGACTTCTCCCTTCTTTTATCCCACAAGAGTACAAGGTCCCCGGGTTTAAATGTTCTAGTTTGCATGTGTTTGTCAAACGTAGTTTTCATCTTGTCATGGCCATGGGCAATTTGATCAAGGGCTTTCCTCCTGTTTTCATCGCTTTCAATGATTTGTTCAATACGGGATTGTATAACATCTTGTTATTCGAGAAAGGCTTTCAGGCACTCAAGGACAGGTAGTTGGAGCTGCATAGGTAGCTTGGCCTCAGACCCATACACCAATTGAAAGGGGCTGAAATCGGTGGAAGCCTTTACCGTGGTTCTATCAGCCCATAGGGCATATTTGATCTTGCTATCCCAATCCCTCTTGTGTTTGTCCATAGTTCTCTTGATGATCCTAATGAGGTTCTTGTTGCTTGATTCAGCTTGGCCATTACCCTGGGGGTAATAATTAGAGGAGTGAGACAATATTATACCATATTTGTTACAGAGGGATGTGAGAGCCATAGAATCAAAAGCTTTAGCATTGTCAATCACAATCTTGGCAGGAACCCCAAACCTGGTAATGATTTTGTCCTCAAGGAAATCCATGACTACTTGGTCAGTTGCTACTTTGGTTGGAATGGCATCCACCCATTTGGTGAAGTAGTCGGTTGCTGTGAGGATCCACTTATGGCCATCACTTGAACTTTCCTTGAACTCACCGATGAAGTTCAAGCCCCATTGCCAAAAGGGGGCGTCCACCACCACATTTTCCAAGAGCATGGCAGCCAAATGCTTCTTTCCAGAAAAGAATTGGCACAGTTGGAATTTTTTTACGAAGTTCAAGGTATCAGCAAAGACGGTGGCCCAATAGGAACCCGCCCTCAAAATCTTGTAAGTGGTGGTTCGAGCAGCATAATGTCGCCCACAAAACCCAACATGAAATTCTTTTAGTAATTTATGGGATTCTTCTTTATTGACATTGTTATCACTCCAGGAAACTCTCCTAGGTTGCAGCTCAGAGATGCCTGGTAACATATAATCTTCAATATTGTTCTCTGAACTATTGGAATGAAAGATGGTTTGGATCAAGCCAGATTACCATTTCAACTATGTTTTTACTCAAGACATGCATGAACACCCTCAACTTACAAGGCTTTAGACCACTAGTGCTCAACAGTTTGTAGATTCAATGAATGGATGGAGAATACTAACCGTACCGGCAGATGCATATATAAACACATATGAATGGCTAGCTACAGGTAGCAAATGAGAATACTGACTGTACCGGCAGATGCATATATAAAACATATGAATGGCTAGCTACAGGCAGTAAAAGAAGCTTGCAAATCTAATTTATCAACGCAGAGATAAGATGACAGTTATCTGGCATTAGATACAAAAGAAACATGAACAACCTGTTCAAGTGCAAGCTTAGAACAGAAGAGAAAATGGACATTGAACATATAACAGCAAAAGAAGCTTGTATTTCTAATGAATGAAGATGAGAAGCTTGAGTAGCAAAGTCTCAATAGTCTCCAGAAGTTGAACCCTTGTTACATTTAGTTTTCAGCCTTTTATAGGCCTTTTACAATGCTCCTGAGCTCTCAAAGGCTCGGAGTCTTAATCTATCTTATCTGTCTTGTTAACTGACTAATGCCCTGACTAGGCAAGCATGGGCTTCGGAGGTTCCTTCTTCTGACAGAAGAGTAACCGCATTCAGGTGGTTTGTTGTGCTGGCAGGGAGCTCTCTCATGCCAGAGATGCCCCATAATCAATTATGTTGTTTTTGGATTGAGCGTTGTCGATGGCCCATGATGTTTCTGTTTGTTTTGGGCAAGCTGCGTTGTCTGCTCCATGACCATTCTGTTTGTTTGGATGTGTTGTGCGTGTTGTGTTGCGCTGTGCTGCTCCATGACTGCTTCTCGACCGCTGTTCCCTGGCAGTTATTCCCGACCTCTATTATGTGATAGAATGGGTCTTCGGGCCACTGTTTTCCCTTTAAAATGCTCAATAACGAGTGTTTTTTGTTTTACACAGAAAACACTGCAATACTGTAAAATCTCGCCAATATATGTTCCTTTCAGACTTCAAAAGTCCTTAAACGTGGCATATATATCTATCGGGTCCGCCCTTTGGGTTGTTGTTGCCTATCGCAAGTGGCCTGGTCCCTTGCTCCCTTTGTATTTTGAAATACGCTTTAAAAACACTGAAAACACATGAAAATTGGCCTTTGGCGGACTTCAAATATTATAGATTTCATTCCCGAACACTTTCAGGGCCCGGAATCATCGCTATCAGCGCTACCAAGCTTCCCTTTGTATTTCGTTATATAACGAAAATACACGAAAATACATTGAAAAAGGCTTACCCGCGAACCTGAAATATTATAAAATAACACTTATAATGTTGTCGGGTCCAGGACTTATCACATCAGCACCGCTCCTTAACGTTTCTCCAATTGTGATCCGCTGATCGCCGATTGCAATCGCTCATTCCATACTGTCTGCGCCGATTTGCCTCCGCCGATGCGACCCGCCGATCCGATCATCAGAGATCGCTGATTGGCGGTGTCTTGCGCCGATTGCCACTGCTCGCCGATCAGATCCGCCGATTGCGATTTGCCGCTTAGATCTGGGTTGTTGATCAGCCAGATCTAACGACTGCTGTTTGTTTGGACTGTTAAGCCTTCAATACATGGTTTTTCATGGTTTTGGAGTGTTTTTAGCCTCCCGATAGTGTTTTTCCTCCCTTTTAAGGGCTCTCCTCTTGCGCTTATTTCAATCTTTGGATGATCTTAAGCAATATTTGAAGACTTCAAGAGCATATATGGATCCATTGGCATGATTTTAAGCAAATTTGGAGACTTTGGGGCATATTTGGATCCATTTTTGGGCCATTTGCCAACAAGGCTAACACTGGCTCCTTCTGGGGATGAAAGCCTCCCTGTGAGGTTTCAAGAACTACAGAACAATGTCTTTCCTGTAAAAAACAAGATCAAATCTTCCTCCTAGTGTTGCATTGGGCATGGAGTCTATTTAGCATGAAATAAAAACTTGAAAAAACATATTTACAATACCAAGGCTTGAAAGCCTTAACTGAAATAAAGTTTGAAGAATAGCCCATTGACTGGGCCATCAAAAACATCTCCTCCTTCCTTTAATGCATCCCTTTTGAGAACCCAGTCACCAAACTGAAAATTGACCCTTTTTGCCTTTCTGTTAAAGGTTTCTTTTTCTTGGTCAATGTGCATATCAGCAAATTCATCAAAGACTTGCAAAAGCCTATTAATTTGATCATCTACTTCAAAAACTTTCCAGCATTTGACATTATCAGGCAGAGATGGTCTATATTTCACCTCATCTCTGTATGCTTTCAGCCTTTGATGTTTTGCCTGGAAGGTTTTGTACACCTACTGAATGATAAGGTCTGCTTCATACTCTGTTGTGCTATGTGTGACCTGAAAAGTTAATCTAAAAGATGAATCAATGTATTCCTCTATGGGGGACACAAGGACTACACCTACTCCTGCAGCTTCCTTAGAGCAAGCTCCTTCAAAGAACATGTCCCAAATTTGTGGGCCTTCTTCCTCTGTGATCTGGCAAACTGGTTCCTTAAGTTGTGTGGAGGCCAATTGAGATTCTTCAATCTCATGAGCTGGAGCTTTGAGGATGATAGGATCAACTGCCGGTTGTTTATGCTTATTAGCTTGCTGTACTGCAGGGACAGCAGCTTTATGAACAGAAGTTTCCTTGACATTATTCATCTTTGACCTCAGATTATATCTTTGCTGATCTTCAATTTGTAGAACAGCTTCACCGTCCCACTCTTGGCTGATCTGGTCATTTAATAATGACTTTTCATAGGCAGCTTTGGTCAAAAAAAGGGCACTGCCTCTATCTTCCATACAATGGATCTCATCATCTTCTTCAAACTGCTCTTCCTCCATGACTGCATTTTGAAAAGGGGTCTTCACCCTTTGGTCTTCATTGGCATCTTTATTTCTTTGCAAAATCTGCAACTGCTCATTTGCTCTTCTATATGGATTTGGATTTGGAGGAGCAAAGGTGTTAGGAACTCTTCCTTTCCCATGGTGCTGCTCAACCTTTAATTTGGAGATTTCAGAGGCTAATGACTCTATCATCTTGGTCATTTTATCGATCTTGGGATCTGAAGATGATGAAGGCTCGCCCCTCTGTCTCCTTCTATCAATATTTCCCTTGAGCTTGTCTGCAGCCATTGTGTTTGATTCTACTTCCAAGGCTGTATCCTGCATATCAGTCAAAGTAGCACATCGCCTCTCCCTTAACAGTAGGCAGAAGTCAAAATCAAAAGCACTAGCATAGTTGAGTCTAGCAGAGGTAGCAGTGGGTTTTACTTCAGCTGGTATCTTGTTGTACATGCGGTTAAATCTCTTATTAAAATCAGACAGCAACTCACCATTTTCCCTCTTTAAGTTCCCAAACTCAGTGTGGTAGTAGAGGAGATCCTTCTTATCCCCCCAATGCTTTAGAAATGCATCATCTAAAGCCTCAATATCTGCTATAGATCTTGGGGTCAGTTCTCTGAACCATTTTCTAGCCTCTCCATCTAGGCTTTGGACAAAGACTCTCATCCAGACATCATCTTCACTAATGTCCAGGTTATCAGCATAGCTATAGAATGACTCAAGATGTTCTTCAGCTATAACACCTTCAATCCCAGTGAACTTAGGCATATACTTCTGATATTCTCCAGTAGGCATGGCATTCAAAGGAGTGGGCAGTATTAGAGGTCCATACCTAGCAGCTATGATTCTTTCCATTTTGGTGGGTGTTTGTGGACCTGCCATAGCTGTGGTGGCCAAAAGAGTACTGGAAGTCTGAATGATAGAGGGTTGAGGAGTGATTGATAGGACTAAAGGAGTATGATGGATGGGAGGTGAGGTTTCCTTTGGGCTTACAACAAAAGGAGAACCTAAAGAATAAGGAGCTTTATGAATCTCTAAGATTTTTTCTTCGCTGCTAGTATTAGAAGCTATACTTTCAACATGTATTTGTTCTATTGCAGGATTTTCTTGAAGAGATATAGGAGATTGTTTAGGTTTACCTGAACCTGATGCTCCTTTTTGCAATACCTTTCTTTCTTTGATGATTTTTTCAGGGTTAGGTACTGGGTCAGCTTGTGACTTCTGAGGATTTCTCCGAGTATGCCTCACAAACTGAGCCAGAACTATGAAATGGAGTCACCAAGAGGTTCGGCCTCCAATAGAGTCGCCAGATAGATGATTACAACCAAAAATGTGCCGAGACTTTGTCTATCATCAAAGTTGGATCTCTGTCGTTTCCCAAGGAAGCTGAGCTTCAATTTCCTCTCCCCAACAACAGTGCCAATTATGTTATCACTCCAAGAAACTCTCCTAGGTTGCAGCTCGAAGATGCCTAGTAACATATAATCTTCAATATTGTTCTCTGAACTATTGGAATGAAAGATGCTTTGGATCAAGCCAGATAACCATTTCAACTATGTTTTTACTCAAGACATGCATTAACACCCTCAGCTTACAAAGCTTTAGACCACTAATGCTCAATAGTTTGTAGATTCAATGAATGGATGGAGAATACTGACCATACCGGCAGATGCATATATAAACACATATGAATGGCTAGCTACAGGTAGTAAATGAGAATACTGACTGTACCGGCAGATGCATATATAAAACATATGAATGGCTAGCTACAGGCAGTAAAAGAAGCTTGCAAATATAATTTATCAACGCAGAGATAAGATGATAGTTATCTGACATTAGATACAGAAGAAACATGAACAACCTGTTCAAGTGCAAGCTTAGAACAGAAGAGAAAATGGACATTGAACATATAACAACGAAAGAAGCTTGTATTTCTAAGGAATGAAGATGAGAAGCTTGAGTAGCAAAGTCTCAATAGTCTCCAGAAGTTGAACCCTTGTTACATTTAGTTTTCAGCCTTTTATAGGCCTTTTACAATGCTCCTGAGCTCTCAAAGGCTTGGAGTCTTAATCTATCTTATCTGTCTTGTTAACTAACTGATGCCCTGACTAGGCAAGCATGGGCTTCGGAGATTCCTTCTTCTGACAGAAGAGTAACCGCATTCAAGCGGTTTGCTGTGCCGCAGGGAGCTCTCTCGTGCCAGAGATGCCCCATAATCAATTCTGTTGTTTTTGGGCTGAGCGTTGTCGATGCCCCATGATGTTTCTGTTTGTTTTGGGCAAGTTGCGCTGTCTGCTCCATGACCATTCTGTTTGTTTGGATGTGTTGTGCGTGCTGTGTTGCACTGTGTTGCTCCATGATCGCTTCTCGGCCTATGTTCCCCGGCAGTTATTCCCGACCTCTATTATGTGATAGAATGGGTCTTCGGGCCACTGTTTTCCCTTTAAAATGCTTAATAATGAGCGTTTTCTGTTTTACACAGAAAACGCTGCAATACTGTAAAATTCCGCCAATATTTGTTCCTTTCGGACTTCAAAAGTCCTTAAACGTGGCATATATATCTATCGAGTCCGCCCTTTGGGTCGCTGTCGCCTATCGCAAGTGACCTGGTCCCTTGCTCCCTTTGTATTTTGAAATACACTTTCAAAACACTGAAAACACATGAAAATTGGCCTTTGGCGGACTTCAAATATTATAGATTTCATTTCCAAACCCTTTTGGGTCCAGGACTCATCGCTATCGGCGCTGCCAAGCTTCCCTTTTTATTTTGTTATATAACGAAAATACACGAAAATACATTGAAAAAGGCTTACCCGCGAACCTGAAATATTATAAAATAACACTTATAATGTCGTCGGGTCCGGGACTTATCGCATCAACGCCGCTCCTTAAGGTTTCTTCGATTGCGATCCGTCAATGCGATGTGGGCTATCGATCTGCAAGCGCGATCGACGGTCTACGTTTAATCGTCGATCGCAATCGCTCATTCCATACTGTCTGCGCCGATTTGCCCCCGCCGATCCGATCATCGGAGATCGCTGATCAGCGGTGTCTTGCGCCGATTACCACTGCCCGCCGATCAAATCCGCCAATTGCGATTTGCCGCTTAGATCTGGGTCGTTGATCGGCCAGATCTAACGGCTGCTATGTGTTTGGACTGTTAAGCCTTCAATACATGGTTTTCCATAGTTTTGGAGTGTTTTTAGCCTCCCAATAGTGTTTTTCCTCCCTTTTAAGGGCTCTCCTCTTGCGCTTATTTCGATCTTTGGATGATCTTAAGCAATATTTGAAGACTTCAAGAGCATATATGGATCCATTAGCATGATTTTAAGCAAATTTGGAGACTCTGGGGCATATTTGGATCCTTTTTGGGGCCATTTGCCAACAAGGCTAACAGACACACCTGAGGATCTCCCCATCGGGGCTCATCCACCCGAGTCCATTTTGGGTTAGGCAGAACTTAGAGGCCTTCAGCCTTAGGGATCTTCTTTTGTGGTATGTTAGGTGAGGAGGGGCGGATATGTTGCGCAGATAATAGACTATGTCTTTGTACCATTCATCCTCCTCAAGTTCGATAGTAGTAGCGCATAGTTGCTCTTTCTCTCCTTCTCTAATGGCCTCGTTATTGCTTTCAGTCATCATTTTGGCCAAGCCTTGCCCCCAGATAATTTTCTTTGGGAAAATGTCAAGATCATATTCCTGGACTTTGGACACCCATTTTCCCCTAGATCCAAGACAATCAGATTGGGACAACACATCTTTGACAGCAAGGTACGGGACATATGCATATATCTTGTTGTACCTGACATAGGCCTAAAATGCTTGACCGACTTGACAAGGGCGTATGCTTGCTTTTCATTGATGGTGTATCTTGTTTCAGCGTCATGGAGCGGCTTGCTCATAAAAGCTATTGGTCTCTCGTCCCCATTATCGTCCTTTTGCATAAGTATCCCAACAATAGTGTCTTTAGAGGCAAAGGAATAGATGATAAAATCCTTAGTGTAATCAGGGCTAACAAGGACGGGAGTTGAAGCAATCCTTTTATTTATTTCCTCAAAGGCTTCATTTGTTGTGGAATCCCATGTGTACGGGGTGTTTTTCTTCAAGAGGTTGCTCATTGGTTTGACAATTTCAACAAAGTTTGGTATGAATCTTCTCACGAAATTGATTTTGCCGAAGAATGATCTTAAAGCGTCTTGATTTTTGGGATAAGGAATATTGCTAATAGCTTGGATTCTTTCAGGGTCGATGCTAATCCCATCTTTGGAGACCACATGTCCTAGCAATCTTCCTTTGTCCACACCAAAGATTGACTTTTTAGGATTAAGAGAGATGTTGTATTGCCTGCATTTCTCAAACACCTTCCTCAGATGCTTGCAATGGTATTTTCTTTCCTTGGAGGCCACAGTCAAATCATCTTGGTAGATCTCCATGATCTTCCCGATGAGGTCTCTGAAGGCGAAGTCCATGGCCCTTTGAAAGGTAGATCCAGCGTTAAGGAGGCCAAAGGGCATCCTAAGGTACATGTATGTTCCCCATGGTGTAGTAAAAGCAGTTTTCAAGCGGTCTTCCTCTTTGACAATGACTTGGTTGTATCTAGAGAAGTCATCCAAGAATGACATCATTTGAGACCCAGTTATCCTTTGTAGTAGGTTTTCCATGTTGGGAAAAGGGTAATTGTCCTTTAAGCACCCACAGTTAAGGTCCCTAAAGTCAATGCACATCCTGATATTACCAGTCTTTTTGCGAGTGATCACAGGGTTGGAGATCCATGACGAATGTCTAATGGGGGCAATGATCCCTGTGTCAACCATCTTTTGGAGTTCTTTTTGACAAGGGGCAAGTTTTAGATTCATCCATCTTAGTTTTTGTTTAACAGGTTTCACCCCCTCCTTGAGAGGAATGGTGTGTTGGATAATCTCAGGGCTATATGCCTTTAAGTCATCATATGACCAGGCAAAGACATCCTTAAACTCCCTTAGCAGGTTTTCGAGCTCCTCCCTTTCTCTTCTAGAGAGGTTTTTTCCAATCTTGATGATTTGGGGAGAGGTCACAAATCCCAAGTTTAGATCTAGCGTATCAAGGTTTCCTGGCTACTATAAGTAATGCTAGAATCGTTCCTGTCAAAGTGTTGCTCATTGATGACATCCTTCTCTTTTGAGCAAGAACTTTCATGGTCTTGCAGGAAGTTATTTATGTCTTGGTCATCTTCAAAAACAAGCCAGTGTTCCTCATAGTCAGGGATGGAAGGTCTATGAATTGTATCAATGATGCATCTCCCTTTTCTTGCAACATCATGAGGGATAATTGTGGAAGTGGAAGCGGCCACGGCCAAGGTGTTAGCCATGTTGTTGAAAGATCTGTCAAATGCTCGGATAGATATATCATCGAACCCTTTAAGCATGTGAGTGATTCTTTCTTTGTAGGGTTTCAATTTCTCATCTTTTGTGTCAAAGGTTCCCCTAATTTGCGAGATAACTAGACCAAAATCCCTATTATGATTAATTTTTTAATCCCTCTAGATTTGACTGCTTCAAGACCCAACAAAAGGGCCTCATACTCGGCAATGTTATTAGTGCAAGTGAATTGGAGTCTTATTGAAAACAAAAGATATTCTTCATATGGGGAGATGATCACAATGCCAGCCCCCGACCCAGATTTGGAATGCGCCCCATCAAAGTACATTACCCATAACCCCAGGTGGGGAGGGGCAGCAACATGTTCATTTTTGAAAAGCCTCCATTCCCCAATGCTATCACTCTCTTCTTTTATGTTACTTTCATCTTCGTGAGACGAGGCAATCATAGGGGCAGAGAATTCATGTCTAGGAATCGATGCATAAGAGTTTTCTTTCCATGGGAGATAGATGACAGAGCCATCTTCATTCATGGATAGATTGAGATCCTCAATCAACCTTTTGGACACAATCATTCCCCATGTTGGGGGGGTTTCTACCACAACTATATTGATGGAGAATATTTTTTCCAGATATGTATGAAGAAAGGTTTTTACCCCTTCCATGATCCCACATACCTTAAGCTTGTTGGAGTTCAAAATTATTTTAGAGAAACATTTCCTTGAAAGCTTGAGTCCTAGCTTTTTCATAACGCTTGAAGGCATGATATTGATAGGGCTACCAGAATTTAGGATGCAATTTCTTAAGGTAAATCCATTTAATCCAAAGGTGATGTAGAATGGGTTGCTTATATCCAAGGCTATCCTTAATGGAACCTTCAAAATAGGGTCATGGGGCTTCTCCTTTACGTCAGGGGAAGGCTGGTGCAAAGCATCTTCTTCATTAGGGGAGAGATCCTCATCATCTTCTTTGACTTCAAAAATGTTGATAGATGTTTGCCTCATAGATTGATCAAGGTCAAATATGATATTTTTGGCTTGGAAGAGGCTATCAGGTTGCTTATTTCGTGTATCAAAAGCTAGCTTTCCTGTGAAGGAATTCAAGTACACTTCCAAGGCTATTTCTTTTGGAAGGGTTAAGTTATATGCGAAGGCACGAATGATAGAATTAAACCTATGATTGAATTCGACAACGGATTCATCATTCCTTCTTTCGATAGACAAGAACCCCTTGTATAATTGAACCACACTCTTCTCACAGTACCATCTCTTTTCAAATGTTTCAAGCAACTCCTCCCATGAAGATATAGATGATGCGGGAAGGGAAAGATACCATTCACAGGCCTCTCCTATCAAGCTTGTGGCAAAGGCAATTATGCGGTTGAACTCATTATAAGATTCCCCACATGTGAGGCCCTCAACTCTCAGAAGGAGTTCCTGAGGATCCTCCTCCCCACTAAATGTAGGTATGTCATCATCCTCGGGAAGGGGGGTGAATAGTGCCCCAATTACTTTTGAAAGGTTGAGAGGAACGAAGATTTTATGCTTATGTTTTAGTTTCTTGAGCTTCCTATCAAAGAAAGAGACACGGGATTCATGTTTTTCTCTACGATGATAAGTTAGTGTCTCAGGGCTTTCCATCTTGAGATGGAGATCGTGGAGTCGCCAAAGGAATATTAGGAAATGTCATTAATGAATCAATTCCTCAATGATTCACTAGGGAGGCAGACTTGCTTCCTCCCCGGCAATGGCACCAGAAATGTTACCACTCAAACCAGCAGGGGACCTAAAGGAGTTCCTAAGAGAGCAACTGCTAGGTTAAGGGAAATGGTGGAGGCTTAGCCCATTGTCACCACAGCTAAGTCTCCATGCCCTTTACGAACTTTCACTGATAGGAGAAGTCCCAGTAATGTATGGATCACTTGTAAAATATATGTCAATGGATAGGTGAGAAGTGACCCTGAAAACCATTTCCCAAGGATGGGGTGAAGAATGGAACTTGCTTTCTCTTGAAGCAAGGGACTTGGTCCACCAGGGGTAAGGGGTGAGGATTGGAGGGTTGAGGGAGAAAGGATAGGCTTATAAACAAGGTTCTCAATCCCTATAATCCTTGGGAAACTTGGATTTCCAAATGGTCCTTGACAAATAATCTTTATCTTTATTGAGAAGTGGGACCACACGAAGCCAAGTGGACCCAGCCCAAGTTCGGGGATGGAATGCAGCAACCAATGATGTTACTATCCTGGACAACGTGAGGGGAAAGGACCAAACAAGTATATTTACTTCAAAAGGTTGAATTGATCCTATTGAGGTCTAGCCTTGGGGATGCTTAGGCAAAATTCGATCCTAGAGCTAGGGCTTGGGATTCCCGTAGATTCCACTATTAGAATTGCCTCAAATTTGGAGGAGAGGGAAAGGACCCACCAGCACAGTAACCTATAGGAGATCGAAGTTTTTTCTTGGGTCAATTCCCGAGAAATTGATGCCCTAGGTGACCTAATGGGGCTAGACTTGTGGAAAAAGGGTAAAGTGATGAAAAGAGGATTGAAATGATCACCCCTTCAAGGGACCAGTGCCTAATTCACTTGGGGATATGCAGTCAAGGATGGTGATGAGTAAGAACTTGGTTTCTTGATCAAGGAGGCCCAGAAAGTCAACTTCACCCGATGTTGAGAGAAAGAAAAGAAAAGTGACCTTCAAGCATTTACACTTCAAAGCAAACGATGCAAGCTTATCGAGACAAATAATCTCTAGGACATTTCATTCATATAACATTGGCCCATGTTAAAGGAAATGCAACTAGGCTAGGTCTTCATAAATGTAATTTTGATATTTGTATTTATTCAAAAAAAGAGAAATTATTTTTGTAATATTTGTAAATGAGTTTCTTGCTCATTGAAAATAGGTCAAGCACATTTTAAAGTGCTTCTAGAAAGTCAAAGTCAAAATATAATTATGACAAGACCCTTTGAGGGCATGTTACATCAGGTGCAAGGTCATGGAAACATCTCCAAACAAAGTCAAATCCTCTCCTAGCATCAACGAAGTCTCCAAGGAGCAAAACGATGGATAAAAGATTAATTTTGGTGTAAACTGTCATGTTGGCCTAGAGGACAGTCAAGTCAACCTAAAGAGGAGGGACAAGCCTCTATTTATAGAGGTTGTCCATTCCTCATTCTACACACAACTCTCTCTGAAATCTGCAAGCAAGAAGAGGGCTAAAAGGATGAATAGAAGACGAGGAAGAGGACTACAAGGGCAACGTAATAAGAAGACAGAACAACGAAGTAAAGGAGGACATTTTTGATGCAACTACACTCACACGTGCAAGGTCAAGGAAGGTTTGATTGCGGCCATAGCAACAGAAAAGAATAGTTCAAGTATCATCATTGTTTGGGTTGGAATTTAACGTCTACAAGGCCTCCCTCTAAAGTGAAGAAGAGACCCTCACGAACGGAGGAAGAAAAGAGAAAGTCGAGGAAGAAAATGATTGTTTCTAGGGCTAGAAACAGTCACACGTACGAGGTGCAGTAAGGGTATGACAGCAGCTAACAGTTCTTTGTTTGGGTGAGAGATCAAGTCTCTGAGGACTCACAAGCCTAGTGAAGGAGCCCATCATTCTAAAGTCAAAAGCACTCTAATTGGAAGACGAAGTGCTGGAAGACAAAGTGTCAAAAGTGTCGGAAGATGTGCCGGAAGTGATAGTGCAGAAAGAGGAAGGATTTGACTTATGCTTGGAAAATATCCTAGTCAAGGGTCTAGGGTTTGGCAGTTGTTCAAATAAGAAGCTTCAATAAGAGAAAACTTACAAAGGGTTTTCCTCTCAAGAGTGGAGAGCTTTTGTCCCTGGCAGAGAGCCAAAATTTGTGTTCTTGTTATTTTGTTTCGGTAGCAGTTTGATGAAGTACAAACATATACACTAATAAGAAGAAGAAGAAGAAGAATAAGCTAACAAGAAAAGTAAAAAGACTCCACAAATTGCTATCAAGTAACAAAGAATCATCAATACACTACTTTTCCCTAGATTCTTCAACATGGTATCAGAGCTAAGGTGACACATCAAAGAAAGGGCAACTCAAGAACACTCATAAAGAAGAAGCATGTACAAAGTTGAAGCATCAAGCCTAGAAGCCTCAGCCACTTCAAGGACAACAAGGGTCTACAATCCATCATCCATCAAGGAGATCTACAAAGCCAGAAGAAGAGCCTTACATAAAGGCACCTACAAAGAAGAGGAGATTGAAGCAGGACCTACATCAAGCTACAAGTCTTCAAGCAAACATCATCATCAAGCAAGTCCACTTGGAGAAGGCAACTTGAAGAACAACAAGATCCAGGGAATACAAGCCATCAAGCCTTCCAGATGGAAGCAAAAGCATTACATCTCAAAATCTATCAACTACATGTCCCCTTTTGAATATACATCAATGTCTGTTTGCAAGGAAAGCAATAAATTGGTAGGTACCAATAACTTTCTTGCATGGAATAAGAGGATTGATCTACTACTCAAGGAGAATGAACTCCTAGAGCATGTCAAAGGGAATATCACTACCCCTGCTAAGGAACAAACTCAAGCCTTAGCCAAGTACAATAAGGATGAGACAAGAGCTCAAAGGATTCTAATAAAATCAATCAAAGACTCTCTCATTCCCTATGTCTCCAAGTTTGAGACATCGAAAGAAATCTATGATAAGCTAGTAGAGATATTCTCGGTATCTACAACCGAATAAGTAATATCTCTAAGGAATGAATTATACACGACGAAAATAACAAAGGAAGGAATGGCTCCCTACTTCATGCAAATCTCTTAAATGAGAGATCAACTTCAAGAGCTTGGGGAAGTCATGTCTGACAAAGAGATGACAACTGTAGTACTCAATGCTCTACCTGAGGAGTGGGGAAACTTCACATCTAGCATATATGCCAAGAAGGAAGCAACTGTTGACACCTAATCATAGGGATTGGGTGAACAACTGTAATTAATGTAAATAAATAATAGAGAAAATGGAGTCATCGGGAGATGAACTGAACAGTCACTCCCTCTTGTATATAATAATGAACAACCTGAATGAATAATACGATTACATTTGAGGAGTTACCTCCTGGTCTGACATGGTATCAAAGCCAGCGCCATTTTTGGCTTCCCTCTCTGCTTTGTAACTCCCTTCTGCCTATGTTCTGCCTATTTTGCAGAACTGACCTCTTGCAACCACTCCACAGGTGTGCCTCTCTCAAGAATTTGATAACCATTCTGCAGGTTTTCCCTTCTCGCAACTGCTGCCCCTCTCTGGCAACTGCTGCAGACGTTCGGCTAGTTATGTGAGGAAACTACTCCACAAGCACAGTTGAGGTATCACTCCCACACCTGCATGCATGTTGCCTACCGATATACCTCTCATGGTTTCATAGTGTTAAACACGGGTGCGATGAATGAAATTCTCTTATGACTGTGTATCAACGTTCTGGACCCTAATCGGGTATTTTTCTCTGTTCATACATTTTATTTATAAATCACAGTCAATTAGTGTTAAGTGTTAATATTGAGTTTAAGTGCTAAACCTTTCCTTAAGTGCCTTTATTAAAAGTATGAATTAAGCACGTGGGTGGTATTGATAAGTGGGAAGCAGTGTCTCGCGCGACCTAAAGGCTATAAACAGTACTCCTAAAATTCACGCGATTAACCTTAGTGGGCGACACATAGCACGGGAAAACCACTTTTCTCGCGCACTCTCGACCTGATATCGGTCGTGCAAGATTTCACGCGAGATTGCACGACAGTTGTTCGATTGGACGGGTCACATCGACGGTGGAGATTGTCTGGGTTAGTTGGTGAGCGGACGACGCAATATCCGTTGGATTTGGAGAAGTGAGATCAACGGCGCAGATTGAAGTGCTTGATAAAAGGAGAAGTCAACGAGGGACCGACAGTGATTGGTCAGATAAGTGGGACGCTCAGGGGGAAAATCCACGTACAGAACCGGATTTAAGCACAGCTGATTGGTTACAAAGTTAACCAGTAGTCGAATTTCAGACTACCACCTCATTTTCGTCAACCTCTTGTGTCATTTTTTTTACCAGCAGAAGAGCGATTTTTTTTACACAACACATATTTTTAAAATGCACTCATTGATATCTGTTGTGGGAGTGGTTCTCAATGGGAAGGAGAACTATCCTGAGTGGTCTCGGAAAATCAAACACACTCTCATTTTTAATGAGTTGTGGAAAGGAGTGTGTGTTGAAAACGGAGACAAAGAGCCAGAAGATCCTACCTCAGACAAGGAATTCGCCATCTGGGAAAATAAGAACAGCAAAGCTTATGCATTAGTTGCAGCATCAGTAAATGAAGAGGTGAGTCGCCATATTTCGCCATTCTCAAATTCTTTCGAAGCCTTACAAAAACTGAAGGAACTCTATGACTCACACTCTGCACTTGAAGTTTTCCAACTCATGATTAAATTGTTTAACCTTGAATTACAAAATGATGATCCTCTTGCTCTTGCATCAAAAGTAAAATCTATTATGCATGATATCAAAGTCACTAATGTTGAACTGGACATTCTTCTGATAACTTTTCTCAAGGCACTTTATCCCACTTACTCAAATTATTTTGAGTCATTGCAAGCAAATGGAAACCTCAAAGATATTACCTTTTACTCCCTTGTGAAAAAATTTGCTGAAAGAGAGAAAGCTTTTGGGAAGAAGACAGCTCCTCAGTCTTCTGAAGAGGTTGTGTGCCTTGCACATAGACAAAAGAATCTTGCTCAAGATTCTTCGAGAGGAAGAGGTGGTCGAAGATGTTAAATTATGGTATGTCCTATGCTTAGAGAAGTTCACTTCTTTTCTTCTTATTAGCCACAGATTAGTAATCACATATACATTAAGTAAAGTGCAGATAAAACATTAAACGATCAACAGAAAACAAGCCAAGACAAGAGACACAAGATGTGGCGGCTAGCCAGGGACAAACCCAATGCGGGGAAACCCTTTGATCAAATCTTCTTTTATCTTCAATAGTTCAGCAGAGAGAAAATAGTACAAAATCAGAATTCTGTAATTTTATATCAGCAGCAGCAAACCCTAGATCAGCACAGTCAAACTTGGTTAAACGAGTTGAAATTGACCTCCAATATGCTTGGTCAATTTCCAGTCAACTAGCCCTCGAACAGCCTGAAGAAATAGCCCTTGAAAAGCCCCAAAAACACAGTCAAATTGCTATTGACTGAAGTCAACCTGCTGCCCAAAACTAGGGCAGTCAATGCTAGTCAAACCTGTGGATGGATTGCCTCGATTTTTGTGCCAAAATCTGCGGCTTGCCTAGGAGAGCAGCCACACCAAAACCGCACCCTTGATGAGTCAATGCTTGTTCAACGCTTGTTCTGCGTCCTCCTTTCAGCGTCCTCCTTGCCCTAATGCATCCTCCTTCCCACGTGTGAGCTGCTCCTTGTATAACCCAAAGCTAAGGAGAGAGAGAGAAGAATGAGTGAGATGAGATGATGAGAAAATGAATCAACCTCTCTTGTATTTATATGATTCACTGGGCATGTGTGCCACACATTTAACTGCTGGCCGACCTTGACAATTTGTCAAGTAAATACAAATAAATTCATATCTCCATAAATACTTGTCGGAATCGGATGATCTTTAGATCAATCTTACACCTCTCAACAAGAGGAATCTAGGAAAAATATCAGCTGCCATAAATGAGGTGACCCACATGGAGTTTGGCCCTAGTTTCCAATTTTAACACTCCCTCTCAACTAGGGAGAACTCCATCTGCAATCTGTCTGACCGTCGCTACTATCCCAGCCATCAAATGCACTGCCCTACACTGCTTGGCCCTGCTTTTCTCTGCTCTAACAATGAAGAACAAGAAATGATCGAGGATGTATCATACCATCCTCCACTGACCCGAAGTCAGTCTCAGAGTGTGTCATACCACTCTCACTGATCCCAGATCAATGGAGGTCATCCTAGCATAGGGAGTACGGTAGATACAACGATGCGTCCATCGATAGTACTACTAATGGTCCCTAACCCCATTTCCCTACTCATTGATCAAATGAGAGGTACTTCCCATGAGTCCTAGACTGCATGGGTAGGATGCCTCGACAGGAGAACTAATCATCCTGTCCACAGGAGAACGAATCATCCTGTCCAACAGTCGCCACAGGAGAACTAATCATCCTGGCCCACAGGAGAACTAATCATCCTGTTCCACAGTCGCCACGAAGAACTAATCATCTTGTCCTACAGCCACCACAGGAGAACTAATCATCCTGTCCTACAGTCGCCACGGGGTGTCAGAGGGGAAGGTTGAACCTTTCACCCTGTACATAGTGCACCACCAGGGGATGGTGAGTCGCCCTGTGGTCGCATGTCGCTCCAAGAAGTACCCTGCGCCCCCTAGAGCTCCCAGAGCTCAATACATCATACTCGACCCTCATAAGAGGGTCTCTGAACAACACCAAGTCGTTCTCGAAAAGTCAAGAATTTGACCTTTCCCAGGGGCTTTGTCAAAATGTCGGCGACCTGTTCATCTATACCAATATGTTGGAGCCTTATTGCTCCCCACTGCACCATATCCCAAATATAGTGGCACCTAATATCGATATGCTTGGAGTGATCATGAAATACGGGATTCTTTGATAAATGAATCCCGCTCTAGTTGTCACATAGGATCACGGTGGTATCCAATGTAAATCCAAACAACTCATTGAAGAGCTTTCGCAACCAGACCGCCTCACAAGAGGCCATACTAGCAGCAATATACTCTGCCTCGGCGGTGCTCAAAGCCACCAACTTCTAGTTCCTGCTCAACCAGGATATCGAGGGAGATCCCAAAGAGAAACAGCACCTAGAAGTGCTCTTTCAGTCCACCACACTCCCTGCCCAATCAGCGTCGGTATATCCATTTAGTCTCACATTTCCGACAGTGTATCTCAACCCATGAGTGATTATGCCACGAAGATATCTCAACAGATTCTTGGCACCAATCCAATGTGAGTGGTGAGGCTCAACCATATGTTGACTCAACGTGTTGACTGCAAAACATATATACGGATGAGAGTTCACCAAAAACATCAATGCTCCGATGAGTTGACGATACTCGGTATCATTTCGTAAAACGGGTCCGGCAGCACTACCGCTTAACTCCTTGAAGTCAAGCTCCATCGGGGTAATCACGGGTTTGCAGTCCACCATATCGAATCTCTCCAATATCTTCACCACATATTTTCCTTGAGATAGGAAAATCTCCCCTGGCTTCTACCAGACTTCTAGTCCTAGGAAATAGTGCATCAGTCCTAGGTCCTTCATCTCAAATTCAAAAGCCAACTCCCTCTTACATTTGTGAAGAAGAGGGTCTGCACCTGTTAGAAAGAGGTTGTCAATGTACAGCACCAGTATGAGAGGATTGTCATCTTCAACCTTAAAGTAAAGGTTAGGGTCGGCTTCACTCCTAGTGAATCCCAACTTCATCGAGTAGCTATCGATCCTCTCATACCATGCTCGGGGTGCTTGCTTCAGCGCATAGAGGGCCTTCTTCAACCTGCACACATGAGATTCTCGATCATGAATCTCAAATCCTTCAGGTTGCTCCACATAGACCTCCTCTTTGATCGAACCATGCAAGAACGCGGTCTTGACATCCATCTGATGTAGGTTCCATCCTTGCGAAGCAGCAAGGGCTATGATTGAGCGGATGGTGGTATATCGGGCAACAGGGGCAAATATCTCGTCATAGTCTATACCTTCCTTCTGCGAGAAGCCACGAGCGACAAAACAAGCCTTATACTTTTCCGCACTTCCATCAACTGCATGCTTTGTCTTGTAAAGCCATTTCGAAGTGACAACTACTTTGTCCTAGGGTCTGGGGACCACATCCCAGACATCGTTTTTCATGATGGACTCATATTCCTCAGTCATAGCATCCTTCCATACTTGATGCTTGACAGCTTCTGCGAATGACAAAGGCTCATTTTGGATGATCGTGCTCATGATGGTCAAGTATTCCTGATACCTGGTCGGCTTCTTACTTTCCCAGAAGGTTCCTCTGGGTGCAACGTGCCCTTCAGCGTCATCAAGTGTCCCCCTAAGCCATGAAGGCCTCTTCCTAGAAGAGGAAGGCTCTTGCGGAGGGGGCTCAATAGGATCCATAGGTTCTTCCACATCAGGCATCGTCTCATCTTCCTTTTCCTTGGGTTCCCTGGTGTCAGCTTCTTTAGATCCCCTTTGAATAGGAAGATTGTCAACTTTGCTAAGAGCCATATCTGCGTCAAAGGTGACATCATAGCTAATCTCGATTTCCCTTTGACCAGCCACATAGATTCTATAGCCCTTAGTGTTTTCGCTATAGCCCACGAAGATTCCTTTCTTTCCAGATGCACCCAATTTGTTCCTCTTCTCCTTCGGCACATGAAAATATACCGGACTTCCAAAAATTCTAAAATGAGATACGTCAGGTTTCTTAGTAGTGAACATCTCTTCGGGAGTCTTGGAACCCAATGCTTGATGAGGGCATCTGTTTTGCACATATACGGCGGTATTCGCAGCTTCGGCCCATAGAAACTTCAGAAGTCTTTGATCGTGAAGCATAGCACGGACAACTTCCACAATCATACGATTCTTCCTTTTCGCCACACCATTCTGCTCAGGAGTATATGGTGTTGTAGTCTCCCTCTTAATGCCAACCTCTTTGCAAAAGTCATGGAACTCATTGGATTCATACTCAGTCCCATTATCAGTCCTTAAGATCTTGATCTTCTTTTCGGTTTGATTCTCGATCAAGGCTTTGAAGTGACGAAACCAAGTGAACACTTCATCCTTCTTTTTCAAGAAGTATATCCAAGTCTTGCAAGAATAATCATCTGTAAAAGTGAGGTAATATAAATATCCTCCCAAAGAGTTCACAGGCATCATACCAGATATGTCTAAGTGAACCAACTGCAATATATCGGAGGTCTTGCTTTGGCTTGAGGGGAATGGTCCCCTTTTGAGCTTTCCTTTGGCACATCCAGGACATACACCTTCTTGCTCTACTCGGAACTCGGGCATCCCTGTCACCATTTGTCTTGCATTGGGTAGAGCTTTATAATGAAGGTGAGCAAACCTCTGATGCCATAGTTCGGACTGAAGTGATGTGTCACAAGACATGACACCCAGCGGACTTCCTCCGACCTGATATAATGAATCGACTCGAAACCCAAGAGTGAAAGCTTCCTTAAAATTCTTTTCCATACATGTACCTTGCCATCAATGAAGGTTACCTTGTAGCCTTTGTCCTCCATTGCTGAAACGGACACCAGGTTCTTTTTGAGATCAGGTACATATAGGACTTCTTGCAAATGAATTGTATTACCCTGATTCAATTGAAGAGTGACATTCCCTACACCTTTCATGGGATATTTTGCGTTGTCCCCAAGAACAATTTCCAGGTTGGTCTCCTTTTCTATCAGATTGGAGAGAGCTTCTTTGTAGTTGGTGAAGTCAATAAGCCAATTCCCCAGCGAGTCCGGGGGAGCAGTAGTAGAGAGGGCCACTAGTAGACAATATTCATCTTGCTTATTGTTAACAACATTAGATTCATACCTGAGTTTCTTGCCTTCTTGAAGGGTTGTCCTCTTCCTTGATTTCCAGCATTTCTTTTACCTCTGCCATTGGACCTGCCATTCCTTTGATTGCCTTTGAGAGTGATTTTGGTCATCGTCATGGTGTGAGTCCCTTTTATTAGGGCACTCCCTCGCATAGTGGCCCATTTTGTTGCAATTGTAACATCAACATTTTCTTCCACCCTTTGGTCCAGCCTTTCCTTTGGATTTAGCCCCAAAATTGTTTCTTCTTTTAGCATGAGAAGAAAAGGTAGAGGGATGGCCTTTAAGTGCGAGCATTTCTTGCTCTTCCATCCTTGTCTCTTCTTGAATACATCTAGCCATCAATTCCTCAAATCCTGGGATGACATTATTGTTGGGAAGAGTAGTCCTGAATATATACCATTCAGGTGGCAGTCCTCCTAGAGTTGCGATAGTCATTTCCCTGTCAGGAACTACTTCCCCAATAGATAGGAGATCATTCTTGATCTCGGTGATCCTTAAGAAATATGCTTGCATACTCTCATCTTTGCCCTTCTTAATTTCCTTCAGCTTATTTCTAAGGAACAGAACTTGATTTGCATCATTAACTTTAAATAAACTCACCAGTCTATCATAGATTTCCGTGGAGGTTGTCAGCTCGGAAACATAGGCCACCAAGCGCTTGTCGATAGAGTCTCGAATGATCTTCCTTGCTTTGACTTCTCCCTTGGACCACTTGATTTTGGTAGTAGCGGATGCATTTGATGGAGGTGCAACAATATTGCCTCTCACATGGTCCAACACTTCCTGATCTTCTAAAGTCAAATCGAGAGATATCTTTCATCCATGATAGTCAGACTTTTCACGGAGCTTGTCTTCGGCGGAGAAGATTGTTGAGGACCCCATGAAGATTTTAGGATAGCCTTGCCAACCTTCTCTTCGGTGATTGCTCTTGCTCTTGCTCTTGCTCTTGCTTTGTCTTCACCTCAGCTCTTATTCCATGTTAAATTATGGTATGTTCTATGCTTAGAGCAGTTTACTTCTTTTCTTCTTATTAGCCACAGATTAGCAATCACATATACATTATGTAAAGTGAAGATAAAACATTAAACGATCAACAGAAAACAAGCCAAGACAAGAGACACAAAATATGGCGACTAGCCAGGGACAAACCCCAATGCAGGGAAACCCTTTGATCAAATCTTCTTTTATCTTCAATAGTTCAGCAGAGAGAAATAGTACAAAATCAGAATTCTGTAATTTTATATCAGCAGCAGCAAACCCTAGATCAGCAAAGTCAAACTTGGTCAAACGAGTTGAAATTGACCTCCAATATGCTTGGTCAATTTCCAGTCAACTAGCTCTCTAATAGCCTGAAGAAACAGCCCCAAAAACACAGTCAAACTATTGTTGACTGAAGTCAACCTGCTGCCCAAAACTAGGGCAGTCAACGCTAGTCAAACCTATGGACGGATTGCCTCAATTTTTGTGCCAAAATCTGTGGCCTGCCTAGGAGAGGCAGCCACACCAAAACCGCACCCTTGATGAGTCAACGTTTGTTCAACGCAGGTCAAAGAGACCTTCAGCAACTTCTACACCCTCCTTTCAGCGTCCTCCTTGCCCTAATGCATCCTCCTTACCACGTGTAAGTTGCTCCTTGTATAACCCAAAGCTAAGGAGAGAGAGAGAAGAATGAGTGAGATCAGATGATGAGAAAATGAATCAACCTCTCTTGTATTTATATGATTCATTGGGCATGTGTGCCACACATTTAACTGTTGGCTGACCTCGACAATTTGTCAAGTAAATACAAATAAATTCATATCTCCATAAATACTTGTTGGAATCAGATCATCTTTAGATCAATCCTACACCTCTTGACAAGAGGAATCTAGGAAAAATATCAGCTTCCATAAATGAGGTGACCCACATGGAGTTTGGCCCTAGTTTCCAATTTTAACAGAAGAGGAAGAGGAAGAAATTTAAGAGGCGGGGGGGGGCAGACACTCTCAAGGAGAAAGTCAGATTTGCATTGCATACGCTACAAAGGAGATGGATCACATGATGCATCCACATGCAAGTTGCCTTGGGACAGAATTGAGCATGAAAGAAACCAACCCAAAGGTAAAACTAATGACAAAGAGAAAGGTATAGCACCTGAATCCGCTCACTATGTTGTGGCACACTATAATATTGGAGTAAATGAAGACTTATTTAATGCTTCACTTGCTTCTTGGAAAAATGATTAGTTGCTTGATTCAAGAGCAACTTGCCACATGACTTTTAGAAAAGATTTTTTTGAAGAATTTACTGACAATGTTCATGGAGCAGTATACTTTGCAGACAAATCAAAACTCAAGCCATCAGGGCTTGGTACAATCAGACTTAAATTGCCTGGTCTTCCAGACTTTCTTCTGCATCATGTTTTATATCTCCCACAGCTGAGGAGAAACTTCTTGTCCTTGGTCCACATCTGCTAGCAAGGACACTCCATTCATATGTTTGATGGCAAGCTTGAGGTGAGAAAAGCATCAGACCACTCACTTGTCATGACGGGGATAGAAGAAGAAAGGCTTCTCAAGCTGCAGGGTACCTCTACTCGTGCACAAAATTTCTCATACAATTCTCATTATGAAGAAGGTACATTTCCATCAAGTTTATTATGGCATGCTAGATTTGGACACTTGAACTATGACAGCCTCCGCTTGTTGAAGAAAAATGGTGTTACTGGTTTGCCTACAATTCCTAAAAAACTTAAGCAATGTGATGCTTGCATTCTAGGAAAGCATAGCAAACAATCTTTTCATGATTCACATTCCAAAGCACATAGAAAACTTGAACTCATTCATTCAGATTTATGTAGTCCAATGCCTGTTCCTTCTGCAAATGGAAATAAATATATGATGACATTTATTGATGACTACACCAGAATGTGTTGGGTTTATTTATTGAAGAACAAATCTGATGCTTTTCAAACATTCAAGAACTTTCATACATGGATTGAAAATGATGCACAATCTCATATTGGCTCTATTCGCACTGATAATGGAAAAGAATACACTTCAAATGAATTTGAAAACTATCTTCGCCAACATGGGATCAAACATCAAACAATTGTGCCTTATAATCCCCAACAGAACGGAGTAGCTGAAAGAATGAATAGGACAATCTTAAATATGGTGCGCTCCATGATGTTTTTCAAAAATGTAAAAATGATGTTTTGGGCTGATGCAGTTCTATGTGCTGTATATGTAAAGAATAGATGTCCATCTAATGCTATTAGAAACAAGACTCCTTATGAAATGTGGTATGGGCACATTCCTTCGGTAAAACATCTCAGGGTCTTTGGTTCCACATGTTATGCCTTGATACCAACGGTACATAGAAACAAACTTGGTGCAAGAAGTCGGAAGTGTATCTCCCTGGGGTATTCAAACAACTCCAAAGCATACCGTCTCTATGATGAAGTCAATAAAAAGTTTGTTGTATCTAGAGATGTAATCTTTCTTGAATCATCCAAAACTGACAATGTTGTTGAGTGGCAACTTGATCGCTTGGATAGATTCGCAAATGCAAAATCATTTCAAGAATTTGATAATCAGATTCCACATCTTGAAGGGGGGATTACTATACTAGATCAACCTGTGGAATCTTCTTTTGAAGCACTCTCTCCCCTGCATGAAACTCCAACAATGGATGATACTTTGAGTGATGTGATTGACAGAATTGGGAGACTCAATCTTGATTCAGTCCCAACTCAATCAACGAAGCAGCCTGGACCATCTCAGAAAGGTCCCCCAAAGTGGTTGACAAAGACACTTGAAAGTGTTCATCCTGATGAGGTTGGAAAGACGAGAACTAGAAATTCAACCCGGCAAAATGGAAGTGATGTAGATGACTCTGATTCACCTGTTGATATGGATGTTTCTTATGATTGTGAATTGAATTTGTCTACAGATTTTAAACGAACTTCCTTCAAAGAAGTTGCTTCTCATGATGAATGGAAACAAGCAATGCAAAAGGAGTATGATGCCTTGATAAAGAATGGCACTTGGAAGCTGGTTGATCCTCCATTGGGAACCAAACCAATTGGCTGCAAGTGGGTCTACAAGAACAAGTATAAAGTTGATGGCTCACTTGACAAGCACAAAGCCAGGCTTGTGGCAAAAGGTTTTGCACAGAAGGAAGGGGTCGATTATGAGGAGACTTTTGCCCCCACAGCAAAATGGGCTACCATCCGGACACTCTTTTCCCTAACAGCTCAGAACGGTTGGAAAGTCCATCAAATGGATGTAAAAAATGCTTTCTTGAATGGAGATCTAAAAGAGAATGTTTTTATGTCCCAACCTGAAGGATTTGTTGTAAAAGGACATGAACATAAAGTATGCAAACTTGTGAAATCCTTGTATGGCCTCAAACAAGCACCGCGAGCCTGGTATGAAAACTAACTGAACATCTTCTGAAACTCAATTTCAGACATTATGATCTCGATGATGCAACTTTGATTGTCAAGAAGGTTGGCAAAACAGTTGTATATCTTGTGGTATATGTAGATTATCTTTTGATGATAGAGAACAATGAGAGCTACATTGCATCCATAAAGAAGGAATTGAGGAAAGGTTTTGAAATGACTGATTTGGGCTATGTTCATTACTATCTTGGTATTGAAGTAACTCAACATCCGAAGTCCATATTCCTTTCTCAAAAGAAGTACATTGGAGATTTGTTGAATAGGTTTGGCATGACTGAATGCAATCCTTTGACTACTCGAATGGAACAAAACTTAAAGCTCACATCCATTTAAGGAAAAGAATTTGAGGATGCAACAAAGTATAGACAGCTTGTAGGAAGTCTCAACTACCTAACTACTACCAAACCAGACATTTCGTTTGTTGTTGGAATCCTCTCCAGGTTTATGCAAAAGCCTTGTGAAGAACATTGGGATGCTGCAAAAAGAGTTCTAAAGTACTTGAAGGGAACTCAAGACTTTGGAATCAAGTATACACAGGTGGGAGACTTCAGCGTGATTGGATACTCTGATTCAGACTTCGATGGAGACAAAGAAACTGGGGTATCTACTTCAGGTTATGCTATGAGTCTTGGATCAGGAGCTGTCTCCTGGAGATCACGCAAACAATCAGTTCCAACAGATTCCACAACAGAGGCAGAATATGTGGCAGCAACTGAGGCAACAAAAGAAATTGTGTGGCTCAGGAAAATTCTAGAAGATTTGCAGGTAAAACAAATACAATCGACTCCACTCATGATTGACAATACCTCGGCAATAAAGTTGGCCAAGAACCCAAAGTTCCATGATCAAACGAAGCACATCAATACAAAATATCATCTCATTCGACATCATGTTGAGGCCAAAACAATCCATCTTCGCCATTGTTCCACTAATGAGCAGATTGCAGACATCTTCACCAAAGTGCTTGGAAGAGAAAAGCTTGAAAGATTTAGAACGATGCTTGGACTCACCAACATCCCTTCAAATTAAGGGGGGGGATGTTGACACCTAATCATAGGGATTGGGTGAACAACTGTAATTAATGTAAATAAATAATAGAAAAAATGGAGAGTCATCGAGAGATGAAATGAATAGTCACTCCCTCTTGTATATAATAATGAACAACCTGAATGAATAATAGGGTTACATTTGAGGAGTTACCTCCTGGTCTGGCAGCAACCACTCTCAGTGAAATGTGGTCTCTATGCAGAATAGAGGAAACCAAACTTAAGGCAAAGGAAGACGTGGGATCAAAGGAGCAAGCATTTGCTACCATGACCAAGAGAAAGGGTAAATTTGGCAAGTTTGGTCCACGAAGAACAAACAACAAAGACATGTCCAAGATCCAATGTTTTGGATGCCAAGAATATGGACATTACAAAAGGAATTGTCATAAACTTAATAAGGACAACAACAATAAAAGGAAGAGGGAAGAAGCTCACATAACTCAAGAAATGAAAGAAGAAGGAAAGAAGCAGAAGGAAGATCCTCCGGATTTCTACTATGACTAGGTCAAACTCTTTACTTCTAGACTTCTTTCAAAGTTTTGAGTAGAATAGGAGCATGTAGGAATAAATTAAATTGCATGGCTAGAATCACCCTCTAGGATCTAGCAGCATGATGTACATAGAGTTCTAGACACTCGTGTAGATGTAGCATTTATGATAAGAACAAAAATTCATAAGTAGAAACATCTTCTAGAATATAGGAGCATGGCAGATATAGCTCAAGATATTCGTGTAAAAGAAACATACCTAGTATAGGACCTCATACATGATGAAAGAAAAATTGATCATGATAAGAATCTTAGAAGACCTACATCATCAAAAGAAAGGAAACATTTGCAAGGCAAGGATCTTTAAGATCCCGCAATAGAATCTTCAAAAGAAGGTTCATGGACTCAAGCAGATGTCTCATTGGGAATCCCATTCATGGGTTTCAAGAAAAGAATGATATGCAGGCAGGCTAAGATGAAGCAAGAAGGGTCACACCAAAGGATGATCAAAGGGGAATCAAGATGAGGTATGTATGCATCAAAGTTTAAGTCATGTTATCATTTGTATATTATTGAGTCATGAGTATAGTTCTGTAACATGATCAAGCATGAAAGAATCACTTTCACCAAGGACATGCTCAAAGGCATGCACACCAATGCGATGAAGGTCAACAAAAGAATATGTTCACATAAGGAGCATAAGATTGCTGACTAAGAAGCAAGAAGAAATATTGACAAGTCCAGAAAGCAATCAATGAAGGAATGCTCTGACAAGAAGCATTAGATGGTTGACCTATCTATCTGAGGAGAAGCAAATGAAGAAAAGAGATCAAGCATGTGAAGAACACCATGATCATCAAGAATCACTATCTGACAAAGGCCTTGAAGATATCTCCCGAAAGAAGGCAGGACAACTCTGATAAAGAAAGGACCCTTGACACCTATGAAGGCCTTGGAGATACAAAAGGTGCAGATAACTGATTCTACTCTACAGAGATGTCGTGATGAAGAAGCCATCCAACAAAAGAAAAAGCAATGTTGAAGCAATATCAGGATGAAGTCATGATGGGCTACTAGGTCAAAGCATGTAACCTAGCAAGTACTATGAAGCATCCATGAGAAGAGTATTCCGAAGCATGGACAAGATGACAAAGGAGTAGCCAAGATGACAAGAAAACCTGATAGTCACTTTCCACAAAGCAATGACATGACAAACCAAGAAGGAAAGTGATCGATGGATGGTGCCCTACCTAGAAGAAGTTCAAACAAAGACTTCATGACATCAAGAAAGAAAGAAGATCAAGCAACTAAAGGACCCACGAAGAAGAAGCTGTTGATGAAGGAAAGAGTCCCTAGTTAAGAGGGAGCTCCGACAAGTCCCTAATCAAGAGGGAGTTTTTGAATCACCCCTGATTACAAAGGAGTGACAATTGTGTTTTCCATTTCATGTGTCATGCACTAGACCAGGACTAACAGCCATAAGTCTAGATGAAGGTTGTGAATGGGAAAGTAGACACAAGATAGACACAACATTCTTGTCTTCACTTGGGAAGAAAGAATGGGAGGATTAGGTAATCATCCGGCATCCGATACTCTTTGAGGATGTGTAAGGCATCCAAGACAAGAGTAGGCGAGAGGAACGATATTCTTTGAGGGTTGGGAACCCAAGATAAGGATAGTCCTAGAAGGTCATACTCGGTGAACACCCAGGTGGGTATGTACCTTGAGAGACAATGATGAAGGTGTCTATAAATCATTAGTCTCGCCAGCATTGTAGCTCATGGTCTTGTAAAGAGGTGGAGTTGTTAGTCAAGGCCTTGCACTATGACAATGCTGATGAATATGATGCTATAACAGATGGATTGCAAATCAGGTTTCTCTTATGTGAATTCTTCAAGATTGAAAATTACCAAACACCTTGTAATGTTGTATGAATACCTCCCTAGTTAAGAGGGAGTGTTGAAGGAAATGTAACTAGGGTAGGTCTTCATAAATGTAATTTTGATATTTATATTTATTAAAGAAAAGAGAAACTATTTGTGTAATATTTGTCAATGAGTTTCTTGCTCATTGAAAATAGGTCAAGCACATTTTAAAGTGCTTCTAGAAAGTCAAAGTCAAAATATAATTATGATAAGACCTTTTGAGGGCATGTTACATCAGGTACAAGGTCATGGAAACATCTCCAAGCAAAGTCAAATCCTCTCCTAGCTGCAACGAAGTCTCCAAGCAACAAAATGATGGATAAAAGATGAATTTGGTGTAAATTGTCATGTCAGCCTAGAGGACAGTCAAGTCGGCCTAAAGAGGAGGGACAAACCTCTATTTATAGAGGTTGTCCACTCCTCATTCTACACACAACTCTCTATAAAATCTGCAAGCAAGAAGAGGGCTAAAAGGATGAATAGAAGACAAGGAAGAGGGCTACAAGGGCAACGTAATAAGAAGACAGAACAGCGAAGTAAAGGAGGACATTTCTGAAGCAACTACAGTCACACGTGCGAGGTCAAGGAAGGTTTGACTGCGGCCATAGCAGCAAAAAAGAATAGTTCAAGTATCATCACTGTTTGGGTTGGAATTTAAGGTCTACAAGGCCTCCCTCTAAAGTGAAGAAGAGACCCTCACAAACGAAGGAAGAAAAGAGAAATCCGAGGAAGAAGAGGATTGTTTCTAGGGCTAGAAACAGTCACACGTGCGAGGTGCAGTAAGGGTATGACAGCAGCTAACAGTTCTTTGTTTGGGTGAGAGATCAAGCCTCCGAGGACTCACAAGCCTAGTGAAGGAGCCCATCATTCTAAAGTCAAAAGGACTCTAATTGGAAGATGAAGTGCTGGAAGACAAAGTGCCAGAAGAAGTGTTGAAAGATGTGCCGAAAGAGGAAGGATTTGACTTATGCTTGGAGAATATCCTAGTCAAGGGTCTAGAGTTTGGCAATGGTTCAAATAAGAAGCTTCAATAAGAGAAAACTTACAAAGGGTTTTCCTCTCAAGAGTGGAGAGGTTTTGTCCCTGGCAGAGAGCCAAACTTTGTGTTCTTGTTATTTTGTTTTGGTAGCAGTTTGATGAAGTACACACATATACAATAGTAAGAAGAAGAAGAAGCATAAGCTAACAAGAAAAGTAAAAAGACTCCACAAATTTTTATCAAGTAACGAAGAATCACCACTACACTACTTTGCCCTAGATTCTTCAACAACCCATACATTAAATCAGCTAAAACATGCTCAATTCCACATTTTGATTATGCAACAACTAGCCCTAATTTTAGCAGTATGCAGCAATAAGAATAATAACATCAAAATTCACTTACAATGTTATAGACTACATCCAACCAGCATTTCGTTCACAAGACAAAGCTCCAAGACAAGATAAATAGCCCAAACCCATACGTCAAAATTCATCCATGTTCAGAAAATATCCTCCAAGGAAAAAGTGTGAAGTTCTCTATGATTAGAGAGATCCCAAATCAAGTGATGATCAAAATGAATGTATCTAACATCAATATATAGCCTCCTAAGGAGTTCGAATTAGCCTATGGGCCTACATTAGCCCCTAATGATAAAATAATGTGCAAATAAAACCCTTATTGGTGACAAGCCCACCAAACTAGCTCATAAGTGTAAAAATAAGCCTCACAAAGGGCCAAATAATAATATGTGCATGTCATAGGGCCCTTCAAAGGCATAATAATATCCAAAAGTGCCATATTGAGGAATAAATCCCTCGAAATATGATGGACATGGGGGTGGCCCCTTGTTCTTCAAGTAGTAGACCTGTGGTGCTCCCAGTGGGTCTGAGGGCACATAAATGACCCCATGGCTCTCCATATGAATTGGAGCTGCCCGTAGATCCTCTGCAAGGGTCCAAGTGGTGGAATGAATGCTGCCATGACATTGTACAAGTCCTGGGACACCTGTCAAGAGTGTGGGGCTCCTGTGGGGGCTTGTTGGGCATAATGTACCAAGCATATCACCATCATCCCAAAAGTGGATCGCTAGTAATCTCTGAACATCTATGAATATACGTGGAGTGTTGTCCGTTGTTGTGGCGGCCAATGGCTCTATATGCACACCCTACATGTGCCAATGTAGACCTCTGGGGTTAGGATCCCATATAGGGAGAATAAACCCAAATGGTAACCACCTGTAATCCTGCATAAGATCCAATGCGTCCCCTAGGCTTCTAGTACAACCAGTCATTAAAATAATCAGGTAAAAGAGCTTACAAATCATGGATAACAACGAGGGCACTTCATAATGGCATGTCCTTCCATAGTGGGCTTTGGCATGTGCTAGTGTCTCTAGGATCCAAAGGGGGTTAGCCAAGTACCTTATTAGGTGGTTTCAGCCCTTAAAGGGGATAGTATGTCCAAGGCACATCCCTCTAATCGGGGTGGTAAATGACAAATAAGTGAGATGGAATAGGGAATGAGAGAGGTATTCCTGGGCCACATAGTGGGGCATAGGGGTATCTAGAAAAGGGGAAGCCCACACCTGGGTATGTAATGTATAAGAAGGAGCAGTCACGGTACATGAGGTGCCCCGGCTTTGATTTTTCCACCCTTCCTTATACACCTTTTGCCTTTTATGAATTTTCTTTAATTAACTGCTTGAGGCTCAAAGGACAAGAGCATGATGTGTAAGATACAGCAATGATTACCCCCTTTTAGGTAGGGTGGTTCATTGCCCTCCAAGGGTTGGGACAATCATGGGTTCTTGAATGATAGAGGTTCATCTAGCGCCTATGGAACCAGATTGATGGCCATGGATTGGGGTAGAGTTCATGCAATGGCTTTTACCCACGTGCTAATTATTTTGTCCCAACCATCTTTTGCATTTTGTGGTACAATTTCCTGTTAAATGTGGCCAATTATGCTTTTCACATTTTCTTTTAGTTGCTTCAACCTCCGGGGCATCATTCTAGGCCTGACCCAAGGTGGGGGGCAAGGGGATAGGGAGGTTGGCCCTATGTGGACCTAAAATGGAAATGTGGACCCATGCGGGAGAAAAGATGAATGGGGTATAGTGAGTGGAAAGGGAGTAATATGTGTGGGTAACGGAGCGGGACCACGGACCCAAAGTCGGGGTTTCCCAAGTAGTACCACCCTAGAACCAAATGGTCAATAAAGGAGATCCCACAAGACTAAGATCCAAGGGTAACAACCAAAAGAGATCAAGGAGACTAGCACAAACTAAGCCCACTCTTTCCGCCAAATCCCCCCATAAATCCATACCCAGCAGTATAGTGATAAGTAAAACCAATACTCAATTACCAAATGACCAGACATACCTTTAGATTCGAGAGGCCCACCTTCAAACATACAATCAATACAGGTGGGTGAGGAACCACACGGTTGGCTCAGGTGGCAGAGAAATGGCACAACGAGCTAGTAGGAGGCATCAAGGGGTTGTTGGTTGCTGGCTGAGGCTCATTATGGAGAAAAAATTCTCCTAGGGATATCACCCACAAAGTGGTGGGTAACAGGTGCCTCTGCCAAATTTAGTGCACTTCTAAATTTAGTTGAACCCTTCCATCTCTAACTCCAATTAACAATTTATATATTTATAACTATATATTATATTAATAAGTTTATAATTGTTTATAAATATAATTATATTAATTTATAATATATAATATATATGGGATGAATGAATTTATAGAAACGTTCACCCAATTTTCTAATATGTATAATTTAAAATATGTTAACTTTATTATTATATATAAGCTATATGTTTACTTTATTATGTTAACTTTATATATATATATATATATATATATATATATAAGTTTAACACACAAGTCTCTAGTGCATAATGATATATTAAGTTTGTGCCTTTTCTCTCCTTATAAAATTGACTTGGCCTTCCATCTTCCACTAACGGCTAAGATTAAAAACTCAATGGACGGTTGAGATCTATTATATTTTTTACTATAGGAAAATTAGAATTTTCCTAAGTCAAAATTAAGAAAAAGTAAATTGCACCTTAGCATCACTTGTGGGTTCCTCTACCAAATTTAGTGCACTTCTAAATTTAGTAGAACCCTTCGATCTCTAACTCCAATTAACACTCCCTCTTAGAGAGGAAGGTATTCTATACTACACCCAATTTATCTCTGAAGTAGACAAATTTGTCCCTTGCCAATGCCTTGGTCAAGATATATGCTCCTCGGTAGGAACGTACTGGAGTCTAACTTTACCCCTCTAGACACAATCTCTGATATGGTGGTACCTAATCTCAATGTGCGTGGAATAGTCATGAACACTAGATTTTCAAAGAGCTTGATGCAACTCTGATTATTGCAGTTTATAAATGTGGGCTCCAACCTCTCACTGAACAACCCAACAAGAAGCTTCCTCAACCAAATAGCCTCACAAGCTGCCAAGCTAAGAGCCATGTACTCGGCCTCAGCTGAGCTTAGTGCCATTGATCTTTGCTTCCCCTTGAACCAGGAAACAATTATTGATCCAACATTGAAAGCACAACCTGAAGTGCTCATCCTGTCTATTGAACTCGCTAACCAATCTACATTTGTGAATCCCTAAAGACTCACTCCATCAACATGTTTGTACAACAACCCATAATTTGTTGTGCACTTGAGATACCTCAACACGTGCTTGGAAACCACCCAATGCACTTTGGTCAGGTCAACCATAAACTGGCTCAACTAGTTGACTGTGAAGTTGGTCGTGTGTCCACCAAATACATCAACAATCCTATGAGTTGCCTAAAGAGAGTAGCATCTACTCGCTCACCTCTGGTAGTGCCCACCTACCTCCAATTTGTGACTTAGAGGCATGTTCATGGGCCCGCAATATTGCATGTGGAACCTCACGAGAATCTTTTGCATGTACTTGATCTGTCCCAAGAATATCTCCCTATCATCCTGCCAAACCTCCAACCCAAGGAAATAGTGCGTCAGTCGTGTGTCCACCAAATACATCAACAATCCTATGAGTTGCCTAAAGAGAGTAGCATCTACTCGCTCACCTCTGGTAGTGCCCACCTACCTCCAATTTGTGACTTAGAGGCGTGGTCATGGGCCCGCAATATTGCATGTGGAACCTCACGAGAATCTTTTGCATGTACTTGATATGTCCCAAGAATATCTCCCTATCATCCTGCCAAACCTCCAACCCAAGGAAATAGTGCGTCAGCCTTATATCCTCATTTCAAACTCCTCTAAAAAATCACTCTTGTAGTCACAGATGAGCTCCTCGTCCCCTATCAATATCAAATCGTCAACATATAACACAAGAATGAGAGGTTGGCCTACAACCACAATATAGTACAGGTTAGGGTCAGCTTCACTCTTGGTGAAGCCCAATCTAAGAAGGTAGCTATCTATACGAGCATATCGTGCCCTTAGTACATGCTTGAGCCCATAAAGAGCTCTCCTCGGCCTGTAAACATGCATGTCTTTACTAAAAGTCCCAAATCCCTTGGGCTGCTCAACATATATCTCTTCCTCAACAACTCCATTAAGGAAGGTGGACTTCACATCCATTTGGTGGATCTTCCACCCCATATGCGCTGCAATCACCAAATAGTCGTAATGGACGAATACCGGGCCACTGGTGCGAATGTCTCATCATAGTCTAGCCCTTCAACCTGAGAAAAACCTTTGGCCACAAATCTAGCCTTACACTTCTCCACACTCCCATCGGTTGCATGCTTAATCTTGTACACCCAACATGAACAAACCACTGACTTGCCAACTGGTCTTTGCACGATCTCCTAGATGTCATTCTACATGATAGAGTAATATTCCTCCACCATAGCATCTCACCATACCTACTGAGAAGTTGCCTCCCTGTAACAAGAAGGCTCTAAATCTATCACCTCAGTCATAAGGGCCATGTACCCTATATATCTGTGTAGTTGTTTACTTTGTTTGAATGTGGAACTGGGATCTCCAACTCTCTCCTAAGCCTCCCTGATCAACTGATATGCCCACCTGGTGTCCTCTACCTGCATTGGGAGTCATTCGCTGAGTGGGCAACTCTAGCTCTACTCTCTCCTTCAGTTCCTGCAATTTCTCCTCAACTACGTGTTGCTTGGCCTGCCCAACAACCGATTGTGATGAAGTCTGAGGAGTTGGTTGAGCCTCTTGTTTGGGAGCCGACTGCTCCTCCTCCCGTGTTGCACCATGCTCACACTCTAAGGACTTCCTGAGAGCCCTCTCCTCCTCAAACTTCACATCACACTTAATCAAGGTCTTCTTGAGTGTTGGGATGTACACCTTGTCCACCTTAGATGTGTCACTATGACCCACGAAAATGCCCTTGTCTGTTGTGGGCTCTAACTTCTTTTGGTTATCTGAAGACACATGGCAGTAAACAAGACTGCCAAAGAACTAGAAGTGAGACACGTCAGGATTCTTGCCTTTGAAAGCCTCCTCTAGTGTGATTCCACCTAGCACCCTATGTGGACACCTGTTTTGCAAAAAGATTGCAGTGTTGCAAGCTTCTGCCCAAAGAAACATAGGCAGTCCCTGGTCATGCAACACAGCCCTGGCTGCTCCAACAATGTTATGGTTCTTATGCTCAACCACCCCATTTTGTTAAGGATTATGAGGTGTGGTGATCTCTCTCCTAATGCCCACCTTGACCCACAAGTCTTTGAAGTCATTAGAGATTTACCCCCCAACATTGTTTGACCTCAGTACCTTGATCCTCCTACCAGTCTAGTTCTCCACCAAGGCTTTGAACTCTAGGAATTTCGAGAACACTTCATCTTTCTTCTTCATGAAGAAGATCCAAGTCTTTCTTGAGTGGTCATTAATGAAGGTGACATAATATTTATACCCCATCAAAGATGGAGAGGAAAATGGTTTGCATACATCCGAATGTACCAGCTCCAAGATGCTCTTGGCCCTCTTGTCTCTGCTGGAAAAGGATGTATTGGCATACTTTCCAAGTTTGCAACCCTTGCACACGTCATGTTGATATACACTATATTGTGGTAACCCTATGGCAATCTCCCTCAAAATCTTCAGCATTCCATGGTGTAAGTGACCCATATGCCTATGCCAAAGCTCCCCAAGGTCACATCTATGTGCATTGATCTCTATGTTGCTCAAAGTTGTGACTATCCCAAACTGTAACATGTATAGGTTCTTCACCCTAACTCCAATCTGCTTCATGGCTCCAGAAATTAAGGGCTTGAGGAAAGCCTTTCCTCTACTGAAGATAACCTCATAAATGTAGAAATTAATGTGTAGATTCAACACTGCTCATGAAATTTGCTAAATCAAAAGACTTGAAGCTACTCTACTCATCTGCGGAAGTTAATTCACCATCTAAAACAAGAATCATTGACATGCAAAAGGAAACATCACACATACACAAAGATTTATCTAGGGGAAAGCAACTGCTCAAAACCCCTTACAATCTGTATTGCATCAATCAAATAATAGAGAAGAAATGCAATGCTTGCTCAAGCCTAAGCCCACCCTGCAATAGTATAGTCTATCCCTCTGCCTGATTGCTCAAGCCTAAGCACACCCTGCAATAGTATAGTCTATCCCTCTGCTTGACTGACTAACTTTGGCCAACACTTAGCCAATTTTCAAGCCCTCCAAGCTCCTAATTCCTTGCATTGTTCCCTTGGGAAATTGCCCGTATTTTTTCGAAATTTCACACCAAGGAATTGCGCAATAGCCTTAGGTCAATCTCTGAAGGCATGCACCACCTATACACAAGGGAATATGCTACAACTGATAGTACACTACCTTGGAATCTCCATCTCAACTGGATAACTCGAATTCTATGCATACAACAATTATTTTGGATTGATTTACCAGTTAACTAGTTGATCACTGAGTGTGGTTGAAGTTACACATCCACAACTTGACCTCCACTAGTTCTTTTGACAATTAGAACTAGTTAAACTAACAATAACTCAAATTAACCGAAATAAATTGTTATAATTAGCAATCAATCATGTAGAACTGAACTCAAGTGTCTCCAACTTGAATTTACTGAGTTAACTGAGTGACAAGAGCCATGCCACCTCAGTTAACTACCTCGAAGTATTTTGTTGAAATAGAAATTCGAATTTTATTCTAGTTTGACCAAGGCAAAGTCAAAACTAAATTTTTTTTGCTGTATTTTCAACAATAACCTTTGTTTTCCAAGGTTGAGACTGAAACAAGGTTTTTCTTCAACCCTGGGATGTAGATGGCATCTCTAAGGTAGAGAGGATTCTTGGAATCCCTCTCAAAGTTGACAGTACCCATGCCCTGTGCTAGGTATTTTCCATCATCTCCCATCTCTATATGAAACTACATATCCTTCTCTGTCAATTGGCTGAAATATCCCTTGTTTCTCTGAGTACCTACTTCCTGGCCTCACTCAAACCCCAGTACAGCCCTAAGATAGTTGTCCACATAGCCTGAGTTGTCTTTTTTCCAGAAGGGTGAGAAATGATATGATCTTTGACTCCTTCAAGGACCATTCTGTTGGCCTTTGCATCCTTTTTGTTATGTTGGTCCAGTTACTGAGGATTTGTTGGAGCTTCTAGTGGACTCTCCACAAACTCCCAAACTCCCTACTCCTCCAAAACTACACCAATCCTTTCCTTATAAGAACAAAAATTCGAGGCCCCATCAAGGAGATCCTCAAATCTCAACCCCAAATATGCCATCCTACTTGTACAATCTGCTCGGAAACCCTTATGCAGCGCCTACTAGGAGAAAACCCTGATGCAGATTATCCCTAGGTCACGTCGCCACAAGCCTTAGCACAACCATAAACTGAATTGTGTCCCCTTTCCTGCGTCTTTCACCTGCTCCTGAAGAAAAATAACATTTTTTATGGTATTCAATCAAAGACCCGCTCTGATACCATGTTAGATTTCTAATACCTAGCTGCTAATTTAATAAAAAAATTGTGATGAAGAAACTGAAAATTGAACTCCAAACACTTTTACTAAATATGCTAAGTATTCTAACAAATAATAGCAGCGGAAAATAAATTCACGAAGACACAGGCAATCAATAAACAATACACCAAAAATTTCCCAGGAAACCCCAACTGGGGAAAACCCGCCAACTTGTGCTTTTTTATGAATCTGCTCGGTAACGATCTCATATAATTATTACATATCAGAGGGAATAATCTCCCTTCAATTTGTTGTTCCTCAACACATTGATCTACGCACTCTTATCCAACACGGCCTCCCTGTCTGTGCAGTTGTTACAGGCCAACTCGGCCCTCATGTTCTGCGTAGTTGTTATAGGCTAACTCGGCCCAAGAAAAGGTGTACGTTGGCTGAAGAATTCGTTGAGGCTATTCAGCTTCTCTTTCTACCCTAGCACGTTGATATGGAAACCCTTCTTTGCTAAGCTAAACACACAAGTCTCTAGTGCATAATGATATATTTAGTCTACACCTCTTCTCTCCTTATAAAGTCAACTTGGCCTTCCATCTTCCACAAACAGCTAAGATTAAAAACTCAATGGACGACTGATATCAATTATGTTTTTTACTATAGGAAAATTAGACTTTCCTAAGTCAAAATTAAGAAAAATTAAATTGTGCCTTAGCTTCACTTGTGGGTCCCTCTGCCAAATTTAGTGCACTTATAAAATTAGCAGAACCCTTCCATCTCTAACTCCAATTAACAATTTATATATTTATAACTATATATTACATTAACAAGTTTATAATTGTTTATAAATATTATTATTTTAATTTATAATATATAATATGTATGAGATGAATGGATCTATAGGAACATTCACCCCATTTCTCTAATATGTATAATTTAAAATATGTTAACTTTATTATTATATATAAGCTAGATCCCCTAAATAAACTCGTAACTTGTTAGCGATTTTAGTCCTGTAATTCAAGTATACACTCCTTTCACCTATAATATGTGCACATATCAAAGCATCAGGCTGCTTCATTGGTTCTTGTCGATGTTGATGCCCTTCTCAAGGAGCAAAAATTGTTGACAATTCATGTAGGTTTCATGCCATATATCCCTGAATCAAATTGCTTGTACTTTTGTCAAATATCCAACGTGATTGCCAGGCTCCTCCATTGATAATTTGACACTTGAATTCAATGGCGACCTACAGGCTCTTCTGCCGACATCTTGAGTACACTAAAATCCATGTCAAATTTGTCTAGAAGTTCAACAAACCTTATCCAGGGATTTTTGTATAAAAGTTAAGGGAACCTTATATAGGGCTTTCAGATTTACATGAATTTGAAACTCAACCTCAAATTTGGCAAACCTTGTGACTTAGATTCACACAGCTAGCCCAATCTTAATCAGTATACCCGCACAACCTAGGCTCTTTTCTTTTGTTGTACTGAACACCAAATGCAAGTGTCCTTGTCACATATCTCAACATCTCTTTACTATAGTCCAATGCTCTACCTTTGGCACTATCATAAATCTAGAAATTAAGCTCATAGCATAACTTAAATCAAGCCTAGTGGTTGTAAGATATATCAAGCTCCCCACTAGTTGCTAGTAGACTAACTCATTAACTACCTTAAAGTCGATCTTGGTTGGAAGCTTCAACTCTTTCTCCATAGATGCAAGCAAGATGTTGCAATATGTTATCGTGAACCTATCAAGCAAGCTCCTAGCATACTTTGTTTGTGAGAAAAATGATATTACCTATTCGCCAAACTTCTACACCTAGACAATAATGTCGAAGGGCTAGATCAATCATCTCATCTCAAAAGCTTTACTTGTATTAGATTTGATCCATTCAATAGAACTTGCCTCACTACATGTAATAATGATGTCATCTACATAAATGACCAGTAGAATGATATCATTACCAATACTTATTACCAACACTATTGATGTATAGATTGGAATCAAAAGGACTTCACTAAAACCCTTGTTCATCCAACAACCTATCAATTTTTATATACCTTTGACATATATAGCCTTCTTAAGTCTGCAAACAAGATGCTCCTTCCCTAGAAACCGAAATATGATTGATACAAGTTGACCTCTTCCTCCAAATCTCCATTGAGGAAAGAACTCTTCACATCCATCCAATGGACCTTCCAACCAAACTGCACTATCATGGCTAGAACTAATAGAATGTCGGTCATCATTGTTGTAGAAGCAAAGGTCTCCTCTTAGTCAATGCCCTCTCACTAAGAGAACCATTTCACTACTAGCTAGGCATTGCACATGTCAAGTGTACCATCTACCTTGTACTTGACCATGTACACCCATTTACATCCAATGGGTTTCTTCTATGGTGGAAGAGTTGTGAGATCCCAAATCTGAATTTTCATCAAACTCTCATGTTTCGTTGCCATGGCCTTCTCCCATTCAAGTTTCCCTTTTGCCTCCTCAAACCCTTGTGGCTTATATATTTCCTAAACATTGGTCGTTATAGCAAAGTTGATCATTTTAGGTTTCTTGCTTTTGTTTCTTGACGATCAACCTCAATCATTTCACCTATTTGAACATCTCCAATGGTGTCATTCCACCGTCTTGGTCTCTTCTAGGTATCTCCCCCATCGAAGCTATCACCATGACCTTGGTCGATCTACTAGCTACTTGACCATGAAGGCATAGAACACTAATTCCTTCTCAATTGTATGCTCTATGACATGAACCTTCTGCAAAGGCCCTCCCTGGTCGATTTTCTAATTAGCCAACCTCTTTCTGCAATGTTTTTTCATATGGCCCACCTTGCCACAGTTGTGAAATATGGTAGTCTTTAAGCTCATGGTTGCATCTTCACCACAACCCGGGCCTTTCTTCTTTGCCCTTAACATTGGTTGCAAAGACATGTTCTAAAACCTTTATGTCATGGATACTACCAAGCTATTTCTTCCATCTATCTTATTGTAAGAGCATATGGATAGCTTGTTGAATTTCCATGACCTTGGGTCTAGGTTAGTGTCTTAAAATCACTGACACTACCAAACCAAGAATCTCAACCATAAACTACTTTGCATAGCGTAAATTCAAAGCAATAAATCACATATGCACAGTATAAACTGTTTTAAACAAAATTGTACAATATTGTACAATCCCAATCTTCGTTATATTAAAACCAAATTCTGAATAATACAATAGTCTATGGTATACAAGATACAATGACAAACTTCGCTGCAAATTCTATGTTGTATCTCGTCCTGTCGGTCCTTCACTTCTGTACTGCTCACTAGTAATGCCTTAGTCCATCAAGGCATCTACACATCGAAACTCCAAGAGGGTTGCCTCCTATCACTGTTGCAAGTCACGTCTGCTACAATGTACACGGGCTCATCAAACTTCTCTCTCGGTAGGCCTAATTCCCGAGTTCAAATCTGCCAATCTAGCAGTCACTTTCGTCCATCAAAGTGCTACACATAAGGCTACAATATTTTACCCAATCATGCACCAACAACATCCTTCTTGTCTGTTGCTTTAGGGCTACTTTGGGTAGCCAACTCACTACCCTCCAACCAACTCTATGACACCCAATCTCGTCACTATTCAATCTGCTCCTAGTATGATGCTTCGCCACCTCGGAATGTGATACACTTGGCTTCAGCAAGCTGCACTGATTTTACCCAATCATGACCCAATACACCTCCCAAAACACTGTTGTTCACTTTGTTGCACTGGTGTCACTGCATCACTAGTTAGGGCATCAACCTTCAACCCTTCTTCTCCACGCAGTCAACAAAACAGCCCTCTAAATACTGCGGTTTTCCAAGGAAGAAGTCCTCCACACCTACACTTCTCTTTTGGCCTTATTTAACCCCAAACGCAGCACCAAGAAGTAGCCTTGTTGTTGGCTATGGCCTGCGGCCTAGCACAGCAGTTGTAGTAGCCTTCGGTCCCCTCTAAATCTCCACCAAACAGCCTCCAAAGAGCTATGTTTTGCCCTCCAGATCTGCGGCCTTAACTGCCCAGCAATCCACATCCAAGACAGGCCTTATCACGCCTCAAAACGGCCCTAAGACCTCCACGCTATCACCTACAACACTTCGGTCTTACCACAGAAAATACCCACGTTGTCCTTGGCTCCTCCACGCTGTCCCTTGGCTCATGCGGCTTCCTCCACGAAATTTCAGAGCTCCTCTTGGTGATGTATTGTCACACTTGGATGCCTCAAATAGCCTCAAATCATCCTTAATTTATAGGCTTTTAAGGCTCAACGTTTCATTTGAAGTGACACATCTATTGGCTCTCTTTTACATCAAATCGGCCTACTTGACAACTAAAAAATTAATTTGTCAACTTCAAAAATCAATATCTCTCTAACGACAACTCAGATTTAGACGATTTTCGTTGCATTGGAATCCTTTTTCCAAGCACTATCCTCCTCATCCATCACATGTCGTAAATCCATCATCGTTTTGTCCCAAATCTCGATGGGTACCAAAACCCCACACTTGGGTTCCAAGCCCACAAGCTACCCTTATGGTGATTTACCCTCCAAACCCTAAATATTAGGGCTTGGAGTACCTCCCAAGCTACACAAAATCAACACTCCCTCTTAGCGAGGGAGGTACTTCCAAGACTAGGAATTATCTCATCATCATCATCACTGCTCGCAACACTTGCCCAACTCTTGATGCTCATAATCGCAGCAATCCTTGTACGGTGAACTACGCCCTTCTCGGAAGTGTCGTTGTCATTGCTGGAAGCAACCTGTTTCTTCTTCTTATCCTGTAACGTCTTCCACTCTTTCCATGATTTCTTCTTGGCAGTTGTAGGAGCTCCCTTGCTTACCACTAACCATGCGCTCTTCTTGGGTTGCAGAGTCTCCCTCTGAATCTGCAAGCTCCCTCTCGAACTAGACTCCCTCTGAGTCTCTGGAACCTGGACCTTCTCGGGAAAGTGTACCTTCTTCTCGAGAACCTATACCTTCTCCTCTGAAGCCTACATCTGCACCTGCACCTGCACCTGCTTCTTTGGAACCTGTACCTGCTTCTTTCCATAATCCACAGGCTTGGTCGTCAACCTATAGAGACCATGCTTTCTAACTTTGAGTACAATCCCATCAGACTTAGAGCCTTTGAGCCTGTGTCTTGCCTTCCCATCCTAGAACAAGACCTCAAACCCTTTCCTCTCGATCATCGAGATGGAAATCACGTTATATTTGAGTCCTGGTACAAACAGTACATCATGGACCCGCATCATACGTCCTATCTCCATCCTGAATGGCACAACGCCCGATCCTCGGATCTCCAACTGACTCTTGTCGCCCAAAACCATGTGCAACTTCGAGTCCCATCCAGCTAGAGTCTCAAAAACCTCCTATGACCCTGTCATATGCTTCATCGCAACATTATCCACGTACCATCCATCCTCCGTGATAGTACTCTGCGAGAAATGAGAAATCATAGCAAAGTCCTCCTCTTCCAATCTCCTAGAGAGATCGTCCATCTCTGCTGAAGTGGCAACACCGGCAACCTACTTTCCTTTCTTCTTCTCATTATGTCCCTTCTTCTTCATCGGACATCTCAAGGAAAAATGACCCATCTCGCCATAGGCGAAACACTCGACTTTACTCAATTCCTTCTTTTGCTTACCCTTCATTCGTGATGCAAGCGCCATGTCATCATCTGAAGCTTTCTCCTTCGACTGAAAATCCTCGTCTCGCAACTCTTCCTGAATGAATTCATCCCACAACCTATCCCAGTCTGGCAACTTCTCCCTGGTAACGATTCCTTTCATGAAGGGCTTCCATTCCTCGATGAAGCCTTTCAAGGCAATCCTTACCATATCTCCATTTGAGATAGTCACACCGATGGCACCAAGCTCATCTTTGACCTCAGACAATCTCGTCAGATATGAGATCACGCTTTCACCCTTTAACATCTTGGTGGACTTCAACTTATCCTCCAATACCAATACCCAGTTCTCGTTCTTATTCTGGAACAAATTCTGAAGAGACACCCACATCTCATGTGCGGTGTTCTTCCTGGACAAATGAGGTATTAGGGCATCCCTCACACCATCTAGGATGATCAGTCTCGCCCTCGCATCCAAATCTTCCCATATTTCCAGCTCCTTAGGGCCGGTTGGCTTCTTAATCTCTTTCTCGGCAAAATCCCCAATCATATTGACCTACAAGATCAACTTGATCCTTTCCTTCCATGGACTATCGTTGGACAACCCCTCCAACCTGTCCTCATATCGGATACATGCCTGCAACTTTGACATTGTAGTGCACCCTTCACTCACAATGTGACCAACTCCCTCACGCTGTACTTCGTTGTGCACAACTCTAATTTACTTACTTCCAAAGTAGCTCAAACACGCTCTGACACCATGTTGAATTTCCACGACCTTGGATCTAGGTTAGAGTCTTAAAATCACTGACGCTACCAAACCAAGAATCTCAACCATAAACTACTTTGCACAACGGAAATATAAAGCAATAAATCACATATGCACAGTATACACAGTTTTAAACAAAATTGTACAATCCCAATCTTCGTTATATTAAACCAAATTCTGAATAATACAACATTCTATGGTATACAAGATACAATGACAAACTTCATTGCAGCTTCTATGTCGTATCTTGTCCTATCGGTCCTTCGCTTCCGTACTGCTCACTAGTAGTGCCTTAGTCCATCAAGGCATCTACACATCGAGACTCCAAGAGGGCTGCCTCCTATCACTACTGCAAGTCACGTCTGCTACAATGAACACGGGCTCATCAAACTGCTCTCTGGGTAGGCCTAATTCCCGAGCTCCAATCTGCTAATCTAGCAGTCACTTTCGTCCATCAAAGTGTTGCACATAAGGCTACAATACTTTACCCAATCACGCACCAACAACGTCCTTCTTGTCTGCTACTCTAGGGCTACTTTGGGTAGCCAACTTGCTGCCCTCCAACCAGCTCTATGACACCCAATCTCGTCACTGTTGAATCTTCTCCTAGTATGATGCTTCGCCACCTCGAAAGGTCATACACTTGGCTTTAGCAGGCTGCTCAAAACATGATCCAAACCGGTCACACCTTGACCCAATACACCTCCCAAAACACTGTTGTTCACCTTGCTGCATTGTTGTCACTGCATCACTGGTTAGGGCATCAACCTTCAGCCCTTCTCCTCCACGCAGTCAACAAAACAACCCTCTAAAGACTACAGTTTTCCAAGGAAGAAGTCCTCCACACCTACGCTGCTCTCTTGGCCTTGTTTAACCCCAAACGCAACACCAAGAAGTAGCCTTGCTGCTGGCTATGGCTTGCGGCCTACCACAGCAGCTGTTGTAGCCTCCGGTCCCCTCCAAAACTCCACCAAACAGCCTCCAAACAGTTCTGTTTTTCCCTCCAGATCTGCGACCTTATCTGCCTAGCAATCCGCACCCAAGACAGCCCTTATCACGCCTCAAAACAGCCCTAAGACCTCCACGCTATCAACTACAGCACTTCGGTCCTACCACAAAAAATACCCACGCTGTCCTTGGCTCCTCCACGTTATCCCTTGGCTCCTTTTGTTGCAGCTTCCTCCACGAAATTTCAAAGCTCCTCTAGGTGATGTATTGTCACACTTGGATGCCTCAAATAGCCTCAAATCATCCTTAATTTATAGACTTTTAAGGCTCAACGTTTCATTTGAAGTGACACATCTATTGGCTCTCTTTTACATCAAATCGGCTTGCTTAACAACCAAAAAAATAATTTGTCAACTTCAAAACTCAATATCTCTCTAACGACAACTCGGATTTAGATGATTTTCGTTGCATTGGAATCGTCTTTCCAAGCACTATCATCCTTATCCATCACATGTCATAAATCCATCATCGTTTTGTCCCAAATCTCGATGGGTGCCAAAACCCCACACTTGGGTTCCAAGCCCACAAGCTGCCCTTGTGGTGCTTTTCCCTCCAAACCCTGAACCCTATGGCTTGGAGTACCTCCCAAGCTACACAAATCAACATAGCTCATCAACCTTCAAGTTAACATTCATAGAGGCAATGTCCTATGTCTCAATAAAATGCTCATGAGCACATGGTAATGTTAATTTCTAACCCTAGCACCTAGTTAATTCCTTCCTAGCAAATCATGCAAATCTACTAAATACTAACACAGATAGAGTTTTAACATAAACAAAATAATCAACTAAAGAAAATTAAATACACCAATCACACAACCACATGCACACAAATTTTTGCCCTTCAAATTGGTTCTTCATTAATAACTCGGAACTTATAAGGGCTCCCTTCCTAGAATACTGGCCCACTGAGTAAAATGTGTACAATAATAAATTGGAACAAATCCAGTAGATCAAGCCCTAAATCAATCCTTCAATTAGCTTGGCTAACCTAGATCTCCCTTGTTGCCTCTTGCACCTTCCTCAAACCTAGTACATTTGAATGGAAGTCCTTCTCCATAGAATCATTGAGATGTCCTTCTCTCAATGTCTTGGTCTCACTCGATGTTGTTTAATTTTCCTTAGGCCCTATATCTGGTCTCAAGCTAATCACGCACACAAACACATTAAGAGCCCTCAACTTTCTAGCACTTTGCACAGCGGAAACCTTCAACAGTGAAATCAATTTAGTACATAGATCTTTTGAGCCCAAAGCTCAGTGATTTTATTACTTCATTAATAAAATAATCATGGGGCTCCCATATCAGGGATCATGGTCCTCGATCTCTAATACAACTACTATACATAGTATACAACTAGGGCTTGCAATATGCAACATCATATTTGCAATCTTCCCAATGAGAAATAGAACAAACACATAGCTTACTTGTTGAAGTAGCCCATCTAGATCAGCCCTTTTTGCACTTCTTTTACTTGACACCTGGCAGGTCCTTTGCCTCCTTTGATCAGTGTCTCACAAGGGTTTTGCTGCTCCAAAACACTTGCACACATCATCTCCAACAAATCTACCTTCTCTAAATGACTATGTTGCTCAACAAATCTGCCTTCTCACAGTGATTTGCCTCATCAAACTCACTAAACACAAGCACAAGAACTCTGCAAATCACAGTGATTTGCCCACCTAGAAATCATTATATGACAACTTCCAACAACTAGTTAAATCACAGCAGATTAGTCCATAAACCCACTCTACACTAACTTTGGATATGCACTATGTTCACAACTACGTTTGTGAACAGACTTCTGAAGACAATACTTAGCAACCCAATACTCCAATACACCAGCCCCTTCACTGCCCTTACTGCCATCTCTCTGCAACTGAGATCATTTGTTGATCTGATTCAATGGTTTTGAGACTAATTCGACCTCCCTCAGGGCTCATCCTAACCACAGAAAACCAACGTACTTCTCCTAGCCTTGCGTCCCTCCACATTCCGCTAGACAGAAGCACATTAGGCCTCTTTCATGGTCTCATCTCTCCTCCCTTTTGCTCAAATCTGGACGATGATCTTCAACAAAACGTTGGCATATTATCAGGGCTTGTGCGGACCTTTGTTATGGCACGGATCTCTGATAATTTTGTTGGTTTCTCCTAACCACGTCCTGGACAAAGTCTTCTTATGGCGCAAACATGACACAGAAATTCAGGCTTCTTTCACGAGCAAACACAACCTTCTTTCACAATAGATCAGACCATTATCACTTGTTTTTCTCACTGTGGATCTCCTGCATCTTCTTCTTAGGCTTGACTGCTTCATGAGATGCGTCACTAAGGTGTTTAGGCTTTGCCCTTGGCCCTTCTCCTTACCCCTGTTCACTTGGTCAAGGATCTTGAGATCCTCAGTCTTTATCCTTCAGGCCTCGACCTCCATTACCAGCCTAATTTCTAAGCACATGTTATGACCAAGCAATCCTAGAGGCCCTCAGCCTCCTCCTGCTCACCTTGGCCCTCAGATCTAGGGGCTTGATTCCTCTTTGCGGCTTCTTCTCTTGCCTATCACTGAATGCGGCCTCCTTGTAGCATAACTTCGCACCTTTCAACCCTCCTCAACCTTCATAAAACAAGAGTATCTCAACCTTCCTAGGGCTCTCTTAGCACAAGAGCGATTACATCTCTTGTACTTTATGTCTCATGAGCCTCATCTTAGGCCCTTTAAATACTTTTCTTTCAGTCACTTAGGAAAACTTCTAGATCTAGGGTTTTAGCCTCTTTGACCCTTAGAATAAACTATTATTTCTTTCTTGGTCCTAAACCCCTTACTTGGGTCCAGACCCCAATTTGGGTAAATCGCCCAACAAACAACTTATTGTGGGTTTACCGTTTTCCTCTCTCGGAAATACCTTCTGAGCTACCCAAAATCTAACAAATGTGGGTCGTGGCTTCTCCCTTAGCTTAGCCTTCCTTCTATAAGTTTGAGTTATGACTGAATCCATAACCCTAATCTCCAAAGTGATTGATGATTAAGAATAGATTTCAACGTCGTTTGAGATCAACTATTGAGACTCATCAAATTCACTATTGTGAATAACCTTCGCATTTCATTAGATTAACTCCCTTTATCTTATAATAAATAAATTACTTTCATAACTCAAGTGAGTTCTAAGGTTAAGGGTATATTAGGCGACTTCCGCACACCTACATACTTAGGCCTATGCATAAGTACCTACCCGAGCTACAAACATCAACACTCCTTAGCGATGAAGGTAATTCCTAAAGAGCTATCTAGAACTGACTATCTCTCCAATCTTGGCATAATGTCCCATGTACCATCCTTTACCATGGCTTTCCTCCAAACCTCTTGGTTTGCTAACTTTTCAAGGACTCTACTCATTAGTGCCATATGCTTCGGAAACTTCTTCAGAGGTCTGCTCTCCCTAAATGTTCTCCTAGGAGTCTCCAAATGCTCCTAAGCATCCCTCAATGTCTAAACAGGTTTGGTCATCAACCTATATAAGTTGCTCTCTCTAACCCTAGAGGTAGACTCCTCTAAACGAATGAGCATCTACCCATTCCTGAACATGACTACATATCTTTTATCCTCCATGTTTTATATTGAGAGCAAGTTCTTCTTTAGTCCTGGTATGAATAGCACATCCTTGGCTCCCAATGTTCCTCCTGACTCTAGCTGGAACTTAATGGTACCAACCTCCATCACTGCATTCTCGGCATTATTATCAAGCTCCATAGACAAATCTAAGTCACTCTATGTTAGACTACTAAATAGATTTGTGCCTTTGTCATATGGTGTGATGCACCATCTAAATTCCAAGCACTCCTTGTGATGGTGCTAGTAGATAGACAAGGGACGGATGAGAAGTCCTTCTCAATCATTGCAAACTCATCAAGCTATGCCTCTGTTGATGTTGTTGTCCACTATGACTTTCCCCTCCCCTTCTTCTCTGGACACTATTATGCATAGTGCCCACTCTTGTGGCAACTAAAGCACTTGATCTTGCTTAAGTCCTTCTTCCCTAGCTGTGTGGTTAACCCCTCAATGTTACCTTTGGAACCCTTTCCTTTTCCATTCTTGACCATACTAAACAAGGCCAGGTTCTCCTCTTCATTTTCCTACTTGCTGGCCTCAAACTCGCCTCCAGTCTCTTCCTAGATGCAATCATCCCAGAGCCTCTCCCAATTGGAAAGTTTCTCCTAGGCGCAAATTCCTTTGACAAATGATTCCCATGACTTGGGAAAACCATTCAGTTCCACATTTACAAGCTATGCATCCTCCATTTTCACCCCAATGGCTACAAGTTGATCCCATGTCTTGGTGATCCTCATGAAGTAACTCATAGCTTTATCAGGTCTTGACATTTGGATGCATCTAAGCTTGTTTCTCAAGATCATCTTCCTGTTCATGTTGTCACTATGGAACAAGTTCACTAGAGCTTTGAACATCTCCCTGGTTGTCTTCTTTTCTGCAAAGTGACAAATCAAGTGATCCTTCACAACATCCATGATGACATGTTGAGCTCTAATGTCCTTTTTCCGTGTGCTGCCAACTATGTTGGATCTATTGGCGACTTGATCTCCTTATCCACAATCTCCCAAAGGTCATTCTCCTTCAACAACAATGTAACCCTTGCCTTCTAGAAAAGAAATTTTGATACTTCAACCAACATTTCTTCGAATCTAAGACTTGTTAATGCCATATATCCTAATCTAATCAATTGTCGTGTGCTTAGTCCTTCAAGAACTCAAGAATTTAAGAAATTGTTGCAAAACCCTTGACTGGCATATCCCCCTCTCTCCCTATGAAGGTTGACTTCCACCAATTACGCTAGCAAACCTAGGTAATATACCTACTAGCACAATTGTGACTCCAACCCCTGTAACAAAAAGCTTCTTGTATTACGATTTACCCTATCACTCTTGCAATTTGCCTCATTATTGCTCTACGCCCTCATACGTTAACCCTACACTTAGTTACGTTGTCGTACGACTCGTATGGCCCCTATACCCGCTCATATCACTTCCACTGCTAGCCAGTAGGCCCTTTACGTCGATGGCTCAGCTTTCTTTCCATCCCATAGTTGCCTTTTCCTTTGCCAGCAATGGCCCTTTCTTTTCAACCACCCAGCTGATCTACGCAGCTTACAAATTTCCCGTTCGTGGCTATACCTAATTCTCATATGGTTGTTGGCTATGGCTGCAGCAGTCCCCTTTATTCGATAACCCACTCCCTATTGTCTCTTGCATGGTCCCTAACAAAATTGCCTCTTTGCCCCCACTAATAGCCCACCACTCCTTGTCGACAAGCTCCTCTGCCTCATGTTGCACATACTAGTGGCTCAACCATTGCTGGACGACTATACATCATGGCTACTCAACCTTGACATCCTGCACCCATAGCTCGATCTTTTGCAACATTGTCTCACTACGACCCACACACTTATGTGAATCTTCCCTGACACCTATTGTGCGTTGAACACTACTAGCTGCTAACTATTGTCCTGCACAACTCTTGTCAAACTTGTGTCAACTGGGCACTGTGATCCCATTTAGTAGTCTTCTTTTTTTTATTAAAATTTATCCAGTGGTGCCACCTAACTCCCTCAGAGAAAATTTTGTTTTAAACTTTTTTATCCAACCCTCGTGTACAGAAAATTTCTTCAGCCCCTACACAACATATGAACTCAATCCATAGAACCCTTGCGCCTACAAAATAAAATTTCTGCCCCATATAGTCGTTGGCCCAAATTTGGCCCCTTGCAATGCCTATATGAACATGGTTTCTCTACAATTCTAGAGATCGGTTTCCAAAGGTTACGCTCTGATACCATGTCAATTTCTAACACTAGCACCTAGTTAATTACTTCCTAGCAGATTATGCAGATCTACAGAATAATAACATGGCTGGAGTTTTAACATTAAAAAATAAAAATTATTAATTTTAAAAATTTTAAAAATAAAAATAAAAATAAAAACAAAAAATAGCTCCATTCTATTGAAATGTGTAACTAGGTTCAGTCTTCATAATATTTTATGTATTTGCCGGTTCAATGGTTTTTGGCCGCGGCTGATAGCACTCCACAATTGGATCTCGGAGGTATGGAAGCCTATCATTTCTGATGAAATTAATATCTACCCCTGCGCTAGAGGTTTCTTTATAGTAGATTTTGAAAATCCTGAAAGCAGACAATGTATTCTAGATTCCGGCCCTTGGTTTTGGGAAAAATCAGGCCTATTCATGAAGCCATGGAACCCATCATTCGATCCCTCTACAGCAGTGATAACCTCAGCACCAGTTTGGGTGAGATTGCCAAGCCTACCCTTGCATCTCTGGAATCTCTCCTCGCTAAAAGCCATCGGAAATGCAATTGGGAAATTTTACTGCAGGTGCCCAGAAACAGAGGAATATGCCAGAACCACCTATGCACGCATCTGTGTGGAAATGGATTTCAGCGCCGGATTCCCAGCTGAAATAAACCTAACAAGTAAAGACTATGTGTGGAACCAGAAGCTTGATTATGAAAGTGTCCTCTTCAGATGTCGATCGTGCTTTGAGACGGGGCATCTAGCCAAAAATTGCCCAAAAGCCTCTGAGAAAAATTTTGCTAGAAAAAACCACCACAGATCTACATGGTGGGAAGGAGCACAAAAAGAACACTACATTGTCATCAAAGAAGAATATTCTAGAGAAAACTCTGAGTCACAAGAAATCAAGGAAGAAGGAAACAACTCTCAAAGCAAGCAAGGAGAAAGCCCGCCCCAACAAATCAACAGTTATGAGGATTTGAACACCACAGAAAATAAATCTTCATTTAACAGCAAAGCAGATCTCCTAAACCAAACTTCTCCGACTATAGATCACGAAGCTAAGACACCAATGTCCCAAGAACCAGAAGAGATGAAGGAGATGCAAGACAAAGAAAGTTGGAAGACCGTAGAGAAAAGAAAGAAAGCTACAACACCAATCTCGCCAAGAAAGACGAGGAGCCAGACAAGTAAAAATTAAGAAAATTGTAGGTACGATAGACCAATTTGGTCTCAGTGGACGTTAACCATCATCATCATCATCATCAAAAAAGAAATAAAATTATTATTGTCATTTTATAAAGCATGGGGTTTCATGCTCAAAATCAATTTGTTTTAGGTCAAAGCACCCATTGTGTGCTCTTAGGGTTTGTCATAGAGTCAAGAAGTAAAAAGAGTCATAGCCACATGTATTAGACCCTATTGGGCATTTTGTAAAAAGAATTATTTTTTAGTTAAATGTGTCAAAAATATCCCTCCAAGACCAAGTCGACCATATTTAGGGCTATTTGTATTCCAAGGTGTTGAAAAAACTAGGGCATCATGAATTAGGTGATTTCTCTTAATTATTAACTCCTTGTGAGTGCCTTTTACTTCATTAGATTAGGATCTTCTTTTTGCTTAAGTTATTAGTGTTCTTCTTCATCAAACAGCTACCAATGCATGAACATAAATAGACAAGAGACACAGGACATAAGCTATCCGCCAGTGCCAAAATCTCTCACTCTTTGAGAGGAAAATCCGCACAAAAATTCTTCTTATAGAGATTCCGATTGACAAATACCAAGACCAAGACCCTTGACCTATTTGCCACTCCAAGACCAAGACATAAGTTCTCTTGACAGTCAACCTTCTTCTTCACTCCTCTTCCACTTTGACCTTCTTAGCATCGAGACATTGTCACCACCAAGATCTTATCACTGTCTTGACACCGAGATCTCTTTTACTGTAAGACCTCGTTGTCATATTACCAAGACCTTCCTTCTATGATGGCACCAAGTCCTTTTTCCATGTGATAACACTAATTCCTTCTGTGGTGCACCAAACCTTTATCACTGAGATGGTACCAAAAACATAATAGCATCATCAACGAACTGTAATTTCACTGGAATTATCTTCTAGCCAAGCATATTGAGATATTCACCATGACTGTGATATCAACAAACTATCGTCACACTGATATGGCACCGAAACTGTTTTTTCTAGACTAGAATAACACCGAAACAGAGATACCTCCTTTCTGTGATGATACCAAACCTTGCTTACTGTAATTGCACCGAAAATAGCTCATTGTAATTGCAACGAAATTATCCTTGTGACAGACATCCGAATTGCAAAGAGATACGAACTTGTCGACTGTGGAATAGGTCAAGCTGCCTATTTATAGTAGTTCGTCCATGTAATTAGCCGACATGAGATTATGAATTGTTGTGTCTTCATTTAGGTGAGTCAACATGAGTTTTTGCATTTCATTTTGAAACCGACATGAAGAAGGATACCTTGTGCTTGCCTTGGAGGGCTACTAGACCATTCTATTGACTCGTATACTTTTGTAACATGCCCAAGAAGGGTTCTTCATTCATGGAATTGACTCTCTTTGACTTTTATGACTAGATGACAAATCCTAAAGGCTCACAATGGGAGCCATCTAAAAATAAAATCCTTGCTCAGGAAACCCATGAGTCAAGCATACAATCCTTGTATTTTTCTTCATTACATCAATTACATAAAAATCACAATTACACGTCATTATGAAGACCAAACCTAGTTACACTTTTCAACACAAGGAAGCCTATATGTAAGAAGCACTCGAACTCATTTGAAGAAGACAATCCAAGGAAGTTCGATCACTAGAAGAAAGAAGTGAAAAGGCAAGTGAAGGTCAAGGAAAAACTAGAAGACAATAAGTAAAGTCAAAATTTGAAGTTCTTGTGTTTATTTCTCTCACACGTGTGAAGAAGAAGCTAGGGTTTCTACAGCTAGACAGACGAAATTTTTGATCTCTCAAGAAGGACCAAAAATCTGAAGTAAGGAAGCTTATTTGATGGTCTACTAGCCTAGAAGGAAGAAGCAACTCAAGTGAAGCAAAGAGAAGACCAAAAGGAGCCCTAATCACCCACATGTGTGAAGTTGCAGTTGTTTCTGAAAGGTCGAAGTTGCAGCAATTTTTGGAAGATCGAAGTTGCAGCAGTTGTTGGAGGGCCAAAATTTGTTGTTGGAAGTTGTTAAAGAGGGTTTGACTTGTTTTGACTTTAAGAAGGAAAGCTCATCAAGAAGGAAGGTTGACTTGGTCTTGGAGGGATCTTGGTTTTTGGGTCTAAGGGTCTTGGAATTCGTCATTTGAATATCTATAAGATGAGAAGAATTTTGTGTGGGTTTTCCTCTCTAGGAGTGGTTTTGGCCCTGGCTAGCAACCTACATCTTGTGTCCATTTGTTCTATTGATCTTCATGTTTTGGTAGTTGTGTGATGATGAGAACATTATAATAATCATAAGTACATCAAGTTAAAATAAAGAACATCACAAGCAGTTATTAAAGTAAAGAGAAATCACCCCTAATCTAGCTACCCTAGCTTTCTCAACACATTCCTGGAATAGAGACCAACTCTGGAAAATGCATACAACACTAATATGGAACAAATCCAACAGATCAAGCCCTACATCAATACTTCGATTTGCTTTGTTGATCTAGATATCCTTTGTTGCCCCTTGCACCTTCCTTGAACTCAACACAATTGAATGGAATTCTTTCTCTACCCAATCATTGAGACGTCATTCTCTCAATGTCTTGTGCTCACTCAATTTGTCTTCTCCCTTAGCTTAGTTTTCCTTTTATAAGTTTGAGTTATGACCGAATCCACGACCCTAATAAACAAAGCGATTGACAGTTGAAATTAGATCTCAATTTCAATTGAGATTAGATCTCAATTTCAAATTGAGATTAGATCTCAATTTCAAATTGAGATCAACAATTGAGATTCATCTAATTCACTAATGCAAAGGTTAATTTCATTAGATTAACCCATTATATATATATATATATATATGGCAATTGCTAAGGTTAAGGATCTACTAGGCGATTTCTACATGCCTAGACACTAAGGCTTGTGCAGAAGTCCCTATCGAAGCTACAAACATCAACAAGTAATTCGTTAATTTGATTACCACCACATCCTCCTCTTCCATCTTCTAGCCAATGGCCTCCAAATTGTTCTCTAATCTCCTTGATCTTGAGTAAGCACTATTGTAATGATGCACTCTTGTCCATCATGATTGAGAACAACATATTCTTCAAGAAGAAGACTTTGCCCTTATTTGAAATTGCATGCAAATCTTTCAAATGTTTCATTATCCATGTGGAATCCCTACAGAAGTCTTCCATATTTGGACCTTATGAAGCATCTCATCTATCACACATATTTTAAGCAACATTATTCTTCTTTCTTTCACTCATCAAACTTGTCCTAATCTCGAACAACAATTGGTTGAGTTACATTAATTTGGACAATAGTAGTCGAGCACCTATACTAAAAAAATCGGCAACATACAATTTCTTCAATATATTGTAATTATTGTCAAAGAACCTCTAGCTTCCTTCCAGCATGAAGTCAGAAAAACAAGCTAATTTGTGATAAATTTTTCCAAAAAACACGCAAAATTTGTCAGGTCGGCACTGGGTTAGCGAAATAAACCATAGATCTACTCTCAAACAGCTCCAAAAATAATCAAATCAATGAACAACCAGCACCAAAACAATCATTTTCTACTTGGATCTGTTGATAAACAACTCATTAGCAACCAATTCTTCCAGATTTACAAATCTAGGAAGCACTATAGGCAAGAACAAACTCAATATGCTCCAAGATCCTACAAATCAAGCTTACCTAAAGCATCCAAACTAGGATTCGCACTCCAGGCAGGTGTGCTCAAGGAGCACCCTCCCAAAATCTAGGAGAGTGCTCCAAACCTTTTGGGCACACTCCCTACCAATTTTGAAGTGTAACGCTCCCAAGGACACTCCCAAAGCTTGGAACAATACTCCATCCATGCTCCTTGGATGCTCCTGCAAAGCTCCCTAGATGCTCCCTAAGTGCTCCTTCAGCAATCCCTAACAATAATGTTAACTTCTTAAAGTAAAAGTTGGCATTTCCTTTACCTTTCCTTTTTATCCTGACATTTTTGTTATCTTTCCTTTTTATTCTTTTCCTTTACCTTTCCTGTTTATCCTTTTACTTAAATTTTTAACATTATCATTAATTGTTTTAGGATGTTTGAGAGTCATTGCAACATTATTGGACTTCATATAGAGAAAGTAGAATTTTGTATCCAATTTAAAATTCGGCAAACTTTAACAACTTCGAAGACTTCAGGATTGATAGGATTGCGAAATTTTCATCGGATTCTATCATGTATGAGGGCATATGATTGACATTTAATCAAGAGCACCAAGCCCTATATGTATCCTAATTTTGGCAGTGTTGATTATTGAAATCCTTTGTCATGACTTTAGCAAAGATGTACCCTTCATTCAAACCAAAATCATTGATTAGACATGTTAAGCCTTTTCTACCATAATTTAAGGCTCAGATAGACAATTTCAACAAAATTGGGTAGCATCAACTGATGTCCCTAAAGCATTGAGGTAGAGGGTAAACAAGAGGCAAAGATATTGATGACTATAGCTCAGGCAGCTACTTTTGCATGGACCTAAATGTTTGCATGTGCAAAAGTCACCCAAAGTCTCTTTACGATACTTCAAGTATTGGGTAAGTTGCTTTTGTAATTTAGCCTAACTTAGGAAAATAACATAATTAATTATGTTAGCTATTGATCTAAAGAAACTAACGAAAAGTATAAGTATTAACTTTAGCGATTATGTTTTAATCTCAATCATCAATCTCAAGTGAGGCGAGACGAGACTTGGGAGGAGATCTCAGGGATTGAGTGGAGAACAAATTTCACTCAAGTGTGCTAGGTTCGAGGAAGGTGCAAGGAGTAGCAAGGGAGATAAATCCAGATCAGCCGAGGAAGATCGAAGAACAAATATAAGGCTTGATCAGGTGGATAACTTTGGTTTTATTGTTGTATATGTAATTTCCTTAGAAGGTTGTTTTCCCAGTGAGGGAGCCCGAGTAGGTTTCGAAGATATTTTAATGAAGAATTGTTGATTGGGAGAAATTTGTGTTCGTGTGTGATTGAGATTGGTTGTGCTTCACCTAAATATTTTTTGTGTATATGTTAGAAACTTAGTTGTGTTTTTATTCAGTAGATGTGAATATGCTAGAAATTAATTCACAAGTGCTAAGTTCAAAATTTAACACGATATCAGAGCATAAACTCTGAAACCAGTCTTAGAATCACGGTCCCAAGTTCATACAATCCTTACAAGGGCTAGGTTTAGCTACAACCGTACATGGAAGCAAAGAAAATTTTATTTGCAAGTGCCAAGAGAAAAGCAATTATACGATGGTATGGCAGAGTGGTTGAAGACAACACAAGAAGCAAAAAAAACAAGAAAAAAAATTCTGACGACAACTAAGGTAGAAAAACCAAAAATTAATTAAACAAAAAAAGATCGTGGTTGTGGGTGGCCAACAACCGTGGGGATTATCTGGCCCAGCAACAAAGAAGGTTGTTGCAGTCAGCAGCTAGTAGAGGCCAGCCACCATACAAGTTCTACACAATAGCAGAGTGGTGTCAAGGACGCATGAAGTAGAAAGCCAACACCAAGGGGTTGAATGTCATGGAGTTGCAGTGCACGAGCATACAGGTTGGCAGCCAAGCACAATGCGTGGATGCAAGGGTTCTAGTGCAACAAAGTAGTGGTGGAAACAACAATGGCCAGCAGAAGTCGAGCAAGGGAGTCTTGGTCAAGAAGTGGGATGCGGCCAAGGAGACATGGTCAACAACCTGGACAACTGCAAGAAACCATGAGGAACCGCATGAACAAACGAGGGCTGAGGTGCAATGTCAGCAAGCCGCACAGTAGTGGACTGGTTCGCAAGAGTGTAGGAAAAGGAGAAGGTTGTGGGTCAAGCAGCAACATCACAACTCACAAAGGAGAGAGGTCACAGAGGAGGATGACCAAGAGCTGCGGCGACTAATGCCAACCACCGCAACCACAAACGTCGGCAAAGAAGGGTGTATACGCCAGTCTAGCTACCATGCCAGCTGCAAGAACCAAGGTGTAAAAAGAACAAATCAGAAAGCAACCAAAAACAGGTGTCAAGGCCATAGCAAGACGCACAAGCCATGAGCAGAGTGCCATAGCTGCAGCACAGAGCAGATAGTCGTGCAAAGTGTGTCATGATGTGACACTAGCAAAGAACAACAAAATTGTATTAGTCCATACGGAAGTCACAAATGTTCAAATTTTGAAGCCAATTTTCTGAACTGATAATTACTTCCTAATGATTTTCAAACAGTATTTATCATGCCAATGATCATTGAATAATTACACAGAAAATCTCAACTGTAAATGCGGTGGAAACAATAAAGAGCATTGAAAGACAACCATACACAGTGGACACAAAATATTTTACCCTGGGAAACCCAACCTTGAGAAAACCCAACAATCTTTTCTTAAGTAGAAATTGTCTTTTCATAAAGATTTACAAATCAAAGATTTGTCTAGAAATTTGTGCCAGCATTACAAGTCAAAATTCCAGTCAAACTTGGTCAAACAATTGCTAGTCGACACTAGTCAAAACAGTCAAAAAATCAACTTTATGTGGCCAAAACCTCGCACGTGCAGCTTGCAATCAAAATAACACCTAATAAACATAATAATATGACCATTGGACTATACTAACTCTATCAAAATTGGGATTTTATTCGAACATCATCTGTTATGATACAATTTTCTATGGTATGACTGTCAAACGAGTAAGTCTCATTTACCACTATCATAAATAGTTTTCAAATAATATTGTCATCATCACAGAAATGGGGCAGTAACATCCAAAGGAAATGGATGGTAGGGAAAGCACTTCTAAGTTATGTTTAAATGTAATAAAAACCTACTGGAAAGTTATTTGCAACACCAAACAGTATTTCTGCTCCTGGTGATCTATATTACTTGTGGCCCTTCTGCAAATGAATTGAGCTGACAATTGCAGATTAATGTACAAATGTGGTTGTGATAGTAAATTAATAGAAGTTCTGTGCTTTTCAGAATCTCTCATAACAACAATCATCTCTCAAGTTAAAGAACTTACATCAATTTCTTCATTGTTAGAAAACAATTGCATTAAATATGCCTATTTCAAAATATAGAAACAAATCCTTTCCTAAATGACTTAAAGTAAGGATATCACGCATCCCACCACCATCGGAAGCTTGTATGGAAGTTCTACCATAGAACCTTGGGAAGAAATGCTGCACCCTTGGAGGTATTCTTTGATCTGACCAAAATTTCTGATAGAAATTAACTTCAGTCTCTCCTCTTTCAAGATCCTGCAGTGGCTTGTAAAACCGTCCTGCTTTGTCTACAAGAGGGCCTAAAGCTTCTCCTGCCATCAGAAAACATAAAGCATTTAGAGATTGAATTTCATAAGCAACAACAGTGTACAGTCAGCCTAACTATAATTAATCTCTCCTGTTTTCCCCTTGAAATTTGAACAAAAAAAAAATTGTGGCTTATGCTCTAAAAAACATAATACAGTCATCCCTGACAATAATTAAACTCTCCCTTTTTTTCCCCGAATTTTGAAAAGATATATAAATTATGTTGTAAAAGAAGTAACAATATTTGCTGGAAGCTTCTACACACCACAAACTTGAAAAATTGCCTACATTATTGATGTTCTAACCATGAAACATTTCCATTTTAGCATGTTCAGGATCATGGAACAAATTATTAGCCATCTAAAAGAATAATGTTATTTTTAACCAAAAATCAAATAGTCTATTTAATTTGAGAGAAAACAACTCCAAAATTAGAATTAGAGAGATGAAGTGCTGCCTATTGTAGAGCTGACAATCTACTATAATGAGCAAGGAACAAAGGTAGAAAATTTCAGATTTAATTGCGATACAACTTCAAAAATTTCACCTCTTCCCTAGAGGTTTTCTAGATCTTAACACTGATATTTCAGCCTTAGGGCTGTTATGAATATGATAAAACAGTAGCAACAGCTGAGAATCTTTCACCTCTTAACAACGCCAATCGACAAAGCAATCCAAGAGAAAAGATACCAAATGTGTGTGAACAAGTTTCGCCCTCTAGAGCAATCTTATCATGCATATACCAGATCTGAAATTTGGTTTATGACAGTGGTAATTCCAGCATAATTCTACCTCATCTTCTTCGAGATTAATTTTAAAACACTTAACAGTTTTAGACATAGCATATGTCAAATCAGCAAGACATACTAGTGCTGAAAATTATCAAACCATGAGGAAATATATAGCTGAAAATCAAATCTGCAATAAGACAATTTTGCACAATTGAAAACTTCATACACATATCTAAAGGTAAAGTCCATGTACATACCATAGCCTCATTCAAAGGCTAGTACAATCCTAGAGCTCTCCAAAACCCTAGTTAGGGAAAACCAAGAAAACCCTAGCTCCACCAAAGATACTCCACAACCTAGCATCAACACTAGCAAGCGTCATTGGCAAGACCTCCCATCTTCTCTACTCCAACAAGAACAATTTAGGATTTAATCACAAAACCCTCGCTCCAATGTCTCCAAAGTATGAAATGCTATCCCGAGTATTAAAGATGCTCCAAAAGCTCAAAGAAACCCTAGCACCTCCAAGACAAGAGAGAGAATGTACAAAGATGAAGAACAAAGAGAGAGACACACAAGTGTGCTCTTCTCCTCACATCTATCATACAAGATGATGATGAACAACATGATACACAATGAGATCATCCTCTCCAGCATCTAGCTCACAAGAACAAACCCAGGCATCTCACAGGAGCAAGCCCCAAACAAAGACATCCACTCTAGAGTCTAGACGCCATCATTTCTCCTAAGGTTTCCTCATGAAAACAGTACAATGGTGAAAATGATGATGAACAAACCCTCTCCTTCCTTTATATACATGAGGGGTAAAAAAGATACACCATTAAACTTTCCATCCATAAGCACAAAGATATCAAACATGAAATAACCCATAATTAATGTAATGTCCCAAACAAGGGAAATTTGGAACAAACCCTTTTAAATCAAATTATCCAGCACTTAACAAGAAATTGCCATGAAAACCCAAACACCAGAAATTTGACTAAAAACATAAACCCACAAATTGCATAAAAAACTCATTAATAATCACAACATGAGGAACAATGAGAAATGCAGCAACCAAAATCCATCTTTATTATATATAGATAGGTGTCAATACAATAGCTGGGAATGACCCTCCGGTCTCCAAACTGAAACAAAAAAACAATCACTACACCTGTGGAATCTAAATGAATCCACCAAGGGGAGATGGGTGGGCCCAATCTCTCTAAATCACCCGAGGGTTTTCGTCCTGGGGCTACTACTGGAGTAGAGAACCAGGTTCTCAAGCTCACATACAAGAAACAATATCAACTCCAAGATGTCCTCTCATGGACTCCTCCTCCTCTTTTATAAATCTGATGGACCCCTCTAGAATCTTCTATTTTACTATTATTTTAATCATGGAGCACTTTTCCCTCTTTTATTTTAATTAAAATATTCTTTTTAATGCGGGAAAAGGGTAAATTGGCCACCATGTCTCCTCAAGTCACTAAAACTCCTATTCAAAAGCCCCATCATGTAGATCTTCTTGTTCCAGTTCCAACGAGCTATTACATTGAGGTGTTCCATCAATTAATCTCCCCGAAATGCCACCTCGAGCATAATTAATTAAGTTATGCCCAATAATAATGCTGATTTTTTAAGTTGTCGGAATGGAATGGAACGAAAGGCAAATTGTGTGGATGATGGAATATGCCAAGCGAATGCCATCAAATCCCATTAAAACTACTCAAAACTCCATCGGGACCCTTGATGACATAAACCTGCTCCACTGACCTGGCCATCCCCTGTCTTGGAAAGCCACCCTGGCTGTACTATGAAGAAGAATAAAAATGGGGACATGACAATTAAGCACTTCTAAAGGAGCAATGTGACTGGAATTTAGCCCTTCAAAACATAGTTCATGCAAGTAATTTCTAGCATTGATATTTAGCATGTTAAATGCAAAACATCAACAAGAACCCTTAATCTTCCATCTCTTTCATAAAGATGTTCAACTAAGTTCTTAGGCAGTTCTCCCCAAATCTGACCATCCCAAACAATGAAGAGAGCCAATCCTTACATAGATTTGAGATGACTCTCATTTTCAATAATAAAAAAATAGATTAGTGGAATCTAGATCTTACTTCATTCTCCAAGCAAAATAATAGAAAAAGACTAAACCATTACATTTTGGGCTTGTTGCCTCAAAATCTAGCAGGTCTTGTGAGAGACCTCACAAGGCAAGGGCTAGACTAAGATACAACAATGGGGTGGAGCCCACTGTCACCTCAACACTCCACCTCCTACTCTTTATTGGAATTTCATCACAAGGGAGGTTTCCCGGTATAAGTCACCTAACAGAGATTCTAAGGCAATAGCTCAAAGGTGACAACTTTGTAGGAATTTACAGGGTAAGTTCCTCAAATAGAACACCAAAGGACACCGCTCACAAACAGATCACAGATCAATACACCAGTATTCTTGATGTGGTTAAAACCCTCAAAGAGGGAAACAATCCACGGCCTAAACCAACGCAGCCACTTCAGACAATTTATTAATAAAAGGAAAAAAAAATACATAAGCTTCTCTCATGAACGGTCACCCTACAAATGACACTCCATGCTCTTTAAATAGAGATCATGGACCAATCGGGTGTTAAGCCACGGATCAAATGTCGGTAATACCGAGGAGAGAATGAACCGTCGGAACACTTCATGTCTAGAACATATCGTGACCGTCGGATTGTACGTTACAAAAGTACATAGTAAAGAAACACACTTTACCTAACTCTACACTAGACCAAGTTATACTTAACTATTTCCTATGTGTCGAAATATCCTAACATCCCCCCTTAAGAACAACTTGGGATAGGATTGAAGGATGTACAAATATGACACAATAGGAGAACGAAGGAGGCATTAGAGCCTATCCCCCCTTAATGACAACTTCCTGAACTCCAACCATAAATCGAAGTTTAGTAAACTTCGCCTCTGTGAGGTCCTTTGTAAAGATGTCTGCAACTTGATCATCAGTTGAACAATATTGCACTTCAAGAACATGGTCATGAATGAGCTTTCTGATGAAGTGCATGTGTAGTTCAATGTGTTTGTTGCACTGATGTTGGACTAGATCTTTGCATAGTTGAACGGCACTTTGATTATCACAACAAAGTGTAGTCGGATGTTGCTACTGAAAGCCAAACTCTGACAGGATCTGACGAAGCCACAGGGCTTCCTTACTAGCTTCTACGGCGCCACGATACTCTGCTTCTGCTAAAGAAAGAAAAATGGCACTTTGTTTCTTGCAAGCCCATGTAATAGGTCCAGAACCAAGAGTGAACACATAACCTACAGTAGACTTCCAATCATCAGGGTCACCAGCCCAATCGGAATCAGTGAAACCAACCAATAGAGGAGATGCTTCTGCACTGTAATGAATCCCAAACTGAACTGTACCTCGAACATAACGAAGTATTCTTTTAGCTGCTTTCCAATGACTTTCATGTGGGTTTTGCATAAACCGAGCAATAAGGCCAACAGCAAAGGAAAGTTCAGGACGGGTATGGGTCAAATACAAAAGTTTTCCTACAAGCTGACGGTATAAGGTAGCATCAACTTCAGGGGAAGTACAAGTGACTAAAAGTTTGGCTCCAGACTGAAAGGGAGAAGGGGTTGGCTTACAGTCTTCCATGTGAAAGTGGCGTAGAAGATCACAAGCATACTTGGACTGGGAAAAGGAAATACCTTCCTTGGATTGCAAGACTTGAAGACCAAGAAAATAGTGCAAGTGTCCTAAGTCTGTCATTTCAAACTGCTTTTTAAGGCTAGACTTCACATGGTTTATAACGTTGGGATCACTACCAGTAAGGATAAGATCATCAACATAAAGAACAAGAATGATAAGAGACTAACCCACTTTCTTGGTGTAGACAGAATTGTCAGAATGACACCTAGAAAAGCCAGTATCTAAAAGAAAGCTATCCATTTTGGCATACCAAGCCCGAGGGGCTTGCTTGAGACCATAAAGGGATTTCTTAAGCCGACATACAAGGATGGATTATGTTTGTATAAAGCCATGAGGTTGTTCCATATAGATTTATTCATGCAAGTCCCCATGCAAGAAGGCAGATTTAACATCCATCTGATGGACTTCCCATTTGAAAGAGGCAGCGAGGGAAAGAACAAGGCGGATAGAGTTCATTTTGGCAACAGGGGAGAAGGTTTCTGTATAGTCAATGCCTTCAACTTGTGAAAAACCCTTAGCAACAAGACAAGCTTTATGTTTATCAACTTTTCCATCTGGTCCAAATTGGTTTTGTAAACCCATTTGCATCTAACAAGTTTTCGTCCCTTTGGAAGAGGAACAAGATCCCATGTATCATTTGAAAATAATGAATGATATTCTTCATTCATAATTGCGTCCCAATCTGAATGGCCTGAAGCTTCTGCAAAGGTGTCAGGATCATAATTCATTGAAGCTTGAGCCAGTAAAGAAGAGGCTCTATCGAACTGAGAACGTGTACGTCATTGATCTGTAGGATCACCTACAAGAGCACCTGTTGCATCCCGAGTAGCACGGACCCATTTTGGAAGCTGAGGAGTTGAAGGAGGATCCTGAGAAGGTGGGGGAGGATTGTCATCCTCGTTGTCATCATCTGAAGAAGAAATATTTTCAGAAGTAGAAGGGATAGAGAGAGGTGGCACATCCGCCAAACTAGGCTCGTAGGCTGATATATTTTCAGCAAACTTTACATCTCTTCTAATGATAACATTTTTGGACTTAAGTGGAATAAGTCTATATCCTTTGACATCTTCAGAATATCCAACAAAAATGCATTTTTCACTCTTAGGTTCTAAAGCTTTATGTTTCTCATCTGGAATATGGGCCCATGCTTCACTTCCAAAAACACGAAAGTGACTTACATCTAGTTTAATTGAGCTCCATGCTTCTTCTAGAGTGATATTCTTTAAAACCTTAGTAGGAGTGCGATTTACTATGTAATTTGCACAGTTAATTGCTTTTGCCCAAAAATTAAGACTAAGTCCTTTAGATTGAAGCATACAATTAGCCATTTCCTTTAAGGTGTGATTCTTCCTTTCAGCTACACCATTTTTTGTGGAGCATATGGAATAGTATGTTGCATTTGAATTCCATGCTCAGTGAAAAAGTTGATGAATTTGTTATTAACATATTCACCACCATTATCAGATCTTAGCTTAAGAATTTGATGTCCAGATTGTTTCTCAACAAAGGCCTTAAAGGCCAAGAACATGTTAAATACTTCACTCTTGAGTTTAAGAAGTATACCCAAGTGCATCTGGAGAAATCATCAATGAAAGTTAAGAAATACTTGTAGCCAGAGAATGAAACAACTGGAAGTGGACCACATAAATCACTATGCACAAGCTGTAAAGGGGTTGAGGCGTGCCAAGAGGCGCGTTTTTCAAAACTATCCTGATGATGTTTTCCGAGGACAAATCCGGAACAAACACCATCTCTGCAAGATACCATAGGAAGACCTGTCACCATATTTTCTTTACATAGATTTTGAAGGGAGCGATAGTTTAAGTGACCAAATCACTCATGCCAAACTTTGCTCACTTCATCATTATGAGCAACAAATACCGAGGGAAGAGTTGATGACCCAAAGTTGTTAAACTTATACAACCTTGTAGAATCATCAGCAATGCCAGTAGCTAAAATTTATCTAGGATCTCTTAGGTCCTTAATTACAACATCATGAGGTGAGAATTCAACAATTTTACCTTCACCAAAATGAGTTATCTCATATACAGATAAAAGGTTGCAGGATAAGGTTGGAACACATAATACATCATTAAATTAACCATTGTCTAGATGAATAGTTTCAGTCCCTACAACACTAAGAGATCTATCATCACCAACATATATATTTTTGGTGTTACAATCATTTAAAGAATAAAACATGGCTTTGTTTTTAGCCATGTGATAAGAAGCTCCAGAATCATTGAGCCACTCATGAGAATGAGAAGAAGAAGATACATTTAGTGCATAACCAGGCCGAGATGCTTGACAACCACATGCAGAAAGTGCAATTCCTGAAGATAAAGTTAAAGTTGAAGAGTGCTCTAAATGGATGTTATGCTTCTTCATTGTTGCTTCCAAGGCTTCCATCTTCTTAAAGCATTTGGATTCTAAGTGGCCATCTTGATTACAAAAGTTGCAATGTCTATCAGTCTTCTTCCCTTTGTTTTTATTTGCCTTATCATTTTGTTGAATTGATTTTTCATTTTGAGACTGAAATTGCTAAGGACCCTTGTTTGGTTTAGGACCATTCTTTTTAGGATACTGCTTATTAGGATTCTTTGAATTTGGTTGCTGCTGGGCGACTAAGGCTTTCTTAGAAGAGTTTGCAACATTAAGAAGACCAAGATGTAAGAGTTTTTCTTGTTCTCTTATTAAAGAATCACAAAAGGCATCAAAAGAAGGGGACTTGTAGTCTTGTCCTTGAGAAATAAATGCTTCTCTAGTAGAATGGAAGGTGGAAACAAACACAGAGTAGGCTGGTCCCAACTTAGTAAGAATAGAATAGATAAGGCTACCATCTTCTTTCTTAACCTTAACACCTTCCAAGAGAAGTCTAAGGGTCTTGAACTTGGACAAAAAATCTTCAATGAAAGAAAAATTATTGGGGTCCAACGTAAGCAACTCATTTTCGAGTTGATGGGCTCTAATTTCATTTTTAATTCCAAAAACTTTAGTGAGTTGTTTCATTGCTTCATTAGGGGTATCAAGTTCTGCGATATGGAATCTAAGGTCTGGAGAAATAGACATCCCTATCAACCCACATGCTTGATCTTTCCTATTTTCCCATTTGGCTGTCTTATCTTCATCTTTAGGTTTAGTTTCTTGGCCTGAGGCTATTCTGTAAAGACCTTTACTTCTAAGTAAATCCACAATGTAGGATCACCATTGGAAGTAGTTGGTGTTGTCAAGAATAACTTGGCATGGACTTTCCATTTTAACAGAAACTGAAGCTGTAGATGTTGAAACTAAGTGTTCCAATAGAAAGATCTCGAAAAATTAGGCCGATTAAAAAAAAACGGCTCTGAAAACGGCTTCCGGATGAAGAAGTTATGGCTTTTTGAAAAAAAGTTGTTGAAGATGCCAACGAAATGCGTGAATGTGCAGAAGTGAATGATAATGTTAGATTTTTTTTTTTTAAACCCCCCCCCCTCCAACCTTAATCTAATTAGCTCACTTTAAAAAAAATATTTTATGTGACCCACTTTTATAAATAGGTGAAAGTGACTTTTACAATGGTACATTATGAGCTACCCACTAAATTGTAACTTAAATAAAAGATAACGGGACTTTAGAATTATAAGTGACTCACTTTTTGTAATAGGTGAAAACACTTTTACATAAAGTAACTTTAAAACATAAGTTACATGTGCTTTTTGAAAAAGTAACTCAACAAAAAGAAAGACTTGAACTCAAGACCTCTATTCTCATAAAGTAACTTTGGACGAAGTGAGCTAGATTAAAAGGTTAGTAATTTTTGGAAAAGAGGAAGGGGTTTTTTTTTTTTTTTTTAGTTACTCAAGCTTTGGGTGCGTGCTTACTTGAAAAAGCTCTTTTTGCCTACAAAACAAAAAACCACACAACCCAATACGGACATACAAAAAAAACCAAACCTTATGGCTTGAAGTTAGCTTTCGCCGGAAACCAAATATTTTCCTCAATGTTTCTGATTTTCCGAGATTACACTAAGACGCGACGGAAAAGAGCATACGCATGACAAAAATCCTTCATTTCTGTTTCTGATTTGCTCAGATCACACAAAGTCGCGGGGCAAAGAGCATACGCAGAAATGAAAGGTATAGATCCGGTAATATAAAAAAGAGAGATAAATAAACCGAAATAAACACAGAGATAAATAACTAAAATTGCAAATAAAGACTGTATACCTCCAGATCTTAGAAATGACGTAGCTAGGGCTACCGGAAACCTTTTTGCGTGAAACGAAAGGGGTTCCTCACTGGAACAGATGCTCCTAACACAATAGAGCAATCCTCTCAGCCTGAAAGCGGTCAGAAACAGTAGATCTAGGAAACGACAGTCGAATGCAGTTATACCAGCTTCTGATTTGGATCACCAACGGATGCGGCCCTCAAATAGCTCCGTTACCATGTAGGAATTTACAGTGTAAATTCCTCAGTTACAACACCAAAGGATACTGCTCACAAACAGATCACAAATCAGTACACCAATATTCTTGACATGGTTAAAACCCTCAAAGAGGGAAACAATCCACGGCCTGAGCCAACGCGGCCGCTTCAGGCAATTTATTAATAAAAGAAAGAAAATTTACATAAGCTTCTCTCATGAACAGTCACCCTACAAATGACCCTCCATGCTTTTTAAATATAGATCATTGACCAATCGATTGTTAAGCCACGGATCAAGTGTCGGTAATACCGAGGAGAGAATGAACCGTCGGATCACTTCCTGTCTAGAACATATCGTTACCTTCGGATTGTAAGTTACAAAAGTACATAGTAAAGAAACACACTTTACCTAACTCTACACTAGACCAAGTTATACTTAACTATTTCCTATGTGTCGGAATATCCTAACAAGCTTCAATAGGCTCAAGTAGGGCACTCAGACTAAGAACAAGGCTCAATCCAATGCGATAAGGGATAGCGTACCCTCTAAGGAACTTCAAGGAAGGCTTATAGCCTAGGGTTTGGATGATATGCTACACAAATGGCACACTTAAGAATGTAAGACCAAGAAAAAGGCTTGTGAGAAAGATATGATCAACAAAAATGGAGCCACAGGCCTTCAATAAGCCCTAACTTGAAGCCTTGATGCTCGATTAGAATTTCCTAGGGTAGAATTGCCTAGAGTTTGTGACATTAGCCCTCGGAAAGCCATTCCAACCATGTAAAATGCACGATTTAGGTGTTATAAGGTCCAACCAGCAAGAACAACCTTAAAACAAACCAACGCTTCAACCCTAGTTGAATTCGGCCATGTGCCCTAGCCCTAGCAACTTGCCTAGAAGGGTTGAAATTGGTTAAGAAAGAAAAGAATGAAGTTCTATTAGTTTTGACCATCTATGTGGAAAACATCGTGTACTAACTACTTGGGTGATGGAGTCTGAGGGAAAATTACTACAGAAATATCAAACCCTTGAAAGGAGTAAGGGGTGAAACCCCAGGTTTCCACTTTTAAAACCCTAGATATCATTCAATATGGGGATAAAAGGAAGAGAAAATCTCTCTAGGAGATTCTCAAGGGATGTTCGAGATTTTTAATTAAAGCAAGCCACATTTCACAAAAATATTTCATATAAAGATATGCATTTAAAAAGGGAATATAGAAACCCTAGCAAAATGCATAGCATACAATGACCGTAAAATAATATTCAACAATAAAAGTACTCACAAGATATCAATGAACAATCCTTCATTATCCCAAAATGGCATCTCCACAATAAGGACTAGTCTCCATAGCATAATATCCACAAAGATCACATGTCCACAAGAGTAGCGACAAAATCTTCAAAGAGGCCGAAATCGTCCACAAGTGATGATGAAATGAAGTGTGAGGTGACCTTTTATTTATCTGAGATCTACCTCACCTAATTTTAGTTAGGAAGCTCCTAAAACAAGTTTGATAATAAGTAAATACAAGTAAACCTTGGGTTACAAGCCAATCCACTAGCTCAACATGAAACTATGCCAAAATAAACCCACAACTATGAGCCGTAAGCCTCTAAAATGATGATATCATGCCCTTTTTGGACTCCAAATGCTATGTGATATGAAGAGAAGGCTAAAAATGTCTCCAAGCATCATAATCATCCATCATTTGAGTAGTCCTCAAAGCAACTCCAGACATCCCCAAATCTAGTTGGCGTGCCCTCATATCATCTACATGGGTCTCCAATGGTCAACATAGTGCCTCCTTTCTCCAGCGTTAGGGCTCCATCAAGTGCAACAAACCCTCCCCAGTCATCTCTTGGAAGACCATCCTCATCTGCGCTTTGAATCATGGCTTGATTAACAAGTAGTGCCAAGGCTAGCCTGGGGGCATGATAGGTCCAATGGTGCAATCATAAAGAATCCCTTGTGCTAGGCAAAAGAAGATCAGTGTCCCAACGCTCTAATGTAAATAGGCCAACGCTGCATCTACTAAAACATCAATCTCTCTATAGGGCCTGGGTACCTATGGAGTGGGTGCCCTCAAGGCCTATGCTGATGTGGATCACCTGACAAAACCAACTTAATCTCAAGTAAAAGAAAATATTCATTAGAAAAGAAGATCATATAATAAGCATCTACGTGGACCAAACTTGTAAGCTAAGGGCATATTAATATTTCAAACTAGGGTTACCTTCCATTGTCTAACTAAACAAAGTCCCATAAAGTGTTCCCAATCTTGGAAGCTGTGCCTAATAGTCAACCCTATTAGGCGCTTCCAACCCCCAAGGGTAGGTGGCATTTCCAAGGTTAAACCTTCAACCAATAGGTGTTGGTTTAAATAAGTGGCAATGGTCATGGCCAATTGCCATGGTCAAGGGGAGCAACTAATCGGAGTCCACATCTTAAGTGTATAGATGTAATGGAGGGAGAAATCGTGGAGGCATGAGTTACCCTGCTTGGCTTGTTTTTTCCAACCCTCTAGTGTGCCTCTCACTTCTTCATAATAATGCTTTTATTTTGGGTGCATACTCAAGGGTTGGAGCTTGCACTTTATGATATAACATTCAATTTTCCCCCTTAAGATGAGATAGTTTCTCGCTCATCAAGATTGGGACATGCAAGGGTTCATTTTGATGAAATGTAGAAGGATTCTCAAGTTTAGATCTTATTTTTTATGGTTTTTTTTTCTATTTTTAGGGTTTTTTAGATTAGATAAATAAATACAATAGCAAAAAATTTGGAAAAACGACGATTTACTATTGGAATAAGGATTGTGCCTTATTTCCAATTTTCCAGTAGGGCTATGGGGTCATATTGATGCCCCTCTTAAGTTGCTTGATCAATACTTGTGGATTAGGGCCTAGAGGTGGAGCCCTAGAAGTTAAATCACCTCAAGCCTAATCAAGAACAAGTTAGGGATTCCACTTAGGGAAAAACCTTCAACCAATAAATCAACTATCACACAAGATAAATTGAAAACTTTGATGAGCAATGCTAGTGCATGGCGGCATGGCCCAAAAAGGAAAAACAAGCCATACCTTACAACAACAAGAGATTGATTGATTGATTTTAATGACGTTCGCGAGGCTGAACAGCCTATAGGACCAAGAGAATGTTGAATTTTGCAATTTTGAAATTAATTATAATTTATCTTAGACCTTCAACCTTTAAGCGCAGACAGTAACCAATCCCCATATAGAAAACAGTCAATGGACAGTAAGACAGCAAATTTGGTCCAAGACCAAGGAAAAACCCCACTGTGGGAGAAAACCCTTTAAGAATATTCTTCTATTAGATCTTCATCAAATGTTTAGCAAAGATAAATAAGCAGAGTACAAAACCCTTTTCTCAATTATAGCAACATTACCCCTTTTCAAACTAGGACAGATCTTCTGAAGTGTGAGATATGATCACAAATGTAGAATAACAAATCCTTCAATCCTTCAGCAAAGATTACAAGTGCAAATAGGATACCTACAATAGGTCTACCAGCAGATAAGCCTCAATGCGAGTTAGAAAAAAAAAACTTTAGTTGGAAGTGATCTAGCCACAAATATTAAAAAAATATCTTCCAAACATCGTGCTTCAAGATGAGTGTTAATGAATTGAAAATCAGCGTCAGAATTGCAAGTGCAAGAGACGATTAGCTTTAACGAATGAGATAAACAAGTCCCCAGATGCATGCTAGAAATCCCAGACAATACGCCTTCACAATAAGATGATCTGGCCACAAATACTAAGTAAATATCCTTCAGGTGCGAGAGGATGAGACTTGTAATACGATATCTACAAAAACTTATACAAGGGAGATTTGCCACCAATGATAATACAAGATAGAGATCTTGCCAATAATACGAAATCTGGCAAACAATAATGCAAGAAAGAAATATCCATAAATGCGAAAGAGAAATCTCCACTAGATTTTCCAAAGATGAAACAAAATAAGAAGCTTCCAATAAATCTGCTAACATTGAGAGATTAAATGCTAATGCAAGGGATTTATCACCAATGCAAAAGAGATCACCAGCAATGAAAAGAGATTTTCCACTAATAATCAGAGGTTTTCTACTGATAATAAGAGATCTGCCAATGATGATAAGAGATCTGCCACTGATAATCAGAGATTTTCCACTGATAATAAGAGAACTACAAATGATGATAAGAGATTTTCCACTAATAATCAGAAATCTGCCACTGATAATAAGAGATCTTCCAATGATGATATGAGATTTGCCATTGATAATCAGAGATCGGCAAATCTACAATAGATCTGCTAACAATAAAAGGGATAAATTACTGATGCAAGGGATTGATCACCAATGCGAGAGCTAGATCACCAAAGCAAGAGAGAGAGAACTCGAGGTATTGCAAATGAAGGCTTCTCTTCAATATATAGGAATCTTTGAGACCAAAACCCTAACTCGAATTAGGTTTTTACAATCTCCTAGAGTGATCCATTTTTGCACGTGTCGAATTAGATCACTTAAGTGATTTTATTTTGCACATGTCAAAATACCTTTATAAAACAATTTTGAAATGACTTTTGCACTTAAAAAAATTAATTTGCTTCAAGGGTGAAAGCGGTTAACTCATAGAGTGTTTTTCTAGGGAAATTTCTCCCTTAGTTGCACAAAATTCAACAAAGAATAATACCCCTAGCTCATCTTCATACTCCTTTCAATGTCGGATCTTCTACTATGGATCTTGACAAGAAGGCTAGAATCTAGTTGATCTTATCCTCATCAAATAAATGGTGCATGTTGAAATTGTTTTCATACTGAATGTGAATATCCTCGTAGGTTGCACATTCCATGACAAAGCGCCATTATGTCGCCACCACACCCTTATTGCAAAATATGCAAGTTCTCTCTTCCCAAACTTCCTTGGGTACCCTCCACCTATAGGTCTCACATCTAAGGTGATGAGATCTCGTCCTCAGTTGTGCAACTAACAATCTAACTCCTATATAGCTATCTTGGGCCAACATTGGCTATCCATGTTTTCAGTCTTCTTTAATTAGCTTATTAACCTTATTATTATTGTCGCCTCCAATGGAAAAGTAGCTACTTCAGCTAAAAGAATTTCATTCAAGATTGTGGCTTTAACTTTGAGATTGCTAGTAATTAGTTTCTTTTGGATTCGTTATCTCCCACTGCAAGTTGACATGTTGCTTCCCCATACTTCACAACCATAGAGAACAACCAGCAAACCAAAAAGGGTTTTTTTGATTTTCCAATCCTAAAGTTCAGCGTGTCTACACCTGTTTTGGAATAAGTATGAAACTTTCCATCCTCTCTGTATCCTTTTTGCCCTAACAGTTTCTCAACTAAGCTTATATTGGAATGTGGAAGTCAATCCCAAGATATTTGTATTCTTTCACTATCTCCAATGGGTTGCCTTCAAAAAGAAAGGTGATTTGAAAGTGGACAAAAGAGAGATACGTGAGTAAAAACTCTAGATGTCCCTCTCCAAGTGACAAAGTTTCCCTTCAAATGGACCGATCGAATTAGCCTTGTATTAGTCTTTAGTTATCCACAAATTGCCTTGAAAAATATTTGATCTCAACTAAGAAAGAGAAACTCCAAGATGAACACCAAAGCTTCCATGAAAATATCACATTATGGCAAATGATTTCAACAATTTGCTAAGGAGATAGAGCTCTCTATTTAAAGATGAGGCTCTCAACATCTATCCTCCTTTTGCTCCAAAAAAGGGGGACTTGTCATACACAATATGCTTAGAGACTAAGTCAAATTACAATTTTTTATTTTAGATTGCTTAAAACCCTCAAATGAGGTGAGACATCCCATCAAAGAAGGTTTTATTTTGGTAATAAGGAGTGTCAATTCAGCCTTTAAGGTACAACATTCCATCAAAAATTGGCTTGACTTTGCTTGACATTGCTTGCTTAGGGGCTTGGACTCTTTCAATAGGTAGGAAAATGAGGACGACATCTCTCCTTTTGGTCCAAAGGATGCTTCAAAGTGTACTTTAAATCTCCTTTTTGCTTGCCTTTGACTTGAGATATTTTTTGCATTGCTAGGAGACCTCAACGACCTCCTTATTTTCCTAAATGTTCCTCCACTTTGACTTTGACATGCTCCACCAACAAGAAAAGGTGGATGACACTCTTAACTTTGGTCCCTTTGCTTGGTTGTTAAATGAATTAAGGCTTAAATTTGCTTGAAGATGTGTTTTCGTTGTTCTATGATATGTCCTTAACTTGCTTTGACATCTCACTTGCTCAACACATATGATATGTTGCCTCTTTCAACCTCGCGGTTGCCCCAAAGATGATGTCAACCCCCTTAGAAGGTACCCTGAATCTAGAAAAGGCACTTTCAAGAGGCCATTTAGAGTGCTTTGACTTGGAGCCGATTTCTCTCGACTTGGAGGCTACAATAGACCCTTTCACCACCTTGCAAGATGTGGGACATTGCCTTGGGGAGCACAAATGCATCGTGAACTATGAGATAGCCATGAAGAATGATACCATGGCCAAAGAGGTGGGCATACACAATTGGATGGCCCATGCAGGGAACAAAGAGGTGCATCGAGATAAAGGGAAATGAGGGGAAGAGTGCAATAAGTGATCACCTTTAACATGCTAGACAATAAGTACTTCCATAAATCATGAGCCCTAATATGTCCACCTCCATGATGCCCGCATACCAACAAAGACATAAGGATTCCCATCAAGATAGGGAATTACCATCCACCAAGGAGATGTCAGCAATGCCATAAAATCAAGCACCAAGAAGATGACGCTAAAAATTACCAACCATGATTGTCCACCATCGGAGATCTAGGAGACTTTTGCACAAAATGCACCTACATGGCCTTACAAGGATATCACTTGCACACATTTGGGCTTACAAATGGCGTGGCCAATGTTTAGGAGCACCCCTACTAAAAGAGGGGTAACAAGAACAAGCAAGCAATATCACTTAAATGATGGAATTTATCGAAGAAGCCTTGAATTTAGTCCCAGTGCTACATTTTGAAAGAACTATAACCAAGATAACATCACCTTATCATAGTCTAGATGAAATTTCATGTCGATGACATCTTGAATCTCACCAACATCGTGGCGAAGTACATTATTCTTTAGAAACAAGTCAAAAAACCTCAAGGGTTCCTAAGACCATCGAAAATCAAGTTAAACAAAGTATTTCCTAAGTACACCACCAAGGCATCCAAGAGAATCCTCTACTGTATAAATATGACCACCCTTACAAGGTGTGTTGTTGTTATCATTGTTGCTAGAACTAATATCATGATGACCCCTTGGATAAAGCAAAATTTGCCTTATGTATACAATGGACCTAGTTGCCCACAATTTGGTAGCTTTGTTGTGCCATTACACAATATTCATGTTTGAGTAGACCTAACTTCATATCCATTAGCAATCCAACTACCCCAGACACTCAAGCTAAAAAGAAACCACCACAGCATGCCAACACACCAAGGCACCTCATGGGAGCTATTTTCTCTACTAACTCAACTACCAACACCTATCAATATCACTCTGCCACTAGTTCAAGCCTTAAACCACACACCAAATCAACTATGAATTTTACTCTTCATGTGGGCTCAAAGCTTTATTCCTCATCATTGTGATATTTAGCAGCTTGTAGGTCCTATAGATATTTCTTCTATGTTTGTTGTTGCTCTCAAAGGCTATGGATCCTATCCAAACAAAGTCCACTTTCCCTTGACATTATTTATCTTGCTAGCATGATGACATGAAATCAAAAATAGCAATAACCACCAGACCTTATACAAACCCCAGTACAACCCATGGTAATGTTGCCACAATGCAAAATCCATCAAACCCACAAATATATGCTTATGTCCTTAGAAATACTGAAATATGTTTTCAAAATAAATAAGATAAGCTTTGCCTTCAATAAAATTATCCATCGAGCACTTCATAAATACAGAACTAATCTAGTATTTCCAAATTATTTAGTATTTAATTTAAAATATCTAAAACAATAATCAATATTTTATATAATCTGATATATTTTTTCCTTTTGAAGCTTAGTGTCCAATAAGTTAGGCTCATTTTTTGTATTATCCCAAGTTATGAACACTTGCCACTTATATTGGGGAAGGGATGATCATTCAATAATGTCAGCCGAAGATAAATTTATTATCTCATAGAATAATGTCAACATATATATTAGCCCAAGGGGTTAGCTCAACTAGTTGTCACCAATGTTGCTAGGCATTTGGCTAGTTCTGTGATGGCAAGTGCCCGATTCAATTCCCACGGGGTGAGGTGTACTAGTCTATGCTAATGGCATTACGTATCAGAGGAAGCATCCCTTGGGAAAAAATGCCCATAGCGTTAATAATTTAATACCCACACCTAGTGATGGCTCACTAAAAATTGAGTGCTATTTCAAATATGACAACAAAATCTTTATTATTTAACAAATAGAGTATGAATATGTGTGTGTTGTATAATGTATTATTATGTAGTGAAAACTAAAATAATAACTATTTAGTAAAAGATATTCTAAGTTACCAAGAAACGGAAACAGATACATATTCAGATTTGGATTCGGATATGGATCCACCAGATTTTTGAAAACCCGGGATCCAGATAAGGTGTAGAAATGCCACATATAAAAAATACAATAATATTTTTTAAACTTTAAAAACATATTCAAAGTTAAAAATCAAAACCAATAGAACTGAAATCATTACATAATTCATAAATCTGAAGATTGAAATCGTGATACATCATGCTCTATACAAAAAAGATATGCATTAAGTGTTTCCTCAATGATCACTCTATTGATATAAGGATGTAGAGTAGGTCTAACTAGATGTCAAAAAAATGGCCTACATGCTCATCGATTGAATATTTCAACTTTACATCATGATCAACCTGTCATTTTCCTTGAAATTTTCCTTAAAATCTAAAAATTCCCACCTAGTTACAGTGGTGAACAAATATTGTACACGGCTTAAGAACATGCTATAGTTTATGTATAATATTGTTCTAAGAGGACTCTTCAACTAGAGTTGGATGGGATTGACCTAATTAAATTATTAATGACACAACCATCCTTTGTACACTATATATTATTATCTATGTATTCTCTATTAGCATTATCAAAAATTGAAAATTAAAATTTTGATTTGTCAAACCTTTCCTGTTAGCATTATCATGTGCTATACAGCCTATAGGTAATTAATAACTTATACAACTAAACAACCTACAAATTACAAATAAGTAATATAACTAAAAAATCTAAATAGAATATTTGCTTTTTTGTGTTTCAAACAGGTGGCAAATATGGTTAAAAAAATATAAAAATAAACCAAACACCCTAATGTTATTTGCTTGGGATTTGGTATGTGAGGGCTAGTTGGCATAGGATCTGTATCAGTAGCATGGGATACATTTTTGGGTTTGAAGGATCCATTTACATGGTAGATCCTACATGGATCAGGGTGGATTCATATCTGTATTTTTGAAAAGTGTAGAGAGAGAAGGTGTTCTTTGGTTCGTGCCTTAGCCAGAAAGACCGAGTTTGTCTTTCCTTTGACCATGGACGAGTTCATGGAGATGGCATATTCATGCGTAGTATTGGAGGACTAATTACGTAGACCTTCTTCTGTTTGACCACAAATCGAGTGGCAGTTATAAATTTAGAATAGTACGAGTGTCGCTCCAGTCCTTGATTGAAGGAAACATGAGTTGTAACTCCAAGTTATGATTGGAGAGAGAAGAACCAGTTTGATTCAATTAACTTGTTAAACCATGAGTTCTAAAATTGTGACCTGCCAATTTTAGCATGGATCAAATCAATAAAAGGACGACGAAGGCACATGTATTCATAATTGTTGTATGCACAAGATTGTGTGTGAGCTCCCTGCTTGTGGTGTGTGTAGCCTTGAGTATCAAATGCGCATAGATTGTGGAGATTTGCACTACAAAATAGGAGGGCCTTTGCACATGAATTTAGGAGCCTAGTGTGCTACAAAGTAGAAGAATTCTTGTGCAAGGAGAGAGGTTAGCGCGCAAGGAAATAGGGTCTATTTGTGCATAAAAGATCAGGAGTTGTGATCAAAGTTTTTGCAGAGCAAGTCTAGGCTAGAACAGCAAGAGAAAAACTTTGTTCCCAAGAGAGAGATTGCTTTGTATTTGATCTATTTGCTCAGTCAATAAATAACACATCAAGGAGAGGGTTTTCCCAGTTGGGTTTCCCAAGAAAAATTATTGTCTTTTGTGTGACTGCTTTTATCTCTGCATTCATATTTCATTGCTTATCAGTTAAATAACTTTGTAGCTTTGTGAAAGTTACCATGTTTTTAGATTGTTCATCTAAGAAGTTGCAAAATTTTCGTGGAAATTTAACATGGTATCAAAACAGAGATCAGCACAAAGACCAGCACCAAGTTGAAGAGTTAAGTAAAGGGCTGCAGGCCAGTCAGGAAGGTGAGCGCTAGAGTTCGAAGAGAAAGGCAGAGTAGTCCCTTAGATAGCAATATGGCATTCCTAAGACTAAGGTCAGATCACAGTTTAGAGAGAGCCTCGAATTTTCGTGCATGGAAGGAGCGAATCACAATAGTGTTGGAGGATAATGGGGTTGGAGAGTAACGAGTTTATCAAGCAAGCAATGGTGCCACCTCAAGATCCCCAACAGTTGGCCCAACAAACTAAGAATGACACCAAGGCAAGAAGGATCATTCTAGAAGGGGTCAGAGACCATATTATTCCTCAACTCCATGAGAAGAAGACAACGGTTGAGATGTTTAAGGCCATCTTAGATCAGTGTCAGGGTTCCAGTGATGCCATGAAGCTAGCTCTCAAAGAGAAGCTAAGAAGTGTTTGGATGAGCAAATATGAGCCCATCGTCACATATCTTTCAAAGTTCACTCAGGGTCGAGATGAGCTAGGTAGTGCAAGTGTGACTATACCAGACAGTGACCTTGTGAGTTTTGCTTTACTAGGACTTCATAAGTCTTGGTATAGCTCCTAGTAGGGAAAGGCTATGGGGGTGACTACATTCAGAAAGAAATCCGAAGAGGGACCAGATATGGTAGATCAGCTCCGAGAAAGAACGACGAGAACTTTGCCCTGTTAAGCAAAGGTAGTAAGACCAAGAGCAGGAAGGGCCAAGGAGAGGTTGAGTCCAATCAAAGGGGTAAGAAGAAGAAGGATTTGAGTAAGATCAATTGCTTTCATTGCCATGAGTTCGAACACTATGCCACTAAGTGTCCTAATCGGAAAAGAAGGAGTCCAGTAAGGATCATGTAGCTATATCAGCAAAGGTAGATGCGTTTTCTACCCAGTTCAAGAAAGATTTCTCATTGATAGCTTGGATGGTAAGCTTAGTAGATAGCAGTGTATGGTATATTGATTCAGGAGCATCCTTCCACATGACCAAGAACAAGAAGAATTTATGCCACCTAAAGGAGAAGGAGATGCAGTTTCAGATTGATCTAGGAGATGATGGCATGTATGCAGCTAGGGGAGTTGGTACTATCAGTTTTCAAAGGCAGTCAGGCAATCCTTTCCATCTCAGAGATATCCTTTATGTTCCAGGACTAAAGCAGAATCTTGTTTCTATAGCTACCCTTGAGGACAAGGATTATGATGTCATCTTCAGTAGAGGTAAGGCCTAACTCAAGCACTTAGCTTCTAGATGTAAGAAGCAAATGGGTGTGAAGATGAAGAATCTCTACAAGTTCCAGGTAGAGATAGGCACAGTCTTGAGAAACAAGGCCAGAAGTGCATAGAGTAGAGAATTGATGATTGAAGAGAGTAGAGCTCTGAGGGAGTCCTTAGAGCAAGAGCAGATTAGAGTACCTAAGAAGAAGCTACTCAAGATGGAGCCTCAGCCAGCATCTCAGTTTCAGCCTCGACTAGTTGGCAGTTGGGCAAACCAACAAGATGATGAGGAGGACGAGAGCAGGCAACTACTCAATCAGTGGCTCCCAGTATAGAGAGAGTTCGAGCCAAGTGGGCAAAAGATTTGTTTGGGGAGGATCAGAAGAGAGTTTAACCTCCCAATACCACCTTCAGCCAGAGGAAGCAGCCACAGAGGTACACAGGGTACATGGCACTTATGATTGAGGTGATAGATTCACAGAGCATGGTTGGAAAGAACATGCCTTCATATCAGATTCCGCAAGAGAAATCAGGGAATCGTTCTAGTTCGGAGGGAGCAGTTGCAGCAGCGAAGGACGTGTAGTGTTGAAGATAGATCCAGGTGGACGAGGTTCTTCCAAAAGTACCTTCTTTACTAAGAGGGAGTGTTGAGAAGTGTAGCGAGAGAAGGTCTTCTCTAGCTCGTGCCTTAGCCAGAAATACCAAGTTTGTATTCCTTTGACCATGGACGAGTTCATGGAGATTGCATAATCATGTGTAGTATTGGAGGACTAGTTACGTGGACCTTCTTCTGTTTGACTACAAATCGAGTGGCAGTTATAAATTTAGAATAGGACGAGCGGAGCTTCAGTCCTTCATTGAAGGAAGCATGAGTTGTAATGCCAAGTTATGATTAGAGAGAGAAGAACCAATTCGACTCAGTTAACTTGTTAAACCATGCCTTCTAAATTTGTGACCTATCAATTTTAGCTTGGATCGAATCAATAAAAGGAGAACGAGGCACATGTATTCATAATTGTTGTATGCACAAGATTGTGTGAGTTCCCTACTTGTGTTGTGCATAGCCTTGAGTATCAAGTGCGCATAGATTATGGAGATTTAAGCTACAGCATAGGAGGGCTTGTGTGCATGAATTTAGGAATCTAGTGCGCAATAAAGTAGGAGAATTTGTGCACAACGAGAAAGGCTAGTGCACAAGGAACTAGGGTTTGTTTGTGTGCAAAAGATCAGGAGCTATGATCAAGTTTTTTCCAGGGAAAGTCTAGGCTAGATCAACAGGAGAACAACTTTGTTCTCAAGAGACGGATTTCTTTGTATTTGATCTATTTGCTCAGTCAAAAAATACCACATAAAGGAGAGGGTTTTCCCAATTGGGTTTCCAAAGAAAAATTATCGTGTCTTTTGTGTCGTTGTGTTTTTATATCTGTGTTCATATTCCGCTGCTTGTCAGTTAAAGAACTTTGTATTTTTATGAAAGTTACTTTGTTTTTGTTGATTTCTAGTAGCATCGGATGTGCTCTAGCCTCAAGATTTTGCTGGGAGGCTAGGACACATGCATTCCACAATACCCAGAAATCGTTTTGCGAAATTCCACCCAGACAATATTTTATTAAAATAATTAATTATTTTTTATGAAGGCCTAAGTCTAAACTTAGGAAATTAAAATAATTAAAGGGTATTAATTAAACTGGGGGTGAAATTTCTAGAAGAAGACGAGGATCAAGCCAAAATAATCTGAGCCATTGATTAGAATCTAATCTTGGTTGTTGGTTCTCAATGAGAAGATTATAAGAAGAGGCTTGATGGGCATTTGGAAGACACATCGGGTAAGAGATCAACAGATCGATTTCTAAACAGAGCAGCGTAGCAGTTGCCGGAGAAGTGATCGAGGTGATTTCTTGCAGTGAGGGGCATAGATAATTTCCAGTTGGAGAGTTTCTTGATCCGGGGATACATCACAGAGAAGGCAAAGTGAGATCCAGAAGAGGCATCACAAAGCCACGCTAGGCAGCATAATGCCACGCAAAGGCAGCGCAGAGCCTAAGAGGAGATCAAAATTTGTTGGAGAATCGAGTTCTAGAGCCAGAAGCCAGGGTGTGAGACCAGGAGGGCAGAATATCGAAGTTCCAGAGGCAAATCGATCAGCCAAAGGAGTGATGCAGTCCCCAGAAGCTGTGATGCAGAGCAGCACAATGATTGTGCAGAAACTACGCAGAGGCAGCTAGGGGCTAGCCATTCAATGGCTGGATCAGTGCTGGATCGTCAGTGATAGTGTGAGGTATATCTCACTCATCTCTCTGTCAGTCAAATTCTCTGTATTGGACAGCCAGCAAGGCATCCAAAGGTTGTATTCAGAAATTACTGCTTAATAATATAGACCCTTAGCTGCTGCACCGGTTTTCCCACATTGGGTTTTTCCGGGGACATTGGTCCAAAAATAACGGTGTCACTTATGTGTTATTTCTTTCTTGCTCAGATTCTTGTTTCCACATATCATTTAAAATTGTGAAGGCTGCAATTGTATTTACTTCAATATTTACAGTAAATAACTTGCATGGATTAACAAGTAGGAGAAGTAATATCAGTTTGTTGCAGTGGTGATCCAGGGCTTCTCGAATCTTCACAGTTTTCAGTTATTCACTAAGTAGTTGCAAAGTTCCATGGAAATTTAACATGTATCTGAAACGCAAATCTGCAGATCCAGCATCAAGACCCTGTGTGTCTTTCAATGAAGTTGTTGATGAGCTCTCTAAGCAGGTTGTGTTGGAGTTGGGACAAAAAGGTATGCTTCAGATATAAGAACATAGGGAGGAGCATCCCCCTTTTGTGCCTTAATACGGTACCATCTAGTCTGCCCAACTCTGCCCTTAATCAGCCTTTTACTCTTGATGTTCATTTGCTACTGCAGTACAAGGATTGATGATTGGGACAGCTGAGACATCATGAAATGATATTTTTTTTAATTTTTCTTATTTTCTAGCAGTCACTTTTGACACTACAGTCGTCCATTTCCATTGTAATTTTCGAAATAGAGATTAACATGCCCATACATGGACTGTAATTTGAAGTTATGATATAAGTTTTACTGTGATTAGTATGGACTGTTCAAGGTTTTATTTATGTGTACGGTGCTAGACACCTTCCAAATGTAACTTCTAAGTTTCTCTTACGATGAATATAAAAGTTGCACATTTTTCCATGGGAAAAGAAAAAGTTATTTGGTGGTATTTGATGCATTCTAAGAATTACTATTTGTTTAATATCTTGTCATTATCTTTCGCTTGCATCTTTACAACAATAAATTTGTTATAAAATTTAAAGCATTCATTACTATTTAGTTGATCTAGGCCTCTTTGGACTGTCCTCAAGCAGACATTTTCAAAATCCTTTTTAATAATATTGTACTAGTTGTTAGATGGAAGCTTAACTTTTTATATGATAGTGTACTTTTGATATTACATTTTGAAGAACAATGCTACAAATTACAGTTGAATTAGTTCACTATATTTTTTATTGCCTGATTCTCTCAATTGCACTTTCAGCAGCATTCCTGTTTATTAGTAGGTCTCTATCTCTTCACGGGTTGAAGCAATCACTGTCTAATAACATATAACTCTAACTTGTATCCCACACCAGAAAAACTGTTTAATATGGCATTCTCATTCAGTTTCTCACTTCCAACACCAATGAAAGAATACAAATAGAATTGGAAACCAAACAGTCAGGACAAGTCCCTCAAGTTATAGATCCTTACATCCCTTGACAAGGCGTATCATAGTTACTGCACGCTTTTATATTTAATAGATGTTCTTCTGATGATGCCTTTTGTTCTCTCAATCTTTATGAAAATTCTAATTAAATTGGAAGCCTTGGTTTTTCCTGTCCTTGTATAGTAAACAGAGAATATTATTTATGGGTTAATTGAGACATGAGAGGATAGTAATCTTGCAGTCTTGAAACTCTCACACTAAATAGAAAAATGAAACAGGAATCGCATGGCAGACTGGAACAACTTTCCCACAAATACGATAAGGCCTAGTTTAATACCTTCAGCACGATGCCCAGCTACTTGGTTTTCAGGAACACAAAGCATACCTGATCAATGGACAAGCACTTTCAATTGTAAGCATATTACAAAGGAGGAAGTACATCGCTGATCCATTATTTTCAGACAAAAATATCTTAATCCAAAGAATAACAAAGCAAGCTAATAACTATTTCAACTAGACCAGCATTTCAATAGCCTCAATTCCATGATTCATATCAAACTAGTACGCTATTTTTCAAAAATATGTGTTTCGAGATATTACCCCACAAACTATTTCTGATAGGTCCACATGTTTTCAGTTTCCAAAATGTGTTCTTATATCAAAAATGGCCAATGGGACATTTCCAAACAATCCAAAACACCTCAGCAGTTTCATGCCTTTTCAGAAAACTACCGCAGCAGTTTTTGGGTGTTTCTAAAAACAGTTGAAAACTACCTGTCATTTCTGGTGCTTTTTTTTTTTTGCTTAAAGAAACAGAAAATGAGAGAACTATACTAATCTTAGATACCCTTGTTAACCCTAACCAAACAAGAAGAGATTCACTATCACAAAAAGCTTCACAAAAGATAGATGTTATAATTCTGATTGTCACAAAAACACAGTAGTCCAGCAGCAAAAGTGCCTAACAAGGTTTTCTCTCACAACAAATAGCAAATTTGACTTGAAATTTTTGTTCTGGCTTCCAAAAATTGGTTTCCAAGTGTTTCTCCTATCTCTTTTTGTTCCCATTTAGTATGCAACCAGTTTCCCATTCATACAAAACCCTTGTTGCACCCTATTCTGAAAACTAGTTTCCTGTTATTTCTTATTTCTCGTTCTCAACACTTACCAACACTCAACTTTCAGGGAAAGGGCACCCAATCAATAACAATGGTATTAGAATGCATCTCCCCCAAAAAATGTGATGGCATATGACCATGAGTACGTATACAAGAATGACAGTAAATATAATGCGTCCATACAACACACCTGTAGTGGCCCAAGGGGAATTTTGCCCTTAGGGTTACACTGTCACAAGATAAATTATACTAAATTTCACAGTATCTCTTCCAATTCTAAGCAGAGACAATATATAGTACGTAACAGTGTAATTATGCAGTAACCAATTCACCAATATTTCATGACAGTTTCATTTTTGTCTACTGCTCCTGGTTTACTACACTAGCAGTCCAGGTTCTACAGCAGTGGCAAATCCTCTGAAACAATAGCAATCTATAAAGGATGGCAGCAGTTAATACTCTAATCAATAGTGAGATATAGTGATCATTGTAAAATCCACGATGGTAAGTACCTCAATGTGAGTATTTAATGGCATTAATGAGAAATTACAGCACAATCAATTCAAGTATTAAAAACTTATGGAGGCAATCTTTTCTTTCTCGAATGATCAACACTAAGTGTTCTCATGAATTATGACTTCCATTTCATGAAAACCAGAGGCGAAATTTGCAGTGAAGAAGTTTAGCATTTGCAAACATCCAGTCTCTCATCACTCTTAATATTCAGGTCAGGTAAGTTTATTTTTCTCTCATGGTGTTTTGAAATCAGTCAACCACAGTTGCTTTCCTATTTTTAATGGGCCGGGAAAAGACAACCTTGGCTCCTATGAATCCTTCAAACCAGCCTAGATCCATCTTAACCCCGGATCTATCAAGCGCCAAGAGGGATCAAATCCTTTTTTCATAATAAAGGAGGATTGTATCTCAAGAGATTAGATCCCTCTCGGCCCTTGATAGATCTAGGGTTAAGATGGATCCATGTTGGTATTAATATTAATCTTTTAATATTAATATTAAATGTTTTTAATATGGCATGACAACAAAATTAATATTTTCAAATATTACAACTTTGACATGGAAATATTTATGTCATTATGTGACATTCCCACTTAGCAACGTTGCTAAGAGAAATATCAATTTTTGGTCAGTTTTGAATTAATTCACATTAGCACTTAGGAAGTGTGGGTTTAGAGGCCCCACATGTATTTTTGATCAAATGTGAACCCAACCATTAGAGGATGGGGGAGAAAATTGAGCCACTAGTGATACGTGGGGGCCACTCAAAAATTGCGGCCCACATGGGCAACACACTCTCATTGGAGCGAAGTTGGTGGGAGAAAGTCAAGTTGTGCCCACACTAGCATCTTGGAGGCTCTTTGATAAATAAAGCAAGAGGCACTCATTTTGGTCATTCATTCATCTTTGAGAAAATTGTCTTTGACATAGCATGCTTGAGCAAAAGCCAAGTCTGCAAGTGTTGTTTAGCACACGAGTGTTCCAAGCGGAAATCTCAACCCTTGCTTCGGTGGACTTCGAGTGCCAATCCAAGGAGGAAGTTCCATCTGTTCCGGTTAGTAACAACAGCAAGGAGTGCAAGTTTGTGGAGAGGCTCAACACCAACAGCGCAGGGATTGCGCAGTTCTTGGAGGAGGCACACAGGGAGGTTGAGCGAAGTGATTTTGGGATTGAGACTTGAGGTGGAGTCTAGGGAAGTACTTTGCTGGGATCTGCAACTATTTTGGGGGATTTTCCAGCACTTGGGAGGAGCAGCAAATACTGAATCTGTTGCAGGCTACATCTTTTGCTTCTGGAGGAGGACCAAACATTTGGTGTCAATTTTGGAGCGTCAAAACTAGGACAAACCCTTTCTGGGTTTTTCTTGGTTTTTGACAAGGACCTCAAAAATAATTTGGCAGAATTTTCTGGGCAGATTTGAGGGGTCAAACAGGGGTCCCAATTCAGCCAACAGCTAGAGGAGCTAGGGGAAATTTGGGCCGAAATTCCGAGGTCAACATTTGGCCAATTCCTTCGTGGGTTTTTGTGGGTTATCGGTGGAGAGCCCAGGGTTAATTTCCCAAAATTTTCTGAACACCGGAGGAGGCCCTTGGAACTATTATCTGTAGCCAGAAGTGCAATTTTCACTGGGACAATGCAGAGATTGTTGGGGACAGCCATATTGCATGTTAGAGCAGTTGATTTCATCACCTGGATATTGTTAGCTTGCCTTGAGCAAGCCCAGGTGCATGCTTTCTGATTTTACCTTTTTACCCAGCAATTATATTAATAAAATGGCTCAAAACAGCACAGTTTATGGAGATTTATGGTTGTTTGATGTGCTGTAAAAAAAATTATATGTTTTTACTATGTTTGCTTTGTTTATCATTCTAAATTTCCATTAGGAATATTACATATTAAAGATTTTAATATATCCATATGATATGGTTTTTCCTTTTAAAGACTCATTTTACAAATATTTAATTAAAAGAAATATTAAAAGATTTTGCAGTAGGATTTTCCATTCTGTTTTGAATTGAATTGTAGTTTTTTATCTATATGGTTATTTTCATTTTTGTTTTGGGCCAACATTATTTTTTTTATTATTATTATTTTATCGGAGACATGACATACTTATACATCGCCTACATGTTGGGTTGTAGAATGCGCCTCTCGGCGCAACTAGCCAACCTAATAGACTCTCTATGATGTCATATACCTTGTAATTAAGACTAAAACCACTTATAAACTAAGTTGCACGAAATGGGGAAACGAGTACGAGTTTCCGAAACGAGCACGAGTATGAAACGCAACCTCCCCAAATTTTGGAAACGGGAAAACGCGAATATATATATATATATATTAGAATTTAGGACATTTAAGAAATGTTATGTGCAATCATAAAGCATACATGATACATTATAATTTATTACATTTAAACATTAAGATTAAATTTACATCACATTTACTCATGAATGATCACATAATGAAAATAAAAATATCGGAATATCCAAAAGCAACCTTTATTATATATCCAAATCTCAAAATCAGCCTTTATTATATATATGAGGTTGCAAGTACAATAAAGACTATAAGGCTGCAAGAACTATAGAGACAAAAGACTAATCCTCATCATCATAATCCTCATCAAAAATAGAAGCAGAACCATGCTCAACAGTGGATGGTGGTGCTGAAGAAGATGATGGGCCAATTCCACTTCCAGGCTAGACCTCAATATTCAGGGTAGCAAGAGAGAGATCCAAATCAGGACTTTCTGCATCCACATCCCATTCTTTAAAAGGACCACTGTTGTATTCTAGACCCCTACAAGATGCAAGGCGAAGGTTGGAGTGCACATAAACAAGATCCTCTGCCTTTTGTGAGCCCAACCTATTGCGCTTCACAGAATGAATAAAACCATAAGTGCTCCAATTCCTTTCTGCTGATGAAGAGCTTGCCACTTGTGAAAGAATATGAATGGCAAGGTTTTGCAAATGTACACCATTTGCTCCATGACAAATCCACCACCTAACTGGATTCATGGTGCTTCTCTCCTCCAAAGCTAATATATTTGCATAATCATCTATTCCTGCAGCAAAACTGGCAAATTCTTCCTTTACCTCCCTGTGTAGATGAGAAGGAAACATTCTCATAAGGGCTTTTTTCACCCCATTAGCCACCTCTCTATCCTTATGGGGTGCCTTCCTCTTCCCATTGCTTTGAGCAATAAGTTCCTCATCATAAAATTTGGGGTTCAAGGCATGTGCTAAAGTGTACAATGAAGTGTTGAAATTGTTCCACCTATCAACAATGATTTTCTAGACTAAACCAGCAAAATGATCATCAACAAACAAATGTTGTGGAGACTCTTGCGAAATGATTTCCATAGTTTTCTCAACCATGGAATCCATGCCATCATATACCTCTCCTAAGAAAGGTTGGTCAGTGTCAGCACTCCGAAGAAGCTCAAATGCAAGGGTTGTGAACTTTAGCAAGAAATCCATCTTGCTCCACCAATCCTCATCAAGGCACAATCTACACACCATATATCCCCGCTCTTAATCTGCTTGTCTCCACTCAATCCAAAGTTGACTCACCACCATAGAAACTAATGCATGCTTAACCTCAACAAGGCGACGCAACATCAGGAAGTTTGAGGCATATCTTGTCTCGACAACTTTTAACAACTCCAAATTGGAGTACTCTCGAAATATGGCTAAGATTGGTGGTGGTTGGTGATGAATTTGACAATCTCCCTTGCTTCCCCTATGATTTCCTTTATCCATGAAACTTTGTTGCCGATCTCCTCTAAGATCAGATTCAGATTATCGACAATGCATGGTGTCCAAAAGATGTGGTCATACCTCCCCTCAATAATTAAACCTGCAGCTTTGCAAACTGGTGCATTATCTGTGATAACTTGCACCACCTTATTAGGCCCTATTTGTTCAATAGCTTTTATAATAACAACAGCAATGAACTATGCATCTTTTACCTCTCCTAAGCAGTCTTCTACCTTGACAAACATTGCTCCTTTGTGGGAAACAGCAATGATATTTATCAATGGTCTGCGCCTTGTATCTATCCATCCATATGAGACTATGGTAACCCCAGAGCTACTCCAGGAAGAACGAATTGGTGATAAAATATCCTCCACAAGCTCCTTCTCATTTTTGAGAAGCTAAGTTCTGACTTTCTCATAGTTGGGCCCCTTGTACCCTTGAGGAGTTTTGTTAATTGCCCTTATAAGTTATCATATCTTGCTAGTAAGGAGAGCAAACAACATTGAATGAGATACCACATGCATAAATGCACCTAGCCACTCTGGAATCAGTTTCTTCTCTCGCTTGCACATTCACCAATTTAGCAATTCTGCTATCCTGAACTAAAGGGGATGCCCCTCTGGTATTTTTGGGTGCTGGTTGTTCATGTTGTTGAGTGGCATTGGCTCTCCTCTTTCTTGCTTCAACTACAATCCTTGGCTCAATGTTAGATGGAGCTTGAGGAGTAGCTTGAGTAAGCTCATCATGCCTTCTCTTAATAACACCTGCCTCATCTTGCTCTCTTTGATATGCCCTACTTGCCAATGGGTCTGTTGTTTTTGTGCAACCCACAACCCCATCCACCTCCATGCAAAAGATGTGCCATCACTCTTGGGTAGGAGCCCTTATACGAATTATTGCAAAGATTACATCGCCATTCCCATGAGAAACCACCTCCACATTTTTGAAGCTTCTGAACATACCTCCAAAGAGGATAATATTCAGCCCTAGGGCTTGAACTTGCAGCTACACTTTGGTTGGAAGCCATCGTTGCAAAAATAATTAAATAAAACAAATCTGTAAATAAAAAACGTTTTTCATATTTTTGGCAGCATAAACCCTCTAAAAATTGAAGAAATAGTAGGAAAAAAACTAAGAAAATGAATGTTGCTTACCCAAATTAATTTTCTGTAGCTGAAGCTACCCCAAAATACCAGAAAAGACAAGAAATATTGTTGTAACTGAGCCAAAAGCCAAGAATGTGGCAGCAAGAAACTCTGCACTCCAAATCCGCTGCTGAAATCTCTCTCTTGCTACTGAAATCTCCTTTGCTCACTGTTGAAAACGCCCTAGTTGAAACCACTGCTCTCTTCCCCTCTTCTCCTTTGCTAAAATCGCCAGTCTCCAAGAGAAACGACTTGCTCAATTGTGTGATGAGAGAATGAGATGAAGGTCACTTTTATAGCTTGAGAGAGGCATCTAGAAGCAACTAGAAGCCACTTTAGTCGCCCAATTAAAAAATAGAAAACAAAATAATAATAAAAAAACATAAGAAAAAGTCAATTTGCATGAGGAAACTCCACCGTATGGCCCGGAAACTCGTCTCTGGCCATACTGGCCACATTTCCTCCTCGAGAAACGGGCCAATACGGCCGGAAACGAGTTTTCGGGCCGTACGGTAGGAGTTTCCTTGTTTCCGTTTCTGTTTCCATACGGAAACGAACCCTAGACCCACGTTTCCTGCAACTTAGCTTATAAATTAAGACAAGGAGCATATATTAGATTCAATGGTTATGACTGTATAAAAACATGCAATGTGGGCTTGCCAACGCTATAGTTGCAGTTGACTATCAATTTCTTGAGTTTGTTGTCCAATGTACTAAAAATTATGATCATGAACACAAAGTCATCCTAGTTAATGATAAGAGTCATTCCCTCTTTCACATATTTGCCTTAGCCATCGTTAACCTCAAGTTTGCATCCACCACTAGAGGGTTAAGATCCAGCATGATTTCAACAAGCTAGTTTGATTACAAGTACATCCAAGGTTTCATAATGATCAAAGTTAGCTCCACAGTCAGTTTCTCCAAATTTTGAGAACTCGCTCTTCTAGTGGTCTCCTATTTTCTAGAGGCCAAACTTATGAGGCCCCCAAGTCAAAGTTAACTATATTCTTGGTCCTTGTGAACTCATGATCATGATCTCTTTCAATTGACAAGCAATGAAACAAAACTACTATTTTTAGAAATTTGGGTTACAAGACTTGCATATCGAATCAAAGTACATATCCAATTTCTTTGCATGAAGACAATTCAGTGAGAATACTTTCAGTGACATGCAAGAAATTGCTAATTTTAGACATGCTTTTATGGCAAGTGATGCCATAGTTGTTATCTTGACATTCTGAGACTCATACATTTTAGGAGGTGGAATGATATTTTTGGCATGTCTATGTTTAGTAGGTGGAGAGGCAATGTCATGATTTGGTTGTGCAATGTTGGATTTGTTGTTGGGTTCTAGTTTAGATGAAGGATGCCTGGTTAGGTTTCAAGGTGATCATCAGCATGTGGCAATTGCCTCACATTTGGATGTGTTGTCGCAAAATCTAGTAGGCCTTGGAGAGGGGTACCCTACAAGGCTATTACTAGACCAAGGGACAACAATGGGGTGATGGTCCAGTATCACCAAAGCCAAAACCCCCTCCTCTATGGATTTTCACTAATGGGAGGAGTTCCAGTATGAGGTCACCTATGATGGATATTCTAGGTATAAAGGCATAAGATGACCAATAGGCTTCTAAGGGAAAGACTCAACTTAAGTACAAGGCTCCGATCAACGAATGAAGGTAATTTGTTTTCCTTAGAGAGGCCAAATTTGTGTGACACAAGACCTAGGGCTTGATTGATGGGTTGAGAATTGGGATGGCCAAAGGTCAAGGTATGGAGAAAGGGTTCCCCACAATGTATTTCAGCAAGTATATGGCACATTAAACCCTCAATAAGCCCCCAAGTTAAAGTTAAAACCAAACTAGGGTTTTATCTTAGCACAAACAACTAGGGCAAGGAAATTTAAGGACAAAATTGGAATGAATGCTTACCAAAGTCGGTGATTTTGTAGCAACCACCTTATCCTTGGTATTTAGACTTTCCAAGGGCCAAAATTTGCCTTCCTAGCCAATTCACACTAGGCTCTAGGTAGTCGCTTGGCCTTTAGAGGGCCGAACTAGGTAGAGATAAAGAAAGAAAAGTTTATGGATAAATTTTGATTTGATCACCAACAAAGGATGGCCAGTGCCTAGTCCTAGGGTTGATAGAGTCTATAAGCTCTTAAGGGTGGCTAAAACTTGCAAAGAAGTAATATTTTGATGCCCTAGCATCAAAACCCTAACTATTACCTTTGTGAGGGATTGAAAGTCACTTGGGAGAGCTAATGTAAGATCACCAAGGGGATTGCCATTCACATATCATACTATGAGTAATGCATGCAATAATATGACCTAGCTTTCATAAAATTGATCTTCAACAATACAAGGGTGCAAATTTTAACCTAGATCACCAATTTATTCCATACATTAGACATGAAATCGGAAATTTTCAATAAAAGAGCACTTACAAGATAATATGCATGAACAATCCAATCATCAATCCAAGATAACTTCTCCAAAGATAAGACAATAGCTCCAAGACAAATTTTGTCCATAGATCACATCTCTCCAATAGGAAAAGAGCCAAAATTCTCAAGGAGAGGCCAAGTTCACAAGTGATGATGATGAGAAATGCAATAGTCCTCTCCTCTATTTATATGGGAAGGAATAAACCTAATTAGCCTAAAATCCCCTAGGAAAACAAGTAAAATCATAATGATGCAATGGGTTACAAGCCAACCCACTAGCTTAGACATAAATCAATTGATTTGTCCACACGTGCGAACCGTAAGGGCCTAGAAAGGCTAACATCAATTATGCTTAGAGCTCCATGTGCCTTGAGTGATGTAGAAGCCTCCTAAAATCATGATGTGAGGGTTGGCCCTCAAATCTTTTTCAAAATCCCTCTATGGACCCCAAAACTCATTTTGGGTGTCAGAAGGTGGTCTCTCGGGTCTCCAACAAGTCAAAGTGCCCATTTCAACTCCAACATTGAAGGCTTTCCAAGTGCTGCTAGCCCTCCCAAGTCTTCGAAGTCAGACCATCCTCATCTAGGCTCTGGATTAGTTGCCATCTCTCAAAGAGTGTTAAGGCCGACTTGGGGGCATTCTAGTCCAGGTGCATCAACCTGAATAATCATCATATGTAGTGCAAAGTGGCAGAACATTCTGGGTGCAGAAGGTGTCCAGGGGTAGATGTGATGTGTTGCTACTACTTGGAGACCCAAGGCTCTCAACGCTTCACCTATCGCTGCCAATATACTCCTCAAATGGCTTAAGGTACCTATGGGTAAAGAGCCCAAAGCCTGGGTTGTAGAACCACCTGACAATTACAACATAAAGTCTAGTGAAAGCAACCAGTCATTAGGTACAATAATCATTTTTGAGTCTAAGTGAAACAAGCTTGCATGTAAAGGGCCATTTAATACTTCAAATGAGACTTCCCTTCCACAATTAGGGTCTTGAATGTGAAAATTTGGAAACTCGAATCCTATTGCAGCAACTGGAAATAATTCTCCTAATTGATAATTAAATTTAACAATTTATTTACTATGAGCTACAGCAAACACTGAATCAATCACACTGCAAACTACACAAATAAACTGCAAAAGAAATGAACAATGGAAGAAATACTAGCACACACACATAAAATGACACAGTTGATTTTGGACCAACATCCCCGGAAAAACCCAACTCGGGAAAATTGGTGCAGCAGCTGAGGGTTTTATTATTATGCAACAGTGAAATAATCTGAGTACAACTGGATGTTGAAACTGGAAATCCTACAGAGAAGTACTGTCAAGAAAATCTAGTGAGGAGAAATTCCTCACTCCACAGGCAAATCCCGACACTGACCTTAACTCAAATTGAGTCGTCCAAACTACCTTTGCACAATCACTGCATCACCCTAGGGAAGTTGTTGTTGCGCTTAGCTTGGAACAGCGTCTCCTCAAGCCATCTGATCAGTTGTTGTCTAGAAAAACGTCTCTCCTGGCCTCTGGAACCTCTGCCCAGCTTTTGGCACTGAAATTCTACTTCTCCCCAGCAATTCGACTTTTGCCTCTAGAGGCTACTACACTGCTCTACGTCAGCCTCTCTGTGGCTTCTCTACCTCTCTGCAAATGCACTCACCGAATCATGAAATCTTCCTCCGGCTTCACTATCCCTGCCCCTCTCTCACTGCTTCAATTTCTCTGGCTCTCTCTCCGGCAACTGGATGTTGTTACTCAAGAAATTGATCTGCTCATGGAATCAAACTACATTAGTGTATTCTTCAAGTGCCCATCGACTTCTTCTTATAATCCTCTATTGAGACTTCAACGACTAAGATTAGATCTTAATCAATGGCTAGGATTAACTTAAAGTCGATTCATGTGAGTTTCTAGAACATTCAGACCATAACTTAATTCTGATTAATTTGTCATATTCCCTAAGTTTAGACCTAGGAAATATTTTAAAAATGACTAATAATCTAATTAAGTCATTTCTAGGTGGAATTTCCAAAAACGATTTATGAGTTTTTGAGATCTCATGTATTCTAGCCTCTCCACAAAATTTCGTGGCTAGAACACATCTGATACTACAAAAACTAACACTCCCTCTTAGCGAGGAATGTGTTCTAGTGTTGCTACGCCTTGTAGCAACACCATGTCTCTGCATCATCTCCTATCGTGTTGCTGATGTCTTGTTGCTGCTGCCCACCAACTACTACACAACCCTGATATGTGTTGCATCTATGTTGTTGTTGACCCTACAAAATTGTTGCCAACACCGCATCTGCACTACAACTCCCTCTCCATCTGTTGTTGTTGCAACTACAACATCTGCAACTGAAAAACATCCTAAATACTGAATCAATTGTGATCAGTATGATACATCTGCCACCCGAGTCTCTGACTGCTTTTAATATTTGCGCTGTCACTGAGGCATCTGCACTGTTGCTGACTCTGCACTGTGCCACTCTACACTGTTGCCAACTTTGCACTGCGTTGTCCAGTATCTGATTGCAACTAGCTGTCACTCTGGCATCTGACTGCATCTACTGCCACTAATCCATCCTGCTACAAAATACTATGGGCCCCATAGCAAGGTATTGATTCAAGAGGTGGACCTCATCAAGAATCTTGCCCATCTGTAACATTCTGAGGCTACAAGACCAAGTCACCCCACTTAATTCTTGGGGGTATGTCAGCAAACATGGCGAATTCCCCCTACAGCCTGGAGGAAAGCCTATCGATTTTTGTTGATGTTGCCTATTGGTCCTGCTTCTCCTCCTTGTCCTTCTTCCTGAGAGGACACTAGGTGTTGTACTGGCCAAGCTCACCACAAATGAAGCACTTGACCTTTGACAGGTCCTTCTTCTTATTTCGTTGCTCCCCCTGACCCTGACTAGGACCCTTTGATGCGAGGGCCACATTCTCCTCCTCCTTCACCTGCTTCAACCCGTTGCTGCTGCCACTGATGGAGCTCTTCAATAGAGCTCGTCTCAACTCCTCCTGTTGCAAATCGACCCACATCCTGTCCCAACTTGGCAAGGTTTCTCTGCCCAAGATACTTTGGACAAATACCTGCCACTCCTCTGAGACATTGTTGAGTGCCAATCGTACTAGCTTTGTGGGTTGAGGCGCTGCCCCAACAGCTGACAACTGGTCCCGGATCTCCTGAATCCTGGTGAGGAAGGGGTCTATGCTTTCCCCTTTCTGCATCCTGGTGCATCTCAGCTTCTCCTCCAAGTACATCTTTCGTTGCTCGAAAGTGCCTTGGTATAGCGTGGAAAGTGTATCCCACATCTCCTTGGTCGTTCCCTTGGCCGCTATGTGTGATACAACATGATCCCGAATACCATCTAGGATCAATATCTTCACCCTCGCCATCTTCTTTCAGTATTCCTTCAGCTGATCTACATCTGTGGGGATAGCTACCACTGCATCTATGAATGGTTTCAGGTCATATTCATCTAGAAGGAAGGACATCCTTGCCTTCCAGATGACATAGTTGGAAGCACCATCCAACCTGTCCTGATCTCGAAGTTCGACAATGGCTATCTCAGAATGATGTTGAAAATCTCCTCTTCCCTTCTGCTCAGTTGTTGCTCAGCTATTCGCACTCCCTTCTAGACTGAGAAACTCTGCATAGAACGATTGTTTGTTAGGGAATCCGAACTTCTTGAGACTAGACGTTCCCTGAGGAAAATTTTCCCTCAATGTGTGCTCTTCTTCCTCCCAACACTAGTTCTGCTCTAGCAAACTATTGCAAAACTCCTATGTCCATCTAGAGATCTACTCTGTGAAAAATATTGGTTGCTCCCACTGGCTCTGCAAACCCTCAATCTGGAGAAATCGAATTTTTTTGTCCCTCTCTCAGAAAAATCGATTTCTCCTCAAGAATTTGACCTCTTGGCCAAGGTGACTGCGCTGCCTCTAGGGTTTCGAACTGTTGCTCCTTAATGAGCAGCAAAACTCCCTCTTCGCTATTGAGCTCTCCGGCTGAACATCTGTGCTCTGATACAATGTGAAAATTCGAAAACCCGAATCCTATTGCAGCAACTGGAAATAATTCTCCTAATTGTTAATTAAATTTAACAATTTTTTTATAGTGAGCTAAAGCAAATACTGAATCAATCACATTGCAACCTACACAAATAAACTGCAGAAGAAATGAACAATGGAAGAAATACTAACACACACACATAAAATGACAGTTATTTTTGGACCAATGTCCCCGGAAAAACCCAACTTGGGAAGTAACTGAGGGTTTTATTATTATGCAACAGTGAAATAATCTGAGTACAACTGGATGCCGAAACTAGCAATCCTACAGAGAAATACTGGCAAGAAAATCTAGTGAGGAGAAATTCCTCACTCCACAAGCAAATCCCGACACTGAACTTAGCTCAAATTGAGTCGTCAAAACTACCTTTGCGCAGTCACTGCATCACCCTAGTGCAGTTGTTGCTGCTCTCAGCTTGGAACAACTTCTCCTCAAGCCATCTAACCAATTGTTGTCTGGAAAAACGTCTCTCCTGGCCTTTGGAACCTCTACCCAGCTTCTGGCACTGAAATTCTGCTTCTCCCCAGCAATTCGACTTTGCCTCTAGAGGCTACTGCGTTGCTCTACGTCAGCCTCTCTGTGGCTTCTCTGCCTCTCTGCAAATGCACTCACCGGATCAGGAAATCTTCCTCCGACTTCACTGTCCCTGCCCCTCTCTCACTGCTTCGATTTCTCTGGCTCTCTCTCCGACAACTGAATGCTGCTACTTAGGAAATCGATCTGCTCATGAAATCGAACTGCACCAGTGTATTCTCCAAGTGCCCATTGACTTCTTCGTATAATCCTCTGTTGAGACTTCAACGGCCAAGATTAGAGCTTAAATTTTAATCGATGGCTACGATTAACTTGAAGTCGATCCATGTGAGTTTCTAGAACATTCACACCATAACTTAATTAATTCTGATTAATTAGTCATATTCCCTAAGTTTAGACTTAGGAAATATTTAAAACCGATTAATAATCTAATTAAGTCATTTCTAGGTGGAATTTCCAGAAACGATTTCTGGGTTTTGGAGATCTCATTCATTCTAGCCTCTCCCCAAAATTTCGTGTCTAGAACACATCCGATGCTACAAAAACTAACAATGAACTCGCAATGGTGTTTTCTCCCTATGTACGAATGGTTAAAGGACGACCCTATTAGGTGTTTCCAACCCCTCAAGAGGAAGTACTTCTATAAAGGAGCATTGGAGACCATTATTTTACAGATTGCATCCTTCTTGCAGTTTTAAGGAGTAATTCTTCCATCTTTCTTCTATCCTACCAAACTTGACATCAAGTCCATTACCACTTTCCAAAGATTGACAAGGTAGCCCCTAGTGTATTGTAATTTGTATTTATGGATATTTTCTGTCTCTATATTAATATATCAAATAGATTCAGCTATGCTTTTTCCTAGCTCTTTGAGTTTCATGGTTGTTTTCTAAAAGCAAATGTGCAGCAAAGTTTGTGTTCTCATTCTTATGCACTTGTTTTGAATTTCTTTGCCACTCAAGATGCATATCCTTTTTTATGCATTTGTTTTGAATTGTTCTTTCACTCAAAATGCATATTCTTTTCCATTCATCTCCATTTCGCTGCTGAAATTTAATTAAATAAAGTCATCCCACTTATGCAATTCTATTTATAGCTTTTACCATGTTCTCAAGCCCTTGAGAACAGTTTAATGTGCTGATTTATTTCAAGTCTATACACAGATTTACATGCAGAAATAACAGCACATAAAAAACCCTAGGGGCACCCCCCTGTTGCTGGAAAAGCACCAGCCCACATAGAGAGGCATCTAGCGGTGACAGGGCTCAATTACCTATAATTGTCATGCAGATCTGTTGGTGCAGATTTGCATCGTAATAACCATCAAGCAAATGCTTCTATTACTTGAAGGAGAAAGTCCTATGGATACCAGCACTCTAGTCAGTGAATCTTTAAATATGCCCAGCAATGTTAAAAGGTCATTACTCCATTGGTATTTGGAGAAAGACAAGGAACTTTCAGACCTTAATTTTCCTTTGAAAGCCCAATTTTTCCCAAATTATCATGAAAGTCATTGTCATGCTTTCACTGTTACGTGGGTACGATGATGAGGACATCCGACATAGTCGACAACAATTCTATAGCATTGATAAATAGTATTTTCCCTTCTACAAAATATCCTCCATTCAAGTATCATTAAAAGAAATATATTACCAAAGCTATCCATGATCAGTTGCAGAATTTCAAGAAGATAAAGCCAAGCATGAGCTCTACCTCCATTTATGGTCTTCACCTGATTCCTGGGCCAGTGTTGTAATTCCACATCATGGTAAAGGAACCCTTGCAGATCCCAATCCCTGGTGGGCGATGAACTGCACCACCACTAAGGGGGTAATAACGGTTATACATCATACAACGCATACTCTCATTCCTTAAAGATTCGAGCAATAATACAAAGAAAATTCAAGAAAAAGTAAAAGCCAATTAGAGGGATGCATGTTTCCAACTCATGCATCCACGATTGCTCCCTTCTCAAATCTATACACCCAAGATGCAGAGCTTCCTTCATGTTGGTCCCTTTGACCATTGAACTTGGCCATGAAGTCTTCTCCCCTTCGTTCCATCATTATTCACATGGAACCTATCCATTGAAGGGTGGACCAAGGGCATGTCTTTCCCCTTAAGAGTTGGAAACACCTAATAGGGTCGTCTATTAGCCACTCCTACCTAGGGAGGTAACACCATTACAAGATTAAAGCCCCAAATTTGGAAGGGAAGCCTTATAAGAAATGTCAATTTGCCCATTACTTTCAAGCTTGGTCCACTTAGATGCAAAAATGATTATATGTACCTAATGGTGAAGTTGCAACACTAGATATTGTGTGTGATTGATAGGTGGTTTCATAATGGGATGGGCAACTTAATTAGGGCTCAAGTCCACCAAAGGAGCATATTAACACCCACATGTAATGCGTTGAGAGCCATGGGACTCTGGACAGTTGTAAAGCAACATTTGTATCCATGGGAACCTTCAACACCCATAGAGCTCGTGCACTTTGCCCTATATCATTTGTGGGATGATGCACCTGGACCAGCATGCCCCCGATCGGCTTAGCAGTACTACAAGGTCAGGCAATTGTTCGAAGGCCTAGATGAGGTTTGTCTCATACCTTGAGACATGTGAGGGCTACCACCATCTTCAATGACCTCAACGTTGCAGCAGCATCAGGTATTTACACCACCAAGAGACCCATGAGACTCATTTTTGTGCCCGAAACCCAAAATTGGGGTCCACGAGATGATTATGACAGAGATGTAGGGGCCAACCTCTACATAGTGATTTCAAAGGGCTTCTACATTTGTTTTGGCACCATTTGCCCTCAACGCTAGCCCTAGAAGGGCCTAAGCTTGCATGACATCAACACTTTATTTTGGCTCACATGTGTGGAGGATCTTTATGTTTTCACATTAGCTACTAGGTCAGCTTGTGGCCTAGCATGTTATACCACATTAATTTATTAATTTTAGAGGGGATTACGCTATTTTAGACATTCGATCTCCTCATATAAATAGAAGAGACTCTCATTGTATCAAATCATCATCACACACGTGGAGATTTTGGCCTCTCTCTCTCTCTAGAGAAATTTCGGCCCTCTTTTCTTATGGTAGAGATTGGATCTATAAATGCACTTTGATATTTGGAGCTGATTTTGGTTATCTTTGGAGCTATTCTTTGGACAAATGGATGGAATCTTTGCATGTTATCTTGTAAGTGCACCTAATTGTTGAATATCTATTTTCTTCATGTCTAATGTATGGAATAATGTTGATTCTAGGTTATGCTAATTGTGCCCTAATTTGTTGAAGATATACTTAATGCTATCTAGATGATTTATTGCATGCATTACTCATATAACATGTGAATGAATTGTCCTATTGGTGAACTCCTAGTAGCTCTCCCATGAAAAATCCATTATCCATTGCATAGGTAATTGTTGAAATTTTGGTTGCTAGGGCATCAAAATATCGACCTCCTTGGAAACTTATTGGCTGACCTATCACATTATAGACTCCATTCACCCAAGAATAAGGCACTGGCCCTCCTTTGTTGGTGATCATTTTAACTTTTATCCATAAATTTTCTCCTTTCTCTTTGCCCTAATTCGGCCCCTTTAAGGCCAAGCGACCAAGCTAGGGCTTGGTGCAAATTCCTAGGGAAGAGGAATTTTCGGAGTTGGAGAGTCTAAATGCCAAGAGGATAGTGGTTGCCACAAAATCCCTCCTTTTGGTAGGCATTCACTTCAATTTCGTCCATAAATTTCTTTGCCCTAGTTACTAGCCCTAAGCTAACCCTAGTTTGGATTTAGCTTCAACTTGGGGGCTTTTTGAGGGTTTCATGTGCCTTGTTCTTGTTGAAAATCATTGTTGGAAACCCTTTCTCCTTGCCTTGACCTTTGGCCACCTCAACACTTGACCCACTAAAAACTAATAGAGCATTCCATGCCTAGCCTCTTCTTCCCTGATATAAGAGACACATCCATCTATTCTTCTATGAAGAAGAATATGAAGAATAGAAAGCTTAATTTACCTAAAACTATAATAAGAGAGTTGAACAAATTGTGTTCTAGAATGGATATCTTCAAAAAAAAAGATAGAATTACTAGTTTAGCTTATAATTTGGGTCGAATTTGACTTACAATTACAATTTCCTCAATAAGAAATTTGGTTATCAAATGCGAGGAAGCACCGACAAGGTCCAAGAGGACATTTTCCATGGAAAACAAATGTAAATTCACAAGACCATCACTAGTCAATTCATGCAAAGATAGCACCTAACAACCTAATTAGGACCAAAAGTAACATTAACAAACTAGCATAAATCCATCATGAGATCTATTAAGGAATGACAAGCACCAAAAATAATTTTGGTGTAAAAATCAGGTTGTTTAAAAGATCCAAGTTATAATAAATGAATCTTGGTTTACTTTTGTATTTATATTTCTTTTATGTTGGTTCATTTGGGAATGGCTCCATAACTAGGCTGTTGGCCTTCATTCACACCCAAAAAGTATATTCATGAACAAAAAAAACTCTCTATGTGACTATTTAATTTTAATTTTACTAAAACCATTTTTGTTTAGATGGTGTTTTCTCTTTATTGTTTCTATTCATCTTGAATTGCTTGGTTCATTTGGCCTTTGCTCGTCTCATCTTACTACTTATCTCAAAAACCCAAAACTCCTTAGATGATATAGATGGAAATAAAGCCTACTCATCTCGTCTTACTTAGGCATGAGTCGATTTGCAAGGTTGGAATGGCTCAACCTACTAAGGTAGGCTCAACTCACCACCAAAAAACATTTGGCCACTTGTCTTTCTACCAAAATCTTCCTTGTTTAGTTGTTGCACCTCTTTTGTCATTTGGGTTGATCTCAATTTGCTTAGCTCATGTCATTTTGCTTGGCTTGTTTGGCCTTTGTTCTTCTTAGTGGAGCCCTCTTTTCTCACACTTGTCCCAAAAACCTCAAATCCCTAAGAAAGTTTAGACAAAAAATGTCAATTCATCTCATCCGACTTGGGCACAACTTGACCTGCTAAGCTACATTGATCTCACCTTCAAAAGGTATACTCGTGGACAATAATTGCAGTTACTAACCATCTACTTGTGTTTAGGACATTGAGGTTCTCACTTTAGATTCTCCATCCCCTTGCATCTATTATTAACTACCATACTTCTATATTTCCTTGACTGAGTTTGCCCATGAAGTGCACTAGACTATAGTATTAGGGATTGTTGAATACCAACATAGTGATAACAAGCATCAATTATTTTAGGCGCAAATTTAGCCTTACACTTATCATTTGGAATTTGGCTTTTACATGCAAGTCCTCAATACTCATGTTAACATGATAGCATCCTCCTCGCTTTGTTACTCATAATGTCAATGGTTTTAGTGGCATTTCTTGTGGACCACATTTGGACTGAGGTTGAAATTTATGCAATGTCTACAATACTATCATACCATTGTGGCATATCCCCATATTAGGATTCCTTTCATCGTTACTATTCTCTTTCTAATTATGTGTTGTGAATAATATCATATGCATAACAATTATGAGACAAAAGGAGGTTTATAAGGTATTATCCAGATTCCATACCCAAAGCATTGCCAATTTAAGTTGGTTTTAGGGTGCAAGTTTCTAGGTTGATGCAATAGCGTCCTCCTTCACTATTAATGTTGTTGGGGGTTCTAGTGTCATGCCTTGCAAACCATCTTTAGCTTGTTGTTGATATCTATGGCATCACTATAATATGGCATATCCTTGTGTTGAGATCTTGTTTCACATTTGTATTTTCCTCCTCCTTTTAGGTCTAATATTTGTATCTACATGTGCATCAAAATCAGTCCTTAACTTCATGTCAATCAACACAACCTTAATTGCAATTGACTATTTGTAAAGTTTTCAGTGTAGTTTTTCATCAAATGTTACCAATTTTCTAATATATTTTCCTATGTTGCATGGGGACCTGCCTCCCAAAAAAAAACTTGCTTACCCTGCATTCCTACATTTGGGGACTTGGGGACTATTAGGAAACATCCTCAAATTGTTGGGGATTTCATCAAGAACTCAAGGACTTGCTAATTGCTCCAAGACATTCTAGGCAGATTTGAGGGGTGTTACAAACAAATTTCAAGAGTGTTCTTGGCAGATTTTAGGGATTTTCTAGACAACTTTAGGGATATTCCAGGCATATATATTCAGTTTTGACAATCATGGACATTAATGATTGGATAATATGATCATTTTTCCCATCCATTATTTTTGTATTGCACTGAATCTAAATCTGTTGTACAAGTTGTAGCTCAAAACATGTATTTTTGTTAATTTTAGATAACAATGGTATGTTCTATGCTTAAGAGCAATTTTACTTCAATTTTCTTATTAGCCCAATATCAATATCCAGATTAGCAATCACATCAACATGATAGTAAAATGCAAATAGAACATAGACAATAATAGTAGAAGACAAGCCAAGACAAGAGGCCACAATATATGGCGCCAGCCAGGGACAAACCCCAATGTGGGGAAACCCTTTGATCAATTCTTCTTATTATTCTTCAAAAGTTCAGCAGAGAGAGAGAGAGAGTACAATATGCAACATTCGCTTGCCCAATCACAGTGAAATCTGTCCCAACAAACAACAACTACAAAAAGCCCTAACCAAAAAGTCAACGCTGGTCAATAGGGTAGAATTTGACCTCCAAAACAGCTCAGTCAAACTCGATCAACTCGGCCTCCAACAGCAAATCAAATCAACCCAAAAACAGTCTGAAAATATCCAGTTAGACCTGGTCAGCGAAAGTCAACGCTGCAGTCAACGCTAGTCAAATAGTACAATCTGCCTCGTTTTTTGTGCCCAAAAATGCGGCCTGCCCAAACAAAGATAACCCTCACAAAACTATAGTCAAACAGGTCAATGTTGGTCAAAAACCCTTCCTGCAACTTTGGTCAACGCAAGAACAGAACTGCCCTTCTTCACACGTGTGGAGAGTTGCCTCAGAAATCCGTACCCACTCAATGAAGGAGAGAGAGATATGTGAGTGAGTGAAGTGTCTAAATGAGGAGGAGGCACCTTGTATTTATATGCAAACATTGAGGAAGAATATAGATGTGACTGGTGGGCTTCTGAACCTACATTAGTTTACTGGTCGACCTTGACAGTGTTCATAAACAAAATAAATTCATAATTCCATTTGTGCATGTCAAAATGAGATGATCTTTAGATCAATCCTACACCTCTCGGAGAGAGGAATCCAATAAAAATATCAGCTGCCTCATATGAGTTTTCCAAGGTGAAGTTTGGCCCTAGTTGCCAAATTTAACACTCCCTCTCAACTAGGGAGAACATCACCTGCCAAACTGTCTAACAATCTGTACCATCTCTATCTCTGGTCTGCTCTTCTCTGCTAAACCATGAAGAAAGAAGAAATGATCGAGAATGTATCATACCATTCTCCACTGACCCGAATTCAATCTCCAATAATCAAGAGTGTGTCATACCACTCTTAACTGACCCGAAGTCAATTTCCATTGATCCCAGATCAATATCAAACATCCTAGCATAGGGAGTATGGTAGTACACGATGCGTCCATCAGTAGTACTATGGTCCCTATCCTCATTTCCCTACTCATTGGCCAGATGAGAGGTACTTCCCATGAGTTCCAGACTACATGGGTAGGATGTGTCGACAGGAGAAGGTGAACCACTCATCCTGCTCATATGTCATAGGAGAAGGTGAACCACCCATCCTATGCATATCTCAACATGGGGTATCACAGGGGAAGGTGAACCACTCACCCTGTACATCGCACACCATTAGGGGAAGGTGAACCACTCACCCTATGGTCGCTTATCACTCCAAGAAGTACCCCAAGCCCCCCAGAGCTCCCAGAGCTCAACATCCATCTCATACAGGACCCTCATAAGAGGGTCTCTCCACGACTCCAAGTCGTTCACGGAAGGTTAAGACTTTGACCTTCCCCAAGGGCTTCGTAAGAATATCAACGACCTGATCATCAGTCCCAATATGACGAAGCCTTATTGCTCCCCATTGTACCATATTCCGGATAAAGTGGAATCTGATATCAATATGCTTGGAGCAGTCATGAAACACCGAATTCTCAAAAAGAAGAATCCCACTTTGGTTGTCGCAATAGATCACGGTGGTATCTAGCACATGTCCAAACAGCTCACTAAAGAGCTTCCTCAACCAAACAGCTTCACAGGAGGCCATACTAGCAGCAATGTATTCAGCCTCAGCGGTGCTGAAGGCAACCGACTTCTACTTCCTGCTCATCCATGATATCGAAGCAAAACCTAGAGAGAAGCAACATCCAAATGAGCTTTTGCGATCCACCACACTGCCAGCCCAGTCTGCATCAGAGTAACCATGGAGCCTCACATTTACGGCAGTGTATCTCAGTCCATAAGTGATTGTGCCCCGGAGATATCTCGAGAGATTCTTGGCAGCAATCTGATGTATGTGATGAGGCTCGACCATAAACTGACTCAATGTATTCACTGCAAAACATATGTTCGGACGGGAGTTCACCAAGAACATCAAGGCCCCCACGAGTTGACGATACTCAGAAGGATTTCCCAAATAGGGCCCAGCAGCACTCCTGCATAACTTCTTGCAGTTAAGTTCCATCGGAGTAGTCACGGACTTGCAGTCCACCATCTCAAATCTTTCAAGTAGTTTCACGATGTATTTTCCTTGAGAAAGGAAAATCTCACATGGCTTTTTCCAGACCTCCAACCCTAGGAAGTAATGCATCAATCCTAGGTCCTTCATCTCGAATTCGGAAGCCAACTCCCTCTTACATTGATGAATAAGAGGGTCTGCACCCGTCAAAAAGAGATCGTCCACATAAAGTACCAAGATGAGAGGTCTATCATTCTCAACCTTAAAATAAAGGTTCGGATCAGCTTCACTTCTTGTAAATCCCAGCTTCATCAGATCGCTGTCTATCCTCTCATACCAAGCTCAGGGAGCTTGCTTCAACCCATAGAGGGCTTTCTTCAATCTGCATACATATGTCTGATGATCTTGAACTTCGAACCCCTCGGGTTGTTCTACATAGACTTCCTCCTTAATTGAACCATGTAAGAAGGCAATCTTGACATCCATCTAGTGTAGATTCCATCCTTGCGAGGCAGCAAGGGCTATAATCGAACAGACGGTGGTATATAGGGCAATAGGTGTGAATACTCATCATAGTCCACACCTTCCTTTTGAAAGAAGCCTCGAGCAACAAATCTAGCCTTGAACTTTTCAGCACTTCCATCAACTCCATGCTTGATTTTGTAGAGCCATTTCAAGGTGACAACGGATTTGTCCTTGGGTCTAGGGACCACATCCCAGACATCATTCTTCTTAATCGACTCATACTCTCCGTGCATTGCAACCTTCCAAACTTGGTGCTTTACAGCTTCTTCAAATGTGCAAGGCTCAGATTGAACAATGGTGCTCATTGCAGTTAAGTACCCTTGGTACCTATTCGGCTTCTTACTTTCACGAAATGTCCCCCTAGGTGCAACATGTCTCTCGGCATCTTCGAGAGTTTCCCTAAGCCATGAGGGTCTCCTTTTTGAGGAGGAGGGCTCATGAGGGGGTGGATCAATGGGATCCATTGGTCCTTCAACATCGGGCATCGGCTCATCTTGCAGTTCTCCTTGCTTTCCTGAATCTGCTTCTTTGTCCTTCCTTGGAATAGGAAGGTTACTAATCTTCCCAAGGGCAACATCCTCATCGAAGGTGACATCATGACTTATCTCCACTTCTCTTTGACCAGGCACATAGATTCTATATGCCTTAAAAGTTTCACTGTAGCCCACAAATGTTCCTTTCTTCCCAGAAGCATCCAATTTGCTTCTCTTTTCTTTCAGCGCATGAAAATATACGGGGCTACCAAAATTTCTAAAGTGAGAAATATCAGGTTTCTTACCGATGAAAACTTCTTCGAGAGTTTTAGAGTCCAACGCTTGATGAGGGCATCTATTTTGAACATACACGGCAATGTTTGCAACTTCGGCCCATAAGAACATTGGAAGGCTTTGATCATGAAGCATGGCACGAGTGGCTTCTATGATAGAATGGTTCTTTCTTTCAGCGACACCATTTTGTTCAGGAGTATATGCGGTAGTAGTCTCCATCTTAATGCCAACTTCTCTACAATAATTATTGAGCTCATTTGATTCATATTCAGTTCCATTATCAGTCCTCAATATTTTGATCTTCTTCCTGATTTGATTTTCGACCAAAGCCTTGAAAGAACGAGAAAAAACAAAAGAAGAATCCCACTTTGGTTGTCGCAATAGATCACAATGGTATCTAGCACATGTCCAAACAGCTCACTAAAGAGCTTCCTCAACCAAACAGCTTCACAGGAGGCCATACTAGCAGCAATGTATTCAGCCTCAGTGGTGCTCAAGGCAACCGACTTCTACTTCCTGCTCATCCATGATATCGAAGCAAAACCTAGAGAGAAGCAACATCCAGATGAGCTTTTGTGATCCACCACACTGCCAGCCCAGTCTGCATCAAAGTAACCATGGAGCCTCACATTTACGACAGTGTATCTCAGTCCATAAGTGATTGTGCCCCGGAGATATCTCGAGAGATTCTTAGCAGCAATCTGATGTATGTGACGAGACTCGACCATAAATTGACTCAATGTATTCACTGCAGAACATATGTCCAGATGGGAGTTCACCAAGAACATTAAGGTCCCCACGAGTTGACGATACTCAGAAGGATTTCCCAAATAGGGCCCAACAACACTTTTGCATAACTTCTTGAAGTTAAGTTCCATCGGAGTAGTCACGAACTTGCAGTCCACCATCTCAAATCTTTCAAGTAGCTTCACGATGTATTTTCCTTGAGAAAGGAAAATCTCACCTGGCTTTTGCCAGACCTCCAACCCTAGGAAGTAATGCATCAATCCTAGGTCCTTCATCTCGAATTCAGAAGCCAACTCCCTCTTACATTGATGAATAAGAGGGTCTGCACCCGTCAGAAAGAGATCATCCACATAAAGTACCAAGATGAGAGGTCTATCATTCTCAACCTTAAAATAAAGGTTCGGATCAACTTCACTTCTTGTAAATCCCAGCTTCATCAAATAGTTGTCTATCCTCTCATACCAAGCTCGAGGAGCTCGCTTCAACCCATAAGGGCTTTCTTCAATCGGCATACATTTGTTTGACAATCTTGAACTTCAAACCCCTCGGGTTGTTCTACATAGACTTCCTCTTTAATTGAACCATGTAAGAAGGCAGTCTTGACATCCATCTAGTGTAGATTCCATCCTTGCGAGGCAGCAAGGGCTATAATCGAACAGACGATGGTATATTGGGCAACAGGTGCGAATATCTCATCATAGTCCACATCTTCCTTTTGAGAGAAGCCTCGAGTAACAAATCTAGCATTGAACTTTTCAACACTTCCATCAGCTCCATGCTTGATCTTGTAGAGCCATTTCGAGGTGACAACAGATTTGTCCTTGGGTTTAGGGACCACATCCCAGACATCATTCTTCATAATCGACTCATACTCTTCGTGCATTGCAACCTTCCAAACTTGGTGCTTTACAGCTTCTTCAAATGCGCAAGGCTCAGATTGAATAATGGTGCTCATCGCAGTTAAGTACCCTTCGTACCTATTCGGCTTCTTACTTTCACGAAATGTCCCCCTAGGTGCAACATGTCTCTCGGCATCTTCAAGAGTTTCCTTAAGCCATGAGGATCTCCTTTTTGAGGAGGAGGGCTCATGAGGGGGTGGATCAATGGGATCCATTGGTCCTTTAGCATCAGGCATCGGCTCATCCTATAGTTCTCCTTGCTTTCCTAAATCTGCTTCTTTGTCCTTCCTTGGAATAGGAAGGTTACTAATCTTCCCAATGGCAGCATCCTCATCGAAGGTGACATCATGACTTATCTCCACTGCTCTTTGACCAGGCACATAGATTCTATATGCCTTCGAAGTTTCACTGTAGCCCACAAATGTTCCTTTCTTCCCAAAAGCATCCAATTTGCTTCTCTTTTCTTTCATCGCATGAAAATATACGAGGCTACCAAAAATTCTAAAGTGAGAAACATCAAGTTTCTTACCGATGAAAACTTCTTCGAGAGTTTTAGAGTCCAACGCTTGATGAGGGCATCTATTTTGAACATACATGGCAATGTTTGCAGCTTCGGCCCATAAGAACTTTGGAAGGCTTTGATCACGAAGCATGGCATGAGTGGCTTCTACGATAGAATGGTTTTTCCTTTCAGCGACACCATTTTGTTCAGAAGTATATGCGGTAGTAGTCTCCATCTTAATGCCAACTTCTCTACAATAATTATTGAACTCATTTGATTCATATTTAGTTCCATTATCAGTCCTCAATATTTTGATCTTCCTCCTGATTTGATTTTCGACCAAAGCCTTGAAAGAACGAAACCATGAGAATACTTCGTCCTTCTTCTTCAAGAAATATATCCAAGTTTTGTGAGAAAAAACATCCATAAAGATAGCATAAATTACGTTTCACGAAGCGGGGACAAAACAAGGATGTTTTTTGGAAGCGTGGACGCGGAAACGTCATTTTCCAAAAATCTAGGAAGCGAAGCGTCTCGGAAGTGTCTACTATATATATATTATATTTTTCTTGCATTTATATTCAAAACAAACATATCCCAAATACCAAATTAGTTGTAGAAGACATGAAAACATGCATATTTTTACATAAATCAAGATAGATATGGCATCCATGATTCCATTGTATATCAATGATTAATTATTCAAGCATCAACCATCTATATTCTACCAATTACAAACATACATCAAATTTTTAAGCATATTATAAAACATAAAACATTTAAGCATATTATAAAACATAAAACATAGAGCATATTATCTAGCAAGTGAGCAACTGTCAACATCTGTCATGTCCAAAATTCAAATAACAATGTTTACAAAATAGGCCACTTGGTCATCACCAAGACAAAAAGGTTCAAATTCACAACAAGCCTACAAGTCTAATGATTAATCTATGACAAAAGTAGTAAAATGTGAATATATCTAATGATCTCTCCTCCTTCCACCACGAAGAGAACATGGCAATGGGCCTCCATATGGTGGCAATGAAGAAGGTGCATGTGGAAGTTGTGGGAGTGGTATTGAAACTGATGAAGACGAAGCCCCTGCTGTTGGTGTTGAACCATGGAACCTGGGAACCAAGGGACCAGATAGGGGTGGCATCTCAACTCGATCATCATCATCTTGGAATCGCTCAAAAAATTCATATAAAAAAAGCCACTAGTTAACAAAACAAATTAAAAACAGGAATTAGAGAAAAGCTTTATAAGCAAAATTCATACCATAATGGACATACCTGGATAAGAGCATCCTCTAATTTCTCTAATCGCAACACTCCATCCTCCAAATTGGGCTCCTCTGGATTCTTGTCCCAAACCTTAAGGTCTTTATTAGTCTTTGCATCATCACAGTAATGGGACAACAATCGCAAGTTGTAATGAACATAAACCAAGCTCTTTGCCCGGTCTAAACTCAACCTGTTCCTTTTAACATTGGATGAAAGAATAAGAGCTCCAACACCTCTCTGCAGAAGAAGTGTTTACCACCTGTGATAGCACCCGCAATGCCAAAGTCTGTAGAAGTGGAGTAGCACCTCCATGCATGTTCCACCACTCAAGAGAAGAAAAAGTCTCTCGATCTCTAATTGCATGCATGCTCCCAAATGGACCAGTGCTAAGCGTATAGTTGCTCAACTATCTCCGTACCATGGCAACCTCCTCCTCATCAAGGACTAATTTACTCAATGCAACATATTTTTTTGTGAACCTCTTAATCTAGGTGTGGTTTTCTCCTGCTCCCCCCTCCCCCAGGTGTTGGTGTTGAAAGCCATAATGGATGATAGTATTTAGGTGTCAAAATATATGCTAATGCATGCAATGGAACATTTAGCATTTCCCATTGGTTTTCCACCTTTGCACAAATATAATTGTACAAGGTGATATCTCTAGGCTCAACAATGTCTTTAATCTACCCCAACATGCTATCCATTTGCTCATACACATCCCCAATTCTTGGTCGATCTGAATCTCCAAACTTGATCATGTAATAAATTGGTTTGGTGAATTGCAAAACATATTTAACCTATGACCAAAAATACATGTCAAGAATAGTGTCCTTGGCTCTATTAGCACCATCTCTATCAGTGTTAATTTCCTCCCATGATTCAACAGTCACCATATTAGTTAATACTTGTCTCACCTTCACTAGCTGCCTAAAGGTGAGGTAATAACTTGCAAATCTTGTTTTTGCAAGTTTAAGCAACTACACCTTGGAGTAAGTGCCATAGAAGTAATTTACCCTTGTATGCCTTGTGATAAATTTAATGAGTTGCTTCCCTCTCCTGTAAAGCTCATTAATCCACCCACATTCTTTATGCTTCACAATATCATGCATCAAAAGGTTCAATGTGTGAACCAGGCACCCAGACCAAAAGATGTGTGGATGAGTACGCTCAATAACTTTTCCTGTTGCCTTACAATTTGTTGCATTATCTGTGATCACCTGAACCACATTATTCAGAACAACATCTCTGATTGATTGCAATAAGAGATCTGCAATGTTTTGGGAAGATGCACTGATGGAGGAGGAATCATGAGATGTAATAAATACTACACCACTAGCAGAAACACCAAGAACATTTATCAAATGTTGGTTTCTAATATTTGTCCACCCATCTGATACAATGGATACCCCACAATCTACCCACTCATTTGTAAAACGTGTCAAAGCTCTTTGAACCTTTGTTTTTTCTCTTTCTAATAACATTGTTCTAGCTTTCTCATAGTTGGGGGACTTGTATCGTTTTGGGGCTTCATTGATGGCCTTTACAATTTCATGCCAATAGGGAGAGTGAAGCACATTGAATGGTACACCGCAAGCACAAAGAAATCGAACTATCTTTCCATCCACATCATCCCTCCCAGCAACATTCAGGAAATCCCCTATTTGTTCTTTTATCTCCAGAGCTTACAAAAGTACCATGGAGATGAGCTACCAAATCTAGAGGTTGCACTTGATTCAGACTAAGTTTTTTGTTTCTTGCTTTTTTGTTGTGCAACCTCCTCTATTTGGATGTATTTTCTTCTTTGTTCAGCTGAAACGTTTGGGCAAATTTGTATCCCCACAGCACCCTTTTTAACATCATTGTCCATCACCCCACAAAGATGCCTCCTCACACAAGTATATGAACTACTAAATGGTTTTCCTCCATGACAACCATGAGGGCACAAAATTTGTAGCTTCCACCACCCTTTCCCCCTTCAAGTTTGGTCACATAGTTCCACAAGGGTGTTAATGCAGCTTTCCCCTCTAGTGTTTCAATGTTCCCTTTAGGTTCATCCCCTTCCTCTTCAAACCCTTCCTCCTCATTATACATTGGTTCACTCATATGGGGACCACTATCCTCTTGTACTTCTTCCCTTCTATTCTTACTCCCCCTTGCCATCATTAAAACCAAAAGTGGAATGATACACAAAAGCCAAAAGAACACCATCTTGGAATATGGATATAGGTGGTGGACAACCTGCAATTAAATGAGCAAGTAGAAAGAATGGGAAAGAGTAGGAGAATGAGGAGAAAAATACAAAAAACAATGACAAAAAAATGAGGGAGTTTGGGGTTCGCACTTACCTCTTTAGCTCTTGTAGATAGAAGCCCTTCTTTACTCCTCCAAGCTCCTCCTTCTTCACTCCTCCAAGCTCTCCTCTCTCTCCTGTCTTTCTCCTCTCTTCTCCTCTCTTCTCCAAACTCTCTAAAATAAAAGTGAGCAAATGAGAGAAGAAAGGGTCTTTTAATCCCTTCACTCCTCACCCTAACCCAAGTTGGACCCACCCCCAACAAAGAAAAACAAAAATAAATGAAAAATAAATAAATAAAACGCCACTTTGTGGCCCGTGCAGCAGAAACGGCTGGCTGCGAAGCGGTTGCAATCCGTACGGATCTGACCCGAAACCGTCGCGGATCGTACGGTCGATCCGTTGTACGAAACACGTTTCAACAAAACCGAAACGCGGATTGGGCCGTATGGTTTCGAAATGGCAGGAACTGTATTTTTCGGCCCAATCCGCGTTTCAGAGGGCGGATCGCCCACGGATTCGTACAGATCGCGTTTCGGACTTTTGATCTGAGGGGCGTTTCCTGCAACACTGAGCATAATATAAATATCCTTGCAATGAGTTCATGGGCATCATACCAGATAGATTAGAATGAACCAATTGCAATATGTTGGTAGTCTTGCTATCACTGGAGGGGAATGATCCCCTTGTATGCTTTCCTTCGGCACACCCTTGACAAATGCCTTCATGTTCTACTTTAAATTCGAGCATACCTGTCACCATCTTCCTCACATCGAGTAGAACCTTATAATGTAGATGAGCAAACCTTTGGTGCCATAATTCGAATTAAAGTGATGCGTCGCTAGACATAGCTCCCAATGGACTTCCTCCAACTTGATATAGGCTATCAACCCTGAATCCAAGTGTAAATGCATCTTTGAAATTTTTATTCCACACACGTACCTTTCCATCGATGAATGCCACCTTGAATCCTTTGTCCTCCATCGCCAAAATAGATACCAAGTTCTTCTTTAGATCGGGTACATATAGTACTTCCTGTAGATGAATGGTGTTACCTGGATTCAATTGAAGAGTAACATTCCCAACTTCCTTCATGGGATAGGTGGCATTGTCTCCAAGGATAATTTCCAAATTTGTATCCTTTTCAATCAGATTTGAAAGAGCTTCCTTATACCCAGTGAAGTGCCTTGAGGCCCCACTATCAATCAACAATTTCCCAAAGTGTCCAAAGGAGATGCAGTAGAGAGGGCATATATAAGATAAAATTCTTTTGCTTGTTATCAACAACATTAGATTCATCATACCTGGTGTTTCTTGATCTCTTGGGAGGGTGACCATTTCCTTTATGAGGAGCGAGAGCATTCCTTTTTCCTCAGTTGTTGAATCTGTCATTCCTTTAATTGTTGTTGCCCCTGAAATTGTTGTTGTTGTGGTTGTCATCATCATGAGGTGTATCCCTTCTATTAGGACACCCCCTATCATAGTGGCCAAACTTGTTGCAAATGAAGCATCTTCCCTTCTTTCCATTTTTGAAACCCGACCTTCCTTGACATTTCTTCTTTGAACCTGCATTGTTCTTCTTTTTAGCATGAGCGGAGAATGCAGTAGGATCATTCCTATTTGAAGGCATATCTAGTTCCATCATCCTTGTTTCTTCTTGAGAACATCTAGTCAGCAATTCTTCAAAACCTGGAATCTTGTCGTTGTTAAGAATAGTGGTGTTGAACACGTGCCATTCACGAGGGAGTCCTCCAAGGGCAATGAGAGTAAGCTCCCTATCAGCAATAGCTTCTCCAATCGAAAGAAGATCATTTTTTATCTCATTAATCCTCATGAAGTAGGATTGAATGTCTTCGCCTCTTCCCTTCTTTATATCCTTCAGCTTGTTTGCGAGAAAAAGAACTTGGTTTGCATTGCTAGATTTGAACCTGCCAACCAACCTGTCATATATCTCCTTTGATGTGTTCAAATCGAAGATGTAAGCAAATAAATGCTTATGAATAGAGTCCCTAATGATCTTCTTTGCTTTGACTTCACCCTTCTTGTACTTTGTCTTAGCAGTAGTCGATGCATTAGGAGGTTCTGAAATCTTTCCCTGCACATAGTCCATAACGTCTTGCTCTTCTAAAGTCAAATCAAGAGACATCTTCCATGCATGATAATCAGACTTATCATGAAGCTTGTCATCAGACTTGAAGTAGGATGTGGAGGCCATTGAATCCTGTCCTTGATCAAAGGATCTCAATGATTTCTCTTCTTAGTGATTGCTCTTTTCACTCTCGCTTGGGCTTTGTCTTCACCTCAGCTCTAATACCATGTTAATTTTAGATGACAATGGTATGTTCTATGCTTAAGAGCAATTTTACTTCAATTTTCTTATTAGCCCAATATCAATATCCAGATTAGCAATCACATCAACATGACAGTAAAATGCAGATAGAACATAAACAATAATATAGTAGAAGAAAAGTCAAGACAAGAGGACACAAGATATGGCAACAGCGAGAGACAAACCCCAATGTGGGGATACCCTTTGACCAATTCTTCTTATTATTCTTCAAAAGTTCAGCAGAGAGAGAGAGTACAATATGCACTTGCCCAATCACAGTGAAATCTGTCCCAACAAACAACAGCTATAGAAATCCCTTAACCAGAAAGTCAACGCTGGTCAACAAGGCAGAAATTGACCTCGAAAATAGCTTGGTCAAACTCAATCAACTCGGCCTCCAACAACAAATCAAATAAACCCAAAAACAATCGAAAATATCCAGTCAAACCTAGTCAACAAAAGTCAACGCTACAATCAACATTCAAACAGTACGGTCCGCCTCATTTTCTGTGCCCAGAAATGCAACCTGCCCAAACAGAGATAACTCTCACAAAACCGCAGTCAAACAAGTCAACGTTGGTCAAAAACCCTTCCTGCAACTTTGGTCAACACATGAACAAAACTGCCCTTCTTCGCACATGTAGAGCGCTGCCTTAGAAATCCGTACCCAATCAATGAAGGAGAGAGAGATATGTGATTGAGTGAAGTGTCTAAATGAGGAGGAGGCACCTTGTATTTATATGCAAACATTGAGGAAGAATAGATGTGACTATTGGACTTCTGAGCTTACATTAGTTTGTTGGCCGACCTTGACGATTTGTCCATAAACAAAATAAATTCATAATTCCATTTGTACATGTCAGAATGAGATGATCTTTAGATCAATCCTACACCTCTCGAAGAGAGGAATCCAATAAAAATATCAATTGCCTCATATGAGTTGTCGAAGGTGAAGTTTGGCCCTAGTTGTCAAATTTAACAGTTTTGTATGATGGGTTTCAATTTCGTTTACTGGTGGTTTAAATATTGTATTTTCTACAACAACATTGCAACAAGCAAAGCCTCCATGTTAAGAAAACAAAAAATGCAACATTTCAAAGGGTTGATCCTTGTGGTTATTGCTTGGTTCTTCTCACTTTTCATGTCATCTCAGCTTTTATATATTGTACATGAGTTTCTAAGAGTCATTCAAGTCTACTGCTTTCACCATCCCAACCCCAAGCATTGTGAAAACAATCAGATAGTACTGACTTGGATTGAGTACTAAATGTTTGAACAAATTACTATTCAATCACCTTCTTAATATGAAATATGAATATAATATATGTTGAAATTGTAGCAAGGAATAGCTTCTTTGACTTGTGCCTTAGTCAAAGATGCTAATTTGAATTCAGTCTCATAGATATTTGAGTTAGTTGTCAGTTAACATGTGTGATGTGGCCTATCACTAGTTTATTGTCAGTTAATTCGAGTTAGATGGCTTTCAATGAGTTGTGTACTAGTTGATAGCTAAAATTTAGTTATCTAGTGGAGTTAAACTCTAGTGTCTGTCAGTTAACTGATCTCTAGTTCTATAATAGAGATAGACTTGAGTTCTTGAGTTTAGTTGAGTAGTTTGACTTTTGTTAACTCAACTCTCAGTTAACTAGTTGCAACTACTAAATTTAGCCCTAGTAGGTCATGCAATTCAAATTGCCTATTGAGATTGAATGAAGGCACAAATCTATTTATTCATTGTAAACAAGTTTTTGTGGAGAGGCTTGAAGATCAAGTAGAGCAATTTCTCTTGTGGAAGGAAATAGGAGGATATTCTTAGTTTTTAGGGGCAGATTTGCGCTAGGAAATAGGAGCTCCTAGCAGGCTTTATTTTCCTAAGTGTTGGGCAAGACTTGTGTAGAGTTGATCAGTATTGCAAGGGCTTCAGGCTTGACGCAAATTCTTTGTAATAGATCAGATTGCTCAATTGATAATACAAGCGAGGGGTTTTTCCCAATTGGGTTCCCCAGATAAATTTCTGTGTGATTGTGTTTATATTCATTGTTTTCTTTCTGCAAAATTTTGGTAGAGAAATTTTTGCGTCTTTTGTGATCAATTTGCTCTCATTAGCAGTTACAAGGTTTCAAGGATTTTCTACAATATCTTTACAAAACCAAAGTGTTTTAATATTTTAAAGTAGTTTACAACATTGTTGTAAAATTTTGCAAAACCAATTGAGAAGGGAATGTATTTTATGTTTTAACATAACCATAATTAACCATAAATATGAGGAAGAAAAGCTGCTATAAAAACAGTTCCTTGTCTCATATACCCTTCATGGACCTTATTGCAAATTGAAAATAGTTACACTTAAGTTTCCTAAAGCTAAATTGCATTTTGTTCATATCTAGTGGCCAATAATGTCATGTCACTCAACTCTTTTTTAAATTGCTCAAGCCTTTTCAGAATTGGCAACTGTAAGGGCTGAGCATAATTCTATATAGTATTATGATGAATTCTGAATTTTGAATATTCTTTTAGTGTGTGTGTACCTTTATATTACATATGCAGAATATACATGTTCTGGTCCTCGAGGGACTATTCATTCTCAACAACAAGGCTTGAAGCCATTATATCAAAGCTCATCATGTTACTTATGAGAATTGAACCTGGGTGGGGAGGATCCCAATCATTCTTTCCAACCACCCGAGATAAACCCAATCATTCCTCCCAACCACCCAAAAATGCAACATAAATATTTTTACTGTCGAATCTCCATTTATATGACAAGGTTTTTCAAGTAAATAAATGTGCAAATAATCATATTGTCATAAATATTGAACCCTGCAAACTCAAATATGCACTTAATCTTCAATTTTTACCCCTTTTTAATGACTATGAATAGCTAATTACAACTATAATCAATAGGTCCATGTGCTAACCTAACTATATAACATGGTAATCATATGTTGATCTATGGAATGTTTTACAAAACGGACTCGGATTCGGACTCGGCCGAGGATCGACTCGGAAACGGAAACGGAAACGGCAATGATCGATTTCAATGACTCGTCGTTGTAAAAAATACATTAAATATTTATTTTTTTTATAAAAAAACATAATTTTAAATAGTTTAAACATAATTTTAAATATTTTCATTCAAGTTTCGAAACACACAACATTATAATATACATGGAAGACAACATATGATCAAAGTAGGCTCATGAACCAATCCATTATATCAAAATGGTACGGTGTACCCAATGGCAATAGTAAATACATAGTCAACTGTAGTCTGTCATACATGATCAAAGACTCAAGAGTCAAAACAAAATACAAATAACCAAGGAGGCTAGTAGCTACTGGCTACTGCCAGAGGAGCCAAGATCATCTCGACCAATCTTGGATCATCATCATCATGACTCCTCCTCATCATCATCGTCTCCAACTGCAACTGTAGAAGTGGTGCCAGTACCAGTACCACTAGGCTGTGAAGCAGATGCAAGCTGAGATAGAGTACAAATGAGATAGATGTCCACAAACCCTAACCAAATCAGCCAAAAATCAGCAAAAAGTTAATTTTTTTCATGTTAAAACGCTGCCAGCGGTTTGGAAACGGTACGGCCGTTTTTTGTCGTGAACAGCTATGACCCGGCCGAGTCATTGGCTGACTCGGCCGGGTCATAGCTGACCCGGTCACCGAGCCGAGTCATATGCAATTTTTTTTAATGACCCGGATCGAAACGGCCGTTTCGGAGTCACCCGGCCGTTTCGTAAAACACTGTGGTGCATCTCCTCACGAGGTCTTCAACATTCACAAGTGTACGTTTGACCCTTTTTTCTTTCTTACATCTTTCCACTCAATCGAATGGTGCACAATTGGTGGAGGCTCTAGTGAAATTAAATGTCTAAGTTCCTTGAAATTGGTCATAGGGACTATTCCCCTTCCCATATATGAGTTGTTTAATTCATGTAACTACTTCACCCCTCAAGGGTTGTCCATAAAAATAATCTACATATCAAGTGTATACCTTTTTGGCATGACTATGTCAATGTGACCTACCTCCAATGGAAGGGTTGGGATCTCTATCAATCTACCACACTACAAGCAAACTGCATCCCTTTTTGGAATCGGTCCAAGGTTCATCCAACAATGATTCCAACCTAACAGTGATTCCAACCTCAAGGTTTGTTATTTTTCCCTGTGCAATTATAGCCTTTCGATAATTATCCTTTGAATTACATGTCACTTGACATACTTTGCACCTAAATGTCATTTTTCATAATCCAATTCCCAAATCTAATGAGAATCATTCCACTCCAAAACTATCTTCTCCAATAGACAATGACTAAAATCAACTTTACGTAGATTTAAGCACTAGTCATTACTCCCTTTAGACCTAGTTGATGCCAAACTTCATACACCTTCCCAAGGTATTTCCAATTATTTCTTGCACTTTGCAAAATCTACATGAAGATGGGTAGATTTGATAGTTACACCAAACGAGGGTAGAGATGATAGACATGTTGTTTGGATTGAGATTTGAGAACCATACTTTGATGAAGAGGCCAACTCGCCCCCCAAAACCATGGTCCCCTTCCAAGACCTTTATTTGATTGCTAGGATTGTTTAAAAAAAAAATGAAATAGAAAGAGACTAAGAATTTTGTGGTCCATGTAGATTTAATCCATTCAGTCAGAGTTGGTGTCGCTGTCTACAACGCATTGAATCCGTAAATTAGGGCACAAAAGTGGTAACTATTATGAAATCGTTAATCTTTGGCATCTGTAGTTGTAATACTAGATTAACATCCAATCTCTCCATAACGAGTACCCTCAAGCGAGGAGTTTTGGGAGCTAAGGGAGACGAGGAGCTATTTTGGGCAGCCTCTTTGAAGGAACAAAGCCCTGAGGAAGAGAACAAACCTCTACTCGAAACTTCTCCGCAAAGATGCAGCACCAAATGCACGATTGCATCCTTTCATATGTCATACGTGCAAAGATGCAGCAACATATGCACTATTGCATCCTTTCATATGCCATACTCACATAATAGACAATCATCGTGTAATTGCTTACCAACAAACAGCAGTCACTGCTGATCCAAGGGATTCGCCTCCCTAATCTGCATCTTTTGCTTTAAATCAGCAATGGAATCTATAGTTTTCATTTGCAAAGTAATAGTCATCCTGCAAAAGACTCCAAAAAAATATGATATCCCTTTGTCAGGCCAAAATATTGTTTAGGTTTTTTGTTAAACAATTTGCAAACAAAATTTCTGTCAAATAGTGAATTGGTATACTAGTGTGTCTGGGCACCAAGTATCCATGCTCCATCAGAAGTGAAAAAATTGCTGTCAAGAGTAATGTTATCAGTGGGACTGCTCTCCAGAGTGATGCTATCAGTGGGAATCTTTGTGTTATGCTCTCTAGGCTATAATTCCATCCATTATGTTTAAGAAAATCCCGAACACAAAAGTGTGAAAGGAGTAACAGTGAGGTGCCGAACAGTGATAAGTCGATTATTGAGAGTTATGTCACAAGGTTTGTTGAACTATAATCTTGAGGTTTGAATTTTGGTGAACGTTACAAAAATTTTGAAGTTCGGTGAACCTCATGGAAACTCATAGCCATTGATGAAGTCTATAGATCGAAACTCATAACTTTATGTCACAACTCAAACTTGTAATTTATCCTTGTAGTTTCCATGTCTGTAATAGCATTTTTGATGTTTACTGATGTTGATCCTTACTATTTTATTCTATTATTCATTATATATATATATAACGAACTTAATGGCGAAACTCATCAAAAAAAAATCGAACTCAAATAATAACTTAATCATTTTCGAACCAAACTCAAACCCAAACCATATGACATTGACTGAGACGATAAAGTATCTGGAAGTACTCAGAAATTAGCTGTCGAGGTGCATTACCTATCTTCGGTTTCAGATAGCATAATTGTAGGAGAAATAATGAAGGTGGATTAAGGACCAGACATAAAGATAAGACCAGGGTTAAGTTTGTGTGTGTATAGATCCAATACCACAGATACAAGAGCATGTGCCATCGTAGAGGAATCCCTCCTATTATTATTTGGTCCAATAACTGGAGGAAAAAAAAATTGAATATACAAAGCTCCAGCTCGCCATGTCGAAATTCGTTTACAAAAATCAATATACAAATCCCTAGCTTGGCATTTCGAAATCACAAAACAAATACCTCCCCGACCTTCTTCTTGGTTTCCGTTCTTTGTTATATGATTTCCTGGAATCGCCTTGATCTTTGCATCTGCTTCTTGTTCGCCTACGGTAGTCATAAAGGGACTATAGATTAAGCACACCGACAAACTCAAGAGACAGTTCCTCAAATTCTGCCAGCTCAAATGTAGTGAGCACAAGTGCAAAAGAAAGCCAACGGAGGAGGAAATGATGCCTAAAAGGCTATTTACTCTGGGATTCAGTACCCACAAGCCGCTGTGAAGAACAAAATGGTAGAAGCCTTACATTCCAATCTCACTCCAATCCATGTCAGATTTTGTAGGCGGCATGTGTACATCCTTTTTTTGGGCACAAAATTTTGAATTATGGGTTAGCTTACAAAGGCCGTCGAAATTGGAAATGCAAATAAATGTGGACAATGAAGAATTTTGGAGTTGTTTTTGGTTTTCTATTAAAATCCGGCCGGTTTACGATAGAGAATTTAAGTTTTTGGGTTAGCTTACAAAGGCCGTCGAAATAGGAAATGCAAATAAATGTGGAAAATGAGAATTTTGGAGTTGTTTTTGGTATTATATTAAAATCCAGCCCATTTACCATGGAGAATTTAAGAGAAAAATCAATGGAGAATTTTTGAGGGTTTATCATTGGCTCTTTAATATTCAATTTAAGAGAAAAATCAACGGAGAATTTTTGAGGGTTAATTATTGGCTCTTTAATATTCAATTGAAATATTCAATTATATTAGAAATGTAATATCATATTTATTTAGATTTATAATTTAAAAAAAATAACATATTTTATATTAAAATTGTATTTAATGTAATTATAAAAAATGTAACATGTCTTATTATTAAATACAGTACAATTATATTAGAAATGTAATATCATATTTATTTATTTTTATAATTTAAAAAAAAAAATACAATATTTCATATTAAAATTGTATTTAATAATAGCAAATGTAATTATAAAAAAATGTAACATGTGTTAGTCACACTTGCTGGTTCCAAACGCGTCGACAAAAGTCTTTCTATATGTGATTTACGCCGAAGCTCTTCTTATAACTGTTATGGATCACAGAAGTCTCAATTCAACAAATACAATACAATTATATTAGAAATAACTATTATGGATCACAGAAGTCTCAATTCAACAAATACAATACAATTATATTAGAAATGTAATATGATTATAAGAAGAAATTTCGGCATAAATCACATTCAGTTCAGAAAATCTTTGTGGACGCGTTTCGAACCAGCTAGTGTGGTTCATCGTCACGACAAGTTGAGGAGTCAGATCATGGCTGCATATTAAATAGGGAGAGCAGATCCTCCAAATGGCTAGGTTGACTAGGTTGACCAACAAGAGCTACAAAGCAAAACGACTAGATAATAATATAAAGTTAAAAGGTGAAAAAATAATATTATAAATATAGTAATTAAATTATAATATATTATATATCTAATGTAATACTAAATTATTTTAGTCAAAAGGTAATAAAAAAAATTAATGTTATAATTATAGTAAAATTTTAAATTATTATTTTTTTAATTTAATATATGTTGTCTTTTGTGCGACTTTTTGAAGATTCCGCTGCCGGAATCCGGCGGAAAAATTTGAGGTGAAATCTTGTTTTGTGTTATTCAAACTGGTTTTTTAACTGCATATTTGGATTCAGCGCCCTCAAAAACCCTAGGACACTTTGATTGTGAAGGGATTACCCATCAAGCTTGTGATTTCAATAAATTGTTGCCGGATTTTAGAGAAATTTGACCGGAAAAACCCACCAGAAAAGCCTCCAAAAAGTCGCACTAAAGACAACTCCTATTATATATCCGAAAGTGATTCCATTTTATTCATATAATATTCTTTGGTCAATAATATATTTAATTCCTTATTGATTTATATACTAGGGATAAGTAAAGAGGGTTTTTAAAAAGTTTTTCTTCGGTTATTAAATTAATTTATTTAATTCCAAGAATGTTATTCTATTTTATTTTTATTATATATTATTCTATGGTTGGTAAAATAACTTAATTAATCACTAGGGAAAGTAAAGGGGGTTTTTCAATAGATTTAGTGGAAAAAATAATCTATTAATGAATATTGGTTGAATTTCTATTTATTTATTTTTATTTTATTTATTTATTTACAAATATAAATATTTATTTATTTATTTATTATTCTATGGTTGTTAAATTAACTTATTTAAATAAGTATTTATATCACTAGGGATGAGTAAAAAAAGGCTTCTTTTTTTTTAATAAAATTGATTTAATGGAAATAATAAACCATTAAAGAATGTTAGTTAAGTTTATATTTATTTATATCTTTCAGGAAAAAAATAAATAGAATGACACATATTCTATTTTTTATTTTAATATGTGTCATTCTATTTATTTTTTTCCTGAAAGATATAAATAAATATAAACTTAACTAATATTCCTTTTTTACTCATCCCTAGTGACATAAATACTTATTTAAATAAGTTAATTTAACAACCATAGAATAAAAAATAAATTAAATAAATAAATAAATATTTATATTTTTAATTAAATAAAAATAAATAAATAGAAATTTAACCAATATTCATTAATAGTTTATTATTTCACTAAATCTATTAAAAAACCCCCTTTACTTTCCTTAGTGATTAATTAAGTTATTTTAACAACCATAGAATAATATATAATAAAAATAAAATAGAATAACATTCTTGGAATTAAATAAATTAATTGAAAAACCCCCTTTACTTATCCCTAGTATATAAATCAATAACGAATTAAATATATTATTGACCAAGGAATATTATATGAATAAAATGGAATCACTTTCGGATTAAAATAATAATAATAATAATTTAAATTTTTACTATAATTATAACATTTAAAAAAAAAAAATTATTACCTTTTGGCCAAAATAATTTAGTATTACATTCGATATATAGTATATTATCCCCGGATGCGGGTGCTAATTGAGATGGGACAGGCGTGGATGGATGGCCACATGCCGGCCAATGGCCATCACGTGGCAGCCGTAGACAATGCAGCTATCGGACGCAGCTGGTATAAGGTGAAGCTGCAGGGGTTAGTAAATGCTCAGCGAGGTAATTCGGCTCAGGCGACGGCAGCAGTTATGGCGGGTGAGCTCCAACGCAGGGCAGGTGAAGTCATAAGGGATATCACAGTATATGATCAGAGAATGTTGGTGGTAATGCAGTTGCCTGGCCTCTCCGTCTCTGTCGGGATATCTTCTCCGTCTGTCTGGCTCATCCCTCAGTCGGCTCTGGTTGCAGGGGGTCTGGATTACCCCGTGGTCTGTTGGAATTTCTTTCCCTTGCCTCCTGTGAGAATGGTGAGACCTCGACAGCGTCTGCTTAGCCGTCGAGGCACTTCCAGAGGGGGAATCTCTCGCAGTCATGAAGCGGACAATGTTGTCCATTGCTGCCACTGCAACATTGCTCGCTCCACTGGCGCTAATCCCCTCCATTCCAGTCAATTCATGGATGCAGGGGCTTCGAGCTCGACTGCCTTGCCTGCCTTCGGCTCTGCTATCTTCAATTTTAGCAGTGCCATGAACAATCCGCGGATTAGTGCGCATGTCTCAGTCTTGTTCATCGAAAATGCCCGGGAAGATGAGGATTCCCTGGATGAACATGGGCAGAGGAAGACTGATAATCAGATGCACGAAGCACAGGTTCCTGAAGCTGATACGGAGCAGGAGGTTAAAGGTCCGGCCTCAGACCCGGAAAACGCAAAGCAAAGCAAGCACGATCAGAGGACGGGAACCGGCGAGGAGGAAGACACCTTTCCCACCGCTGCTGAAAGAGAAGCCTATGGTTGGTGCCGGGTAGAGGAAGTGCAAATGGACGATTGATGACGCCCGAGCACAAGGTTCCTATGGCTTTTTTGTCTGGTCTTCTGGTCTCTTTTGCTGTTTGTTTTGACTCAGTTATAGCAACAATGCTTCTGGTCTCTTTCGTTTTCTGGTTTGTTGTCTCTGTTTCTGAAATTTTGTCAATGATATGGGTAAGGTCAGTCTCCCCTGCGTGGGATGAAATGGTTGGTGCCCCTGCGTGGGCGTGCTCTTATGGACAGTCTCGCTCTTGTGTCTGGCACCCCTGCGTGGGCTAGTTTCCTGGCTGCCTCAACTGCTCTCGGGTGACATACCCAGAGCCTGATTCTCTCTTGTTTCACCATGATGTATTTTTTGACTCCTGTACATAATATAATAGTTTAGTTTTTTACCGAGAAAAAAAGATATATAGTATATTATAATTTAATTACTATATTTATAATATTATTTTTTCACCTTTTAACTTTTTAACTTTATATTATTATCTAGCCGTTTTTTTATAGCCCTTGTCGATCAACCTAGTCAATCTAGCCATTTGGAGGATCTGCTCTCCCTATTTAATATGCAGCCATGATTTGACTCCTCAACTTGTCCTGACGATGAACCAGCCGTTTTTTTATAGCCCTTGTCGATCAACCTAGTCAATCTAGCCGTTTGGAGGATCTGCTCTCCCTATTTAATATGCAGCCATGATCTGACTCCTCAACTTGTTCTGACAATGAACCACACTAGCTGGTTTGAAACCCGTCGACAAAGATTTTCTGAATGTGATTTACGCCGAAATTCCTTCTTATAATTGTTATGGATCATAGAAGCCTCAATTCAACCAATGTAATATCATAGTTATTTGTTTTTATAATTTAAAAAAAAATAAAATAAAAAATAAAAACATATTTTATATTAAAATTGTATTTAATAATAGCAAATGTTGCATAGCAATTTGTTTTGAATAGTTAAATTTAATATGATTAAACATGTAAGTGTTCTTATTACAAAGTAATTACAATAGGGAAAATATTATTTATTCATAAAATGTGTGTTAAATTTCTAATCCTCATAGATTTGGTCAACAAATTGTAAATATTTAAATAAAGGAAATGAACAGTTCCAATAGTAACCAATCTTGAAATCTGAATCCTAGAGGTCACACATCTTCATGCTATATAATGTTATTTATATTAATGCAAATATACCAACCTAGATCCATCTTAATTCTATGTTTACCAAGCTTTGGTAAGGATAAAATCTATTTTTACTCTAAAAGAGGTTTGCATCTCAAGAGATTTGATCCCTCTCCACGCTTGGTAGATTTAGAGTTCATCAATCTAGGTTGGTTTTATTATTAATTATATTTTATTTTAATTTTATGTAATTTGACCAAGTCGAAATGTTTTATTGATAATTATCATTGTTAATTATTTTAGTTATTCTATTTTTTATTTTAATTATAATTTTATTTTATTTTATTTTGACTTAGTCAAAATGTTTACATGAAATTACATCTCTACATATTGAGCTTCTCTAGGTAATTCCTTTCGAGTTGTCTTTAGTGAGACTTTTTGGAAGCTTTCCCGGTGGGATTTTCCAATGTAATCTCTCTAAAATCCGGCAGGAATTTATTGAAATCACAACTCTCTTTAGTGAGACTTTTTGGAAGTTTTTCCGGTGAGATTTTCCAATCTAATTCTCGAAAATCCAGCAGGAATTTATTGAAATCACAAGTTTGATGGGTAACCCCTACACAATCGAAGTGCCCTATAGGTTTTTCAAGGTGTCGAATCCATATATACAGTCAAAAAAATGAGTTTAAGTAACACAAATCAAGATTTCACCTCAAATTTACCAGAAAGTCCAAAAAGTCACCAAAGACAACTTCATTACTTTTAACCTTTTATTATTTTTTAATTGAACATGTATCTAAATATTTACAAACACTTGCACCATCACAACATCTCCCCAAACCTTTTTGCTTTTATATTTAATTTTAAAAATGTTCTAAAATAAAATAAAATTATTTATAACATATTTTGATTTTTGAAATGCGTTATGGTTTTTGGGCAAGTGGTATTGATAAGGCCATGGTATTGTAACAAATCATATTTACAAATTAATAATATCCATGGTAAAATGGGGTGAATATCCATGGTTAAGAATCTTGTTATACTGTAAGTTTATGTTAAGTATTAAGTTTTAAAATAAAAATGTTATAAAATTAAATTATAATAAAATATTTTGATTTTGAAATGAGTTATGGTTTTTGGCTAAACCATGGTATTGGCCCATAGTATTGCAACAGAGTCTATTTAGAAGTTAATAATATCTATAGTAAAATGTGGTGAATATTCATGGTTATGAATCTTCTTACAAGTATTAAATTTTTATGTGCTTATTAATTAAATTTAAATATTGTTAGACAATCATTATTTTAATTTATATGGTAAAATGAATCGTAATTTATTAACTATTGTTTATGTTATTTATTTTAATGTGATATATATATATATATTATTTTAACATCCATGAGGCTAAAGATAACCCATGGAACAGATTGATTCTTCATTTGGTTGATGTATTCGACCCTTTTCCTATGAATAGCATATGGAACATATTGATTCTTCATCTTGTTGATGCATTCGGCCCTTTTCCTGTGAATAGCCTATGGAACAGATTGATTTTTCATATGGTTGATGTATTCAGCCATTTTCCTATGAAGCCTCACAATAAACGTTCCCAGCTTCTCGACAAACCCCTCACTAAATAGATTATCCCAAGAGCCAGCTGCTAGAATATTTGCATAACTTTCCCTGTTGTCTTTGAAGACCTCGCATTCTAAATTGAAATGCTCTTTTGTTTCCACTTTTCCTAAATAACAAAAAATACATACTCTTTCCTCCCATACTTCTTTTTGTCTTTTCCAGTGCCCTATTTCACAACGGAGTTTATGGGAATTAGTCCTTAACTGAGCAATAAGAATTTTGGCTCTCCAAGAAATATTGGCCTCTATGTACGTTTTTTTGTTGATGATTATGAGTAGGATTAAACACTTCAATATAGTACTTTTTCTTTCTTCCTAGCTCCTTATCCCAAGTCGCATGTGGAACTTATCCATAACCAAGGTTTTTATCTCTTTATTGTTTATGGGACATGCGTTCAAGCAAATACCACATTTACTAAACCATTTGTTATTTTGTTGCATCCAAGTCTTTTTTCTTTTGCACAATATGTCATTAAAGACAACCTTAGGCCATCTACCCTCTTCTATTTGCTCATTTTTTTTTAAATACCATATGACTCACACGACAGCAATTGCTTCAATAGGAGCAGCTCTTGTTTCACTTAACAAGATAGCATAAGAAGCACTTTTAATTTTGAATTTGTTTGTAATCAAACGCTTCTGAATTTTCTCAATTTGTTTCCACTGCATGTCAGATGTACTGTTGGCCCACAGTTCACAACCATAGAGAATCACTGGAATCACTAGAAGCCCAAAAAGAGTTTGAGTGGTTTTCCAATCCCATAACTTTGCCTCTCTACACCTATTTTGAAAGCATAAAATGTTTTCCAACCCCCCAAAGTTATTTTCTTTCTACAACCATCCCAGCTTAGATTTTTGTTGAAGTCAATTCCAAGGTATTTGTAATCCATAACTTCTTCCAGAATGTTGCTTTCAAAGTAGAACTTACGTTGGTTATGTTTTCTTTTTTAGAAAAAACCACTACTTTCATTTTGCTAATATTTACTTGCATCCCCGCCCTTCTACAAAAATGCTCAAGGGATAGTAAGTGCTCTTGCAAACCAATAGCAGATTTAGCAATCAGAATAAGGTCATCTGCATACAAAAAAAGTCTTATAACAAACTTCCCCAAATAGATACCATCACCCCCTTGTGAATTTAACCACTCCTCAAGCTTGTCAATATATAAACGAAAAATGGTAGGAGACAGTGGGCAACCTTGCTTGACCCCATTATCACTTCTAAAACTTTCATAAATGCCTGTTGAAGTTCTAATTTTGACTTTCACCTCTTCATAAAGCCTATACATGGATCTACCAAATACCATGGGTTCTCAAAACCTGGAGCCAAAAAACTATCAAAGGTAAATTGACTATTTTACTAATATTTTAATTATGACTTCTTCTTTTTTTTTAATTTCATTTTTATAGTTGATGAGGACTTTTGGAGAAGTGTGTGTTACGATCATTACTATGCCCAACCTTTCGGGTGAACCCTTCACCCATCTTCAGGGGCTTGAAGCTTAATGACGATGAGGAGATTGCTTCAAGCCCCTGAAGATGGATAAAGGGTTCACCCAAAACGTTGGGCATAACAATGATCGAAACACACAGTTCTCGAGAAGTCCTCATCAACAACAATTTATTAACTGTGGAAATATCCATGCTAAAATTCATTTTTATTTTTATGTAATTTTACTAAGTGAAAATGTTTACAGAACAAGACATTACAACATCACTACCATATTGGGTGGAGAGTGCCTCTTGGTAAAAATAAAAAATAAAAAAATGTCTACATCTAATGTTTAACATCTATTGCCTGTGCATCTCCCCTATACTAGGTTGTAGAGCACCTCTCAGCACAATCAATTTCGAAGTTACCTTCCTGGCTGAACATGGTATCAGAGCCAAGTTTGAGCATTTTGGCTCTCTCTTTGTAAATCCTTCTTTCTTTGTCACTTTGTTGATTCCCTGACATCCCTCTCTGTCTAGCCTGACCTGGATTGTTTCTTTGTCACCCCACTGCCCACTTGTCTTCATGCAACAATTTTGCCAAAAGCCAAACACTCTAGTTTGTCATTGCAACTGGTGTTGTGGATTTGTTGATGGTAATAATTGTGAAACACATATTTCTTTGTACACTTTATTTGTGTTTAAGCATTCCATAAGAGAATTAGAGCCTTATAATGAACAAAATGCATCATTCTTGCGATTTGCTATCCTAATTTTTGTTGGAAAAAAACACTTCTCGTACCTTGATTGCTTTGGTGCTCACCTTGTACCCTAGCTTTAGTCTAAAATATCTACGTGATTGAGCACAATCCACAAGCCCGTTGTGCGGCCACCACATTCCTATCTTGTGAAGCTCAACCCCCTCCTTGTAGAAATTATTTTTTGCTTTGTTCACAAGAATGTTGATGTGCCCAAACTTGTCTATGACTCTATTCGCCACACGTATGCACTGCTTGTTGAAGTCAAGATCATCAGGAGAAGCCATGACATTAATTTTTCATTGGTTAACTTGTTGATAGCATCTAGTGTGGTGTCCTTATCCTTTTCCTCCATCTCTCCTTTGTACACAATAGTCACATGGGGGCCCTCCAAAGCAAACAAGAAGGCTATAGAGTGACCAATACCTGAGTCCCCACATGTGATCTGAGTCACTCAACCTTATAAATTTCTTGCAAGCTTGTAAGCCGAAGTGAAAGGTTGAAGTGGGGTTCAGAGCTTATGCTCTAAACCATGATGTTTCTTACACTATTATATGTTGCTAACTTGACTATACTAAGAGGAGGGGTGAATTAGTGTAGTGCATTAATGGAAATCAATTGTTGTTTTTGCTTTTACTTTTAATGATTATCTAAACAATTAAATGAGCAACATAACATTATATGAAAAGCGGATTTAATATATTGTCAACAACACTCAACTACAACATAAAAATCAACACATAAAAGCATCACATGTGGACAACATATTTAAGTGGAAACCCATAAAGGGAAAAACCATGAATTTGTTGTTATTGTGATGCAAAGGAAAGCTCCTACTTCCTCTATTACATAAGCTTTTGGAGGCTCCAACCTCTCTATTATTTTGCAAGCTACAACTTGTTTGGAAGCTCCTACTCCCTCTTTGACATTAATTTTTCGCAAGCTTCTAGCTACAGGAATCTCTCGCCTAGTTTTATTTCTACAAGCTATTACTTGTTGGGAAGCTTCTACTCCCTATTGAATAGGCTCCAACCTGCTCTTTTTCAGGCAACTACCTAAAAGGATACAACAATCCCCTAGTACATAAAAAATTTAACATGTTAACTTACCTAGTATTTAACTCTACATGCCTCCATTTCTTTGTATTTGCCTTCTCTTCTTCAAATCAACTTCACATCTACTCTTCTTCCTCTTTCTCTTTGTGTCAAGTAACCCACAAACTAGATCTCTCACATAACTCAATCAACTCTCTAACTTTACAGCCTTCCAAAAGCACATATTTTTATAAACATGTTGACTATTATTATTCCATACATGAATATGAAATGAATAGCTTGCCACTTTGTATTCCAGGGTTGTCTCTTTGTGGTCAACCTCTTTGTTTCGAATTTCTCTCAAATTTTGAATAGCAAAACAAGATTGATGCTCCGCCAAATATTATTTCAAAGAATAACGTCAACCAACGATAATGATTACATAGGCCACAACAATGCGAAGACCATGTAACTTTATTGGGATAACATGAGATTTTCCTTATCCATTCTACAGAACACGGACATTGGTTACCCACTGCAAATTTGGGCTACTAGTGCTGATAATCCATTGTCAATCTGTGCTACGGACACTAGTATCCAACTCTATTCTGCATTTGTCTCTTGAATTAGGGGAAAATAAAAAAAATCCTTCATCCAATCTTACATCTTCTTGCAAATCAACATTTTAAGCATCTCTACAAATCACACTTCATCTTAAATCTAAGCAACCATGTTTACCAACATCTCTAAAAGTCTTGAACAAGTCTTGATTCTTAAATCACTATAATCAGCACACTATAATCAACCTTTAACTAGACCACTTTAATTAACTTTAATTAAACTTACACATCACAACATCTGAGCAAGCATTCACATCACAACATACTTCTGACAAGCAACATAGGAGTACCAATTGTGCACTAGCAGTAATACAAACTCATCCTCAAATCATACCTTCAACACCCTTTGCCATCAATGACAATTTCACCAACAATTTCCCCCTTTAGCATTGATGGCAACACATTGATCCTCCCCCTTTTGACTTGAGAAACATTTCTCCTTATTTCTCCTAACCTTTGCTTACCTCCCCCTTTGACATCAATGGCAAGGGGGTTAACAAATAATTGTGTCACGACAAATTTATAATGGCTTATTTTAATAGGCCTTTGCACACTTGATACCTTCATTATTTTTGGGCTAGATATGAGTACGGGTGCATGGTTTTCAAAGGTTTCATTATGAATATGCCACCTTGAACCAAATAGGAAAAGAAGAATTATTTGCTTTGGAAATTATTTTTGTATATTTTGAAGCACTATTGCCACAATCTCAAGGAAACATTCTGTAGAATATACATCTTCACAAAGCACTAAAGTAACATAAGAGCTGAACTTAAAAAAAAAATATGTTGACGATGGAAGGACCATATTCATCATACTCGACCTTTGCAATCCACATTTGTTGCAATGTGTTGAGAGATGCCAAAATAGAACCTCTAATCTAGACACTGTACTTCTTCTTTGGAGGTGCAACCTCTGTGATTTTCATGTTGCTGGGAGACAGTGCAGTGATGTCCTTGCTCATATGGTCAACAATACCAGGAAACATAGTAGACCCACCACTAATCATAATGTTTCCATATAGATCCTTTCTAATATCTTCACCACACCTCATGATGGAGTTGTACCTTGTCTCATGGATACCTGCAACTTTCATCCCAGTTAGAGAAGGTTGGAACAATACCTCAGAGCATCTAAAACATCTAGCGCCCATCAAGGAGATCATAACTTTTGTCAATGAAAGAGTTGTTTTTAGTTGTCTTCATCTCCTATTCTTAGTCAATAGCTATGTATGCAAGCTTTTCCTTCACATCACAGACAATTTCACACTCTGTAATGGTGGTGAAAGAATACGATCTCTTCATTAATATCTTCATTAATGTAATTGTCAAGTCTCGCCCAACGAGATCCAACCTAAGTATATCATGAGACAAGGCATATCCTTCATAAATTGGCACTGTGTGACTAACATTAAAGCCAAACTCATGTTTTCTAGTGACTCACTCCACTCCAACATGTCTCAAGTGTATCAAAAGTTAAAGGTTAACTTCATTAGGACGTGACATAAAAGGAAAATCACCTCATGTTTTAGGAAATGCCTCCCTAGCACCAGGATATCTTTCTGTCAATTGATTCTTCAGATGTCGAGGAATAATACAATAGTCATTAGTATTCATGATTCTAATTGTTGAGTCTAGTAGTTGTGAAAATTCCTTGAAATGCAACAACTAGAATTAATTCTTCTAACTGATTAACTATTTATTAATTTAGTAATTAATATCAAATTAATCACACTACAATTTCTTCACAAAACAAAAATAATGTGGAATATAAACTGAAAACTGAGCAAATAATGGCACACACATAAAAAATGAGACTATTGTTTTTGGACAAATGTCCCCGGAAAATCCAATGTGGGAAAATAGTGCATCAACTAAGGGTTTTATTACTAAGCAACAATGAGAAATATTGAGTACAATCTCTGGATGCCCAGCTAGAAATCCAATCAGCAAAATAATCTAGCCAAAATGTATGTGAGGCAAATACCTCAACACCACACCTGATCCAACTCTGACAGTTGGAAAATATAGTTTTTCATACAACCTCTTTGCAGTGCTTGCACAAGCCCTAACTCACTAAGCCCTGGAACTGTTGGAAAGATGATGTCCTAGCTGATTCTGCCTCTGGAAGTGACTCACTTGACCTCCTAGAGATTTTCTAAAACAACTGCAATTGAATCACCCTTCCTCTTAGCAAATTCAATCTTCCTCCGAAGCTATATGTGTTGGCTTTATGCAACCTCTCTAGGAAATACGACCCTCATGCTTCCGACTCTCCAAAATTGGAAAACTTCCTTCGAACTCACTGTCTTTTCCCCTCTTTGTCTCTGTGTTGCCTCTCTGGCTTGAACTCTTCCAACAAGATGCTGCTCTTCAGCAAAGCGAACTGCCCAAGGAAACTTGTTCTCCAAGTGCATTTATCCATCAACCCATCAACCTCTTCTTATAATCTCCAGTTGGGACTCCAACGACCATGATTAAAACTTAATCGATGGTTTAAATCATCTTCAAGTTGATCTGTGTGAGTTTCTAGAGAATTCTCACATTTCTCAAATAATTACTATTAATTAATCTCTTCTCTTAAGTTAGACTTAGGAAATTTGTAATTATGATCAATTAATTTAATTAAGCCATCTCTAGGTGGAATTTCTAGAAACGATTTTTGGGTTTTGGAGAAGTCTTGTGTTTTAGCCTATCCACCGATGCTACAAAAAACAACACTCACTCTTAGTGAGGAAGGTGTTCCAGTGTCATACTGCTACAACACCCTGTGCTACATCCTCCAACCACGCAACTAATGTTCGACAACTGTAGTTGACTGCTACTGTCCACTAACTACTACACAAACTATGATTGATTTGCCACTTATTATAGCTGAACCAACCTACTGCATCTATGATGTTGCTGACACTACATTATACATCCTGTACTGTTGCCAAACTCTACATATGCACTACAACTCCCTCTCAATTGTTGGTGTTGCTAATGCAACTAAGAATCATCCAAAATACTAAATCATCTATGTCTTTGTGCTGCAACTACCTCATGAGCATATGACTGCTACTAGCCTCTACACTTCCACTGGTAAATTAGCGTTGTTTTTTATTCTGCACTAAGCCTCTTGCTTTGTTTTCAACACTTCTTTGCGTTCCTTAGCATCTAACTTCAACTAGTCTACTACTGTCACTCTGGAACTGACTGCATCAATTGACATTGATCCTCTGCTACTAAACATTATGGGGCCCTATAGCAAGGTACTGATCCACGAGGAAACATCATTTGATGCTCGCCTCAAGGGATCCTACCCAAGTCTGTGCAACTCTAGGACTATATCTCTATATTGCCCCACCTCTCTCTTGGAGGTATAATTGCATACATGGAAAAATATCCCTCCAACTTGGAGGATACTTTATCTATCTCTACAGATTTCACTGCCTGATCCTGCTTCTCCTGCTTGTCCTTCTTCCTTTGAGGACACTGTGTGTTGTAGTTGCCAAACTCGCCACACTTGAACCACTTAATCTTAGATAGATCCTTATTTTTCTTCTCCTCCTCTTGTGAACCTTGTCCCTAACTGGGACCCTTTGATGCAAGGGCCACATTATCTTCCTCCTTCACACCTTTCGATCCCTTGTTGTTGTTGCTATTGGTGGAGGCCTTCACAAGTGCTCTCCTCATCTCTTCCTGCTACAGGTCTGACCACATCCTGTCCCACCTTGGTAATGTATCTCATCCTAAAATGCCTTGGACGAATATTTCTAATCCTCAGAGACATTGTTCAGGGCCAAACGTACAACTGTATCTTAAGGCGCTTCTCCAATGGCTGCAAGTTGATCCCATATTTCCTGAATTCTGGTAAGAAAGGGGTCAATTCCTTCTCCCTTATGCATCCTGATGTTCTGCAACTCCTCGTTTAGAAACATCTTCCATTGCTTGGAAGGATTTTTATATAGCCCTGCGAGAGCATCCCACATCTCTTTGGCGATGTTCTTGTAAGTGATGTGTGAGATTATATGGCCTCGAACTCCATCGAGAATCATTTGCTTCACCTTGGCCATTTCATTTCTAAATTTATATAGTTGTTGTTTATCGGTATGTTCTAGCACAAAATTCTTTGCATAAGTCTTCATACCATGCTCATCAAGGAGAAAGGACATTCTGGCCCTCAAAATGGCATAGTTGGAGGCACCATCTAATCTGTCTTGATCTCTAAGCCTAATTGTGGCCATTTCTACAAAAACTCAAAACTAGAATCTCCTCTTATTTTCTTTCTTGGCTAACTATTCTGAAACTCACACTCCCTTTTGGAATGCATGGAACTGCTATGTCTGCCTTGCTCTATCTTCAACTATTTTCTGGAACCACTCGCTCAGCCTTTCCAAATTTCCTTCTCCAGAAAACTAGCACATGAACTGTAACCCCAACAACTCAAACTGGCTAGTCTGGAAAACTCGTACGACCTTCTACAAGTGGAAAATTATGGATCTCCTCCAGATTACCAGAACTGGAAACCCTCTAGGAAAATCTAGAAATTCCTCTCTCTCTCTCTGTGCACTTTCTCTTCCACTTGGCATTGGTTACGCTCTAACAAATTGTTGTGAAACCCTTCTGCACCTAGAAAATAAATATGCTCAGTGAAAATATTGATATGCTTCACCATAATTGCTTCTCAGCTTCACTACTACCTACTGAAACTACTATTGGGCTCTGTGAATTTTTCCTGCCACTTGAACTAGAAAAATTGAACCCTCTACCCAACAGTTCGAATTGCTTGGCCAACTTTTGTGCAAATCTGGAAATCGAGTTGCCAGAATCCCTCTGAATCTGGACGATTTCTCCCTTCTGCTTACGAGCTTCCTGTTTGATCAAATTTTATTTGATATCGTGTAAAAATTCCTTGAACTTCAGCAACTGGAATTAATTATTCTAACTCATTAACAATTTGTTAATTTACTAATTAATACTGAATTAATAGAACTACAATTTCTTCACAAAATAAAAATATTGCTGAAGATAAACTGGAAACTGAGAAAATACTAGCACACACACATAAAAAATGACACAATTATTTTTGGGCAAATGTCCCCGGAAAAACCCAATGTGGGAAAATGATGCAGTAGCTGAGAGTTTTATTATTAAGCAGCAGTGAAAAATTCTGAGTACAATATTTGGATTCCCAATTGGAAATCCAATCAGCAAAATAATCTGGCCAAGATGTATGTGAGGCAAATACCTCAACACCACGCCTATTCCAGCTCCAACAACTAGCAAATCTAGTTGTTCGTATAGCCTCTGTGTGAACCTCTACGCAGTGCTTGTATAGGCCCTAACTCCATATGCCTCAAAATTATTAGAAAGATGACGTCTTGGTTGAATCTGCCTTTGGAAGTAACTTGCTTGGCCTCTTGGATATTTTCTAGACCAAATGCAACTATATCACTCTTCCTCTTAGCAAAATCGATCTCCCTCTGAAGCTATTTGTGCAACCTCTCTAGGAAATACGACCTTTTGTTGCTGACTCTCAAGAACTAGAAAACTTCCTTTGTACTCACTATCTCTGCCCCTCTCTGTCTTTTTGTCCCCTCTCTGGCTTGAACTCTTCCAACAAGATGTTGCTCTCTGGAAAATCAAACTACCCAAGGAAACTCGATCTCAAAGTGTATTTCTCCATAACTCATCGACCTATTCTTATAATCTCCAGTTAGGACTCCAACGACCATGATTAAAACTTAATTTATGGTTGAGATCATCTCCAAGTCGATCCGTGTGAGTTTCTAGAGAATTCTCGCCTTTCTCAATTAATTACTATTAATTAACCTCTTTTCCTAAGTTAGACTTGGGAAAATTTTAATTATGGTCAATTAATTTAATTGAGGCATCTTTAGGTGGATTTTCCAACAAAAAAATTATGGGTTTTGGATAACTCTTGTGTTTTAGCCTCTCCACCAAGTCTTCAGACCATAACACCATCTGATGCTACAAAAACTAACAGTGGCAACAATCGATGAACATAAGTAGTCCTTGTCTTCAAAATTAGATGAGATGACAAATCCTTCCTTTCACGAGTATTAAGTTCGTTAACCACAAAGCCTACAATATCAATGATTTCACTTTTCTTGGACGACATTTTGCAAACAATTGTTATAAAAATCCATTTATAACACATCATTCTCTTGTGGAACCACGTTCTTGTGTTCCCCTTCGTGACGAAGCTCCTTCCTCTGAACATAAAGTTGAACCATATCTTTATCGAGCATGTAAATCTTAGCCCTAAAGGTCATTCTTAGAATGAGATGAGTTCCAATTCCTTCAACAACTCCTTTGTAATATTTGATTTATTTGATCAAGGCTTTAATCTTGGAATCTTCGGCCCTAATCTTGGCATTAATTTTTTTGTTCTTTGCATGAACGCTCTGAATTTTTATTGGCATTGTGCTTCCAAGGGAATGGATCCCGAGCCATCGATGCTGACATGACTGAAACTATGGCCATTTCTCTAGTTTGACATCTTATATCATCTACTTTGGCATGATTCCCTGACAAAGGTTTATGGCACATTTTTAAACTTTGGGAAAAACTTTAAGAACTAATATTATTAACATTCAAATGTCGTTAAGTAGATGCTTTCTCTCTCACATTTCTTTTTCTCCAAAGAACTCCTCGATGGTGTTGAGAAACCAAAATGCTTGTCAATTATGGTTGATTTATCTTAACTTGGTAATTACTTATGAATGTTTGTTTGCTTCTTATTAAATTTATATTCTCTTCATCAAGAAATGACCAAAATGTATAAAACATGAAGATCATAAGAGATAAAGAACACAAAAAATTAGGCTCCAAGCCAGGGAAAAACCCTACAAGGGGGAAACCCAAGAACAATCCTCTTCTTATAGAAACAAATCAAAGTAAGACATCCACGACCTAAGGCCAAGTCCAAGACTGCCACAAAGACTCAATTCAACCCTCCTCCAAGCCATCTCCAATAAGTCACAGTTAATAAAATTCAACATCGGTCAAATCTCTGAATTTTGGTCAATCCCTGAAATCTCGAGCCCTGAAATTTTGGCCCTGTAACAACCTCAAAAACCACAGAATAAACTTGCATGTGGGAACATAATTAGGGCATAAATCAATTCGTCTTCTCTCTCCTTTGACCTCATTTTCTCTCCTCTCTCCTTTGAATTCGCAAGTTTTTCTTCCTTTCTTAGCAAAAAAATCAATGTGTGTGTTGAATGATCAAATGAGGTCGAACTTCCTTGTACTTATACATGTCCAGGAGGTTAAATGGATACCTTTTTAGGTCGACTTGGTCTTTGGGGTGACATTTTTGACTCTTTGACTTGAAAAATATTTTTCTTTTTCTTTTACAAGAAGCCCAAATGGGACTTTGACTCAATTACATTTCACTGACTTGTGACAAAAGTTTCTTTTGACTCAATTGACCCTAGAAACATGAAGAACATGCTTTGACTAGAAATAAAATGAATATAATAAATACAACAATAGTATATTACAATTACATTATGAAGACTGACACTAGTTACATTTTCAACACTCCCTCTTAATTAGGGAGGTATTCTAAATGACCCAACAAGATACTCTCAAATTGAAATATTCACATAAGAAGGGATCATATTGGTAAGCATCATCATACATTATAACCAACATTATAAAAAAATAGCAAGGCTTTGACTAACAACCTCTATCTCTCCAATAGATCATAACACAATTCTGGGAGACATAAATTTGGACACCACCACTGCCACTCAAGACACATACCCCGTCTGAGTGTGCATAATGTATGTCCTTACAAGGCTATTCTTATCTTGGATATCACCCATCCTCAAAGAATATCGGTCCTCAGGACTATTCTTATCCTGGATCTAAATCCTCAAGGAATATTGGTCCTAAATGCTTATCCAATCCACCATTCTCCCTACCAGTTCCTTCACTAGGATTATGGTTATTAGTCTTAGCCATAATGCATGACATATAGGAAATACGGTGTCCACCTTCACTCCCTCTCAACCAAGGAGGAAATCCTCACTTCTGTTGGGTGTGGAGCCTGATTATCTTCTGTATTCAAAGGTATCATCGCATTGGACCCCAATTCGAAATCCGTAAATATTCGCTGCAAGGGGGGGTGGCTACGACCTTTTGGGAGCGCCCCCCCTAGTGGGGGGATCAGGGGTAGTGCCCCTGAAGCTAAGAATAGATGTAAAATTTCCTTGTAAAATGTTGTAATTTCGTAGTCAATCTGGGCTGTTCATTAGGCGGAGATCTGAAGGTAGAAGTTATGTTTAATTTAAGGTTTTTTGCCCTAGAAGGCAACCCCCCACTATATATGAGGGAATTGTATTGTGTCTATGTAGTTTGGTATTCTAAGTGAGGAAGAGAGAGGATATTGAGAGCAAAGAGGGAGTTACAGCTGATTAGTTATTGATCCAGGACTTCAATGATAGCTCAAATTTCAAAGTGTTTGAAAGAGTGTCGAACCTGAACAAATGGATATATCTCGTCTTCCTTATTCCGGCGCTGTGAACGGTTCGAAAAACGGACACCGTATGGAGGAGTTATTGCATTTTAAAAATGCCCAGTAAACTGCAAATTTTTAGTTTTGGGAAAAAATAAATAATAATAAATAAATAAAAAAATCAAAATAAAAAAATCGAAAATCTAGGAATATTCCCCAAAATATTCACTAGAATATTCCATTTGGTTGGATCAATCAAAGGCCGACATGTGGCAAGCCCGGAGGCCGCCACATGGCCCTGAATTAACATGTCAAAATTTTTCTATGAGGTCGAGCTGGATCAAACCTATGACCTCCCGCGGGCAAGCCAGGCGACTTAACCAACTTCGCTATGCTTTGTTTCTTAGCTATATAGGAGCATGGGTAATATTTGAATGGTTAGAGTTGGTTGTTTGGGGGTAGACCGCTAGGGGTTACCCGCCAACGGTCCCGACATTTCACACACTGCGGTCTACTCCGGCAGTTCCTCTAACCACCGGTAGCACATTAACATAACCGCCGACCTTAACCACCGTCGGTCCACGTGGTCACATGTGCGCAGACTCTGCCGATGGTTACGGTCAGCCCGGTGGTCAAGCCTAGCGGAACTCTAAATTTAGCGCTAGTTGCCAAATTTAACTCCAGTTAAACTGCCAGTTCCAGATTTGGTGGAGGAATACTAGGAGAAATTCAGTAAATGAACTGAAGATGAAATTTTCGACCTAAGAGAGTAAAACAAGAGGCTAGATAGGTTAATTTGGGCCTTCTAAAGCCATTGGAATAGTCTAGATAAGTTGAAGAAGCCATCTTCAAGGAGATTTTCATCCAGGGAGATTTTGGAGCTCAGGGCCACGAGGGGTTGGAGGCTATTGCAGGAGCTACCAATATTCATTCTCAACAAACAAACAGTCGTTCCTAACTATAATGAACCGTCTAAATCCATTGCAGGTGTTTTCAGAAGCATTTGGAGACTTCTAAAGGCCGAGATGCTGAAGGGAAGTTTCAAGCAGCCCAGAGCCAACCGTGGAGGAAGGCCTAGATCGGCGATGCAGTGGTCGTTTTGAGCAAATGAACAGTCATTTGTTGATGTCATATATGTGCTGAAGATGGTAGCAGAGGTTTTAGAGACATTTGAAGCATTCTGAAGGAATTTGTGCCATTAAGAAGCTCAGTGCACCTGCTGAAGGAATCAAGTCCAAGGGAGCCTAGATCTGCTTGCACAATGAGGATAGCCATGACAGGGATGTAGATGGTTTTCTAATCCCATTGGTTCAGTTTAGTAACCTATGGAGTTGAGTGTGGAACTTGTAAAATAATTCAAACCATAATCCCAAAGAGCCAAGTTAACAAGAGCTCATGGAAACGTAGCCCACGAGATCGGGGTGAACTCCTTATTAAATTTGTTGTTATGTGTGATGTTTATTTGCTGCATTATATGTCTGATATATGTGTTTAATATTAGAAGAAACAAATCAAGTTAAAGCACTTAAACAGATGAAAATAAACAAACACATACCCCTGTTTCAAGTACATAATTCTGCGATTGTCAACATAAGCTAGATCATGTTTGTTTAAGATTTGGAGTGGGAGGTTCTTGTAAGCATGACAAGTTGTTCAAACCCTCATTTCATATCAGATGGTACCATAGCAAGATGCTTGATTGACAGAGCAATCTATTTTCTTGTTTGACTTGAAAGGTGTTTAAACAGTACAAAGGATTTCACTGTTTGATTATTTGTAAACTGACTATTGTTTGAGTTTGAAAAGGTGAAGGGAAAGCTACTGATAGCTAAGTCCAGGAGAGGACAAGAAGGAAGAAGGGCTGAAGACATTCTCCTTACCACGAGGACCTTAAGGAAATCCTTGAAGCACAAGAGGTTTTGATGCAAAATGGTTGTTTGAATAAGAGTTTGACTATGCAGTCATTTGATTCAGGAATTTGTTAATAGATTCTGAATTTTGTTGAAGTTCTTTTGTTCATTTTTATAATGACAACTTCCACAAGTGAGTCCTCAAAATCTTCTTCCTTCACAAGATTCTTTGATGAAGGCTTGAAGCAAGAATTTTTCATCATGATGAATATGGTGAGAGAAATGTATGAGGATGAAACGAAGAGCACTAAACTTTGAGAGCAGTTGAATTCCATGAAGGAAGAGAAGTAGTTGCTTTTTGACCAATTGCAGGAAATGGAAAGCCAACTTCATATTGCAAACATGAATCTGGAAAGGTTGCATGAGTTGGAGACACAACTCCTTGTTGCCAAAGAAGCCAAGTATCAGCTTGAAGAAGAGGTAAACAATTCTAGTTTGTCTTCAAATTCTTCTAAGAATGTTTATGTTGGTTCTTTTGAGAAACATACCAGAGGCATAGGGTCCAAGTTGATGTTCAAAATATGATATGAAGGAAAAGGATTGGGTAAACATGCAAAGGGTATTGTTGAGCCAATAATGGTTGAGGAAAGGCCTAAGTATTTGGGTCTTGGCTATGGACAATCTTATGGAGAAAGTTCCAAAGCAGCCATGAAGGCAATTGAAATAGTTCCTAGAAGAAGTTTCATTTCAGGTTCTCTACCTCATGGTTGTAAAGATTGTATTCTTGGGGAATGCAATAGTTTGAAACATACTTTGCAAGAAGAAGGTGTTCATAAGCATGCACTTGAACAAGATAGTTTTTAAAGCTCTAAAACCATTGAAGGGATTGATGGTGTTCCAAAGGGAGAGCTTCTTCTTCATTCAAATCACCTCCTCATGAAGGTAATAAAGGTGAAAGGGAAAGGTATAAATATGATTTTAATCATATTTCCTTTGATCATGTAAAGCATGGTGGATTTCGACATAAGCATTGGAAGATAATTGCATGTTCTTTTTGTGGTTTTTTTAACCATAGTGTTTCTAGATGTTGGAAAAGAATGGCCACATACAGGAAACTTTTGAAGGAAAGAAGGCAAGAAGCCAAAGGTCCATTGAACAATGAAAATCATGCTGTCAAAAAGATGCACATGTGTTGTAGTTATTGCCATATGCAAGGACATACTGCTGAAAGGTGTTGGACTCTGAATCCAACAATGCTTCCACGAAAGTTGAAGAAAGTGGATGGCAAGAATGGAAAGGAATTTTCCTTCATTGATATGTGTCAGGATGATCCACATGTTGATGTTAATGTGCAGATAAAGGAAGTGCCTTTGATGTGGATTGGTAAGAAATGGTTAGAATTCTCATCCAATTAAAGTTGCATGTCTTTTGATTAAATGCATTTCTTTGCTAAGGGAATGCAAGTTGCAGGATGGAAAAATAGAGTATGAGACTCGCTTTATTGCAGCGAAAGTTATATTCATTTCAGCTTTGAAAGTACATGTACATGTGATCGAGGATCTTGTACTTATGATTGTACTTAAGAGAAAGTTGAAGGATGAAATGCATGCATGAGAATGATATGCATGAGCACATGGATGATGATGATTTCCTAGTATTTTGAACATGTATGTGTGATTAACTTGAAGGGTTGATTACTTTGTTTTAAACATGCATGTAATGTAATATTGACTGGGAAAAGTTGATTTGATCTCCAAGATTGTAAAAGGGAGATAATGATGAAGTGTTTCATCTTTGTAAAAGCATCATTTAAATTCTTTTTGTACATGCTTGACTTGAAGGGTCAAATGTTTGAAAGGCATGATTTTTGTCGACTTTTGATATAGTCGATCATTGGTAAATGAGATGTAAAGACATGATGATGATTCACATGATGTGAAAGTTGTTTATTTTGTTGAAACAAGAATTTATTTCATCAAGTTTTTTTTTCTTCTTTCGACATCGTCTACAGAAGAAGATTTGCAGCAGCAAAAGTCGCCATGGTTACATTTGTGACTTTTTCATGGAAGTGGCTTGGAAGTGATGCTCAACTACCTTATGTAAATTCTGAATGAGTTCAAGGAAGAAAGTTCTTAACAGGAGGACAAGCGCATCCTTGAAGGGAAGTGTCGACTACCTTCGTGTTTTTGTTTAAAGGAACTAGCCATGCAAGGCAAGTGTATGGAGGCTTAAAGAAGAGGGTGTTGTACTCTCATCTACTATTCAGATCAGTATATCAGTCTTTTGGGGTCCAAAAGATTCTCAATGGGGAGTAGTGATCAAATATTGATCCAAGACTTCAATGATAGCTCAAATTTCAAAGTGTTTGAAAGAGTGTCAAACCTGAACGACTGGATAGATCTTGTCTTCTTGATTCCGGTGCCATGAACGGTTCGAAAAACGGACACCGTATGGAGGAGTTATTTGCATTTTAAAAATGCCTAGTAAACTACAAATTTTTTAATTTTGAAAAATAAAAAAAAATATTCTGAGGAATATTCCCTGGAATATTCTCCAAAATATTTGCTAGAATATTCCATTTGGTTAGACCAATCAGAGGCTGACATGTGGCAAGTCCGGAGGCCGCCACATGGCCTTGAATTGGCATGTCAAAGTTTTTCTATGAGGTCGAGCGAGATCGAACCCGTGACCTCTCGCAAGCAAGCCAGGTGACTTAACCAACTCCGCTATGCTTTGTTTCTTAACTATACAGGAGCGCAGGTAATATTTGAATGGTTAGAGTTGGTTGTTTGGGGGTAGACCACTAGTAATTACCCACCAACGGTCTCGACAGTTCACATGCCGCGGTCTACTCTAGCGGTTCCGCTAACCACCGGCAGCGCATTAACATAACCGGCAGTCCACATGGTCACATGTGCGCAGACTCCGCCGACGGTTACAGTCAGCCCGACGGTCAAGCTTGGTGGAACTCCAAATTTAGCGCCAGTTGCCAAATTTAACTCTAGTTAAATTGCCAGTTCCAGATTTGGTGGAGGAATACTAGGAGAAATTTAGTAAATGAACTGAAGATGAAATTTTCGACCTAAGAGAGTAAAACAAGAGGCTAGCTAAGTTAATTTTGGTCTTCTAAAGCCATTGGAACAATCCAAAGAAGCTGAAGAAGCCATCTTCAAGGGTATTTTCATCTAGGGAGATTTTGGAGCTCAGGGCTACTAGGGGTTGGAGGCTGTTGCAAGAGCTACCTGTATTCATTATCAGCAAACAAGTAGTCATTCCTGACTGTAATGAACCTTCTAAATCCATTTAAGGTGTTTTCATAAGCATTTGGAGACTTCTAAAGGCCGAGATGCTGAAGGGAAGTTTCAGGCAGCCTAGAGCCAACCATGGAGGAAGGCCTAGATCGGGGATGCAGTGCTCGTTTTGAGAAAATGAATAGTCATTTGTTGATGTCAAATACGTGTTGAAAATGGTAGCAGAGTTTTTAGAGACATTTGAAGCATTCTGAAGGAGTTTGTGCCATTAAGAAGCTTAATTCACCTGCTAAAGGAATCAAGTCCAAGGGAGACTAGATCTGCTTGCAGAATGAGGAGAGCCATGACAGGGATGTAGATGGTTTTCTAAGCCCATTGGTTCAGTTCAATAACCTCTCAAGTTGAGTGTGGAACTTGTAAAAGAATTCAAGCCATAACTACAAAGAGCCAAGTCAAGTTAACAAGAGCTCACGGAGACGTAGCCCATGAGATTGGGGTGAACTCCTTATTAAATTTGTTGTTATGTGTGATGTTTATTCGCTGCATTATATGTCTGATATATGTGTTTAATATAAGAAGAAACAAATCAATATAAAGCACTTAAACATATGAAAACAAACAAACACATACACCTGTTTCAAGTACATAATTCCGCAATTATCAACATAAGCTAGATCATGTTTGTTTAAGCTTTGGAGTGGGAGGTTCTTGTAAGCATGACAAGTTGTTCAAACCCTCATTTCGGATCAACAACGGATCTGTTGTAGGTTGTATCTCTTCAATTTGTTGGATAATATAAAAAGAAGGACTCGATGTTTCTCCGTGGACGTAGCCCAAACTGGGTGAACCATGTATATCTGTGTCTCTCTTGTTTTATGCGTTTTCTATGTTTATATTTCTGTAATATTTTATGTGTTCCATTGCTCTGTAATATATAATTTTTTAACAACTTCCTCTCAAACAAGTAGGAATAACCACAAGCCTAATCTTGTCTAAAAAATACTTATCAATGCAATAGCTACTTGTTCTTCCATGGAGATCCGTTGTATCTTCTCAACTCCCATCTGCATCATACTCTTGATCATAAACCACCTCATTCTTTTTCCTAGTTCTTTTACAGTCTTCATATCAAATCCAACGTATCATCAAATATTTTTTGAAATTCCTTATGGATCCAAACTTCTTCACAGTTGATTGCATAAGCCTTCATATCTTTTTTCTTTGTAACATAATTATTCTTTCATTCTTTCCAAGAAATTATATCAACTTCCAATCATTAGTAGAATCTCTATCAACATTAGTATTGTCAATTGATGTGTTTCTGGATCAAACCAGTGAGCTATCGTTACAACAATATCAAAACTCTTCAACTTCTTGCCAAAGGGTCTTGTTATTGATTTGTCGTCTTCTCCTTTTGATCATAAACTTCTCTAGATTTTCTGCCAAACATCAAGTAGTATTGTATATGTTCAGGATCTAACATCTTCCTCTTTCTAGTTGAGATAGGTAAACTTCTTCTGTTTTTATTAAATCGTGCTTTCATGTTGCCATTTAATTGAATCCCTTTGATGCATACTTCAAACTACTTTCTTCTTGTATTTGTGCTTTGGTATGTTCTTCCATCTGTTATTCAAGCTTAGATAGATCTTGTCTTGACCCTCAAATTTTGTTAGAAGGTTATGAAAGAACAAAAGGAAAAGTGCACGGACAAAATAACAAAAGTAATAGTTAAAGAAAATAGGTAGAGAATACTTATCCTTTTGAGGAGAGTCAACTCCCTCTTAATCTTGGACCTTTCTATCAACTTCGTCCTCACGTCGGTGTAATGCCATTCCTGTCAATCTCAAGATAAAGGTTTTCTTTGACAATGGAAACAATTAGTTAGGGTTTCTATTCCTAGGGTTTTCAAACCCTAGATGCTTCATGTTCCAAAGTCTTCAAGACTTGTCATTCAAGAATTGCAAATTCTACAAGCATACTAGAGAGTTAGTTGCAAAACTCTAGGGATGAAATGCATCATATTTCTTTCCTTGATTATAAAAACCTAGTCTTTATAATGAAATAATATGAGTGTTAACATATCAATTATGTCATGGCTCTAATATATATTTATGCAGACCCTTTTACTATCTTTCAAAAGATCATCACCATGACCTAGTGAACTTAATATAATTGACATATATCATGAAATGCACACAAAAATCATACATACCTCTTCAACCTTACCTTATTTCTTCTTTGCAAAGATCTAGTACTTTGACTTATCTTCAATTGTCAAGTGCCAACTTTCTTCAACAAAGGTGCCTCAAATTCTTCAACCACAAAAATTTTGTTGAGCTACTTGCTTTGTCTTGGTTCCTTTCAAATAGTTCGGCTTTATTGATGCGGTTAGTACTCTATATAAGAAGGAATTTGTGGGTGGTATGACTACTTCATGTATTTGTGCCTCAGAAATGTGCCTTATATATGCATAATAAATTTTGTCATGAAGTAGCATATATAAGGTTTTCACACAGTGTGTCACTAAACTCATATTCTTCAAAAAAAATTGAATGTCTTTGTATAGACTTGCTCATACTTTTCACAAATGTAAATTCTATCATTGGGTGTAGCTTCATACTTGGTATTGTTCATAACTTGATAATTTGGTTCACATAATCTTGACTTTATTCACAGTGATGATTTTGGTCCCTTCTATAGAATATGTACCTTAGTCTTTCAGTTGTGTAGTATAGAGTAGATCACAGGCTTTTGATTCATTTTGCGCAAAGGTATAGAGAGACTCGGTCCTTTATGTCACAGATAAGACTTGATATGCATCATTTGTACATTTATATGCCTTAGAGACAACCCACATGATTTTGGTTTCCTTTAACTTCAGACCACAACATACTTCTATCCTTCATCTCTCAGGTATATAACCATAGTGCCACAAATTTGCATTGATTGTGGAGATGATGGTCTTTTTGGATGTATAAAAAAAAATGGATAGTCTCCCAAATGAGTATAGTTGCCTTATATGGTTTTAGATAGACCTTGTAGTGTCAAAATTTATTACTATAATAAGCTTTAGATACCTCATAGAAGTGTGACAAAACCTTTTTGTATTGATCGAAGAACAATACCTCAGAAATTTGCATTTTCCCAAACAAAGTCACTTTAATCATTAAGGCAATTTTGGACTTGTTCATAGTTTTAGACTAACCTTTGAACTTGAACAATAATAGATGTCAGCTATAGTATTTCAGTTACTTGGACTATACAAATATCATGAATACACTTAGTCTTTTCGATTCAAAAGGAAGGCACAATTATCCACAAAAAGTATTGTCATAGTAGGTTGTCTTTTTTTCATAGATTTCAGATCATCCATTTGCTTTTCTTTGAGTACTTTGTAGGTTATAAAGATGATGACTTGTATGCTTATAGTAGGAGAATGTGCCTATGAAATTTGCATTAGTACAAGAAACTTACTTCATGAATCACCATAGAAACTCAGATATATGTGCTTCAGGAACCTATGCCAAATATTTTTTCCATAATAGAGATTAATTTCATCCTTTATTTACAAAATTAATGCCACAAAGTCTTTGCATGTATTATAAGTCTCTTTTCTACCCTTTAAGGATTTCATTCATTCCTTTACTGATGAGCTCAGATCACAGAGATATTGATGTCTTATCACAAAGGTATTGTTCCTCTTGCAATTCGAATTTTTACAAGGAAAGAATGCCACAAAATTTGTATCATACCTTGCTTAAGGTGCCATAGAGATAAACTTCATGTACCTTCAGCTTTATACAATAAATTCAAAAGAGAGAGATAGATGCTTCAATGATATTTTTTAAGAATGAGTGTTGGTTGCTGCAAGGATGATGATATTCAGGTCCTCTTCTTTGCCCTTTAATAGAAAGAGATAATTGTTGCAATAATATCTTCAAGTAAGGTTGTTGAAATGTAATCTTCAAATAAGCCAACAAATTGTGATCTTCAATCTGCCTTCCCTTAACCTTAGCATTGAAACCATGTTAAGAAACCAAGATTCTTATAGATTGTAGTTGATTTCTCTTAACTTGGTAATTACTTGTGAATGTTTATTGTCTTCTTCAAATAAGCCAACAAATTACGATCTTCAATCTGCCTTCTCTTAACCTTAGCTCTGAAACCGTGTTGAGAAACCAAGATGCTTATAGGTTATAATTAGTTTCTCTTAACTTGGTAATTACTTGTGAATGTTTATTGGCTTCTTATTAAATTTATATTATCTTCATCAAGCAATTACCAAAATGTACAAAACATGAAGGTCAAAAGAGATAAAGAACACAAGTTAGGCTCCAAGCCAAGGCAAAACCTCAAATGGGGGAAAGCCTAAGAAAAATCATCTTCTTATAGAATCAGATCAAAGTGAGATATCCAAGGCCCAAGATGAAGACTAATACTGCCACAAAGACCTAAGTCAACCCTCCTCCAAGCCATCTCCAATAAGTCATTGTTAACAAAAGTCAACGCTGGTCAAATCTCTGAATTCTAGTCAAGAATTCCCTACAATCTCGAGCCTTGAAATTTTGGCCCTATAACAGCCTCAAAAAACCGTAGAAGGAACTCACATGTGTGAACAGAATTAGGGAAAAAATTAATTCATCTTCTCTCTCCTTTGACGTCCTCTCTCGTTTGACATTGCTAATTTTTCATCCTTTCATGGCACAAAAATCGATGTGTGTGTTGAATGATCAAAGGAGGTCAAACTTCCTTGTATTTATACATGTCTAAGAGGTCAAATGGCTACCTATTTAGGTTGAATTGTCCAGGAGGGCCAACTTGGTCTTTGTGGTGACATTTTTAACTCTTTGACTTGAAAATTAGTTTTTATTTTTTTACACGAAGTCTAAATGGGACTTTGACTCGATTACATTTCATTGACTCATGATAAAAATTTTATTTTGACTCAATTGACCCTAGAAGCGTGAAGAACATGCTTTAACTAGAAATAAAATGAATATAATAAATTGAATTACATTATGAAGATCGACACTAGTTACATTTTCAAGAGATGGCACCACAAGGTTCGAGACATAGTATCCTATGACACTGCTCTTTGCACAAGTCTATTCACTTTTTCATATACATACATAGTTGTAGGATCCTAAAGCTTATGTTTTGACTTGGCAGGCCTTTGTAATTATCTAACTATACCACTCCTTTGATATTACCATAACATGCCTTTGGTTATTTTAATGTTAGACTACAGTATCCATCCATAATGACTAGGTAGCTGCTTTGAATTATCTGAAGTTGCTCTGTCATCAATGTAACATAACGTAGGCTACCTCACTATGCTCCATATTTCACAGACATTGTAATGTTTTGACCTTTTAATCTTAATTTAATGCACAACTCTCTTCTGTTTGCCTCAAGTCTACCTCCCCATGTCATCATAGACTGATGCTCTATGAGTAACGCTCTACATTGTCATGCATATGTCATGCTTCTCCATCAATATGAGTAGTAATCTATATTTTCATGCGTCTATTATGCATATTTCCATGTTCAATAACATTTTTCTTTCTTCATGCATGCCTCTTTCCCTTTGCATCAGGTGCTTTGTTTATTCATTTGCTCCTCCTATCATTATGTTTCTTTAAGTCCATTTTTTTGTCTCAGGTCAAGTAATTCAGCTTTTTCTCGTGAAGAAATTCATTCAGATCTTCATTGTCATTCAAAAATATGATCCCTAATACCTCTTTCGCGCAATCCCATTACCTTCTTTGTCACCATATCCATTGCAACCATCTTGGTTTGTACTAGTGGATGAGAGGTGCTAGAAAAAATAACAACAGACTCCACTACCAACCTTCTCTTTTCTATCCATTATTAGTGTTCATTAGAATTAGCAACTTTTTGTTTGTAGTATAACTCATGTTTGTGATTCTACCAGTGTCGTGTTCTTCAAAATTTGAACTCTTAGCACTTATTCTCATAATTTTACTTTGCGTAGTAACATACTCTATTCAATTCATCTCCTCTCTCACCCACATATTTTTCTTATGATAAATTCATATAGTACAAAATGGTGTTTATCAATTCTCAAAACCTTAGAATATGCTCCCTCTCATTGTTTTGTGACATGGAATACTTTGGACCTGAAAGAGATGCCATGATAGTTCTTCGTACTCCAATTGTAGAGGATATTTGGTCCTTAGGAAGTAGATTTAAGGTTTTAATCCTTTGCTAGGATTGACCTCAACACAAACCTTATTTTCTCAATATTACAATTATCTCTTCCAGTTTGGGTACTTTCATTCTACTTGTGCATTATGTAATCATTTGAGTCTGTGTTCTGTAATGAAAGCTCCATAGGCTCATTCAAGTTCTCAATGTTTGGCCAACTTTGTGAGGAATGTATGAATGATAGGTTGTCCTTGTTTGCACCCATGAGGGAAACTTCAGAAGTTGGGCTTGGAGTCTCAAACAATCTTTTCTTCTTCCTTCAATGGAGATCCCATACTCATAATAAAATGGTTATTGAAGGAGAATATCGAGAGTGTATTCCATTCTAACAAGCTTTTCTTGTAAGGCATACATTTATTTTTTTAATGACACTTTCTCCTTTAATAACATCCTATTCTCTAACATATAAAACAACCATCCTTTTCCAAATTAGGTGTCACATCATGTATTAAAACTTCGACCAATGCAGTGACCCTTAAGAGCACAAGATGTAGCTTGGTTAGGTGAAAATCAACAAGAATAAGCGCTCTTTGTAGATCGTTTGTTATGTCAGAAAATATACTTTCCATCCATAATCTTCCTTCATCATCCGATATTTCTTTCAATATATTGTCTAGAGTGTAAGAGAATCCCACAGCTATGCATTCAAGACTTCGATTTGCATGGTACCCTTAGATTTTTTTTGTAATCATTATTGAGACTCAACAAACTCTATTATCACAATTTTCAAGGAATATTATTGGGGTTTCTCTCCCCCTGAGATGCTTCACTCTTCATGATTGATATTCTGATGAAAACACTACTTGGATTCTACTTTGCTTCCTTGAGTAGCTCCCCCTGAGGCCATGTTGACTTTAATTTTTTACTGAAGTCACATGCTACTCTTTAGTCCTTTTCCAAAATGTTGTGGGTTGTGTTCTACAGTCTGCTTTGATTGACCTCCTTCTTTCATATAGTTTTCTTTAAGGTATAGAGAAGCTTGTAATATTTGACCATGTGGCCAAGGTTGTCACATACGTAACATCTTGTGTGGCCAAGAAAAGGAGGAAAGTTCTTGTGCCTTCTTGTGCCATTTCTACTCTTCTTTACAAAATGTTTGCACTCAACAACTTTATGTACAAAAGAATTACACGAATAACAATAGCCATAGAAAGAATTTGTGTGCTAGGTGGCAGATTATCTTTTCGTGTGGAAGGTCTTCTTTGATTGTTTGCTTGAGGATACTTGCATTTTTTCTACGCCTTTTGTTGATAGGCCTCAACTTGACTGCTATTATAATCTATTGATACATGCCCAAGTTTATGGCAATGGAAGCACGTGACATTTTCTGATAGGGGAACAAAGGAGTTGTTATTCCTCTTTTGAAATCTTGTAGGCTTTCTAAACTTATCTTTAGGAACATATTACATTCATGCAAAATACATTTTCTTTGTCTCATTCCTTTATTACTGATTTTGTTGTTTATTCTTGTTTGTTCCCTTACTAATCATGTTATTGGAACCTTCTCCTACAAGACTTTTCAAAGCTACTTTATTATCTTCTATGGCTGCATTTGAGTTACTTCTTTTTTCTAACTTCTTTCTCATGGAGACAGAATGCTTGTCTAACTTTTCATATTGTTTGTTATTTTTGTCTAGCTCATTTCTTGCTGAAATTACCTTAGCTTCTATTCTTTCACATTGTTCCTCTCTTTCCTTTAGTAAGCTATGATCACCTTTTCAACTCTCCTCACTTCCTCCAACTTTGTCCTCAAGCTAATGATTTATTCCCTGAACTCATGCTCTTTCTCATCACATCTTTGCAACAATTTATTTTTATTTATGTATTCACTTGCAATAATTTCTATTTCAACCAAGCTTGAGTCAAGCTTAGCTTGGTTTTCATCTCCCTTCTCCTCCTAGTAATCAAGTACTTTCACACTAGCAGAACCAATCTCATTTTACTGAAAAATATCATTCTAAGAGGACATTTTCTTCTTCCTCTTCTTTTCTTTTTATACATTACTGCTACTGGTTTCTCCTTCATGCATGACCTACAACCTATCCCATATTTATTTTGTAGGCTGGAGATCTATTACCGTCTTAAGATCCATGTTTTGAAGATTGTTGTAAATTACACATTTAGCTTAAGCACTACACTGTTGTTCTTGCATTAAGGGGGGATATTTACTATATCCATTACATACTAGCTTCTATACATTAGGTTCATAAGTTATTAATTAAGATTTTACCTTCTCTCTCCATTCCTGAAAATTTGCAGTACTAAGTACAAGCATACTTTGATAATCTATGATTCAACTAGATATACCTTCTAGCGAATAGGCTATTATAGAAGGAACCAAAGCTAACACCAATTGTTGGTAACTTGACTATACTTGAGGAGTGAATTAGTATAGTGCATTCATGGGCATCAATTTATGTTTTTACTTTTCCTTTTAAGATTATCTGAACTAGTAAATGAGCAAAATAACATTGTATGAAAAGTAGATTTAATATATCAACAACATTCAACTACAACATAAGAATCGACACACAAAAGTAGCATATATGGACACATGATATAAGTGAAAAACCATAAAGGAAAGAACCATGAATTTGTTGTAATTGTGATGCAAAGGAAAACTCCTACTTCCTCTGTTACATCGACTTTTGAAGGCTCCAACCTCTTTGTTATTTTGCAAGCCACAACTTGTTGGGAAGCTCCTACTCCCTCTTTTACATAATTTTTTGTAGGCTTCTACCTACAGGAGGCTCCTACCTCAATTTATTTATGCAAGCTACTACTTGATAGGAAGCCTCTACTCCCTCTTCAACAGGCTCCAACCTGCACTTTTTTAGGAAGCTACCTGAAAGGAGACAACAATACCCTGATACATAATTTTTTTAGCATGCTAGCTTACTTAGTATTTAACTCTGCATACCTTTGTTTCTTTGTCTCCACATTCTCTTATTTAAATAAACTTCACATCTGTTGTTCTTCCTCTTTCCCTTTGCACCACGTAACTCACAAACTAGATCTCTCACATAAATCAATCAACTCTCTAACCTTAAAACCTTCTAAAAGCACATATTTTTATAAACATAATTTTTTTTATTGTTAGTATTCCATGAATGAATATGAAATGAACAACCTAACACTTTTTATTTGAGGGCTATCTCTTTGTGGTCCACCTCTTCATTTCCAAGTTCTCTCAAATTTAAATATCAAAATAGGATTAATGCTCCACCAAATATTATTTCAAAGAATAACATCAGCCAACTATGATGATTACATAGGCCGAAATAATTGAAGACCATGTAACTTTATTGAGATAACAAAATATTTTCCTTACCCATGCTACAAAACATGGACGTTGGTTACCCATTGCAAATCTAGTTGCTGACGATGATAATCCACTAATACGAGTTGTACTAGATGTTGATAACCAGACTCTAATCTGTGTTCGTCTCCTGAATTGGGGAAAAATAAATAAATCCTTCATCCAATCTTGCATCTTCTTGCATCACAACATTTTAAGCACCTCTACAAATCACACTTCATCTTAAATCTAGGCAACCATGTTTACCAAAAGTTGTAACAAGTCTTGAACAAGTCATAATTCTTAAATCACTATAAACAGCCTTTAATCAAACCAATGTAATTAGCTTTAATCAACCTCACACATACAATGCACAAATCAACCTTACACATCACAACATCTGAGAAATCATTCACATCACAACATATCTCTGATAATTATCGAGGAGAATCTCAAATGTCCTAAAAATAAAAGCCCTCAAAACTTAGTGAAACTAGCGTCAATTTGAAGGTCTCATCGCAAGGAATCCAATGGCACAAATGGTGCCTCAATCCGAGTTGGTATGCAAAAGTTATGCCCAATCAAAGTTACAATCAAGCTTGGCAAAAGGACAAAATCTAGTTGGCACCAGATAAATTTGGACCAGCGCCAAAGTTGGTGGTCCGACCAAATTTGGCGGTTAGAGGGGTAAAGTTAGCATATCTCTAGATAAATGTAGCAACACTGCTACAGTTGGAGTAACCACCAATTATGGTGGCATTCCACTAAATTTGGTGGCATGTGATTGGGCATGCATGGGGAAATGGGAAGGTGCCATGGCCCAACCAAATGATGCCACATGGCACCTTGTCGATGACTAAATAGGCCCGACCAACCCACAACTTGGCAACATTTTGTTGGTTCGACGAAACGTGGCGACAATTCAGTGATTTTAAACGAATGGTTTAAAATATATATATTATGTTTCTTAATTCAAAAGGATATGTCCACGAGGAGTTTGAAACTGTAACCCACTGGAACCAACAACCATATGCCTTAATTACAATGTGCCAACCAACCTCCCAATGGGTGGGCTTTGTTATGTCCATAAGGGACATATTATTTAAACTAACCTTTGTCATTCAATGGAATAACGAGTGGACGGAGGAGGTTGCGAAGCAGTGACGAAACCAGGACAGGGCAACAAAACCCTGTGCGCAAAACTCTGTGGGTGCATTCTTCGAGGAGTATATTCTCATGGTATATTCCCTAAAATATTCTCAGGAATATTCCGAAAATATTATAGTATGGAATCTTAAAGATTCTCTAGGGGTTCAGAGTTTACAATGTGAGAATTTGGTCAAGTTTACACTTATTTTACTTATAATTTCACAAGGATTTCACTAGTGTAGTCAAATTTTGGATTTTAGTAACCCATTTTTAGGTCACTCCCAGAAGTGAGGTACAATGATGTACTTTTCCATGTACTTGCCTTTATTTTTATTGTGATGAATGAATAGGCCTCTCCACTTTGAAGCTTAGACCAGAGACGTGGCTTACACATTGTGAATGAACTCTGTTATTAAACATTAGTGCATTGTTTTTATGGTCTCTTTATGTGTTTCTTCTTCTTAATGTGTCACATTTATGGTTTACATGCTCTTTTATGAAATTATGCAATCATCGCTGAAGAAAATATCCCAAATCATGTTGGTATCAAGGCATGCTTCTTTCTTATGTGAATTGCGAGTGTGGATGATAACTAGGGCCAAAATCAAAGAGGGTGAAGGAAAACTCAAGTATTTTGACCTCCAGATTGGACTTGCAACACAAAGAAATAAAATGGAGAATAATGATGTTTGCACCGAATGACAAAGATTTCCATAAATCTTTCTACAAGATGGAAAACATGGTAGACACATTGTTTGCAGATTATGAGAAGAGAGTGGAAAAGGTGGTAAATGAGAAGAAAGAGAAAGTGGAGGACAATGCTTCGGTAAATCAAGGAAATGGAGGAAGTCCTCCTAAACCTATAACTCCATTGTCAAGTGAATGTTCTTGTTCTTCTTCAGCTCATTTTCACCATTCTAACAATAACCAAAACAATGTTGCTAAAAAGCCATTTTTTAAGTTAGATGTGAAATTTGATTTGCCCATGTTTAATGGAAAGGATAATGTAGAGAAGCTAAACAATTGGATTAGATAGATTGAAGTCTAGTACCTTATACAACAAATCAAAGAGGACAAGGTGAAGATTCGGTTAGCATCTCTTATGTTGGAAGGCACAAATCTTGTATGGTGGAGATCAAACTTCAGAAAGGTAGTAAGCATTATGGTAAACTCCTTTCTTCATGGTCTAAGTTTGTTTCTACATTAAGAGGGTAATTTTTTCCATTGGGTTACCAGAAAAAAGCCATGATGGAATGGAAAAACCTGAGATAAGGCAGAGATCAAAATGTTCAATTTTTTCCAGAGGAGTTTAGGAAGTAAGCGTTGGCATTGAATATTCCTTTAGGCTCACGAGATACTTTTATGAAATATATTAGTGGTTTGCATAGTTATCTTTGACATTCATTGTTGTGGTTTGATACCAATAATCTAGATGATGCTAGTATGAAAGAAATCCATTTTGAAAATAGGGGGAAGCGTGAACAAGACGACCATGCAAAAAAGACAACGACAATAAAGAAAAAGGAAGAAAATCCCTCTTGCTCTCATTGCAAGCAAGAAGAGAATGATGAAGAGCATGGTTGGAAACTACATCTAGAGTTAAAGCCTAAGAAATATGGTGGCAAAGGGAAGTAGGAAACTATTGCTACAATGAAACATGACTTGGGTTTTGATTCAGACAATGAGATGAAGATCTCAGTCGTTGTGATTGCAGGTGTTGGAACAATGATGGGTGGAGCATCAAAGAATGCATGGCTCAAAGAACTTGAGGAGATCAACCTGAGGATTCAAGAAGAGAATGATACACTGAGAAGACTACTACAAGATGCATAAGAGGAGAGGAAAGGATGCAGTTTTAGCTACAAGCCACAGAAGAGTGCTTGGAAATTGAAGTGCAATGAAGACTTAGCAAAGTCATCCTCATGCACTTCAAAATCGACAATTGAGGTAAATAATGTTAGTGATTCTTTCGTTTCATATTCTTATTATGATGATGATTTTGGTGCATTTGAAAGGCACACCAATGGAATTGGGTCAAAGCTAATGAAGAAGATGGGATATGAAGGAAAGGGCATATGAGTTAATGGCTAGGGCATTATGAATCCTATCCAAGTGGTAAAACTACCTTGATATGCAAGATTGGGCTATGTCAGAGAGGAGTTGAAGAAAGACACTCCAAACCCATGAAGACAGGAGAGTCTTCAAGTGACAAGTCTGATTCAGTGCAGGATGCTAAGATCACATCACAACCTTCTAGTGATAGTGAGCATTTTAAAGGAAGAATTAAGTCAATTTTTCCTTGTCAGAGCCACACCAAATGCAATTGCTCAAGGAAGGTTATGTCGCCTAGGAAGGAGACACAAAATAAGCTCAAGAAAGTCTAGAGGAATAAAAACCCTCGAAACCATTGCAACAAGGGTGGACACTAGAAAGCCACATGTTGGAAGCTCCATCCAAATCTATGTCCAGACAAGGACGAGAACCCTATGAAAGCACCTATGAAGGAACCAATCGATGAAGCAGTTCAACAAGGAAGCCAACTACATAAAGAAACCTCGTTAGCCTGGTTAGGTAAGAGATGGGTATCATTTTTAAGTAGTTGAGTATGGCCACCATTCTAAATCATATGTTTCTTTTTAAAGACCCCATAGATAGGAAAAAACTTGTAAAAGTGATGAAGTATATAACATCACTTGAGTATGTAACATAGTGTTTTTTTGGCCTTTTGTTGGATAAGGGTTCTATTGTAAATAAGAGAAAACATGTATGATCTCTGTGTGTAACTTTTGGGGACCAAAAGTCCTTTAGTGGGGAGGAATGATCCAGGAGGATCCCAAAAGGCCTAAAAATAGAAGTCCACAAAACTCAGCGAAACCAATGTCAAGTTGAAGATATCATTGCAAGGAATCCAATGATGCAAATGACATCTCAATTTGAGTTCATATGAAAAAGTTATTCACAATCAAAGTTATACCCAAGCTTGGCAAAAGGAAAAAATTTAGTTGTCTCTAAATAAATTTGGATCAACGCCAAAGTTGGTGGTCTGACCAAATTTGGCGATTGGGGGGCTAAAATTAGCAGAGCTCCAGATAAATATAGCAACACCACTACAGTCGACGTAACCACCAAATATGGAGACATTCCACTAAATTTGGTGACATGTGACAAATCCTTCCTTTCACGAGTATCAATCTAGTTAACCACAAAGTCTAAAGCATCAATGTTTTCACCCTTTTTGAATGACAATCCTTCCTTTCACGAGTATCAATCTAGTTAACCACAAAGTCTAAAGCATCAATGTTTTCACCCTTTTTGAATGATAGTGTGCAATTAATTGTGCTAAAAATCCATTTTTAACACATCATGCTCTTGTGGAACCACAACTTTGTGATGCCCTTCGTGATGGAACTCCTGCCTTTGAACATAAATCTAAACTATATCTTTATCGAGCACACAAATCTTAGCCATGGAGGTTGTTCTTAGAATGAGATGAGTTCTAGCTCCTTTAACAACTCCTTGTAATTTTTTATTTCTTTTCTCAAGACTTCAATCTTGGACTCTTCGGCCTTAATCTCAATGTTAATTTTCTCATTCTTTGCATGAATGCTCTGAGTTTCTGTTGGCACTGTGCTTATGAGGGAATGGATCTCGAGCCATCGACACTAACGTGACTAAAACTATGGCCTTTTCTCTAGTCTCACATTTACTGATATATTCTTTGGCACGATTCCCTAACAAAGGTCTATAGCATGTTGTTAAAATTTGGAAAAGATTTACAAAAATAATATTGTTAATATTAAAATGTTGTTTGATGGATGCTTTCTCTCTCAAACATTTCTTCTACTCCAAAGCACTCCTCGATGGTGCGACAAGCTCTGAGACATGGTATCCTCTAACACTGCTCTCTGCACAGGTCTATTCACCATGCCATCTGCATACATAGTTGTGGCATCCTAATGCTTCTATTTTGACTTGGCAGGGCTTTGTAATTCTCTGACTATGTCGCTCTTTTGATATGTCCATGATGCGCCTCTAGTTATTTTAATGTTAGACTGCGATAACCATCCACAATGGCTAGGTAACTGTTTTGAATTGTCTCAAGTAGCACTTTCATCAATGTAATGTACCATAAGATGCCTCATAATGATCCTCGTAGACATTGTAACATTTAACCTTTCAATCTTCCTTTAATGCCTATCTCTCTTATGTCTTACTTAGATCCACTTCTCCATGTCACCATAGACTAATTCTCTTTGAGTAATGCTCTTATCTGTCATGCATTTGTCTCACATATCCATCAATATGAGTAATAATCTATATTTCGATGCATCTGTCACACATCTATCCATGTTCAATAACATCCTTTTTGCTATGTATGCCCCTTTTCCTTTCCAACAAGTGCTTTATTTATTCATTTGTTACTCTCATCATTTTGTTTCTTTGAGTCCATTTTTTTCTTGGACCTAGTAATTGTTGTCTCGTGAAGGAATTCATTTGACTCTTCATTGTTGTTCAAAAAGATAATCCCTAATGGATCTTTCAGGGAATTCCATGACCTTCTTTGTTGCCATATCCATTACAACAATCTTGGTCTATATTGTTGGATGATAGGTGTCGGAAAGAATAATAGAAAATTCCACTATCAACCTTCTCTTTCCTGTCCATTATCAATGTTAATTACAATTTAGTTCTAATATAATTCCTTCTTATAACTCTACCAGTCTTGTGTTCTTAAAAATTTGAACTCTTGGCACTTATTCTCATAATTTTACTTTTCGTAGTCACATACTTTGTTCAATTAATCTACTATCTCACCCACCTATTTTTATTATGATAAATTCATACACTAAAAAATGTTGCTTATCAATTCTCAAAACCTTAGGATATGCTCCCTCTCATTGTAATGTGCTAGAGAAAACTTTGGACTTGAAAAAGAAACAATGATAGTCCTTCGTACTCCAATTGTACAGGATAGTTGGTCCTCAAGAAATAGATTTCAGGTTTTAATCCTTTTCTGAGATTGACCTCAACATAGACCTTGTTTTCTCAATATTAAAATTTATCTCTTCCAGTTTGTGTACTTTCATTCTGATTGGGAATTGTGTAATCGATTGTATCCTTGTATTGTAGTGAAAGCTCCATAGGCTAGCTTAAGTTCCCAAGGTTTGGCCAACTCTGTGAGGAACAGATGAATGATGGGTTGTCCTTGTTTGTACCCATGAGGGAAACTTTGGAAGTTAGGCTTGCAGTCTCAAACAAGCTTTTCTTCTTCTTTCAATGGAGATCTTGTACTTAGAATAAAATGGTTATTGAAAGAGAAAACTGAGAGTGTATTCCATACTAACAAGTTTTTCTTGTAAGGCATGCATATCTTCTTATTTTTCTTTAATAACAATTTCTAATTTAACAACATCCTCTTCTCTAATAGCTAAAACAACCATCCTTTTACAAATTAGGTTTCTCCTCAAGTATTAAAAGCCAAGTCAGTGTAGTGACCCTTAAGACCACAATATGTAGCCTTGATAGTTGAAAATAAATAAGAATAAATTCTCTTTGTAGACCATGTGTTCTGTCATAAAATATCCTTTCCACCCATAATCTTCCTTCATCATCCAACATTGCTTTCAATACATTGTATAGAGTGTAGAAACAATCCAAAATTGCATATTCAAGACTTCAATTTGTATGGTAGCCTTAGATTATTTTTATAACCATTACAGAGACTCAACAAACTCTATTATCGTAGTCTTCAAGGAAAACATTTGGGCTGCTCTCCCCCTAATATGCTTCACTCTTCATGACTGATATTATAATGAAAACACTGATTGGATTCTGCATTTCTTCCTTGAGCAACTCCCCCTAAGGCCATGTTGACTTCATTTTTTTGTTGAAGTCACATGTTGTTGTCTCTTCCTTTTACAAAATTTTGTGGGTTGCGTTTTATTCTATGAATTTCCTTCTGACTTGTTTGGTCTACTTTGAGTGACCTCCTCCTGTCTAGTTTTCTTTAAGGTGTAGGGAAACTTGCAATCATTGGCCATGTGGCCAAGGTTGTCATGCACATAATATCTTGTGTGGCCAAGAATTGGAGGAAAGTGTGTGTGTCTTCTTATGCCACTTCTACTCTTCTCTACATAGTGTTTGTAGTCAACAAATTTATGTTCAAAAGAATTGCATGAATAACAGTAGCTAAAGAAAGAATTTGTGTACCTGGTGGTAGATGATCTTCTCATGGGGATTCCTCTTGATAATAAAGTAATTTCACACTAGCAAAACCAATCTCATTTGACTGAACAATTTCTTTCTAAGAGGCCTTTTTCTTCTTCCTCTTCTTCTTTTCTTTTACTACAGTGCTACTACTGGTTTCTCGTTCATGCATGATCTGCAACCTATCCCCTTGAACATAATTTGTTTAGCATGCCAAATTACTTGGTTTTAACTCTGCACACCTCCATTTTTTTGTCTTTGCCTTGTCTTCTTCAATTTAGCTTCACATCTACTCTTCTTCCTCTTTCTCTTTATGCCAAGTAACTCACAAACAAAATATCTCACAAAACTCAATCAACTCTCTAACCTTACAACCTTCCAAAAGAACATATTTTTATAAACATAGCCTTATAATTGTTAGTATTCCATGCATGGATATGAAATTAACCACTTGCCACTTTGTATTCTAGGGTTGTCTATTTATGGGCCACTTCTTCATTTCCAAGTTCACTAAAATTTTGAATTTCAAAACAAGATTAATGTTCCACCAAATATTATTTCAAAGAATAACATCAACCAACTATCATTATTACATAGGCCAAAATAATGGGAAGACCATGTAACTTTATTGGGATGACACAAGATTTTCCTTATCCATGCTACAAATCATAGATGATGGTTGCCCACTACAAATTTGGGTTGCAGACGTTGATAATCCACTATCAATCTAGGCTAAAAACACTAGTAGCCAAACTCTAATCTGTGTTCGTATCCTGAATTAGGGAAAAATAAAAAATTGTTCATCCAATATTGCATCTTCTTGGACCACAACATTTTAAGTACCTCTATAAATTACACTTCATCTTAAATATAAGCAACCATGTTTACTAGCAGTTGTAACACGTCTTGATTGCTAAATCATTATAATCAACCCAGTGTATTCAACCTTTGTAATCAACTTTAATCATCCTTACATATACAACACACAAATCAACCTTACACATCACAACATTTGAGCAAGCATTCACATCAAAACATACCTCTTGCAAGCAACAGATACTCAGCAACATAGGAGTGCCAATCGAGCAACGACATCAATACATACTTAACATTAGATCATGCCTTCAACAAACATACCTTCAACACCCTTTTCCATCAATGAAAACTTCACCAACAATCTCCCCCTTTAGCATTGATGGAACCACATCGATCCTCCCCCTTTTGTCCTCAGAAACGTTCCTCCTTATTGCTCCCAACCTTTGCTTACCTCTCCCTTTAACATCAATGGCAAGGGGACCAAAAAATAATTGTGTCACATTAGAATTATAATGACTTATTTTAATAGGCCTTTGTACACTTGAGACCTTCATTATTTCAGGGCTAGATACGAGTAGGGTTGCATGGTTTTCAAAGTTTTCATTATGAAGATGCCACCTTGAATCAAATAGGCAAAGAATAATTCTTTTCTTGGGAAATTACTTATGTATCTTATGAAGCTCTATTCCACATTGTTAGTGAAACATTCTGTAGAATATATAGCTTCACAAAGAACTAAAGTAACATAAGAACTGAACTTAAAAGCATTTTTTGTTGATGATGGAAGGACTAGATTCATCGCACTCAGCCTTTGCAATCCACATTTGCTGCAATGTGCTGCAAGATGCCAAAATAGAACCTCTAGTACAGACAATGTGCTTCTTTAGAGGTACAACCACCTTTCTTTTCATGTTTTTGGGAGCTAGTGTAGTGATTTCCTTTCTCATATGGTCAGCAATACCCGAAAACATAGTAGATCCACCATTAATCATAATGTTTCCATATATATCCTTTATAATATCCTCATCGCACTTCTTGATGGCGTTGTATGTTTTCTCATGGATACTTGCAACTTCCATCCAAATTAGAGATGATCAGAACAATACCTTAAAGCATCTAAAACATTTAGCTCCCATCAAGGAGCTCATAACTTTTGTCAATGGAAGTGTTGTTTCTAGTTGTATCGAGCTCATGTTCTTAGTCAAAATATATGTTTGCAAGCATTTTCTTTACATCACAGATAATTTCACACTATGTAGTGGTGGTGAATGAATACCCAATGTCCATCACGATCTTCATTAATACATATTTTAATTCTTTCCCCGTGAGATTGAACCTAAGTATATCATGAGACATGGCATATTTTTCATGAATTGTCATTGTCTGACTAACATTAATGTCAAATTCACACTTTTTGGTGACTAAGTCCACTCCAACACGTCTCAAGTGAACATGTAGGTAAAGGTTAACTTCATTAGGATGTGATAGAAATGGAAAATCACCTTGTGTTTTAAGAAATGCCTCCCTAGCACCAAGATATATTTCCGTCAATTGATCCTTCATATGTTGAGGGACAACGTAATAGTCATTAATGTCCATGATTTGGATTGTTGAGTTCGGTAGCAAAAATTGACCAATAGAAGTAGGTCTTGTCTTCATAATCAAACGAGATGACAAATCCTTCCTTTCACAAGTATCAAGTTGGTTAACCATAAAGTCTACAACCTTAATGATTTCACTCTTCTTGGACGACAGTGTGCAAACAACTATGCTAAAATTCCCTCTCTAACACAACATGCCCTTGTGGAACCACATCCTTGTGTCCCCTTTCATGACAGATCTCCTTCCTCTAAGCCTAAAGTTGAACCAGATATTTATTGAGCATGCAAATCTCAACCCTAGAGGCCATTCTCAGAATGAGATGAGTTCTAACTCCTTCAACAACTCCTCGTAACATTTGATTTCATTTCCCAAGGATTCAATATTGGACCCTTCGGCCTTAATCTTGGCATAAATTTTCTTTTTCTTTGCATGAACACTTTGATTTTCTACTCGCACAATGCTTCTAAGGGAATGGATCCTGAGTCATCAACACTAGCATGATCGAAACTATAGCCATTTCCTTGGTCTGACATTCATTGTCATTTTCTTTGCAATGATTCCCTGACAAAGGTATGTGGAATGCTCTTAAACTTTGGAAAAAAATTAACTATATTGTTAACATTCAGACATCATTCGATGGATACTTTCTCTCTTAAACATTTCTTCTGCTCCAAAGCATTCCTTGATGGCACCATAGCTTTGAGACATGGTATCCTCTAACACTTCTCTCTACACATGTCTATTCTCTATGTCATATGCGTACGCAATTATGGAAACCTAATGATTTTGTTCTGACTTGGAAAACCTTTGTAATTCTTTGATTATACCACTCCTTTGTTATGGCCATAACATGCCTTTGGTGATTTAACATTAGACTGCTGTAACCATCCATAATGACTAGGTAACTGCTCTGAATTCTCTGAAGCTGCTCTGTCATCAATGTAACATTTTTCAAACATTATGACGTTTTGCCCTTTCAACCTTTGTTTAATGCATATCTCTCTTTTGTCTGCCTCAGACATGCCTCTCTATGTCACCATATATTAATGATCTATGAGTAACACTCTATATTGTCATGCATTTGTCACGTGTCTCCCTCTGTATGAGTAATGATCTACACTATCATGTATCTTTCATGCATCTATCCATGTTCAGTAACATATTTTTTGCTTCACGTATGCCTATTTTCCTTTGCATCGAGTGCTTTCTTTATTCATTTGTTACTCCTATCAATCTGTTTCTTTAAGTTTATTTTTTGTCTCAGGTCAAGTAATTTGACTTTGTTTTGTGAATGCAATCATTCGGCCCTTCATTTTTGTTCAAAAAAGTAATCCTAATGCCTATTTTAGGGTATTCCATAACCTTCTTTCTCACCATGTCCATTGCAACCATCTTGGTCTATATTGGTGGATGAGAGGTGCTAGAAAGAATAATAACACACTCCTTGATCAACCTTTTCTCTTTTGTCCATTATCAATGTTAATTATAGTTTTCAACCTTTTGGTTCTAATATAACTCCTCTTTGTAACTTTTCCAATACTTGTTCCCAAAAAATTGAACTCTTGGTACTTATTCTCATAATTTTACTTTGCATAGTTACAAACTCTACTTAATTCATCTACTCTGTTGCCCACATATTTTTCTTATGATAAATTCATATACTAGCAAATGGTGTTTATCAATTCTTGAAACGTTAGAATATGCCCCCTCTCATTATTTTGTTCTATGACATACTCTGGACTTGAAAGAGATGCCATGATAGTCCTTTGTACTCCAATTGTAGAGGATAGTTGGTCCTTGGGAAATATATTTTAGGTTTTAATCCTTTTCTTGGATCGACCTCAACACAAAGCTTGTTTTCTCAATATGACAATTATCTCTTATAGTTTGGGTACTTTCATTCTACTTGGGCATTATGTAATCAGTCATATCATTATTCTATAATGAAACCTCTGTAGGCTTGTTCAAGTTCCCAAGGGTTGGCCAACTCTACAAGGAATGCATTAATGATGGGCTATCCTTGTTTTTACCCATGAGGCCTTTTCAAAGTTGCTTTATTATCTTATGTGACTGCATTTGAGCTAGTTCTCTTTTCTAACTTCTTTCTCATGGAGACAACCTCCTCTTCCAACTTTTCATATTTTATGTTCTTTTTTTTTTAGTTCATTTCTTACTTAAATAAACTCATCTTCTAATCTTTCACATTTTCCTCTCTTTCCTTTAGTCGGATGTTGATCACCTCTTCAACTCTCCTCACTTTCTCCAAGTGTGTCCTCAGTCTAATGATTTCTTCCTTGAACTCATTCTCTTTCTCATCACATATCTGCAACAAATTCTTTTGTTATCTATTTTCATTTGCAAGTCTTTCTATTTCAACCAAGGCTAAGTCAAGCTTAGCTTGGTTTTCATCTCTCTCCTCCTCCTGATAATTAGTTACTTTCACACTAGCTAAACTAGTCTCATTTGATTGAACAATTAATTTCTAAGAGGATTTTTTCTTCTTCCTCTTCTTATTTTATTTTTCTACACTGCTACTACTGGTTTCTCCTTCATGCATGACCAACAACTTATCCCATATTTCTTTTGTAGATTTGAGATTTATTTTTGGCTCAAGATCTAGATTGTGGATATTGTTGTAAATTGCACATTTAGCCTAAACACTCCACTATTTCTCTTGCATTGAGGGGGAATCTTGACTGAATCCATCACATACTAGCTTCGAGACATTGGGTCCATAGCTATCAATTCAACTTTTACCTTATCTCTTCATTCCTGATAGTTTGGAGTAGGAAGTACATGTACACTTTGATAATCCATGATTCAACTAGATCTACGTTCTAGCTGTTAGGCTGCTACAGACGAAACCATCTCTGATACCAATTGTTGGTAACTTGATTATACTGAAAGGGGGGTGAATCAATTTAATGCATTCATGGACATCAATTTCTGTTTTCATTTTTCCTTTCAAAGATTATATGTACTATTAAATGAGAAGCATAACATTATATGAAAAGTAGATTTAGTATGTAAAAAAAAATTCAACTCCATCATAAGAATCAACACACAAAAGCAACACATGTGGACACCAGATATAAGTGGAAACCCATAAAGGGAAAAACCATGAATATGTTGTTGTTGTGATGTAAAGGCAAGCTCCTATTTCCTCTATTACATAAGCTTTTGGAGGCTTCAACCTTTTTGTTATTTTGTAAACTACAACTTGTTGGAAAACTTCTACTCCCTCTTTTACATTATTTTTTTGTAGGCTTCTACCTATAGGAGGCTCCTACCTCAATTTATTTCTGCAAGCTACTACTTGCTAGGAAGCTTCTACTCCCTCCTCATAAGGCCCCAACCTTCTCTTTTTTAGCCAACTACTTGAAAGGAGACAACAATCCCCTGGTACATAAAATATTCAGCATGTTGGCTTACCAGGTCTTTAACTATGCATACCTCCATTACTTTGTCTCCATCTTCTCTTCTTTAAATCAACTTCACATATGCTCTTCTTCCTCTTTCACTTCGTGGTAGGTAACTAACGAACTAGATCTCTCACATAACTCAATCATCTCTCTGACCTTACAACCTTCCAATTGCACGTATTTTTATAAACATATCTTTATGGCCATAAACATATTTCAAAATATGGCCATATATTTTCAACAATGTAGGGCTCTTCATGCAATTTTGGAAGGAGCATTCTAACCAAAAGAATGAATATTTCCTTGTTGCCCTAATGCATGTTCTTTTTTTTTCTCTTCCCAAGGAATATTAGGAGGAGGAAACCCTTAAAGGTATCCAAAATTTCATCAGAAACATTTTCAAAGGATCAAAGGCTACTAAGAGAGAGAGGTACACATCATATGCTTAGATATTTGTTTACATGAATATCTCCCAGCCTCTTCCAACCTCCATACATATTTATTATTAGAACAATGTTTGGAAGAAGTCTCAAGATTATGAACATGTCCCCTTCAAATGCAGATGTTATCATGAATATGTGTATCTTATTAGGTATTGTCTAATGAATGCTAAGGAATCATATGAAGTACACCATTCTTAGAAAGAGCAAGAATATTTGAGAGAATCCCCCCAAAGAAGAAGAATTTTGAGTCCTCATAGTACCTCGAATCATGACAAGATCCCCAAAAATGGGAATAGGTTCAAGTATATCTCCTCTCCAAATGATTCTCCAGAGTAAGAAACATTCAATCAAGCATGCAATTAGTAGAAGGAAAATCACATGACCCTCTATAAAATCCTACGAATCCCTTACAAAAGTCTCTTGAAGAGCATCAAAAAAATCCAACACCACGGGAAATTATTAGCTCCCCTTCAGAAGAAGCTAAAGCATAATCCCTACTAGAAGATATGGATTTGGATGGACGAGGACTGATTTCCCTTGTAAACGGATTACACAGAAAAGATGTGAAGGACATGCCATATTATCAAGCTAAGATTCTATATAATGCCTATCTTCCAAGCAAGGAAAGAAACTAGAGAGATTTTTTTCGGCGAAAATCACAAGGAATATCATTTGTCGACGCGTTTCGAACCAACTAGTGTGGTCTAGTTGGTTCGAAACGCGTCGACAAATGATATTCCTTGTGATTTTCGTCGAAAAAAAAAATCTCTCTAACTTGATATGGATCACAGAAGCCTAAACTCTATTAAGGAAAGAAACTGTTGGTTAATTTGATTGATGGTTAAATTACTTCATTAATTGTCAACCAAGGTTCGTGTAATTGTGAAGTGCATGTGCACAATATATGCTAGGAGTTCTATTTTCGATTTTAAAAGATGAAATAGAACTAAATATAAATGGAACTAGATCAACTCAAAATATTCCTACGCACATGTAATTTCCATCAAAATTACTCTTTTAAAAGAAAATCAAACTTCAAGGCGAAATCAATTGAAAATTCTAACTATGAGACTAAATTGAAATTTAATCTATTGCAACAAGAATTAAAAGTTACTTTATTTGAACTGAATCGAAATTCACTCTATTGCAACAAGAATTAAAAATCATTCTATTTGAATTGAATTGAAAAGTTTATTCTAATGGCAAAATTGAAATTTTAATTTTATTTGCAGGAAATTGAAATATTCTAAATTCTCTTTCAAAACAAAATTCTATTCTACCCAACATAAAAATAAATATAAATCTTAATTACTTCAGCGAAATAATAAAATAAGATGTAACTCAAAAGGATTACTAGTGTAAGCATTTATGATTTAGAATTTCTCTGTCCATTTATGATGAAATTGAAATGGAAACAATTGAATAAAGCAAACTGTGAAAATGAGATGTTTGTCTTTTTATGAGCGCTCGACCTATTAAAAAATGCAGAGAATTAAACTAGAAATCGATGGACAAAATACTAATTAAAAACATCAATGAATTGTAGTGAAGAAAGGACTATTTATCAAATGAATTAAAATTAACATAACCAGGAACTAAACTAATCTTATAGATATCCAGGGGAGGCTCCTGTTGAGTGCAAGCATGAAATCAACTATCTAAATATTCAATCACACATTGATTAAAGCAACAAAGTGTTTGTATTAAATGTTGAAGTCTTCAATAACAAATGATTACAAATTTAGCAAGAATAACGATGTCTATTACTTTGCCTCATGGCCTTTTATAATCCTCTATTAAAAAACTATCTTAAGAGTCATAAGTTGAGAGGCAAGTTTCTACTTTGACAACTAAAAGATTAAATCGAAATTGGAGTCTTTCTTCTCATGATTTGCTACTGAAAATAAGATCATGAGAACATTTTTATTTGACATATCTACTCCAAGATCTTCTAATTCATTTCCACGCTCGCTTGATAATGCCATGAGCCTCCTTCAAATCTTGTGCATCGTTGGAGTGTTATACCCAGAGTTGACTTATGGTTTGACCATTAGATCTCCTGAACTGGGTGACTTGCCAGATCACTATGATAGGTGGATGTCCATGTGTAGATCATTTTCCATCTACCCGTGTCCTTCATTCCTTCTCAAATGCGTTGGAACCTATCTAACCATAGATATAGCTACAAAATGAGTGTAATTTTGTAGCTATAGGAATGTTTTGATTAAATTTCATAAAGAAACAGTAGATTATGAACCATGAATTATTGATACCTTTTATGATTTTTAAGCATATATGAGGCGACCTTTCAACTTCGAAATGTAGCAGAAATATCATGAAAAGGATGAAAAGGAAAGCAAAAAGGGTTGTAAAAAAGAAGACAATTTTGGACTTCAACAAACAAAAAATTGAGGTCGAGTTCTTCATAGTCTAGTCTTAGGGTTCAAATGAAGGATTATAAGGTGGCCTCTAGGCAAGACAAAGAATCCAAAAATCGAGGCCGCAATAATAATAAGGAATTGATTCAAGAAGATGATGAAAAATTAGTTAACTAAGGGAAAATCATGCTAATGTCAAAAGCATTCCTGCTTTGAAATCTTTAATCTTATAGGAGTTTCAATGTAGTTATTATTATTGTATTTCGTTTCTGATTGTCTGTTATTGGTAGGTAGATTTTTAGTCTCAAGAATCTCCTAGATTTTAGTCCTTTTTCGAAATTCAAGCTATATGTATATTTTATTGATAATATAATATCATTTAAAAAAAAATTAAGATTGATATTACCTTTGAAATTCAAAGTACATCACTGATAATCACATGGTCCAAAATATTACCAGCCTCAATCCGCCACAAGGGAAACCAAATATGTTGGTCGGAAATCTAATAGAAGTAATACCAAAATAGAATAATTGTAACTATCCATAACAAAAACTATGTACCATTGGTTGGATTGAATGCTAAAACAAAATAACTATAAAGCAACATAATCTGAAATCAAGAATTGGAAGAAGTCATTGGAGCTAGATCCTGTGATCGTCTACCAGCTGTAGCAGGGGGCTTAAGCTCACAATGGAGATGGATTTCTAGATGCACTAGACATGCATCCAATCACTCCAAAAAGGAATACTGATAGAGTTGCACCCTATTGATCTCATTCAAGGAAGAAATGATATTGTTCCGGGCTAAATGCTTCTCTTGTAGGACTCTGCCCAAAAGAGTCTTCATCTACTAATGGAGGGTGATGGAATGTAGGTATTGATTCCAACTTTCCCTAGCGTGACCATGGTTAGGAACTCGGTTAGAAACCTCCTTGATAATTTCTGAATATGAATATGCTTGTCGATCATGTGATGCTCGAGTTTCCAATTGACGAATCTCCTCTCGAATGCCTGGAGTAGTCACTGAGTGAAAAAAGCAACCGCTTCTTATGCTTGAACATGGGTATGCAACCAACCTTGTTGGTCGCAACCACCCTAAACCCTATGGATACATATCCTTTGGCATGACATTGAAGCCCATTCAGATAGAACACACTAGAGCCCGAATTAAATCACCCAAAGATAACTAATACCGGCCTAGTGGGAACCAACTGAGGCCTTTTTGTTACAGAACCAACAGACCCACCTAAACCATGTAAGGTAAATGAAATAATACACTCCTGAATCAAAGACCCACCACCAAAAAAATTCTTTGTAAAGCCAAAGAGCCATAGAAAGCAAGATGTTGGGGATGTCAAATCCACAAAACAAAGAACCAATAGTCTTAGGACGAGCCAACTCAGAGGGAGGGGGAAAATATACTGGAAACAATAGAGACACAAAATCCGACAAAAACTAGGAATACTTGGGACTCTGAGTGCATAACACCTGCACAAACAAGAAAAGAGGATGCACATAAGCTCCATGCAAAGCCATAGAAAAATTACAATAATATAAGGGTAAAAGTGGAATCAATACCCTAAGACAACTTCCCCGATTCGTCCAAGCTAGCATAAATTCTCATGCAGACAACTAAGTTACGATGTTAGCATCCTCTTGCTTCAAATTTGGTAGTCTCTATGGAGTCACAAAATTCCACGACATAGAGGCTCCACTTCTTGGTTGAAAATCTCCATCCATTATCCCAAGTTGCTAGAGTAAGCAAAGGTACAAAAGTGGAATTATCTAACATGCATGCATGGGTCACTGCCATTGTAGTGTCATAGGAACATGCCAACTACTTTGTAGAATCCCAAGTATCACGCCATATTACAACCAACTGATCACCGGTTGCGCACTCATTCGTGTGGAGTAAACGAGAAGTTAATCTTGCCAGCTATGAGGGAGGAGTTTGAACATGGCATAAATGCCAAATGCATTCCTAAAACATAGAAAGGCAAGGCTCCTATGGGAGACGATCCATATTGAAGTATGAAGTAATGTTTCACATGCTTGTTGCACGGGAGGGACAAACCATGCTACCCAACCTGTTAATTACAACTAGAGGCGACATGGTGGAAGACATCCCTTCGTACCTACATTGACACATTTTCGTTCACCTCAATTAGGGGAATATAATATCAATTTATAATATATATAAATATATTGATAATATAATATATATTTATAAATTGATATTGAAATTTTATAAAATATACATAATTGACATTGAAATATTTTACATAGAATAGGCATCGAAATATTTTCTTAAACTTTTTTCTCTCTATATCAAATTAATTTCTTTTGTTGCCGAAGGCTTCTTATTTCAACTTAAGGTGGATGAGGATGTATTGACTTTTATTTTTATTTTTTTAATTGACGACCTAGATTGATTCTCAAGGGAATATGTTTAGCATATGCTTAGTCTTAATGTTTATCAATGGTTGTAGTGTGTTACAGAGTTTGTTAGGTTGCATTGACTTTTAATAAATTAAAAAAAATTATATTTGTGCCAAGTGGCTCCCTGCCCACCAATTTCCTAGGGATTTGAGATTATTCCAATTCTAATATGTTCATATTCTAATTAGATAGGGAAATTAATATATAAGAAAAATTTATTTAAAAAAATGGTCCATTTTACAATAAGATGTGTAATTCCTTTTTTTTCTCAAGTTAAATTAGATTTGTGCCACGTGGCTCCCCCACCCACCAATTTCCTAAGGATTTGAGATTATTCCAATTCTAATAAGTTCATATTCTAATTAGATGGAGAAATTAATATATAAGAAAATTTTATTTAGATAAATGGTCCAGTTTACAATAAGATGTGTAATTCCTTTTCTTTCTCAAGCTAAAGTCGACCAATAATTTTTTTATACATGGTTAATCAGGTAAATGTGTGCATTGGTAAGGCATTCTTCTTGTTGCAATAGTTTTTTTTGTTATATTTATGAAGCCTTCGGCTATATCAACCACATTAATATTTTTAATCTCGTTGTATTGGTTATTAGTATATTTTTAAATCAGTCTCTTTCTTTTTCTCTCTCTATATATTAATATTTTTAATTAATAAATTTTTAAATGCTACATGTTATATATATATATGATGTCACCCACTGATTTGTTTTCCTTATTTGTTTACCTATGCATATGTGAATGTATAAAATTAATATTGAAATATATTATTGATATGGATATGCAAATAAATTTTTTAAGGCTTGCATTCAAATATTTTTAAATAATGAAGGAATTACACATTCAAATTGGAAAGTGAAAATACAATCTTTTTTTTTTTTTTAACTTTCAATTACTTTCTCTCTATATATACCAACATAGATCCATATAGACCAAGTGCCATGCAAATCTCTTTTTGAGTCCAAAACTTTAGGAAAGGTTTGCACATCTAGATAATTGATTATTTTTATCTCTTGGTATATTTGGAGTTGAGATAAGATAGATCTATGCTGGTTTTGAACAATGCATCACTAAAATGTTTTAACAACAAGAAAGTTTTAATTTTCACTTGTTTTATATAATATATAGAATTATTTTGTTATTAATATTTTTTTAAATGTTATATCTATATATATATATATATATATATATATATATATATATATATATATATATATATATATATATATATATATATATATATATATATATATATATATATATCTATATATATCTATATAGATTCACAAGCTCATGTAATTTGGTAAAGCAAGAGACAAGAATCTACTTCTACCCTTTACAATAGAAACCCATAAACATCGAGCAAACAATAATCAATAGAGGAAGAAAATCAAAGGCACATAACACAATAAATATCTGGGGAAAGACACAACTCAAAACCCCACTATATGTTTTGTATTAATTTGGAAAATCAAGATGAAATTACAATGCTTGTTCTCTCTAGAACAATCCCAACACTCAGCAAATTCAATCTCCAATTCATAAACAAGCTCAAGGCCAAAGCTTAGCCTCTTTACAAGCTCTCCAAGTCTCTATTCCAATGTGTACTTCCTATGAAGGATAGCTTGTATTTAAAGGGAAATAAAGCCTCTAAACATAACACAATCCCTCAAGGATTAGTTCTTGAATGCATGCACTATCAATGCAAGTCAGAAAAATCTAAAACAAATAGTGCACTGTCCCTACACTCTAGTTGCAACTGAGTCTTTCTCTGATTCAACATGCATGAGTTTTTGATGAGTAAATATTCAGTTAACTAGAGTAGCACTAGCGGAGTTCATTACTGGCACCACTGACTGTTAACTCACTATTAGTTCTCTCAATCAGTTTGAGAACTAATTTAACCGAACTGACTCATTAAACTGAGTCTTCTATTTTACAACTCACAATTAACTCACACTGGACTCTTACAAAGTAGGGAGAATATACACACGACGACTTAAAGACTTCCAACTCGAATTTCCTAAGTTAAGTAAGCTTAATAAACTTAATTAACCATTTTTAAAGTTGCTATGAGAATAGAATTCGAATTTAATTCCCAGTTTAACTCAAGCACAAATTAAACTGGACTCTCTTGTTTCCATTTCTCAACACTCCCTCTCAACAAGAAAGGGATTATCACCTACCCTGATCCTATCTCTATGAAACTCGAAATTAGATATTGACAATGCCTTTGTCAAGATGTCAATATCTTGCTCCTCCATGGGAATGTAATCTAACAACATTATCCGCCTCAATACACAATCTTTGAGATGATGATACTGGATATCGATGTGATATCAATATGCTTGGATCGATCATGAAAGACAGAATTTTTAGAGAGTTTGATACAACTCTGATTATCAAAATAAATCATTGTCAGATCCATTTGCTGACCAAACAAACCAACCAGGATATTCCTCATCCAGATAGCCTCACATGCAGCCTGAATTGCAGCCATGTACTATACCTTTGTCGAACTGAGTGTAACTGATATTTGTTTCCTGTTGTACCAAGAAATTGCCGCTGACCCAATACTACAATACCCTCTTGATGCACTCTTCCTATCGAATGGACTCCCTACCTAATCTGCATCAGTGAAGCCTTGAAGCTTCACTCCCTCTGTCCATCTGTACCATAACCCAAAATGAGTAGTTCCTCTGAGGTATCTCTATACATTCTTTGTCGCCTTCCAATACAGCTTGGTAGGCCTAACCATCGCTTGACTAAGTTGGTTAACTGCATAGAACATATTCGGTCATGTGTTCACCAAGTTCATGAGTGAACCCATAAGTTTCCTGTAAACAATAGATTTCACTACTTCCCTTGAAGTAGCATCCTCCTTCCTCCAGTTACCATCTAGAGGAGTCTCCATGGGTTTACTGCTCTCCATGTGGAATCTCCTAAGTATCTCATTGGCATACTTGCCCTAAGATACAAACAACTCCCCATCTCTCTGCCATACCTCCATGCCAAGAAAGTAATGCATGAGCCCCATGTCCTTCATCTCAAACTCTCTTGCAAGGTCCTCCTTGCAAGATTTGATGAGCTTCTCATCACCTGTTAGTATAAGATCATCTACATAAAGTACAATGATCAACAACTTACCTTCCACCACTATGTGATACAAGTTCACATCCACTTCACTCTTCGTGAAGCCCAACCCAGTGAAGTAGCTATCTATCCTGGTGTACCAAGCACGAGGTGCTTTCTTCAGCCCATACAACGCTATCTTGAGTGGGCACACATGCGACTCACAGTCTAAGGTTTCAAAATCTTCACGCTGCTCTATGTACACCTCTTCCTTAATCATGCCATATAGGAAGGGAGTATTCACATCCAATGATGGATCTTCCAACACATCTGTGCTGATAGTGCCAAAATAGATCTGATTGACGAGTACCTTGCAATAGGAGGAAATGCCTAATCATATTCAATCCCCTCTACTTGTGAAAAGCCACGGGCCACAAATCTAGCCTTATGCTTCTCCACACTACCATCTATAACTTGCTTTACCTTGTAAAGCCAATGTGAGCTCATAACTGACTTGTCCTCCAATCTTAGGACCACATCCCAAACACTGTTTCTAACTATGGAGTCATACTCCTCCACCATCGCATCAACCCAAATTAACTGTTGCATTGCTTCCTGAAAGGAAGATGGCTATGTTACAACACAAGCACCCATAAGTTCCATGTATCAAGTGTACCTCTCTGATGACCTCCTCTGTCTGCGCTGAGAAGAGGGTGCTCCCACATTCTCTTGTGCATCATCCAACAATCTATCAACCTCTCTAATGTGCTTTCTTCCCTCTCTGGAAGACTCTGCATGAGTGGATGTCTCCACTCTCTAAACCTCTGCATGTGGCTGCTCTACATCAACCTGAGGGCCCTCAACCTTAGGAGCTAAAAGCTCCTCATCCACATGTAGCTCAAGTTCCCTCTCAAGGGATACTCACATGGCCTTCTCCTCATCGAACTTGATATCCCTGCGAACCACTATCATCTGACTAGTCTGCATGTACACCCGATAGGTGTGGGGTGTATCAATGTACCCCATAAAGATCCCCAACTCTGATGTTGGCTCAAGCTTCTTTCCTGCATCTTTGGTCACATGGAAATAAATCGATGACCCAAAAATCCTAAAGTGACCAACATCTGGCCTCTTACCGAAATAAGCCTCCTCTAGTGCCTTCATCTCAAGTATCCGATGTGGGCTACAGTTCTGAACATAAACCATTGTGTTGCATGCCTCAGCCCACAAGTGTAGTGGTAGGCCCTTATCATGCAACATCACCCTTGTTGCCCCTACTATGCTCCTGTTCTTCCTCTTGGCAACCCCATTTTGTTGAGGGTTATGGGGTGTCGTCAACTCTCGTTTAATCCCTTCTGCTGCATAGAAGTTCTTAAACTCATTTGAGACATACTCACCACCGTTATCACTCTGTAGAGGTTTAATCTTCTTGCCATACTCTTTCTCTACCATTGCTTTGAACTCACAAAACTTTTTGAAAGTTTGATCCTTTTTTTTGCATAAAAAATACCAAGAATTTACGAGAATAGTCATCAACAACTATAACATAATTCCTGTGTTTGTCCGTGGACGCTTTCGAGAATGGTACACACACATCTAAATGTACTCTTTCTAGAATAGACTCTGCTTCACTGTCTCTGTCTCTAAAGGAAGACTTGGTGTATGTTCCCAAAGTACAACCCTTGCATGTATCAACTTGCTCAAGCATACCTTTGGGAATACTGGTAGAGATTTGATGTAATATCTTCAAAGCCCCATGATGCAAGTGGCCCAATCATCTATGCCACAACTCGCCAATGTCTTGGCTCAACATCTTTTCTGCTTTTGAACTCAAAGCAGCACAATCCTCTACCTCTATCTTATAGAGATTCTGAACTTGAATCCCTATCTTCTTTACTTGAACCATGGCTATGTGTTGAAGGAACTCCTTTCCTTTCGAAAATATCACATCATAGCCTCTATCCTTAAGCATGGCAACAAATACCAAGTTCTTCGTCAATTAGGTACATGCATAACATTCTTCAAGGTGAGTGGAGTTGCATGCTCCCTCTAAAAAGTAATAGTTCCCACACTAGTAACACTATACTTACCATAATCACCCATCTTGATATGCATCTTGAGATATTTCTCCTCTAGTTCACTGGATAACTCTTTGTTGCTAGTCATGTGGAAAAAAGCTCCACTGTCTAAGTACCAAACACTTCCCATTATTGAAGACACCATGCATGCAATGAGGGAAAAGTCCAATTCGAATTGGGAGGCCAAATCCTCACCCTCCGCTCCTCTTGAGGACTTCTTCAATGGACAATTTGTAGCAAAGTGACCCATCTTGTCACAATGAAAGCATTTAACTTTCGTCATGTCCTTCTTCATACCTCCTTGATAAGAATCTGATTTGGAACGAGAAATTTTACCTTTCCCCTTCCTCGCCTTAATCGCTAAGGCATGGTTCTCTTCATCATTAATCTTTGATGAAGAGCCAACCCTGATGTTCCTCCAGATCTCATCCTGCATCAAATCCAACCATAGTCGTTCCCAATCTGGTAGCTTCTCTCGACCATTGACAGAGTCCCAACAACTATGTCAACTCTTTGGGAGTCCAAGAAGAGAAAGACTCACCATATCCTCCTTGGAAACCATGATTCCAACACTTCCAAGTTCATCCCAACATTGAGTGAACTTGGTCAAGTACTTTGGAATAGTCTCGCCTTTCTCCATCTTGATTTTATGAAGTTTATCCTTCAATGCCAACTTCCTTTGATCACTATTATTCTAAGACAAGTTCTTCAACGTTTTCCACATAGCATGCAGGGTTTCCCTTCCATGGAGACTTGAGACAATATGATCTTGAACTCCCTCAAGGATTATCCGCCTTGCCTTCGCCACACACTTCTTCCAATCAACGAAGTTCTTTGCATCAATAGTTGTTGGCTTAGGAATTGCTTGTTCAACAAATTCCTTCAAGCCATTGTCCTCTAGCACATCCTCCATCCTGTCCCTTCAGGTTATGAAATTCGAGTTGCCTTCTAAGGCATACTCAAGCCTCAACCCATGGAATGTCATTTTCCCATCCTGAAGTATATATGCAAATTTGAATTTCACCTGTAACCCAGAAACTCAAAACTTCGAAATCTCCTCTAGAGAGCTGATTTTAAATCAGTGATATCTCTCTCATCCGAACTCTGATTCGGCCGATATATATATATATATATATTTAATTTGGGTATATTTTCCCAAGGAATCCAGATTTGTAATTTGTTTTTGAAAATTTTGTACATAAATTTTCAGATCTTCTCTACAAACTCTTGGCCCAAAAAAATTCTTGCTCTGATACCAAGTAGAAAATCCTGTAGATTCACAAGCTCATGCAATTTGGTAAAACAAGAGACAAGAATCTACTTCTAATCTTTACAGCGAAAGCCCATAAACATCAACGAAACAATAATCAACAGAGGGAGAGAATCAAAGGCACATAACACAATAAATATCCGAGGAAAGTCATAACTCAAAACCCCACTATATGTTTTGTATTAATCCAGAAAATCAAGATGAAATTACAATGCTTGTTCTCTCTTGAACAATCACAACACTGAACAAATTCAATCTCCAACTCATAAGCAAGCTCAAAGCCAAAGATTAGCCTCTTTACAAGCTCTCTAAGTCTCTATTCCAATGTGTAATTCCTAAGAAGGATAACTTGTATTTAAAGGGAAATAAAGCCTCTAAAAATAACGCAATCCCTCAAGGATCAGTTCCTGAATGCATGCACTATCAATGCAAGTCAGAAAAATCTAAAACAAATAGTGCATTGTCCCTACACTCTAGTCTCAACTGAGTCTTTCTCTGATTCGACATGCATGAGTTTCTGATGAGTAAATATTCAGTTAACTAGAGTAGCACTAGCGGAGTTCATTACTGACACCACTGACTATTAACTCACTATTAGTTCTCTCAATCAGTTTGAGAACTAATTTAACCGAACTAACTCATTAAACTGAGTCTTCTATTTTACAACTCACAATTAACTCACACTGGACTCTTACAAAGTAGGGAGAATATACACACGACGACATAAAGACTTCCAACTCGAATTTCCTAAGTTAAGTAAGCTTAATAAACTTAATTAACTATTTTTAAAGTTGCTATGAGAATAGAATTCGAATTTAATTCCTAGTTTAACTCAAGCACAAATTAAACTGGACTCTCTTGTTTCCATTTCTCAACACTCCCTCTCAACAAGAAAGGGATTATCACCTACCCTGATCCTGTCTCTGTGAAACTCGAAATTAGATATTGACAATGCCTTTGTCAAGATGTCAATATCTTGCTCCTCCGTGGGAATGTAATCTAACAACATTATCCACCTCAATACAAAATCTTTGAGATGATGATACTGGATATCAATATGCTTGGATCGATCATGAAAGACTAGATTTTCAGAGAGTTTGATATGACTCTAATTATCACAATAAATCATTGTCGGATCCATTTGCTAACCAAACAAACCAACCAGGATATTCCTCATCTAGATAGCCTCACATGTAGCCTGAATTGCGGCCATGTACTATGCCTTTGTCGAACTGAGTGTAACTAATCTTTGTTTCATGTTGTACCAAGAAACTGCCGCTGACCCAATACTAATGGTCCCTCTTGATGTTCTCTTCCTGTCGGATGGACTCCCTACCTAATCTGCATCGGTGAAGCCTTGAAGCTTCACTCCCTCTGTCCATCTGTACCATAACCTAAAATGAGTAGTGCCTCTGAGGTATCTCAATACATTCTTTGTCGCCTTCCAATACAGCTTTGTAGGCCTAACCATCACTTGACTAAGTTGGTTAACTGCATAGAACATATCTGATCATGTGTTCACCAAGTACATGAGTGAACCCATAAGCTTCCTATAAATAGTAGCTTTCACTACTTCCCCTGAAGTAGCATCTTCCTTCCTCTAGTTACCAGCTAGAGGAGTCTCCATGGGTTTATTACTCTACATGCGAAATCTCCTGAGTATCTCGTTGGCATACTTTCCCTGAGATACAAACTACTCCCCATCTCTCTGCCATACCTCCATGCCAAGAAAGTAATGCATGAGCCCCATGTCCTTCATCTCAAACTCTCTTGCAAGGTCCTCCTTGCAAGATTTGATGAGCTTCTCATCACCTATCAGTATAAGATCATCTACATAAATTACAATAATCAACAACTTACCTTCCACCACTATGTGATACAAGTTCACATCCGCTTCACTCTTCGTGAAGCCCAACCCAGTGAAGTAGCTATCTATCCTGGTGTACCAAGCATGGATTGCTTTCTTCAGCCCATACAACACTCTCTTGAGTCGGCACACATGCGACTCACAGTTTAAGGTTTCAAAATCTTCAGGTTGCTCTATGTACACCTCTTCCTCAATCATGCCATTGAGGAAGGCAGTCTTCACATCCATCTGATGGATCTTCCAACCCATCTGTGCTGATAGTGCCAAAATAGATCTGATTGATGAGTACCTTGCAATAGGAGGAAAGGTCTAATCATAGTCAACCCCCTAGACCTGTGAAAAGCCACGAGCCACAAATTTGGCCTTATGCTTCTCCACACTATTATCTATAGCTTGCTTTACCTTTTAAAGCCAACGAGAGCTCACAATTGATTTGTCCTTCAGTCTCGAGACCACATCCCAAACATTGTTTCGAAATATGGAGTCATACTCCTCGACCATCGCATCAACCCAAATCGACTGTTGCACTGCTTCCTGAAAGGAAGATGGCTCTGTTACAACACAAGCACCCATAAGTTCCATGTATCCAATGTACTTCTCTGGTGACCTCCTCTGTCTGCGCTGAGAAGAGGGTGCTCCCACATTCTCCCATGCATCATCCAACAATCTATCGGCCTCTCTATTGCACTTTCTTCCTTCTCTGGAAGACTCTACATGAGTGGATGTCTCCACTCTCTAAAACTCTGCATGTGGCTGCTCCACATCAATTTGAGGGCCCTAAAAATTAGGAGCTAAAATCTCCTCATCCACACATAGCTCAAGCTCCCTCTCAAGGGATACTCGCATCGCTTTCTCCTCATCAAACCCAATATCCTTGCGACCCATTGTCATTCGACTAGTTTGCATGTACACTCGATAGTTGTGGGGTGTATCAATGTACCCCATAAATATCCCCAACTCTGATGTTGGCTCAAGCTTCTTTCGTGCATCTTTGGTCACATGGACCTAAAACGATGACCCAAAAATCCTGAAGTGACCAACATTTGTTCTCTTACCGGAATAAGCCTCCTCTGGTGCCTTCATCTCAAGTATCCGATGTGGGCTACAGTTCTGAACATAAACCGTTATTTTGCATGCCTCAGCCCACAAGTGTAGTGGGAGGCCTTGATCATGCAACATCACCCTTGCTTCCCCTGCTATGCTCCTGTTCTTCCTCTTAGCAACCCCATTTTGTTGAGGGTCATGAGGTGCTATCAACTCTCGTTTAATCCCTTTCACTGCATAGAAGTTCTTAAACTCATTTGGGACATACTCACCACCGTTATCACTCCATAGAGATTTAACCTTCTTGCCATAATCTTTCTCTACCAATGCTTTGAACTCACAAAACTTTGTGAAAGTTTGATCCTTTTTCTGCATAAAAAATACCAAGCATTTATGAGAATAATCATCAACAAATATAACAAAATTCCTGTGTTTGGCCATGGACGCTGTCAAGAATGGTCCACACACATCTGAATGGACTCTCTCTAAAATAGACTCTGCTTCACTATCTTTGTCTCTAAAGGAAGACTTGGTGTATGTTCCCAAAGTACAACCCTTGCATGTATCAACTTGCTCAAGCGTACCTTTGTGAAGACTGGTAGAGATTTGTTGTAATATCTTCAAAGCCCCATGATGCAAGTGGCCCAATCGCCTATGCCACAACTTGCCAACATCTCGGCTCAACATCTTTTCCGCTTTTGAACTCAAAGAAGCACAATCATCTATCTCTATCTTATAGAGATTCTGAAATTGAATCCCTATCTTATTTACTTGACTCGTGGCTATGTGTTGAAGGAACTCCTTTCCTTTCAAAAAGATCCAATCATAGCCTCTATCCTCAAGCATGGCAACATATACCAAGTTCTTTGTCAGTCCGGGTACATGCATAACATTCTTCAAGGTGAGTGGAGCCGCATGCTCCCTCTGAAAAGTAATAGTTCCCACACCAGTAACACTATACTTACTATCATCACCCATCTCGATATGGATCTTGAGATCTTTATCCTCCAGTTCACTGAATAACTCTTTGTTTCCAGTCATGTGGAAAGAAGCTCCACTGTCTAAGTACTAGACACTTCCCATCATTGAAGACACCATGCATGCAATGAGGGAAAGTCCAATTCGAATTGGGAGGCCAAAGCCTCACCTGCCGCTCCTCTTTAGGACTTCTCCTTGGACTTCTTCAATGGACAATTTGTAGCAAAGTGTCCCATCTTGTCACAATGAAAGCATTTAACTTTTGTCATGTCCTTCTTCATACCTCCATGATAAGAATCTGATTTGGAATGAGAAATTTTACCTTTCCCCTTCCTCATCTTAATCGCTAAGGCACAATTCTCTTCATCATCAGCCTTTGATGAAGAGCCAACCCTGGTGTTCCTCCAGATCTCATCCTACATCAAATCTGACCATAGTCATTCCCAACCTGGTAGCTTGTTCTGACCAAGGGCAGAGTCCCGATAACTATGCCAACTCTTTGGGAGTCCAAGAAGAGAAAGACTTACCATATCCTCCTCGGAAATTGTGATTCCAACACTTCCAAGTTCATCCCAACATTGAGTGAACATGGTCAAGTACTTTGGAATCATCTCACCTTTCTCCATCTTGATTTTATGAAGTTTATCCTTCAATGCCAACTTCCTTTCATCATCGCTATTCTAATACAAGTTCTTCAATGTTTTCCACATAGCATGCGGGGTTTCCCTTCCATGGAGACTTGAGACAATATGATCTTGAACTCCCTCAAGGATTATCCGCCTGGCCTTTGCCACACGCTTCTTCCAATGAGAAAAGTTTTGTGCATTAGTAGCTGCTCGCTTAGGAATTGCTTGTTCAACAAATTCCTTCGAGCCATTATCCTCTAGAACAACCTCCATCCTATCCCTCCTGGTTATGAAATTAGAGATGCCTTCCAAGGCATACTCAAGCCTCAACCCATGGAATGCCATTTTCCGATCCTGAAGTATGTATGCAAATTTGACTTTCACCTGTAACCCAAAAACTCAAAACTTCAAAATCTCCTCTAGAGAGCTGATTTTAAATCAACGATATCTCTCTCATCCGATCTCTGATTCGGGCGATTTTTTTTTGTTTGAATTTGGGTATATTTTCCCAAGGAATCCAGATTTGCAATTTGTTTCTGAAATTTTTGTACATAAATTTTTAGATCTTCTCTACAAACTCTCGGCCTAAAAAAATTCTTACTCTGATACCAAGTAGAAAATCCTGTAGATTCACAAGCTCATGCAATTTGGTAAAGCAAGAGACAAGAATCTACTTCTACTCTTTAAAGTGAAAGTTCATAAATCAATATGAAATTACAATGCTTGTTCTCTCTAGAACAATCCCAACACTCAGCAAATTATATCTCCAACTCATAAGCAAGCTCAAGGCCAAAGCTTAGCCTCTTTACAAGCTCTCCAAGTCTCTATTCCAATGTGTAATTCGTATGAAGGATAGCTTGTATTTAAAAGGAAATGAAGCCTCTAAAAATAGCACAATCCCTCAAGGATCAGTTCCTGAATGCATGCACTATCAGTGCAACTCAGAAAAATCTAAAACAAATAGTGCACTGTCCCTGCACTCTAGTCTCAACTGAGTCTTTCTCGGATTCGACATGCATGAGTTTTTGATGAGTAAATATTCAGTTAACTAGAGTAGCACTGGCAGAGTTCATTACTGACACCACTAACTGTTAACTCACTATTAGTTCTCTCAATTAGTTTGAGAACTAATTTAACCGAACTGACTCATTAAACTCAGTCTTTTATTTTACAACTCACATTGGACTCGTACAAAGTAGGGAGAACATACACACGATGACATAAAGACTTCCAACTTGAATTTCCTAAGTTAAGTAAGTTTAATAAACTTAATTTACTATTTTTTAAGTTGCTATGAGAATAGAATTTGAACTTAATTCCCAGTTTAATTCAAGGACAAATTAAATTGGACTCTCTTGTTTCCATTTCTCAACACTCCCTCTCAACAAGAAGGGATTATCACCTACCCCGATCCTGTCTCTGTGAAACTTGAATTTACATCTTGACAATGTCTTTGTCAAGATGTCAATATCTTGCTCCTCTATGGGAATGTAATCTAACAACATGATCCACCTCAATACACAATCTTTGAGATGATGATAATGGATATCAATATGCTAGGATCAATCATGAAAGACTGGATTTTCAGAGAGTTTGATACAACTCTGATTATCACAATAAATCATTGTCGTATCCATCTACTGACCAAAGAAACCAACCAGGATATTCCTCATCTAGATAGCCTCACATGCAGCCTGAATTGCAACAATGTACTATGCCTTTGTCAAACTGAGTGTGACCGATATTTGTTTCTTGCTATTCCAAGAAACTGTCGCTGACCCAATACTAAATATCCCTAGTGATGTTCTCTTCCTGTCGGATGGACTCCCTGCCCAATCTACATCGGTGAAGCCTTGAAGCTTCACTCCCTCTGTCCATCTGTACCATAACCCAAAAATGAGTAGTGCCTCTGATATCTCAATACATTCTTTGTCGCCTTCCAATACAACTTGGTAAGCCTAACCACCGCTTCACTAAGTTGGTTAACTGCATAGAACATATCTGGTCGTGTGTTCACCAAGTACATGAGTGAACCCACAAGCTACCTATAAACATTAGCTTTCACTACTTCCCTTGAAGTAGCATCCTCCTTCCTCGAGTCACTAGCTAGAGGAGTCTCGATGGGTTTACTGCTCTCCATGCAGAATCTCCTCAATATCTTGTTGGCATACTTGCCCTGAGATACAAACTACTCCCCATCTCTCTGCCATACCTCCATGCCAAGATATTAGTGCATGAGCCCATGTCCTTCATCTCAAACTCTCTTCCAAGTTCCTCCCTTTTGATGAGCTTCTCATCACCTGTCAGTATAAGATCTTCTACATAAAGTACAATGATCAATAGCTTACCTTCCACCATTATGTGATATAGGTTCACATCCACTTCACTCTTTGTGAAGCCCAACCCAGTGAAGTAGCTATCTATCCTGGTGTACCATGCACAGTGTGCTTGCTTCAGCCCATACAATGCTCTCTTGAGTCGGCACACATGCGACTCATGGTCTAAGGTTTCAAAATATTCAGGCTTCTTGTTACACTAAAAAATGTCACCATGACTATTTACAGTTAGTATGGCTCTATCAACAGTCATGCTATCCTCTTAGGCAAGTCTTATACCTCTGCTCTCCATGTCAAACTCCAAAAAAGAGAGAAAGTCTTTATAAATGTATTTATCTCTGGGTACGCAGGTTCTCTCAACCTTACCTGCGGGGACGCACCCAATGTTCACAAAAGCTGCGTCTTTGGACGCTCTGTAAGTAAAGGGGCAGGTGCGTCCCCCTGTAAAGGTTAAAATGCGCAAGTTTCATCTTTAAAAAGTTACTTGTGGTCATTTCTAGAGCATTCTAGAAGGTTGTTCGACGTGTATTGAGCGCCTCCAGATGGTTCATGCACCCCTACCAAAGAGGAACTTATCCCATCAATAAGGGAGCTATCCCATCCAAAGAGGGGATTATCCCATTGATGGTGGACCTGATTAACCTCCTCTTGAGCACTATAAATACAGGCATTGGGTCAGAAGGAGGGGAGGTTGGAAGCTATACATTTCTAAGGGTAAATGCTGCAGGAATTAGGACTCCCATTTAGAAGCTTGTGAGGAGAGATTGCCATCTTTGCTTGTTCTATTTGGAAGTGGGTGAGCTTTGTCAAAGTAAAGGAGAACTCTTGATGGACCCTGGGAGGGACTTGCACAACACCAAGGCTCAGGTTGTATTTGTTCCTTTTGTTACCTATTAATGCAAATGAGTCCATTCTTCTCAATAACTTGTTATTTATGAGTTGTTTCATGTACTCCTTGGTCTATGTGTTAAATATGTTTTATTCTATGAGATTATCAAGTGCTATTTAATCGTTTGATTGTTAGTGTATGCAGGTTTCAAAGTGAAGGGGGAGGTCATCCGGATCAGCAGAGCTGGACTGCTACAACAGCGTTGGATTACAGGTAGGATCTAAACACTTGATTTCCCATATAGTAAATGCATGTTTAGAGAAGGATTGCTCTTGTTTGTCTTGTTTGTCACTAGAGAGTCTTAGGCTCCTAGGGAGGTTGATTTGTGTCCGCACTATCGACTCTTTCCGCCTGACAAATTGGCGACCATACTGGGGAATCCATTGATGTGAAAGTCTTTTCCTTTGTATGAACTTTGCTCTGAGAAAATTGGTTTATTTTTCTGGTTTTTGGCTCTGTGACTTTGTCTTTGGGTGGGTTAGCTTAGGGTTAGATTTATTTTGGTTTTTTTTGAATTTTCCAGTAGGACGCACCCTCTGAGTATTGCACAGTGCGTCCCTGGACGCACTGTCGCTGTGTGCACAGAGCAGGCCCGCACCTGTCTTAACGGGTCGCCTGCGTCCCCTGCTAAAATTTGAAAAACTTCCATTTTTTGCATTTTTTCTCTTAGATTTTGCTTTTTCTTAGTTTTTACTGCCCAGATCCATTAGTCTCTTGTCAAAGATCTTCACCTGAACTTGTTTCGATAGCATTGAGTGTTTTAATGGATTTCATAGAAGTTTAAGCCCTAGGGTTTGATTTTTGAGTAGGTCTTGTAGTGACTTTGGCGGTAGAAGTTGTCAAGCCTTAGATATCTCTGGTTTTGTCAGCATTCTTAGAAGTCAGACCTGTCATAAAGTCCACCTGTGAGAGCACCTTACCATTGAGTTGTTTCTTTGGGCAAATTTCGAAGTGCTTGTTGATTAAGTCTTGAATTCCATTTTACAAAAGAACAAAAAGATTTGAGTTTTGTTTTGACTAGTCTTTTGATTCTGCATTAGCTGGTCCTTGATTTGATTTTGGTCAAGTAAAACAACCTAGAATCATCTTTGTGAGCTTTTGCCTTGTTAGGTTTGCTTAGAGTACTTTCCTTTTTAATTTGTTTGTGAGTCAAGTTTTCATAGATTTTATAGCTTTTGAGATTGATTTTCGTTAACATAGATTTATATGCTTTATTAAAAAGAGAAAATACAAAAACATCTCCTTTGGAAAGTTTTGTTTCAAGTAGCTTTGAAAAGTTTTGAAAGAAAAAGAGTTTTTCGTGCACGTAAAGAGTGGTCATGTTTGTATGCTTGAAAAGATAAAGAGAATTGTTTCTTTGATTGTCTTTATTAAGAAAGTTGTTTTCTATAAAATTTGCATCTCTCAACTCTCTTAGTTAAGAATTTCATTGAAAAAGGAAAGTAGCGTAAATCATCTTAGGTGCATCTTTGTAGTGGTTTGAGTCGAGTCTACACACCATTGGTTTCACTTCCGCTACCTTTTGTCTTTAAGAAAAACCATAAAATTAACGCTTAAAGTAAAATCGACGTAGTAACTTTTATTTTCTAGGGCTCTGAAACACCAATTTAGATCAGGCTAGTGTCTTGGAGTAGGTGAGTAATTAACTCTCCAAGACAACAAAACCAAACAAGTAGCTTATCTTGTGATAGAATAAATCCAATTGTCTCATTTGTACTCTGGGAAAGCTCCTCTTAAAGGACAAGCACGAGCTCGTGTCCGAACCAGTGAGGGGATTAATCCCCCCTCGTTGGGAACGACGCCAGACACGCACGTATTACAAACGGTAAACCTCGGATTAACCATTGTCGAGGAGCCAGGGGTCACTTGTCGGTAAACCTTGGATTATTGTCAAGGAGCCGACATGGGGATTGAGCTTGATACTCTGCCCTTGCGTGCTGTCGGAGTTTAGACTGTTCCCCCAGGTGCATTTGTTGTGGTTGGTAACCTTAGTGACCATTATCTTTAGGATTCTACCGAGGTGACGGTGGAGGGAAGATCCCACTGTACCTGGAGCAGACGTCGGCTAGACTCACTTGGATTTTCTGGGGGGTTCGCTTCACTCGAGACGGTTAAAGTGGAGGAACTTGGTCCAATCTATTCATTAAGCAGGTTGCCGGGGTAACTGTTCCACCCGCCACTTCTGTACTGAATCCAGCGATGTTGGGCTTCATCACCAACTAGCGCTTTCGGTCTGGAAGGCTACTGTTTGTGCTTGGTTTGACGCTCTAGATTCTTTAGGCGTGTGATTCAAATTTGTTTGGTTCTTTAGAGACTTTAGGTGGTTTGATTTGAAATTTTATTTTGTTTTCGTGTGTAGTAGTTAAAAGTTTTTAGCTGTGGCGGAATTACCGAGACAGTCCCGTAGACTTCGGGGCAAGTCACCTGAGATTGTTACCGGAACTGATTTGTTGAGGAAACTCCGTAGATCACGGGGTGGATCCCCTGAAGACGTCCCGGGTCAGTACGAAGGGTTGAAGGTCCTTGTAACTCCTCCTAGTGGCAGTAAAGTAGGTTCACCTGAAGAAGGAGAATCTTCCTTGGTAGTCCATCCAGATTACCAAAGTCTAGAGACAGGTTATAATCCTGAAGCTGTTACAGTTTCTGAGCTTGTTGGTAGTTTTTCGTCTGCTAGTGATACAGGCGAAGAACCTGAAATATCTGAACCTGTTACTCCAACTTCTAGTGTTCCAGATTCACCAAGAATAGAACGAATTATCACCGAAAATCTTCCTACTGGTTTGATTGCTATCGAAGAACTTGCCCCAGAGGAAGAAATAGGCGTTTCTCACCTTGAAGATCAACTTACTATTGAGCTTAGGGAGCGTGAATCTATCTTTTACAGTCCTCCTAGAAGTACTACTTGGTACCTTTCGTTAACTAATTATTTAGACAACTCAGGGATAGGTTTTTCTCCACCTCGTACTCCTTTCCCACCTGGAGGTATTCATACTCCGGTAAATATGTCTGGTCAGTCGTCCGTGTTTACTCAAAGTCCTGAATCTTTCTTACACGGCGGTCCTTCTGTTCCCACTGGGTATCAAGCACTTTCTGGTACCTTTGCGGGGGCATCTCCTCAACCCGTTGATCATGGGTTATTAACTGGAAACAGTGGTAATATACCATTGGGTGTAGGAGACATTTACATGATGTCAGGTTCAGTTCCCGTTTCCCAACCTCAAGGTGGCCAATTACCGCCTGGGGGGCAGCCTCAGTTAACGCCTGGGGGGCAACCTCAAGGTACACAAATCGTGTCTGGGGGGCAACCTCAAGGTCAGTATGCACCTATGGTACAATACATGCCTCAAGGTCAACCCCAGCCTCAATATGTACCCCAGGGTCAACCTCAGTATCAATATCAACCTCAAGGATGGCAACCCCAAGGGTATCAACCCCAAGGGTATCAACCTCAAGGGTACCAACCTCAAGGATGGCAACCCCAAGGGTATCAACCTCAAGGGTACCAACCTCAAGGTCAAGGTCAACCCCAGTATCAGTGTTTACCCCAAGGTTATCAACCTCAAGGTCAATACTCGAGTCAAGGTTATCAACCACCTCAAGGTCAGTCATATGGGCAAGGTGTGGGAACTGCACCGTTCAATTATCAATCCTATCCTCAATTCGGTTATGGACCTCAGTATTCTCAACCTGTTACGGGTCAATACCCTGGAATGTTAGTGTGGGATCCATCACAGGGTCAACAGGTGTTGCAGCCAAGTATACAGTTGGTACCTCAAGCTGGACAACCCGTAGTTTCTGGTTCACCCCAGCAACCGCAACCTGCCCAGTCAAATGTTCAAACTTCTGTAACTTCGGTAGTTACTCAGCCGCCAATTGCGCCTAGTACTCCATCTCAAACGGCTGCGGCAACTACCGCTGCATCTACCGCACTTACTTATGGAGTATCGACAGCTCCGGTTTCTACTGTCTCTGCAACCACTCCTCAGGCATCTTTACCGTTGTCTGGACCTACGATTCAAACCACGGTCCAGATGCCTATGGGTCAGCCTGGTATAAGTACGGTTGTCACTTCTCAACCTCAATTTGTTCAACAACCGTACCAGGGACAATACCAACAAAGGCAAGCTGTCCAGCAGCCAGTTTACCAGTATCAACCATATCCTGGGTACACTTATCAACAACCTCAACAACCCCAGTACGGTCCGGTTAATCCTGGTTTTCCAGGAGGATATAATATCCCTAATGCGATTCCTGTTCCTAGTTATCCTGTATATCCTCCTCCTGGGGCTGGTGTCATGACTCAAAGTTTTAGAGATCCTAATCGGCAATTACCGTTTATCGCAACTTTGGATTTACCAGATTTGACGCGCCTAACAAATGATCCAATTCAATATCTTCAGTTCTGGCCGCCAATGCCAAATAAGTTGCCCAGTGATATACCCAAGTTCGAAGGTAAGCCTGGAGAGGATCCGTCCAATCATGTGATGACTTACCACCTCTGGTGTGCTTCAAATTCTATCTCGGATGATTCGATCCGCTTACGTCTTTTTCAGCGTACACTCATTGGTCTCGCGGCCAAGTGGTACATTGAGTTACCACGGGCCTCTTTTTACAATTTTAGCCAGTTAGCTACCTCGTTCTTAACTCACTTTCAGTTGCCGGTCAGATACGATAACGGCACGGAGTTATTAACTTCACTAAAACAATCGACGTCCACGTATATTTCCGATCACATTCATGAGTGGAGACGTCGAAGAAGGTTGGTGAAAGTTTTTATTCCGGACCAAATCTTAGCTGAATGGTTTGTTAAATCATTGTTACCGAAGATTACTGAAGATGTAGCTAAGGCCGGAGTAGTTACTGAGGAGAAAGTCATTGCTCAGGTGCAGTACCTTGACTTAGTTTATACTCAGTCAGGTACGTTACACGAGAAGATTCCGGATCTTCCAAAATCGAATCAAATCGCTGCTGCTCCTTCGGGATCTCATGCCGCTGATGGTATGATTGGTACGGTGAACACAAAGAGCAAGAAGAAGTCTTCTAAGAATTCTACTACTCCTATAATCACCTTGCCTGATTCCCCGACAGGAGAGTCTTCTCCTGAACTTTCCGCCGATATTCACGCTGTAGAGTCATCTACGGCCAAATCAAAAAACGGTGGAAAGAAGAAAGGAAAGAAGAAGGCTAAAGCAGACAAGGCTCCGAAAGAGAAAACAGAAAAGTCGGAAACCAATGACGAAAAGCGCAAACCTCGATATCCTTGTCTTATTTGTGAAGAGGATCATTTTACAAGAGATTGCCCTCATCGGGCCGAGGTTGTGAAAATAGTCAAAGGTTCTCCCCCTCCTGCTGTGTTGAAAGATCCATTTCCAAAGCAGGAAAGTAAGATGATAGGTTCTTCCTCGATTGCCAGTGAAGAACCCATTTTGATGATGTCTCATGTGAGGATTGCGACTCGATCGCAAGATTATGGTAGTAAGAATCCTGTTGATGGTAAGGAAGCAGAATCTTCTCACTCTAACCCATCAACCTCAGCTCCTGGTTCCGATCCACTACAGATCGAGAAACCTAACCCGGACTTAGTAATCAAACCGCCCGCCAAGGGTGTACTTCGAAGGTCTGCTTTCAATCCACATGCGAGAGCAGCCCAGAATTACAACATTGTTGAGGACTTAGCTGTTTCACCCTCAGCAATGTCGGCGTTAGAAGTGCTGCAATCATGCCCAGCACAACGAAAATTACTTTTGTCGGCTATCGGAGCTGTTGATGTTCAGGACCCGAACCTGATAATCTTCGATCTAGAAAATAGTACACCACGTCTACCCCATCAAATGGCTTTCCAAATCCCAGTGATAGTCAAAAACAGGCCTATTCATCGGACTGTGATTGATGAGGGAGCTTCTACGTGTATTATGTCGATTCAATGTTGGAGATCTCTTGGTTCTCCTTCGTTGAACCAATCCCCCACCATCCTTAAGGCCTTTGATGGCCGTGGGTTCCGTCCGTTTGGTATTCTACAGGAATTACCTATAGGGGTAGAAGGTAAAACCGTTAGTCTGGATGTGGAAGTGGTTGATGCCCCTCTAGACTACAACCTTCTTTTGGGTCGAAGTTGGTCATATGCTATGACGGCGGTCGTTTCATCGGTCTTCAGAGTAATTAAGTTTCCATATAACGGTAAGATCGTGACTATAGATCAGCTGACATACTTTTCATCCGACCCAACCTCTTCAGAGAGTATCCAACATGTCGGTAAGACGACAATCCCTTATAGGGACGTTGGCGTAGGTTTAGTTAAAGATTCCGGTTTACTGGGAACTTTTCCTTTCCCTCCAATCAACACAGACCCTTCATTTGCATCAATTCATATGATTACATCAGAAAACATTATTTATGATGATCCTTGGATCGTCCCATCTGAATCTGAGATAGACTCATTCGGTGATGCTATGCCTTTGAGTCCATATGAGATTGCTTATGAAGCTGTCGTGTCTTTTATCGACTCGCGTTCAACCCAAATCGACCAAATGAATGTGGTCAGTGAAGAATCACTTTTCACATCATCCTTAGAACGGATAGCGTTTCCCGAAGTCGTGTCATCTGACGAACAACTTCGCGAAATCCTAAGTGTAGACGATCTACCATGGGAAGATCTCCATCACAGATCTTCGTTTTTACCTGAAGATGATGTTCTTGAAAATGATTTTTCATCTATCTTTACCGCTGAATATGTCAAAGACGCTCAGAATCCAATGAAACATCCTGATTCAGAGTTGAATTTAGGGAGTATTTCTCGTACTATTCCCATTGATATTTCAGTGAAGCCCGGAATTGAGGAGAACATTCATATAGGTGCCGCATGTACAGAAGATGAAATCCAAACTTACAAGGCCCTATTCCAAGAATTCCGCGACGTGTTTGCCTGGTCTTACGAGGAAATGCCGGGAATCGATCCTGCCATTGTTGTTCATGAAATAAAAACCTACCCGGATGCTAAACCCGTCCGGCAACGGTTGCGTCAGATTCACCCTCGAAAAGCGGCTGCGATTAAAGCAGAAGTCGAAAAGCTGTTGAAAGCAGGTTTCATTTATCCGATCCCGTTAACGGATTGGGTATCGAATATTGTTCCGGTCAACAAGAAACAAGGAACAATAAGAATCTGTATCGACTATAGGGATATAAATCGAGCTTGTCCAAAAGACAACTATCCTACGCCTTATATCGATCAAATTATTGATGATTGTGCCGGAAGTGAAATGTTTTCCTTTATGGATGGTTTTTCGGGCTATAATCAAATCAATATTCTACCTGCCGACCAACCAAAAACGACATTCATTTGTCCATGGGGGACATTTGCTTATTGCAAATTACCTTTTGGGCTTAAGAATGCCGGGGCCACTTTTCAACGGGCGATGTCTTACGCATTTCATGACATCAAGCACATTGTGCAACCGTATCTCGATGATTTGCCTGCTCATTCTTTACATCGAGCTGATCACCTTGTCCACTTACGAGCAATCTTTATGAGGTGTAGACATTATCGAATTCGGTTGAATCCCCACAAGTGTGTTTTCTGTATAGAAACAGGTCGATTGCTAGGCTTTGTTGTTTCAAAAGCCGGCATTCGCGTCGATCCCTCAAAGGTCGAAGCTATCATCAAATTGCCTCCTCCTTCGAGTTTGCGCCAACTCCAAAGTTTGCAAGGGAAAGCGAACTTTTTACGCCGATTCATCCCAAACTACGCCGAGGTCACTAAAGGTTTTACACGGTTGTTGAAACAGAACGCTCAATTCTTTTGGGACGAGATTGCCCAACAATCTTTTGATGCACTTAAACACGCGTTAACCCATGCACCGTTGTTGCATCCTCCCAACTACAACCAGGACTACTTCTTATACCTCGCAGCTTCGCATTCCACCATTGGAATGGTGTTAGTTCAAGAAGATGAATTCGGAGCGGAACATGTGATATATTATCTCAGTCGGACCTTAAATCCCACTGAGCTAAAATATTCGCATGTGGAGAAATTGGCCCTGGCAGCCGTTCAAGCTGTCCAGCGTTTTCGTCACTACATTCTTCTCCGTAAAACTACAGTTATTTCGGATTGCAACCCTATGATTTACATTTTGACAAAACAATTGCTAGGGGGCAAGTACTCTAAATGGATTGTTATCCTGCAAGAGTTCGACTTGGAATTCCAGAAGTCCAAGTCTAAGAAATCTTTGGTTTTTGCGGAATTGATGTGTGATTTCCCTCGTGCTGACAGAGAGACTGTGGCAGAGGAGTCCATTGCGGACGAATCTTTGTTTCTTCTCAGTACTTTAGATCCGTGGTACGGGGATATAATCATCTATCTCCAAACCCAAACCTTTCGGCCTGAAGCTTCAAAGGCGGAACGTCGAAAAATTCGGTTTCAATCCCAGCAATACAAAATTATTGGAGATACACTTTATCGTCGGGGGGCAGACTTAGTTTTTCGACGTTGTTTAACTCACGAAGAGGCTGAGAGGGTTTTGAATGATTGTCACTCTGGAGCATGTGGCGGTCATATGTCTGGGTATGCCACAGCTCAGAAGGTGTTGCGCGCTGGCTATTTCTGGCCGTCTATGTTTAAAGATTGTATCATTGCAGTCCGGAAGTGCCACAACTGTCAAGTGTTTGATCGCAAGATGCGCGCACCACCTGCTCCTCTCCACCCTATAATTGCCGTTGGTCTATTCGCCAAATGGGGTATTGACTTTATTACTTGTAACCCTCACTCGGCCGGGGGGCATGCGTATATCATCCTCGCGGTTGATTATTTCACTAAATGGGCCGAGGCGATGCCTACATTCGACGCAAGCGGCAAAACAGCTGCAGTTTTCGTATTCAATCATATTATAACTAGGTTTGGTGTCCCACAAGCAATCATTACTGACCATGGGAGCCATTTTCAAAACATCATGATGACTGAGCTTACAAGCCAGCTTGGTTTGCGCCACGATAGCTCTACTCCTTATTATCCGCAAGCCAACGGTTTGGTTGAGTCTATCAACAAAGTTCTGGTTATCATGATCCGACGAACCATTGGTATTCATCGGTCGAATTGGCACAACATGTTATTTTCAGCGCTATGGGCATACCGAACCTCAGTGAAAACTTCAACAGGGTTCACTCCTTTCCAGCTAGTTTATGGCTTGGAAGCTGTGTTACCCATTGAATGCGAAATCCCATCACTTCAAATGGCTGTCGAATTACTTCCAGCTACTTCAGAAGAGGAGAAACATTTATTGTACTTAGCTAAATTAGATGAGACTCGACGTGACGCTGCATTAGCAATCGAGACTCACGCGAAACGAATGAACGCTCAGTATGATAGAAATGTGACCCCTCGAAGTTTTTCGGAGGGAGACCTAGTGTTATTATATGATCAAGCTAACGATAAGCTAGGTGCTGGAAAATTCATTCCTATGTGGCATGGACCCTACATTGTAAAGCGAAAGCTAGCAAAAGGGGCTTATGAGCTGGTAGATTTTGATGGGGACTCTTTGGGTAAACCCATAAATGGACTTTACCTAAAGAGGTATTATGCTTAAGTGGTGGGTATGGAGAATTTTTAGTTAGGTTAGGTTTTCTTTCTAGCTAGTATGTTTGTTAGTTTAGTCAGTGTGCTTAGCTTAGAGAGTGTGTTTTTCGTCGTTATTCTGGCTTATCTTGGTTTTACTCTTGATATTGCAGATGTCGACGCCTCTCCAAACATACATTGGATTTGCTGATGGTGCTTGTCGTAGTACACGGAATATCTCTTCCGCAGCTTGGGTTATCTATTCACCCTCTGACGAGTTAGTTTCTATGCATGGGGTAAGCCTCGGTCAAACAACGAACAACATTGCAGAATACAGTGCAGTGGTTGAATTATTATCCGAATCTATTTCATTTGGAATTCGACGTTTGATAGTGAGGTTAGATTCTGAACTTGTTGTATTACAGCTTAATAGAGTTTATGCCATTAGAAATCCTGTGTTATTAAGGTTGTTTTTGAGAGTGCGTCTCTTGGAACGTGAATTTGATTACATTGAATATCAGCATATTCCAAGGTCTTTAAATACATTAGCAGATGCAATTGCTTCTCGAATGTTGGACAGACATTTACAATAATCATGCAAGTAAATTTAAAAACATTTCATCACATATGTTAAACAAGATAAGCCGGTAATAGTGACATATATATAGATAAGAGTGTGTCAAAAAATATACATCGTCTTCGATCATAGGTTGAAAAACACCTTATGATCGGCAAAAATGATAAAGTACAAAAAGTCAAAAATGTCACATGTGTCTACAAAGTGACTAGCCAATCACTGGTGGTGCTCCCTATACGACACCACTGCACGGGCTACCTTACACAAAAATCTCCTAAACGGTCCAGGGACTGCGACTACATAGCGCTGAAGTCTGATAGGAATATCATCTATGGTAGTCTCAGGTATATCCACCGTCAGACGCTCTAGATCCTGCTCCAACTCAGCTAGTGACTCTGCAGCCGCGTCCTGTGGGGCCGGTACCGGTGCAACTGGATGTCTCCTCTCAAAAGGCCGGAGGTTGGCTGGGCGCTGTGGACCAACATCTGCATTTTAAAAATTTTTACTGTCAGTTTTGAGACGATATATATAGAAAACAAAAAAATACATAATTTGAAAACTTGTGAAAAATAAAGTACCTCTGTCATCCCATTGTTCTCCCTGTGGAAGAACCATGTCCGGATCACCTCGAAAATCTACTCCGGCATACGGAAAGTCCTGGATCGAAAAAACCTGGTCCTCTAACCAGTGAAAATAACTATCAGAGAATCGAACAACCGCCGCGCCCTCGTCAGGATGCCGGGCCATCACCGTAACCCATCGTATCAGCTTTGGCTCCCGAGGACCCAAGATATCAACAGTGAGTTGCTGAGGGATCAGCATCGGAACTCTCTCTAAGGCAAAGCTCACAACTAGAGGCCCATATCCAAAGGTCTTCAGTCGTCCGTCCTTTGCCCTAGTCAGTTGGCTCTTCATATTAGCCGACACAGCATCACACCAGTTGAAAATGGTGCCTTGGTAACAGTCAATCGCCATCCGCATTTGGGACCCGGAGGCAATATGTAAAGCGGCCGCGCCGCAAATTCTGGTAACCGTGAAAGCTATAACTTTGAGTTCACGCAGAGAGATGTGTTTGATTTCCACGCCTTTCGCATGGTGTGCATTGGGTGTGCACCAATCCGCCCGGAGACTAGCAAGGGATTGGCCACCCGGCCTAGTCCCGGCTAGATTGAGTTGCTCGCCTCTATTTGGCAAGCCAGTGAGAAAGTATACATCAGAGGGCTCTATCTCGAGCTGGTGCCCTCCTATGTAAAAGCATTGCTCTTGAACGTTCCATCTCTCAACCAGCCATTCTAAGAATCTCACCTGAGCCCTCATGCCAGGTATGGCCCAGTATTTATATAGCCCGCATGCTTTTAGGGCATCAATGGAAGGTTGATGTTCAATTGCGGCTAAATCAACGTCTTCGTGCTCTCTTTCTCTCCAATCCAACATGGTGAGTGCCCTACACACCAAGAAACAAAGATTAGAATTCATTTGGGAAATTTTAAATGGTTGCTTGTGGAGTTTGGGGTTTCAAATTCCGCCTTTCGCGGGGGACGCACCCCGCGTTTAGAACACAGGGCGTCGGGACGCAGCTGGCCTGAAGGTGGGCTGCGTCCCCCGACCTTTTTCCTGTACAGGAAAAAGTCGGGGGACGCAGGTCACCCGAAGGGCACCTGCGTCCCCCGCAGAGCGCACTTTGAAACCCAAAACCCCCCAAAAAATCAAAACTAAAACCTAAAACACAATTTTAATCGGATGAAATTGAAGAGGAGGATGTTGTAAAATACCTGGAAGAGACGGCGTTCGATTCTGACGGTCGGATTTTCCGCAGCGACCACGGGAAGTTTCTTGCCAAAAGCCCTTTTTTCAACCTCAACAGTAAAACGGTAAAAATGACATGGTAAAAAGTCTTTTTATAGGTTTTTTGGATGAATTTGTTCATTTTTCACCATGGAAGGATGTTTTTCGATGTATTTTTGCCTATCTTAAACAGGTATGAGTAATGTGTCGTTTTTGTGCAGGACAAAGGGATTTAGAGGGAAAATTGTCATTTTTCACAAACCAAAATATCAGAGTCATCTTTTAAGCCCTTTTCTGACTCCTAAAAAATGAAAAGATTGTCGAGCGTTTCTTTTACACTCATTAAAACGGAATTAAAAGACGGTCCCCTTATAGCTCTTTTCTGACCGTAAAATCAGGAAAAGATTGCCGGGTTTTTGTCGTTTCAAACTCGATACGGAAATAAAACGACGTGTCCTTGATCGCTTTTTACTTTTCAGGTCAGTGGCACTAATTATGAAAGTACTCCTTGGTCGCAAGATCAAGCGGTTCCCCCAGGTATTATTTTATACTTTTTCGGGCTTGAGGGACACAAATCTACGAAAAAGTTCAACTTGGAGTCTTCTTAAGTTTTTCAGACTCTCTAAAATTGAAAAACGCCAAGTTTCTCCTATACTGGGCTCGTTAAAATTTCACAGTAAAGGACCTGTTCAATTACAAACAGGAACGAACCGCTCCTTCCTAGGGTTCGAATCAAAACTAGGTTGGACTCATCCGAAGGATGAGCTTATAATCAAGCATATGTTATCCTCCTCAAGCTTGTAAAAAATAAAGAGGTACTTGCCAGAAATGGTGGGGGAAAAGAGAGAAGAATGAGCCTATTTGTTACCTTTTGTCTCAGAAGAAACTTTATTACCGCTCTTGAACACGACACTTTTCATTCACCTGGGTTGGGAAATCCTTTACCTCACAGTTGATCAAACCACTTTGAAAGTCTTCAGCCGGGTTCCGGGGGTTAACTTTGAGTCGTTTGTCACCAAGCCATCTGTTGTGTCGTTATGTGTTCAAGAGGTCTGCAAACAAAACTTTCATCTGCAAAATACTTATCATCCATTTAACCATCCCTGAGTCAGTCCTTACAGCAACATTTCTTCAACTTGAACAATGATTTCGTGTTGCGGGCTTGCCTGCAACGAATCGCTTTCTATCGACATCAGCACATTATCTAGCGAGATGACTTAGAAATCGTCGGTACCTTGAAGTCTGCATGCATCAATGGCAGGTTTCTCGCCTTTGACGTCAGTTTACATCATTGACTTTCGATCGAAGGATTCCGTGAAATGTTCGACATCAACTCATTCATTCACATCTCATGGATTGTACTGGGTACTTTGAGAACCATTGACATTACTGGTGGTCTCTCTCACGCTTGTTAACAGTTTACATCATCGACTGGTAATCAAGTGGTTTCTACCATGTTCGACATCAACTCATTTATTCGCATGGCTAGAATCGTACCAATTCGGGAAGTAGAAATGAAGACCCTGGATCTAGTTTCCACCATCCAGGCTGCGAGGAGTTTTGTATTCATTATCTAAGTAGACTAATCATAAACAGATGGCTGCGCCCATACTTTGTCTACAAAAGTCTATGATTATGATGTACTGCAAGATCATTCCTGTATCAGAGTAGTTAGTCTGTTAGTTAAAGTTTTAATCTGAGTATGGGAATGCCTACCTCAGTGATGATATAATCTTATACATGTATTTTGTGTTGAAAATTGCAGGTTCTGACCAGGCTCTCCGCGAGATAATCCTTGAAATGATAAAGCGCTTCACCCTTCCTAGATAATACAAAACCCTAATCTATTACAGGCTTCGCACTTTAGGGGGCAATCTGTTACACTAAAAAATGTCACCATGACTATTTACAGTTAGTATGGCTCTATCAACAGTCATGCTATCCTCTTAGGCAAGTCTTATACCTCTGCTCTCCATGTCAAACTCCAAAAAAGAGAGAAAGTCTTTATAAATGTATTTATCTCTGGGTACGCAGGTTCTCTCAACCTTACCTGCGGGGACGCACCCAATGTTCACAAAAGCTGCGTCTTTGGACGCTCTGTAAGTAAAGGGGCAGGTGCGTCCCCCTGTAAAGGTTAAAATGCGCAAGTTTCATCTTTAAAAAGTTACTTGTGGTCATTTCTAGAGCATTCTAGAAGGTTGTTCGACGTGTATTGAGCGCCTCCAGATGGTTCATGCACCCCTACCAAAGAGGAACTTATCCCATCAATAAGGGAGCTATCCCATCCAAAGAGGGGATTATCCCATTGATGGTGGACCTGATTAACCTCCTCTTGAGCACTATAAATACAGGCATTGGGTCAGAAGGAGGGGAGGTTGGAAGCTATACATTTCTAAGGGTAAATGCTGCAGGAATTAGGACTCCCATTTAGAAGCTTGTGAGGAGAGATTTCCATCTTTGCTTGTTCTATTTGGAAGTGGGTGAGCTTTGTCAAAGTAAAGGAGAACTCTTGATGGACCCTGGGAGGGACTTGCACAACACCAAGGCTCAGGTTGTATTTGTTCCTTTTGTTACCTATTAATGCAAATGAGTCCATTCTTCTCAATAACTTGTTATTTATGAGTTGTTTCATGTACTCCTTGGTCTATGTGTTAAATATGTTTTATTCTATGAGATTATCAAGTGCTATTTAATCGTTTGATTGTTAGTGTATGCAGGTTTCAAAGTGAAGGGGGAGGTCATCCGGATCAGCAGAGCTGGACTGCTACAACAGCGTTGGATTACAGGTAGGATCTAAACACTTGATTTCCCATATAGTAAATGCATGTTTAGAGAAGGATTGCTCTTGTTTGTCTTGTTTGTCACTAGAGAGTCTTAGGCTCCTAGGGAGGTTGATTTGTGTCCGCACTATCGACTCTTTCCGCCTAACACTTCTCTATGTACACCTCTTTTTCAATCATGCCATTAAGGAAGGCAGTCTTCACATCCATTTGATGGATCTTCCAACCCAGTTGTGTTGATAGTGCCAAAATAGATCTGATTGATGAGTACCTTGCAACAGGAGTAAAGGTCTCATCATAGTCAATCCCCTATACCTGTAAAAAGCCACGAGCCACAAATCTCGCCTTATGCTTCTCCACACTACCATCTGTAGTTTGCTTTACCTTATAAAGCTAACGAGAGCTCACAATTGACGGGTTCTTTATGCATGGATTCACTAGAGTTCACTCCCTACTACCATTGGTGTATTGCTCCAAGGGCGAGTTTTTCTTGGGGTTTCATCATTTCCCTATTCATGCCTCTATTATCTGAGGCCCTCCATTGACACGTCGACTACCAATGTCTGAGGGTATTTTTTTTTTGCTTGGCAGGTGCCGTGTTTCTTCTGTAAATTCTCTCTCTATGCAAAGCTCTTGTCGTCGTTGTATGTTCCCTGCTCTTCTGCTGAGTGTTTGCTAGTTTCCAGAGTCATTGTTGTCTACTTGTTGGGCTTCATGGCCACTTTCTTTCTGGTCGGGGTTCCTTCTTGCTATTGCCCTATTCATGGGTGCTGGATATTGGGTTTCCATCAATTTTCTCAGATATTTTTTGCTCGTTATCATGCTACCCGTTTTTGGGCTTGTTTCTCTGGGGGGTCTAGGCCCTAATGGACTATTTTATGCCTATGTGTGTGATGAGGTTTGTCGAAGCATCTCCAGGCACATCCAAGATGATCATAGCAACTTCTGACTTTTTTTTACTAATTTTCATGTGTGCAAGTGATGAGGCCTATTAGAGCATGTCCAAGCATGTCCAAGCCGGCTAGAGCATTTTCCTACTATTTTTTTGTTTGTAATTCTTTCAGATTTATGTTGGGGTCTGCTGATCCATATTTTAATGCTTGAATTCCCGTTTGTTGGGCTATACCTAGTGCTCACTATGAGGTGATTTGGTAGACATGCGTGCCCTGATATCTTGCTTATTTTCACAGTTTATGTAAACATTTTTCATTTTAAATATATTTTTTTTAGATGCTATTTTTCAACTCCATATTAAGTAGTGAAATAACTATATATATCCCTCGTATTTTTCTTTTATTTTATTTTTGTAAGCAACCATTTCTACATTATATTAACAAAGCAAAAAATACATAATGTACATTCTTGATAGCCACCTTTGCCTCAAAGCGAGGAAACCAGATTGTGGGATCAAAAATTCTCTACCCTTGGAAGGGGAAAATAGAGTCTAAGTTGTTGAAAAATGAAGCAATAAATTCTCAATTTGATTTTTCCTTGATTAAATCGAGAAGCAACTTGGATGCAGTTAACTTGTGTGACATGGCTTGTATCACTTAGTTTACTCAGTAAATTCGAGTTGGATGAGTTAGAGTTCAGTTAATCATGTTTGATTTCTAATTTGTAGCAATAAAATTTAGTTATCTCAAGTTTTTTTCAGTTAAACTAGTTCCAACTGTTCTAGGAATTAGTGGAAGGTCAGTTGTGCAACAGGACTTCAGCCAAACTCAATGATCATCTAGTTAACTGATTAATCAACCTAAAATAGCTAGTGCATGCAGAGAATTCAAGTTACCCAATTGAGGTGGAAATTCCAAGGTAGTGTAACATCAGTTGTAGACTATTCCAGAGTGTATAACGGTTGCATGCAACCTGATGATCAATTTGAGGAATTACACAATCCGTTTTGGAGAAATTCCTAAATAATAGGGTACTAATTTCTCAAGGAATTGTGCAAGGAAATAATGGCTCAATCAAAGGAAAATTTTTACTCAGACTAGGTCAGAGCTTCTTAGTGAGTAGAGAGATAGGTTACACACCTCCTGGTTGTGCTCAGTTGAGAAAAGCAATTGTAGTACATCTTTATTCATCATATTAATGCGAGCAGGCATTAGGGTTTTTAGCTGTTTTCTTTTCCCGAGAAAAATACTATTTTCATGTGTGTGATTTCTTATTGTATTTATGAGATTTTTGTTCTAAATTATGAATTAATGTTCGGAAAATAGTAGAGTAGGTTTGTGTCTTGTGATTTTTATTAAAAATTCATTAGCAATTGCAAATCTACCTCGTAATTTCTACATGGTATCAGAGCAGGATTCACAAAGTATAACTTTCGAAGTTGTTTCACAGGAGGTTCGAATTTGGAGTTCAGTGCATCATGATTTCTTCAAGGCTAAGAAGATGACCTCCAATGGACTTAGGCTAGAGTATTCCTTGGAAGGCATCTCTAATTTTGTTGCATGGAAGGATCACATGGAGGTGTTATTGGATGACAATGGATTGCTAGAATACATCGAGACAGATATCGCAAAACCACCAGAATCTAATGCCCAAAACCTTTCTCAATGGAAGAAATATGTAGCCAAGGTGAGGAGAGTAATCTTGGAGGGAGTAAGGGATCACATTGTCTCAAATCTCCACATAAAAGAAACTTCATTCACAATATGGAAAGCATTGATAGAATTGTTTGAGAATAATAATGACCATAGGAAATTTGTGCTCAAGAATAAACTTTGAAGTATCAATATGTAGAAGAATGACACTATTCTGCAGTATCTAAGCAAGTTCATACAATGCCGTGATGAACTTTGTGAGGTAAGTGTTAATTTTTCTGAAGAAGACTTTCTAATCCTAGCCCTTTTGGGCCTTCCCAAGAGTTGGCATATCTATCAAGATTCGGTGAACGGGAGGGAGAAACTATTGAATTGGGAGCGTTTATGGTCTAATTTGGTAAAGAAGGAAATAAGGTAGAATATCGAAGATGGGACTTCATCGGAGACTACTGAATTGGGAGCGTTTATGGTCCAATTTGGTATAGAAGGAAATAAGGCAAAATACCGGAGATGGGACTTCATCGAAGGGTGAGGATGAAGAAAATTTTGCATTGGCTGGAAAGGAAAAGAAGGGAAAGGGGAAGAAATATCAATCCAAATCAGAATCTAGTTAAGGGGGAAAGAAGAAATATTTTTCCAAAACCAAATGCTTCCATTGTCATGAATTCAGGCACTATGGCACAAAGTGTCCACATAAAAAGGCAAGTAAGAAGACCTCAAGAGGAGTAGTAGGTGAAACCTTGGCTTCACAATTTGAGCTTGACTTTACCCTCAATGCATGCATGTCCAACATAGATATGGGGAGCATGTGGTACTTGGAATTAGGTGCATCATTCCACATGGTAGCGTGTAAAGAATTTTTCAGTGACCTGGAAGAAAAATATTCGCAAATTCACATCGATATGGGGGACGACAGAAGGTATAGCATGACTGGGGTTGGTATAGTCACCTTTCTAAGGGAGTGAGGCTCCCCCCTCAGGCTCAAGGATGTCATGTTCATTCCGGGACTCAAGAAAAATCTCGTCTCTATTCCAGTTTTGGAAGATTGTGGTTATGATGTGATAATCAACAAAGGAAAGGCAATCCTGAGACACATAGCCATGAGACAAGTGAAGCAAATCAGGGTTCGGGTGAAGAAACTGTATAAGCTAGATGTGAAAGACTATGTTACATTAAGCACAAAGGCGGAGAAGGTGTAGAGCCGCGATGTCGATGAACTTTGGAAAAAAAGACTTGGCCATTTGCATCATGGCACCTTGAAGATTATGCAACATATAACCACATGCCTCCCCCATAGGACCACTTGAGTAGCAAGATGCATGCAAAGGGTGTACTTTGGGGAAGTACACAAAATCCACATTCCATGATCGGGACAATAAAGCAAATGTAGTCTTGGAAAGGATCCACTCTGATGTTTGTCGACCTTTCACGATAGCCTCCACTACCAGCCAAATATTTTGTCATTTTTAATGATGACTTCTCATGGAAGTGTTGCATCTTCTTTATGCGGAAGCAAGATGATACATTCTCCAAGTTCGTAGAATTCAAGGCACTAGTTGAGAAAGAAACCGACAGGAAGGTGAAGGCTCTCAGGAGCGATAATGGAGCATGTCGAATGAATTTAAACATTACTATGCAAAAGAAGGCATTCGATGAGAGTTGACAACACCCCACAATCCACAACAGAATGGGGTGGATGAGAGAAAGAACCACAACATTATGGGAGTAGCGGGGGCGATGTTGCATGACCAAGGCCTACCTCTACATTTATGGGTTGAGTCTACAATATAGTAGTCTATTTGTAGAACCAAAGTCCTCATCAGATTCTTTGCATGATCACACTAAAGGAGGCTTTCTCAGGGAGGAAACCGGATGTGTCGCACTTCATTATTTTTGGAGCCTCTATTTACTGCCATGTCTCCAAAGAATCAAGGAAGAAGCTAGAGCCGAAAAAAATTGGGGGTATTTGTGGGTTACAAAGAAACTCCACACAACTACAGTGTGTATTTGACATCCTTCAAAATAATAGTTGTGCAAAGGGATGTAAAATTTAATGAGGAGAAAGTGATGTGGTGCTCTCTTGAGAGGGAGCTTTAGATCCCACCAGAAGAGGATCTTTTAGCTCCAAAAGAGAAACCTCAGGAAGTTGTTGAGCAACCACAAATGGAGAAGAAGAGAGTGGAGACAACCACTCAAGTAGAACCATCCAGAGAAGGAAGGAAAAGAACTAGGGAAGCTGAGAGACTTGTGTAAGATGCGAGGGATAATATGGGTGCTCCTTCAAATTAGAGTAGGTAGAGAAGGTCACATGATTGGTACACTAGATACATGGCTCTAATGACTGAGCTTGTAGATACTAATCCATCCTCTTTCGAGGAAGTAGTAGTGAAACCTGTATGGGTTGATGCAATGGTGGAGGAATACGAATCCATTGTAAATAACAATGTTTGGGAAGTGGTCCCAAGACTAGCAAATAAATCAATTGTGGGTTCGAGATGGATCTTTAAGGTAAATAATGCAATAAAAGGAAGCATAGAGAAGTATAAGGCCAAATTTTTGGCCAAGGGGTACTCTTAAGTTGAAGGAATTGACTATGAGGAGACCTTTGCTCTTGTAGCAAGGTACTCATCCATTAGATCAATTCTTTCTGTGGCTGCGCAGATGGGGTGGAAGATCCTTCATATGGATGTAAAAACCTCATTTCTAAATGGAGTTATTGAGGAGGAGCTGTACATCGAGCAACTGTAAGGTTTTGATACATTTGAACGAGAGTGTCATGTGTGTAGAATCAAGCGAGTGTTGTACATTCTCAAACAAGCACCTCATGCTTGGTACACAAGGATCAATAGCTATCTCACCAGTTTTGGCTTCAACAAAAGTGCAGTGGCTACAAACCTCTATCATATCTTGGCAAAAGGTAAATTGTCAATTATTGTCTTATATGTTGATGATTTAATTTTAACCAGTGATGAGTAGTTGATTAGATCTTGCAAGGAGGACCTTGCAACAGAGTTTGAAATGAAAGACATGGGTCTCATGCACTACTTCCTTGGGTTCCTTGGGTTGGAAGTATGGAAAGGTTATGGGGGATTGTTTGTCTCTCAAGGAAAGTATGCAAACGAGATATTTCAGAGATTCTGCATGGATAGTTGAAAACCCATGGAGAGACCTATAGCGACCAACTGGAGGAAGAAGGATGTCACTTTAGGTGAGGAAGTGGATTCTACCATTTATCGGAAGCCAGTGCGTTCATTGATTTATCTTGTGAACACACGATCAGATATGTCCTATGCAGTCAACCAGCTAAGCTAAGCTATGGTTAGGCCAACCAAATTATTTTGGAAGGAAGCTAAACATGTTCTACGGTACCTTAGAGGCACTACCCAATTTCGACTATGGTACAAAAAAACAGAGGGAGTGAAGCTGTGTGGTTCACAGATGTAGATTAGGCGAGAATTCCATGATACCAAAAAGTACATCAGGTGAAATTTTCAATGTTGGGTCCGTAGTGGTTTCTTGGTACAATAAGAAGCAAATATTTGTGGTACTCAACTCAAAAAAAGAAGAATACATGGCTGTAAGTCAATCAACATGTGAGGCGATTTGGATGAGAAAGATACTTGTTGGATTATTTGGTCAGATGATGGATCCAACTAAGATTTATTGTGACAATCAGAGTTGAATAAATCTCTATGAGAATCCTGTTTTTCACGATCGATCGAAGCATATAGATATATGTTATCACCATTTATAGGACTGTGTGCAAAGGTAAATACCGTTGTTGTAGTACATTTCGACAAGGGAATAAGATGCTGACATTTTGACAAAGGCCTTGTCAAGAGGGCAGTTTGAGTTCCATAGGTGCAGGATAGGGGTGGATGATAATCCCTTTCTTGTTGAGAGGGAGTGTTGAAAAATGCAGCAAGAAATTATCAATTTGATTTTGCCTTGATTAAATTGAGAAAATTCGAATTTCCACATCAACAGACAACTTGGATACAATTAAATTGTGTGACATGGCTTGTGTCACCTAGTTTACTTAGTAAATTTGACTTGGAGGAGTTAGAGTTCAGTTAAGAAAGTTTAATTGCTAATTTGTAGCAATCAAAGTCAGTTATCTCAAGTTGTTTTCAATTAAACTAGTTCCAATTTTTAGAGGAACAAGTGGAAGGTTAGTTGTGCAGTGGGACTTTAGTTAAACTCAATGATCATCGAGTTAACTGATAAATCAACCCATAATAGCTAGTGCATGTAGAGAATTCGATTTACCCAGTTGAGGTGGAGATTCCAAGGCAGTGTAACATCAGTTGTAGACTATTTCAGAGTGTACAGGTGTTACATGCAACCGAATGATCAACCTGAGGAATTACGCAATCCATTTTGGAGAAATTCCTAAATAATAGGGGTCTAATTTCTCAAGGAATTGCATAAGGAGATAGGGTTCAATTAGAGGCATAAATTGAATAAGTCTGGATCAGAGCTTCTTAGCGAGCAAAGCGATAGGAAATCCACTTGTAGGTTGTGCTCAGTTGAGAAAAGCAATTGCAATACATCTCTATTCATCAGATTAATGCAAGAATGCATTGGGGTTTTTAATAGTTTTATTTCCCCGAGAAAAATACTATTTGCATGTGTGTAATTTCCTATTGCATGTCTCAGACTTTTGTTCTAATTTGTGAATTAATGTCCGCAGAGTAGTAAAGCAGGTTTGTGTCTTGTGATTTTTATTAAAACTTCATGAGAAATTGCAAATATACATCATAATTTCTACATAAGTTTTTCAGATAGTTTGAAGTCATGATAAGCAAATATTAGTTTAATTATTTGGTAGATCTTTGCGCCGAAAAACCTGTTGTCTGGTGCGATCGAAAATCGCCGCCGCTCCTGTAGCCGATTCATCCGCAGCCGAAAGCGATCAGATCCATAAGCTTCCAGCCCTGGCCACGAAGCTAAACCAGATCAACAAAAATGGGAAGGAAGGGTTTGTTCGACTGGTATCTCGCTACCCCAACATCGAAAAAGAGAAGAATGAATTGGAAAAAGTGGATGTAGTTTGCAAGAAGGGCAACCCGAGAGACCTGGCGAGCATAGGCCGAGCGGGTAGCAGTAATGGTGCGTACACAAAGGGAAGAGCGAGGGTTTATGCAGATAGCTATTCTACGTCTGCATAGGTCCATGGTCGAAGGGGATTCGATGATTGCAAGGCTAGAACTAGCACTCTATACGCCACAGACTTTGCAGCATGTTTCGCCAATAGGTCTGAAGAAGACTTAGTCCCCCCACCCTCCTAGGACTAGTCTCAGACTACCCCACCATCGCTGAAGGTCACACCCGCATCTGAAGTGGGCGATGCACACCAACTGATTGCTCCTAAGGATGACCATGAAATGGATGTCCAGAGAAGATCAATGCAGCCCATAAGGGCAGAGACCTGTATGTGCGCGACTTTAGGGCGCCGGAGCAGTTCAATTTCTGGGGAAACTGACACCATGCCCTAGATCGGATGCTGCCTGAAAATGCATGGGATCTGAAATGGATTCTCTCCTCTCAACGAGGAATATCTGCCATGCATGGACCCAGATCGACCTCCCTCACCACGGGAGGGTGTATTAATCTCAGATCTGCCACTAAACTAATAAATCTGGTGCTAAACAGACATAACAACCCACACCAAGCTCAGATTTGGAGGCATTCACACACAAAGACTCCCTCCTGCACTAGATCATAGCCCCAGATCATAGATATGATTCGGGGACACGCACCTGTCACGATAGATCTGGAAGCATCTACTCCTAAAGTGCCCAAGGATAAACAAAGTACCCTCTTTATCAGATCCATGGAAGGGAACACAATATGCATCACGATAGGGAGCTGGGAGGAGATAAAACACTCAAACAGAGGATATAAGAAAGGATAGGCATACCATCGTGCAAACAACTCCTGATCTACACAGGAAAAGTACTGTAGGAGGTGTTAGCACTTGAGATTTCACCCTAGGCTGAGGAAGGTAAACCTTCAAGGCAACATCAAACCATTTCACCTCGTAGCTAGCCCTACGGGGTATGAGAAGGCTCTCTCTGGTCTATCTCAGTAAAATATTCAATGGACAGAGATGACCAATACAGTGACACTGATATTAGGCTAGTAAACTGATTAAAAAGGTTGATTTGGGTTTTTGGAGTTTTTTGGTGGCAAATTGAGGATTTGCAATTTTAGGGTGCGGGGATTTGACACAGTTTCTGCAGGTGGGTCTTTGGGGCAAGGTAGGAGTTTGTGCTGATGCCTTTAGCTGAGATGGATGATCAAGGAAGAAGAAAGAGAAGCTAAAGAGGGCAAACAATGACTTTGAATCCTCTCTAGACAGTGGAAAACATAAACATTAAACAAATTTGAAAGCTGAGCATGGCAAGCATGAATTCAAACTTTATCACTTCATTTGTTTAATAAGCTGCAGTAAAGAAAGAGATGGAACACATAAACACACTTACAATTACAATAAGAGAACACACCATCAACACAAGAGTCCACAAGAATCCCAATGATGTCTGCAAAACCCTGGTCTTCCTTTTCCTCAAATTGCAGAGATACAAGTAAAATATACAATAGGAGCTTCTCCCTCAAGAGTCCAACCATGAAAATGAGCAAGAGAAGGCATAATATAGATGATCTAACTCCTTTCCCCACCTCTAGGGGTCGAGCTCAGCTTCCTAGGAGCAGTTTGAACTAATTCTAAACTGAGCACTAGATAATAGGCAGTCAAAACAACTTGCCTCTAAAACTTAGGTAACCCATTCATGCATTTAATATTCACTATTTACATCAAGGAAACTTCTAGAAGTGTTAAAGAGAGTAAATGTATCCATGTGCCATGAAAATTACCCAACAATCCATCATTTACATGCCTCAAAAGTCAACCAAAGTAAAAACAGTGTTTTGCAGGCCGAAATAGTCAAAATGGTGAAATTTCCCTGAGTGGTCGCGCACATTGGCAGCTGTGTTTGAGGGCCTTCCTGGTGTCCAAATCAGGTGCAAGATAGCTTGTTGGAAAGGTCTATGAGTCTACTTTCCAACCCCACTAGAATTTCTGAATTTGGAGTTGATTTGACCCCTCAAAAGTCATTTCTCCCAAGGCAGCTTTCTGCAACTCAAAAAAGGGGCAGAAAGTCAAAATTTGCATGTATTTTGAGCTTTTGGAAGCCCAAATCTTCATAAAATCTGAAATCCATCCATAGGCAAGTGTATTTTTGCATGACAATTCCAAAAATGTAGAGTTTTCCCCGTTCTGAGCTTTCCCCATGACTGGTCGCGCGCGGGGTGAGACCACTCAAATGGCCAAAACCTGTAAAATTCCCAAAAATGCCAAAACTGCCTCAAAACTCTCAAAATTTCTTGGGTTTCTCTCTTTTATGATGACCACCTTTGCCTCCCCTATGAGGCCTCCGCTGTACCTCAACCTCTGTGGAAGAAGACCGGTCATCACCTTGCTCATAGGTTTCAGTGGTTGACATGGTGCTTTTGAGCAAAGTGAAGCAAATAGATAGAGTAAACTGCTGCCCTTGCCTGCAAAAATGCTGAGAAGTATACTGTTTTCAAGGGGAAAAAATCATAAGGGAAATGTTAGGGGAGGGATTTTTAATAAGGAATGGGAAAATATGTAAAAACAGGGATTTTTAGGGGATAATTCACAAAATGTCAAACATACAATCTCATCTTAATCACCGGGAAATCATTTGCAAAGAAATGTTTTTATTAGGGAAACATGGATGATAATAACCAAGAGAAAGGATATACATGCTCAACAGGGGGTAAGGGACAGCATGTATAACAGGGGTATGGGGCAGCATAGATCACTAGCATCAACAACTTGCTCTTTGATTTTGTCTTTTGACTGTACATTATAAGGCATACTCTGTTTTTTCAAAGGGATTCATGTACATTTGGTCATAAGGGGAAATGGGATTTTATTTAAACAGGGATATTAGGGATAAAAGGGAAAACAGGGCTTATGGTTTTGGGAGACACAGCAACATGATTTTGTAATCACCATTCACAGCAATATGTCTTTTTTATAAATATACACAGCTGCATTGTCTTTGTTTTTGCTTTGAATATACACAGCAAATATGTTCTCTGTTTTGTAATGACTATGCACAGCAACATCTTTTTTTATTTGGTCATTTTGCCATACTATTGCTCTTTTCTCTTTTTACATAACATTTTTTATCCTTGCTGTGTTTATTTTTTGTTCTTGTCGTGTGGAGGGTATTAGGGTTTGGGTAGATTAGATGGAGGGCATTAGGGTTTTGGAAATGTATTTGAGGGGGAGGGATAGGGTTTTAGGAATTTTGGGATGAGAGATTTAGTATTTATTGCAAATGAGATAAGATATAAACATATTATGACATTTGTGAATTTAATAGGAAACAAGGAGGGAATAAATAGGGATTTAAAGCCTTGAAAAAACATCAACCCTAGCATAATGCCTACATGAACAAGCAATCACCCAAATCCATTTCTCCTTACATTTCTTGGTGATAAACATATATATGCAAGCCCATCATTTCATGTTTCAAGCATTCAAACGCACTAGAAGACCCTACCTCGATCAGTTGAGCAAGCAAGAGGGCGATTTAGTCGATTTGGAGTGGTTCTGTAGAAGACAGCTTGAGTGGTCGCGCCCCTGCTCTGAGTGGTCGCGCCCTGCCTGAGTGGTCGCGCCCCACCCAACTGGTCGCGCACTGAGCCTGAGTGGTCGCGCCCCTGAGAATGACTCCAACTTTCTGCAAATCGCCTCTTTTGACCTCTCACTCGTTTTTGCAAGCTCTCAAATGCATAATGAGGCTGTTTAGAGGGAAATTTACTCTTTATAGGCCCAATTTGAAAAAATTAACTTACCAAACCCACTTTCTAATGTTTTTGTTTTGACATTCACTTTTAACACTGTTTTGAGTTCACTTTGTCCTGACTTTGATCTTTTGAGTGCTTTAACTCCGTTCTTTTTGCAGGTTGACCATCTGATGGACTCTGGCGAGGAGACCAGGGTTATTGCTGGCATTTTGAAGAATTTTGAAAATTTCCTTATTTTTTGCAAAATTGACATGACCTTGGCTTTAAAAACATGGTTTTTAAATCCAAGGTATAAATGAGCTGTACCTGATGAAAAATATCCATGGAACATATTTACATACCTCCTTCCGGCTTGCTGGGGACTATTAGACCTCTGACTCATGACCTTGCAGTGATTTTTGACCAAAACCCTAGACCTAAGACTTGGGACTTCAAGACAAAAATAAAACAAGTGTAACACAAGCTCATTAAATGATATGTCCTGATCCAGCAAAGCCAAGAAGGGAACAAGGACCAGCTCCTCCATCAGTTTTATGGCATGCCTAATGGAATGCAAAACTGACATCGATGAGACACCTACTTATGCATATGCAAAGAGTTTTTTGATCACTGATGGAGGGCACAATGACTGACACTAACATTGGCTCCAATGGGGATGGTAGCTCCTTAGAGGTGCCAAGAACCTTAGACCTCTGGGAGAGCAGACCAGTGCCTTACTCATTGGGCAATGGAGTCATAAACTCAAGCTGAAATGCATGACTGAAAACTGACACAAACTAACTTAACAACAAGACTAAAAATTGACTCATAAAGGACTCATGACTCAACTAGAAACTGACTCGATACTTAAACACAACCGACAAACTGAAAATGATGCTCAAAGTGGAGCTTATTGATCACAACCTACTCTAACAGTTTCATTCATCACCTGATCAAGTGAAATGAAACAACCAATGCAACCAAGTAAGTATCCCGTCTGATGTTCAAATTCTCCACACGTGTTCGCTTATGAACAACAAGAGAGAACTACTGAAAGGCAACTCTGATGGCAACTTAGAAACAGATCCGTTGAATGATACGAACTCTCTATCTGCCTCCAAAAACACTGCATAAGGATCTTGAAATTCAAGCTCACTGGAACTTAGCTCATCCAATGGATTACTTCTCTTTTCCTCATACCATGAATGTAAACTTTGATCTGAGCCTTGTGACGAGACCTCTGCTAAAAATGACAAAGAAACTGACTGCCGGATCAAATTCATATCAGCACATGTTTCAAGCTCACCTATAATCAATGGAAAAAGACTTTGACTGCAAACCTCATCCAAAACATCAACTATGGGATCATGAAAAACTTGAAAAGACTGCTGCAATGTATCCATTGAAAATGTATGACATCCTTCTAGCTGTTCATCTTTTTCTTGAGAGATTTTACGAAGATTCTGCCTTATAAACTGAAATGTTTCGAAACAAAAGGGAATAGAATCTTGCTGCATCGTCAAATCATCTTCCACAGCTTCATCTGTAATCTGCCCTTCAATTTCATTTGGTGGCTGCAAATCTGATGCTACAGGCTGCTCAAGCATTTTGTTATCTGTCTCATCCTCAACATTAAATGATTTACTATGCAATCTACCCTTCAAAAACTGAATTGATTCAAAACAAAATGGTACAGAGTCACCCTGAATCATTAAATCATGTGTGTCCACTTCCAAGTCTTCAGCTGCAACTGGACAATCAATGGCTTTCGGAGGTTGCAAATCTGAATATGAGAAGTCTTGAACCAGGTTTTCATCGCGCTCAAGAGGATCCGATTCAAGACTAGTCAACAACGGATTTGTGATTGCATGGAAGTTGTCTCTGATGAACTGAAATGAATCAAAACAAAAAGGCAAAGATCCGCCACTTACTTCAAACTGTGCTGCACTTTCCTCGTCAATGTCATAGCTGATATGTGATGGCTGAACATTGTATTCAAGCTGCTGGAAATGAACTTCTTCCTCCCACAAACTAGCTGCTGATTTGTCTGTAAGATTAGCTTCTGTTTGGAGAACATAATCATCATCATACTGATCAAAACGAGGCAAATCATCACTATAAAACACATCATCAAGCATGCATGTCATATAAATAGATCTCTCTTCTCCAAGGTGATCTACAAAACAATCACTATCAGATCTATGACAACTAGGGTAAGAAACAAAATGTTTTGGATCAGCAACTTGTTCTTCTTCAATCAGCGAGCCATGAACATCATAATCATTCCTTGCGGTGATCTTGTCCATCATCTCTTCTACTGCACTTACCAAAACGTCAAGCTTTACCTCTAGAGATTTGGCCGGATCTATGTTTTTCATCTCTTCTTCCTTCATCCTTGCCCTTTGGATCAACAGATGAGCCTCTACACTTACTGCACTGTTTTGCATCTCGTGAAGTGTTGCAATATCCCTTTCTCTCAGCTGAAACTCCATCTCCGGATCAAAGGCACCCGGATAGTGCAAGAGAGCAGATCTAGGAGTAGGCCTTATATCAGCCGGCATCGAATAATAAACTTGGTTAAATCTGGCTGAAAACTGTTGTACTGTCTCCCCTGGTAGTCTTTTTAGCTGGTTATACTCTTCTACAATCAAGAAAAGGTTCTGCCCGATCATCCACCTATCGAGAAAAACTTTGACGAACTGCTGGAAATCTGAGATGCTTGCATCAGGCAGGGTTTTGAACCAACTCTTAACTTCAGCTTGCAAAGAAAGAGCAAAAAGCCTCATACTAACATCTTCATCATCAACTTCAAAAAGATCTAGAAAATTCTCAAAATTCTGCACATGTTGCTCAGCGTTGACATTCTTACATTCACCATCAAACATCGGCAAGTATAGATCATAATTTTTGGGGAAAGCATGAAGAACAGGAGGTAAAACAAGAGGTTTATACCGATCTGGAATTTTATAAGGTGTAGGGGTATGTACAGCAGGTATAGGTTCATCACAAAATTCAGAAAAAGGATCTTGATCAAGCTTAAAGGCATGCAAAACTTTGGTATTCACAATCTTCAAAGGGAAAGAATCAACTGCAGGCCTGGGATCTTTTCTCAAATACAATATACTTTGCAAAGCCTTCTTGACATTCTTGGGAAAAGAGAAGAAATAATTTAGAACAAGGAACAAAATGTCTTGGATGCAATTCCAACTTGAATACCTGATATGTCCATATTGTCCTTTCATGTTTCTGCTGGTCGGGATCATCCTCCAGTGGAGTCTTTGGATCTGATCTTAAAAATGATTTAGAGTCGCCAAATGAATGATTTCAGCCTGTCAAGTGTCTGATCGTTGTCCACTATCAACAATCAGATCTGAACTTGATACATGTACTGGGGTAAAGTGTCAATGAAGCGCTACGTTCACAAGCTCACGGAGATTGACTGAAGCAGCGTTTATCTACTAACGCTGATGTAAAACAAGAGAGTTTTTGAAGGCTACCTGGTGTAACTTCAGGCTCCGTCTAAGACTTATGAAACAAACACATCAATGAGAAAACGATCAGTTGTTCTCCCCAGTATGGTCGCCAGTATGTTAGCACTTGAGATTTCACCCTAGGCTGAGGAAGGTAAACCTTCAAGGCAACATCAAACCATTTCACCTCGTAGATAGCCCTACGGGGTATGAGAAGGCTCTCTCCGGTCTATCTCAGTAAAATATTCAATGGACAGAGATGACCAATACAGTGACACTGATATTAGGCTAGTAAACTGATTAAAAAGGTTGATTTGGGTTTTTGGAGTTTTTTGGTGGCAAATTGAGGATATGGAATTTTAGGGTGCGGGGATTTGACACAGTTTCTGCAGGTGTGTCTTTGGGGCAAGGTAGGAGTTTGTGCTGATGCCTTTAGCTGAGATGGATGATCAAGGAAGAAGAAAGAGAAGCTAAAGAGGGCAAACAATGACTTTGAATCCTCTCTAGACAGTGGAAAACATAAACATTAAACAAATTTGAAAGCTAAGCATGGCAAGCATGAATTCAAACTTTATCACTTCATTTGTTTAATAAGCTGCAGTAAAGAAAGAGATGGAACACATAAACACACTTACAATTACAATAAGAGAACACACCATCAACACAAGAGTCCACAAGAATCCCAATGATGTCTGCAAAACCCTGGTCTTCCTTTTCCTCAAATTGCAGAGATACAAGTAAAATATACAATAGGAGCTTCTCCCTCAAGAGTCCAACCATGAAAATGAGCAAGAGAAGGCATAATATAGATGATCTAACTCCTTTCCCCACCTCTAGGGGTCGAGCTCAGCTTCCTAGGAGCAGTTTGAACTAATTCTAAACTGAGCACTAGATAATAGGCAGTCAAAACAACTTGCCTCTAAAACTTAGGTAACCCATTCATGCATTTAATATTCACTATTTACATCAAGGAAACTTCTAGAAGTGTTAAAAGAGAGTAAATGTATCCATGTGCCATGAAAATTACCCAACAATCCATCATTTACATGCCTCAAAAGTCAACCAAAGTAAAAACAGTGTTTTGCAGGCCGAAATAGTCAAAATGGTGAAATTTCCCTGAGTGGTCGCGCACATTGGCAGCTGTGTTTGAGGGCCTTCCTGGTGTCCAAATCAGGTGCAAGATAGCTTGTTGGAAAGGTCTATGAGTCTACTTTCCAACCCCACTGGAATTTCTGAATTTGGAGTTGATTTGACCCCTCAAAAGTCATTTCTCCCAAGGCAGCTTTCTGCAACTCAAAAAAGGGGCAGAAAGTCAAAATTTGCATGTATTTTGAGCTTTTGGAAGCCCAAATCTTCATAAAATCTGAAATCCATCCATAGGCAAGTGTATTTTTGCATGACAATTCCAAAAATGTAGAGTTTTCCCCGTTCTGAGCTTTCCCCATGACTGGTCGTGCGCAGGGTGAGACCACTCAAATGGCCAAAACCTGTAAAATTCCCAAAAATGCCAAAACTGCCTCAAAACTCTCAAAATTTCTTGGGTTTCTCTCTTTTATGATGACCACCTTTGCCTCCCCTACGAGGCCTCCGCTGTACCTCAACCTCTGTGGAAGAAGACCGGTCATCACCTTGCTCATAGGTTTCAGTGGTTGACATGGTGCTTTTGAGCAAAGTGAAGCAAATAGATAGAGTAAACTGCTGCCCTTGCCTACAAAAATGCTGAGAAGTATGTTGTTTTCAAGGGGAAAAAATCATAAGGGAAATGTTAGGGGAGGGATTTTTAATAAGGAATGGGAAAATATGTAAAAACAGGGATTTTTAGGGGATAATTCACAAAATGTCAAACATACAATCTCATCTTAATCACCGGGAAATCATTTGCAAAGAAATGTTTTTATTAGGGAAACATGGATGATAATAACCAAGAGAAAGGATATACATGCTCAACAGGGGGTAAGGGACAACATGTATAACAGGGGTATGGGGCAGCATAGATCACTAGCATCAACAACTTGCTCTTTGATTTTGTCTTTTGACTGTACATTATAAGGCATACTCTGTTTTTTCAAAGGGATTCATGTACATTTGGTCATAAGGGGAAATGGGATTTTATTTAAACAGGTATATTAGGGATAAAAGGGAAAATAGGGCTTATGGTTTTGGGAGACACAGCAACATGATTTTGTAATCACCATTCACAGCAATATGTCTTTTTTATAAATATACACAGCTGCATTGTCTTTGTTTTTGCTTTGATATACACAACAAATATGTTCTCTGTTTTGTAATGACTATGCACAGCAACATCTTTTTTTATTTGGTCATTTTGCCATATTATTGCTCTTTTCTCTTTTTACATAACATTTTTTATCCTTGCTGTGTTTATTTTTTGTTCTTGCCGTGTGGAGGGTATTAGGGTTTGGGTAGATTAGATGGAGGGCATTAGGGTTTTGGAAATGTATTTGATGGGGAGGGATAGGGTTTTAGGAATTTTGGGATGAGAGATTTAGTATTTATTGCAAATGAGATAAGATATAAACATATTATGAAATTTGTGAATTTAATAGGAAACAAGGAGGGAATAAATAGGGATTTAAAGCCTTGAAAAAACATCAACCCTAGCATAATGCCTACATGAACAAGCAATCACCCAAATCCATTTCTCCTTACATTTCTTGGTGATAAACATATATATGCAAGCCCATCATTTCATGTTTCAAGCATTCAAACGCACTAGAAGACCCTACCTCGATCAGTTGAGCAAGCAAGAGGGCGATTTAGTCGATTTGGAGTGGTTCTGTAGAAGACAGCTTGAGTGGTCGCGCCCCTGCTCTGAGTGGTCACGCCCTGCCTGAGTGGTCGCGCCCTTTAGAAAAATACACTGCAGAGGGGTCGCTGAGTGGTCGCGCCCCACCCAACTGGTCGCGCACTGAGCCTGAGTGGTCGCGCACCTGAAAATGACTCCAACTTTCTGCAAATCGCCTCTTTTGACCTCTCACTCGTTTTTGCAAGCTCTCAAATGCATAATGGGGCTGTTTAGAGGGAAATTTACTCTTTATAGGCCCAATTTGAAAAAATTAACTTACCAAACCCACTTTCTAATGTTTTTGTTTTGACATTCACTTTTAACACTGTTTTGAGTTCACTTTGTCCTGACTTTGATCTTTTGAGTGCTTTAACTCCGTTCTTTTTGCAGGTTGACCATCTGATGGACTCTGGCGAGGAGACCAGGGTTATTGCCGACATTTTGAAGAATTTTGAAAATTTCCTTATTTTTTGCAAAATTGACATGACCTTGGCTTTAAAAACATGGTTTTTAAATCCAAGGTATAAATGAGCTGTACCTGATGAAAAATATCCATGGAACATATTTACATACCTCCTTCTGGCTTGCTGGGGACTATTAGACCTCTGACTCATGACCTTGTAGTGATTTTTGACCAAAACCCTAGACCTAAGACTTGGGACTTCAAGACAAAAATAAAACAAGTGTAACACAAGCTCATTAAATGATATGTCCTGATCCAGCAAAGCCAAGAAGGGAACAAGGACCAGCTCCTCCATCATTTTTATGGCATGCCTAATGGAATGCAAAACTGACATCGATGAGACACCTACTTATGCATATGCAAAGAGTTTTTTGATCACTGATGGACGACACAATGACCGACACTAACAGGAGGAACACAAACTAAAAGAATACAAAATAGGCAACGACTCAACCATCTACCTCAGCACAAGATTCCATGAAGGATGTCTAGGCACGAGCTCAAAAGGACCTGTCTCCTTCAAAGACGCAGTGAAAGGGAAGAAGGAATCACAAGCACAAATAGAACAACAAGCTATAATCCCTGGAGCCTACATCATCGAGCAGACATCACTGAACCCTGCAATAACAATTGTTGTACTTGAGGTAAATGAAATACACGATGATTAATTATCTAAAGCAGTGATATGTAGGTTTAATGGGTTTTGGCCCAAGCCGAAAGCCCTTCGTCAATGGATTTACTCCATATGGACAGAAAGCTGCGATACCCACCTCTGTTCAAAAGGGTTTTTTATTGTCAAATTAGACACAGTAAATGACAAGGAATATGCACTGAACGAGGGACCATGGTTCTGGGGTAATGCTGGACTGTTTATGACATCTTGGTTCCCAGAATTTGACCCCAACACCATGGTGGTTTCCAAAATGCCTATGTGGGTAAAATTATACAAACTTCCCCTACACTTTTGGCACATCAAAGTATTAGCAGGAATTGGCAACGCTTTGGGGAAATTCTTAAAAGTAGACAGTGAACGCCTCTCCAAGGAAATATATACTTTTGCCAGGATCTGTGTGGAGGTTGATCTCAGCTAGGGATTACCAGACCACATCCCCATACTCCACAATGAAAAGCAATGGGCTCAGCCGCATGATTATGAAAACACAACCTTCAGATGTCGCATATGTCGTCAAACTGGCCATCTACAAAGTGTGTGCCCACAAAGCAAAAAAGACAGGAAAAGAAGACAACCACCAAAGCCGAAAGGATGGAAGTTTTCAACCACATGGAAAGATGACATAGAAGAGGAAAAAACACAGAAGATATCAACATATTCCAAGAAGCAGAATATCCAGGAAATAATCTAGAACACAACGAAAAAATCATCCTACACAGCCCTCAGAATGATGAAAAATAGATGGTATTTGCAATAGTGCAAACCAATCCATAGCAACAAAGTGAGAAACTCATCCCAAGACAAGAAATTGGAGGCAGCAAGTGAGCAAACTCTACAGAAAGCTCAGATTCTGAAAAAGAAATTCTGGCTATCACAAACGAAGCACAAATGGTTATTGTAACAGCCACACCCAACAATGAAGGCTGGTGGAAAGTGGAAAAAAAGAAAGGTAGGAAAGCATAGATAGACAATAAATCATTTTAGATCTTGTTGGATCAGGACAAGTTTTGATAAAGCATATGCTGTTTCAACATCTACAATATGTAATTTTACTTAATATGAATAAAATTAGATTTTTCCATGGGGATTTTTTTTTTCTTTTAGATAGTTTGACATTGGAAACATATTGTCATTCAACCAAAAATGGAGAACCGAGCCTCACATCACCATGTCTATTGATTGTAAATCAAAGATAATAGTGAACAAAATTGTTGCTAGGAGCATAATGGCTCTAGACCAGGTACACTTAGGCTAAGCTGAAATCAAAATGTCGATTACCAACTTGCTACTAACCATGGTCTTAGGAGGTTAGTGCATGTCACACTAGAGTCACATCGAAGCTGTGTTGGTGCCTCCATTGACCTGGGTACTTCCTTGAGGTTGCACATTGTTGGAGTCCCTTGGAACTTCTTCCAGGATGTAACAACCAAAAGGGTTGGGATGAGGGGGGGAGAGAGGGGGAGCATCAACCGTTGAAGGGAAGGGGAAATGCACAGGGGAGGAGGGGCCCTGTGGGGTGGCAGAGAGGACGATTTAACTAGAGGGGATCATGAGGGAGACACAACAGGGGAAGAGGGGGACAGGAGGTTGGTGGGGTAGTCAATTTTGAGGTCTCTGTCCAAGTGCCTGACATGCGCTTGAGGGAGGAGGTAGAATGCATGAGGTTCATAGATAATGCAATGATTCAATTGGTAGGTTTGGACTTATCCTGCTCCCTCTCCTTAAGTTGGTGAGCGATGAGATTGCAAAGAGACTAGAGGGACATGCACCCCATCTGAGTCTCCTCCTCTTCCATGGTGATTACGCTCTTTTGAATGTGCTCAGGAATGTTGTAATCAAACAAGGTGGGGATGGAGGAATCATCCATTGTGGTGGGGGGACGTCTACATCGTCTTTCCCTGCCTGGGCAACGCTCCTTTCCTCTATCACTATTCATGACTATAATGTAGGGGTCGGGTGGCACCAAACAATGATCAAAGGGGGGAGAGAAGGCCTCAACAAGAAATGACCAGGAGAGAAACAGTCGGGACGCTATGCTGCTAAGGATTATAATGGAGGAGAAGACAGGCTTGATAACATATTCTGAGGCCAAGGAATGAATGTATAGGTAGTTAATTCTCATGGGCACCATCTGGAGAATGACCTTCGCCACGTGCTAAATGATGTCAAAGTTGGGAGAGCATGTTGGGCCTATCCCAATAACCTGGATCCAGTGGAGTACTTTTTTTTTGTTACTTTCAATTACTTTATCTCTTTATATAAATTTTGGTATAAAATTAAGGTGGAAATTGAAGTATTTTATTTATGGCATTCCTGATATTGAAATCATATATATATCTATCACATGTGAACTCTAGGTTAAGCAAAGAAAGAATTATACTTCATACTAGTTATCAACATAAAACTAACCAAATATTATGTTCATTTTTGTTTCTTTTATTATAATAGATTCTTTCTATTTATTTGATGGATTTTTATTTTTATTTTTTATTTTTGAAAGGATATGTGTCAAATTCAAGTTGAGCACAAAAGGAGTTACACATCTCCCTCATACTAGGTTGGATAAGTGTTTTTTTTAATATACAATATATGTAGGTTTAAGTTTAATAAATTAAATTATTAATTAAAAGGAATTGTTTTGAAAATGGTATTTAATATTATTATTTTTTTAATAAATTAAAAACTTTATTATTTGAAAAAGAATTATTTTTCAAAATATTAATTCCTAATTTTTTTATTAGAACTTTATTAATTCAAAATAAATAAAAGTTAATTTAAGATAAATGACATTTAGTATATTATTTTAATTATTGTACTGAGAGGCACTCTACAATCGAGTATGGGGGAGATGTTGTAAAGTGATGTAACATTATGTAATGTTATGTCGGCTCAAAAAATATAATTAAAATAATAATTATAACTATTAATTAGGAAAAGTGAGATTATCGAATTAAGAATTATAATAATTAAATATTATAAATTTAAATATTAAATATTGACTCACACCTCTTTCAAGGATCACAACCACAAATATTGCATATTAATATTTTAACTTTCTCCTCCTAAAAATGCAACGACTGTAATTATAAAGACAACTTTCCTCTTCATGGACAATCTAGAAAGGCTTCCAAACATCCAATAATATCAAGAAAATTATCAACAACAAGTAATTTGTGTTAAGATATGTCCTTTATCATTGTGCCAAGGTATTTTCCGTATATTTTCTTATATTTCTTTAAATTTATATGTTGAATGCCAAAATTATCACAAGCCTACATCTATAATTTATCACTATATTATAGAGAAATTTTAGAGAGCTGAAACTCTTGAGGGTTTCACTTGCATGGGTGACTACTTTCTCCTGTTCTGTAAAACAAATATTGTAATTTATCAATATATTGTTATAATTATTTCACATTCAAATATGATATTATTATAATTTATTATGACACAAGAACTCATCATAACTCCTGAAGGTCTCACCTTCGACGATTTCTAAATATGCGACAATTTTGCTCGAAAAGAATGGTTTTTCCATCATGATTTTGATGAAATTCGACGAGTTTTTTGGAAATCCAGGTTATAGTTGTCAAGTTTTACAATTTCAAGTGCTAGAGGGGTTCTTAAGAGTGCTTAATCCATTTCCACCGTTCAAAAAATGATTCAAACACCCATTTACAAGATTTTTTGAATAAAAATACCAAATTTTGATGAGAAAATCATCGTCCGAGTGAAATAGTCACCTGCTCAAACAAGTCCTAAGCAATTTCAATACTTTTGAGTGTAAGTCCATTGGAAAAATCCCTTAATTAATATTAATCACAACAAAAATAATTAGCACCTGACATCCATTCAAACTTGATCAACCACATCTTTGGCGTTTGTAGCAATGCCATCAATGCTCAAGTTCAACTCACTTATTGTTTCATCTAGTACGAGTAATAATGCAAGTTTTAATATATACATGCGTGTGTCTGCACTGCTTTGTGCAATAATAATGGCTTATATATCTAGATATCCGCATGCTGCATCTCCTCTATTATCCATCGTTCTATCAAATAAATGTAAAGATCACTCTTTCCAAATAATGCGAGTATTTTTTGAGTAGCTTATTTGTCAAATAATGGAGCCCCACACACGACTGGTTGTTTTTTTTTTTTATAAGCTTGATAGGTCCTTTCCATTAATTTTATATCAAAATAGAAGGTTACATCCACATTTCATATGATTAGGTGGCCTCAACCTTCCCAGTGGGAAACCAGGTCTGTTGGCCACCTAACAACATGATAAGCCATCCAGAAAAAAAAAATAATAAGTCTTACTAGCCATGCTATATATGTCTGAGTGTCTTTGATCTTCCAAGTATCTAGATAACTATAAACATAACTGACGAAATTCCTAAAAATTTGAAAGTGTTGCATACAAAAACTAAAAACATGGGTGCACTGTCACTCTACACATCGTCAACTAAATCAACAAGAGCAGGGTCATTCACAATAGAGCCTGGAAACTCCGTGTGAGGGATACATGGGATGTGCTGCTCGATGCGGCTAAGGCGTCCATTTTGCTGTTGTAATTGAAATTGGATCTTTTGAAACTCCTTGGTATAATCCGGGTGCCCATGGGATGACATATGCATGCATGTTGGGAACTGCTCCAGGGATTTAGCCAGAAGGCTCTTCATCATCCAGTATAAGTGGACCGTTTTCTTGTATTGGGTGGATCTTCCGCGAGTATGTCCAGGGTCAGGAACTAGTGTTTTCCACTCATCCAAATCAATTTCCAAACTTTCCTCTTTTTGTTTAATCTCCTCTTCCCATTCTACAATGAGTTGTCTAACTAGGGTCGAATTGGCTGAATGGTAAGCTTGGGATGCTTCCTGGATAATCCTAGATGTCGATTTATGCCCACACACATTCCCTCCAGATGAGCTGGGTTGACTGGCCTAAGGGGATGCTTTCCTCTGTTTCTCGTGACCGCGGGTTCCCCGACCATTCCTTCCTTTACCAGAGGTGGCACGAACCATTTTGATACACCTGCAAATCGAATAATTGACTGTCTCTATATCTGGAAGCCGACCTGAACAAAATCTAGACTCATGAGCAAGAGACTACTAGGGGTAGCTCCAGCCCTGGATACCTACCAACGAAATTGCATAAGAAACCAAGAACATAAGGAGCCAAATCGAGAACTTGTTGTCGACAGGAAACCAACATAGAGTTACGATCCCGTGCCTACCATTTCTCCAACACTTCCCACAATGATCAAGCCTATAATTACAAATTGAATGATCTAGGTGGATATTGGTGGCCAATCGCCTATTCCACCTAGACCTCTAGTCGGTTTCATCTATTTCCTTATTTATTTCAGCATTTACTATTTTTAGCATTTTTTTCGAGTCCTAAACTTCTAGAGTAGTTTTGACCCCCTAAATGACGTTTTTTTGAGGTCTGCAGAAGGTCCAAGGCTTTTGGAAATCCTGTAGTACTTGGAGAGACTTTCTAACAAGGTATCATACGCGCCAAACATAGATAATATGACCAAGTTATGACCCTGGGAATTTGGCTGCCCAACTACAACGGGGCCCACAAACTCTTGGCCTTACATCTCCTGGGGTTAGGGTTTTGGTTGTTTAGGGTTTTCTCTTGTAATTAAATAATAAATAGGCCCTTGAGCCTCATTGTAACAAAGTTCAGAGGCATGTAGCTACCACATCTCTTCTCAGAGACAAGCCACCATTGCCCGAGCTAGCTTATTTCCATTATGTTTGTAAGCATATTTCAATATTTTGATATTAATGAAATGAAGTGTTATTTTTGCTACATCTCTATATTTATGGTTATATCTATAATTTGTTGGGTTCCTATTTAAGTTCGGATCAGTGGTATAAGAGCAGACTGCTCTTTCTTTGTTTTTCTTTGCATGTCCCCAACGAGGACAGGTATAAGGAGTTAGGGATCGAACTAGTTGAACCTTTGTAAGACTAGCCTCGCAAATCTCGACGGCCTCCCACAACGGAAGAAAATAAAGACGAGGGGGCAGGAGATCCTTTCAAAATATTGCTCATGGAAGCTCTTGAGCGACAAAGGAATGTGATGAGGAATAACTTTGCCCAGATCCTCTAACGGCTACCCACAGGCCACACATATTCATCTAACAGCTACTCTGGAGGCGCCACTCCTTTCAAGGTACAAGTTAACTTTGATATTCCCATATTTGAGGGCCATATAGATGCAGACACCGTAGATAAATGGTTGAATCTGTTGGAAGGATATTTTCCACTTCATGACTTTTCCAATCATGAAAAGATTACTTTTGCACTTCTCAAAGCTACCCCACAAGTCGAAGATTGGTGGGAAACCTATTGTGGGTAAAAGGACGAGAGGGAATCCTCACTTTTTTAGCCGCACCCACTTGGGATTCTTTCTGAGACGCCATCAAGGAACAATATTACCCTGTCGGGAGATATGAAGATAAATACATAAAGTGGACCATGCTACGATAGGGAAGGGACCAAGATGTGTCAAAGTTCACAAATGTTTTCCATACCCTTCGCACAAAGTTGGGTATCAAGGATTCTGAAAGGCATTTGGTACTCAAGTACCGCAACTATCTACACAAGTACATCCAGGACGAGATGGAGTTCTTGGACATCTCCTCACTTGGCACGACATACCGATACACTGTCAAGATTGAGCAAAAGTTTAAACATAAGAAGTGAGACTTTGGCTCTATGAATGCGAAGCAAAGAAAAGGCGCCCCAAACCACAGAGTAAAGGCCAAAGCCAAGGCGGGGCGACCCAAGACAACCCAGTGAAGGCGCAAGCAAATAAAAATACCATGAAGACAAAGAAGGACATGGGAAAATGGTGTGAGTTCCATGAGAGCTCCACTCGCAACACAAGTGATTACCGGGCCAAGCAATCACTAGTGGCTGAGCTGAAGGCTTCAAAGTCAAACATATGTTCCGACTCTGAGTCAGAAACCAACAAGGGGAATGACAAAGGGAAGCCGATCATTGACACGGATCATAATTCCACCGTGGCCACCACCAAGATCTAGAAGAACGAGTCTGAAGATCCAGAGGAGGGGGAACACCTCTTCCACTCACAAATGTGGGTAAAGGGTTCTCCACTGCAGTTCATTGTTGACAGCGGGAACTAAAGCAGAGGTCATGAGGCGACTGGGCCTACCGATGACAACACATCCGCAACTGTACACCATCAGGTGGCTTCATCAAGGATGAGATCTCCGCGTCAGCCAACAATGTCGCCTTCCCTACAACATCAAGCCCTTCACGGATGAGGTACTATTTGATGTTGCTCCTCTTGAAGTTTGTGATGTATCATTAGGAAAACCATACTTGTGGAAGCAAAATGATGTATATGAGTCTAGACCTCGCTCTGTGATTATTACTTTGGGCAATAAGTTGTACAGGATACTAGAGGTAGCCCTGCCTACCACCATCTCTTTGATCACTGCAAAGTAATGCAGTAAGATCATTTCCCAGACTAGGAAATTTGTTTTCCTTATGATTCACCCTCGGGGTAAGAAGAAGGTTGTGGCCATGACTTCCAGACAGGGCTCTTCTTTGTAGCAGCAGTAGATGAACATGGTCATGGAGAGTTCGGGGACATTTTCGCCTCACCTACAGGGTACCACTGCACTGTCAGGTCAAGCACTCCATCGATCTGACCCCAGACGCACCACTACCCAATGGAACAATCTATCAACGCTCTGTTCAGGAGAACGATGAGATCAAGAGGCAGATTGAAAAGTTGTTTTAGAAAGGGCACATCAGGCCAAGCTCATCACCCTGTGGGAGCTCGATTGTATTAGTACAAAAGAAGGATGGGACCTGGAGACTTTGTATTGACTATGAGGCACTGAACAAGATCACTGTCTGGAATAGGTACCCAATCCAACGGATAGATAACATTTTGGAGCAGCTCAAAGGGGGTAAATATTTCAGCAAGATTGACTTGAAGTCCATTTATCACTAGGTGCGTATTGAACCCTCTAATGTGTGGAAGACTGCCTTCAAATCCAAGGAGGGCCTTTTCAAATGGTTGGTCATGCCTTTTGGGTTGACGAATGCCCCTGCAACCTTCGTGAGATTGATGGATGACACCTTGCGACCCTTCACTAATGCATTTGCGGTGGTGTATTTAGATGACATCTTGATCTTCAATGAGAGTTGGGAAGAGCACCTCCACCATATTTGACAGGCCCTTGAAAACCTGTGACAACAGAAGTTGTGTGCCAATTTGGAGAAATTCACTTTTGGCATGACCCAAATTCAATATCTGGGGTATATCATTGATGAGTAGGGTGTGCATGTGGACCCAGCCAAGATACAGTCATTCGGGATTGGCTAACCCCAAACATTCTAACAGAGCTCCACAACTTTCAGGGTCTTGCCAATTTCTATTGTAGGTTCGTGTTGGGGTTCTCTCATATCACTTGGCCTTTAAGTCAAGTCACTAAGGGCAGAGCGAAATAAAATATTTTTTGGTCCGAAACCAAACATAAGACGTTTGCCAAGTTGAAGCATCACCTCTTCTTTGCACCAATGCTCACATTACCAGACCTACAACAACCATTTGATATTGAAACAGACGCCTCCGACTATGCTATTCATTCAATTCTTACTCAGCAGGGGCATCCAGTGGCTTACCATAGTGAGATACTTTCAGACAAAGTCTGAAAGTATCCCACTTATGACAAAGAAATGTATTCCATTGTGCAGGCTTGCCGTCAAAGGAAGCATTACATTCTCAGGAAGGAAACAATCATCCACGCAAACCACCAACCCCTGTGGTTCATACAAACACAAGCGAAGTTGCAGAATGATCGCCATAAAAAATGGTCCACCTACCTGCAACAGATCCATTTGAACATTAAGTACTAGAAGGAAGCACCAATAATGTTGTAAACTGCCTCAACCGACCACCAATCATGGCGCTGATCACTGTGCTCGACTCTCGTGGGCATGAGACTTCGAGGTATTCACAGCGTTATCAGAGCGATCCAGAATTTGGCAGCACATACTTGAAACTCCTGGAAGGGAGGCAAGTTCCAAATTTTCACCTTCAGGATGCACTATTATGCCACGTGGGACACATTTGTGTTCCTTCAAGTGAGCGTGCCAAGATTATTTGGGAGGCACACTATAGTTGGGTCGCTTGACATTTCAGAGTAGAGAAAACAGTGGTGGTACTACAGAAGTATTTTTATTGGCCGAAACTTCCTCAGGATGTTGGGAAGTACATTAGATCCTGCGTTGCCTACACCATTGGGCCAAGCCAACCATCAAGAAGCAAGGCCTATATACTCCTCTACCTACTCTTGGTCGACCTTGGGAATCTATCTCCATGGATTACATGTCAGGCCTTCCTTCTACTAAGCATGACAATGACTGCATTTTCGTGGTCATCGACAGATTCCCTAAGAGGCCATCATGGTGGCCTGCAATAAGAGTATCATGGTAGAGACCACTGATAAGCTCTTCTTTGAGCAAGTGTGGGTACACTTTGGGATCCCACAATCCATTGTCTCATATCAGGACAAAAGATTCCTGAGTTCATTTTGGTAAAGTCTTTGGTCAATGCTGGATACAAAACTTACTAAGTCCATGACTTTCCATCCCCAAATTGATGGCCAAATAAAGGTTGTCAACAAGATGATCTTACATATTCTGCGCATGTATAGCTCGAAGAATTCACACACATGGGATGAAATCCTCTCTATGTCCAACACAACTACAATAAAGCTCTCCATAACTCAACAGGTCACAACCCCTTTAAGTTAGGGCTCAGATTTCAGCCATTATGTCCCATTGATGTGGCCATACCATTTGTAGCTACTTAGGCAGATTCGACTCACATCTAGTCCGAAGCCGACAGGGCTAACAACTTAATTGAGCACATTCAACACATCCGCCACCAAGTGCATGATATATTGGACATAGCCAATGCTAAGTACAAGTAGCGCCATGATTAGCATCGAGTGCCGCACAAGTTCTAGGTGGGCGACAAAGTTTGGCTACATTTAAAGAATGAGCATCTCGCTGGATCCCACTATAAGCTTCGCCCGCTCCGATATGGGCCAAACACCATCACCAAGGCTGTAGGTGACAATGCCTTCGATCTCAACATCCACCGTTGCTTGGTCTGCACCCAGTGTTCAATGTAGACCTCCTTCGGTCATACTTTCCACCATTGTTGGACACATCTGACATTGCAAAACAACTCACATCAAAAGAGCTCAACTCAGACTGCATGGAAGATGCCACAACTGATCAGCTCATGGACATGCAAATCAAGAACACTTGCCAACAGAGGATCCCACTATATCGATTTGTCAAAGCGGGCCAACTCCTTCACCAGGGCAAGTGGTTCACTAGGGACCAGGTTCAATAAAAATTTCCTCACCTCATGGGGGCTCTGCATGCAATGGGGACCATTGCTTCCTAAGGGGGGAGGACTGATCTAAGTAGATATTAATGGCCACCCGCCTATTCCACCTAGACCTCTAGTCGATTTCATTTGTTTCTTTATTTTTCTTTATTTATTATTTTTAGCAGTTTTTGAGGTCCTGAACTTCTGGAGTAGTTTTGACCCCCTAAACGACATTTTTTTGAGGTCCACAACAAGACTATGCCCTGTCACAAATACTGTAGTACTCAGAGAGAACTTTTCAACAAGGTATCGTACGCGCCAAATGGAGATAATATGACCAAGTTACGACCCCAAGAAGTTGGCTACCCAACTAACTCCAATGAGGGTTTCTCTTATTGTTAAATAATAAATAGGCCCTTGAGACTCATTGTAACATAGTTCAGAGGCATGTAGCCGCTACATCTCTTCTTAGAGATAAGCTACCATTGCCCGAGCTAGTTTATTTCCATTTTGTTTGTAAGCATATTTCAATATTTTGATATTAATGAAATGAAGTGTTATTTTTGCTGCATCTCTGTATTTATGGTTATATCTGTAATTTGTCGTGTTCCTGTTTTAGTTCGGATCACTGAATTATTCACGAGAAAAAACCCAGAAGAGGCCAAGACAAGCCCAACTATAGTTAGATTAAGCAAGAAACCTATTCGCCATAACCAAATTCCAGATACCATTAACATAGGAACACGACTAACACAATATGCTTCACATAGTTCAGACCAGACCATGACACTATGCCAACTAAGACTGGGCCAGTAATTACAAACAGAGTTGTCCACAGACCAAAACCTTAAATAATCAGGGTCTGCATTAACCAAACAGGGTTGTCTGTAAACTAAAACCTTAACAAATCCAACATATCGGAGACTGGGAATGCAATGAAACCTTGAGCGGCTCGTAGGCCAGACCCCGCATAAACCCATGCTTGATAGCTAAATTCCATAAACCATTGACACAAGGACACAGTAGACTAGAGATTCGACACACAAAATTGGCCCAACCATGTCGCAATCTAGAGAAATCACTTTCCATTCCCACTCAACTACCACTTTTCCATTCACCCTAGATACCCGCAGACATAGACGGTGATCCATAGATGCAGGGATAACAAAATTAAGAGTGGAGACATACTCGTGACAAAGACCTTGAAGAAGAGGAGACTAAGTTGGCGTCTTCCCCAAGACGAGCAGTCTGGACTAGATCCACAATGAATGAAGCACACAAACCAACTTACGAAACACGACAGAGGGAAAACTTACCTTCACGACCTTCTTAATGCCTCTGCCACCTTGCGGGTCGACATTAAACCCTTGCATGCACACTGCCACCTCTCTAAGTGCTACATGCATGTGGAGGATGGCCTTAGATTTCCTTGGGATTTGCATATTAGACAGTGGGTCAGACGCACCTATTGAATCCAGCTCACACCCTGATCGGGGAGACTGGTTGTTCTTAATAACAAAACTATTGCACACTATTTTATTTTCTTGTATTCCTTTATTTTTTACCATAATTTCGTGGTCTTGGTGTTGAATTTCTTTTGTTTTTTGTTTTAAATTTGATGGTATCAATGTTGGTTTCATTTTGTTTTTTAATTTCATGGTCTTGTGTTGTTTGGGTGTTTAACAAATAACAAATTTTTTTAAATAAATGTATGACAATAAGGTTACCAACCTCTTTAGAAGAAGCATTGTTTCATGTGGTTTCACTAATTATATTGTAATAACTAGCCTAGATCCATCTTAACTCAAGTGATAAGAGAGATCAAATGTGTCAAAGTACAAGTCTCTTTTTAAGTACACCTAACCTCTAACACACTAACCTCATAAAATTTATATTAACCATGATACACCACATAGTAAACCCAACCCACTACTATAAACCCCTTAATATCTAACCCATTTACCATTAAATTAATGACCCAACATAACTCCAATCACTAATCTACTAATACCCACCATTGACACACCAACCAACACACTCTCAAACCAACGGTCCACTAACTAACAATCCCTCTCATCATCAATGCTAATTAACCCATTCAATCCCTACTCATTATAATTGACTATAATATATAAACTTGGCCAAAAACCAAGCTTAGTGTTTGTTTAATAGAATTGAGATTTCGGCAAAGGTAACCGCGAACAGTCTGTCGGCAGTGTTTTTTTGACACAGAATTTTCCCACCAAAGGCAAGTAGCATCGCCATAGTATCGTCGATTAGCCTTTCCCTCATTAATTTTCGAATTGATTTTTGTTTTTAATCTGATCCTGTCCACACTCGCGTATTATATCGAGCTTCCACGGCAGAGATCAAATGTTGAACAGAGAAGCAGCAGCTATTTTCGTTCTGTTCCTGCTCGCACCACTGCTTTCTGGTAATCCCCTGCTCCTCCGTTCCCTATGCTTCAGTTAAATCGACAATGCCCATAGATTAACAGTGGAAATTTTGATGTGTGTTGCAGGTTGTGGCGCGACGGTTTTCACACTGGTTAACAAATGCGGAGAGACTGTGTGGCCCGGAATTCTTCCCAATATCCCGAACCAAGTCGCAGGTTTCGTCCTCCAGACCGGGCAGTCACAGACATTGAACCCTTCGGCCTGGTCCGGCAGAATCTGGGGACGCACCGGCTGCAAATTCGACAGTTCCGGCGCGGGCTCTTGCGAAACAGGGGACTGTGGGAAAGTCCTCAACTGCAACGGCGCCGGCGGGGAGCCGCCCGTTTCACTGGCGGAATTCACACTGGACGGTAGCAGCAACCAAGATTTCTACGACGTCTCTCTCGTTGACGGCTACAACCTGCCACTTGGCATAACGCCCGCTACTTCCATTTCTGCGGCTTCCAATTCCAGTGGCAGCAGCGGCACCGCAAATTGCCGCGAGGTTGGTTGCAACCGTGACCTGCGTGACAGCTGTCCGAATGACCTGGCGGTGCAAGCCGGTGGCCACGTGGTCGCATGTAAGAGCGCCTGCGCTGCGTTCAATACGTCTGAGTATTGCTGTACTGGCCAGCAAGGCACCCCAAACACTTGCCAGCCGAGTCAGTACTCGGTGGTTTTCAAGAAAGCCTGTCCGACTGCTTATAGTTATGCCTACGATGACGGCACCAGCACTTTCACATGCCCATCATCCTCCACCGATTACACCATCACCTTCTGCCCCGGCAACGCCTCCGCCGCCTCCTATTCTTCCGGCTCCGGCTCGGGTTGGGCTTCAACCTACATCGCCTCCTCCACTGGGTAAGCACCGATTCAAAGACAAATTTAATGAATTAGATTTATGTTTTAAACATTGATCCAAAAACTTAAATTACATCTAATTCCAATTCTTTACTCCCTGCAGGTTAAAACTACATAACCAAGGATACTTATTTTATTTATCCAATTTATTTATATTTATGAATATTTGTATGTTTTGGTAAATAATAGTTATTTTTGTTACATTCGAGAGTTTTGGATTTATAATATAGATAAATGTCTTCCAGATTAATCATATTTTCAGGATTGGGTTGAAGTTTGAAGTAGTCTATTTATGCGGAAGGAGATGATTAAAAGTGGTTGGAATCTGGGAAGATGGTTAAAAGTGGTGGGAATCTGGGTAATTTTCTTTTAAGAAATCTTGTAATAGCAGTCGTTGAATCATGTTTTTCATGGTGGAAAATTTTAAAGTTTGACAGTTATAACCTGAATTTACAAAAATCCCTGTCAGAATTAATCAAAATATTACTTAAATATCTATAATTTTCCAAACAAAAAAATCTAATTAGACTACTGCGTTTTGACAATCAGCTATTTTGGTGATTTTACAATGATTAACCATACAGTGAAAATTTATTGATATGTTTTGAAAATGATTTTAATGTGTGATTTTAAAATAATTAATCAAATTTGATGGGTTTGATAAGCGTTTAAAAGTCCATACCTGTAGTTCATGATATCAAAATTATAATATTATAATAAAAAACAAATTTAGATTTCGATCCATATCAATTTTTTATTTTTATTTTTATTTTATATATATTATATATTAAGAAATATTTTTGAATTTTTTGAATTTGGTTAATTTAAAAAAAAATTCATGTTAAAAAATATTTTTTCAATATATTATAAATCTAGAATTTATTATAAAATAGATATATTATCACCAGTAACTTATTGTGGTAAAATAGACATATAAAATAGATATATCATCACACGTAGCTTATTCTGATAAAATAGACATATCAACTAGCTTATTGTGGTAGATAATAAAATTTAGAGAATATGTTTTTATTTACAAATGTAGTTATTAGAGTAGAAACTTATTGTGGTAAAATAGACATATCAACTAGCTTATTGTGGTAAATACTAAAATTTAGAGAATATGTTTTTATTTACAAATGTAGTTATTAGAGTAGAAAGCTTCTCGTTTAATTGTCTAAGAAAAATGAAAAAAATGCTGGTAATGTTCATAAAAGGAAACCAAGTTCTACAGAGACAAAAATTGACATGTCAAATTGGACATATCTAGAGAAGCATATAAAATTAGTGTAGTCATATAAATTAAATGGTTGGTAAATTTCAATAGGCATAAATCCATAATAAACATCAAGACACTCATTTCATCATACATTTGAAGTTGGTAAATTAAAAAACAAAGAAAAGTTTCTTGATCTATAATTAGGTTACAATAGTATGGCTTATCAATACCATAGGCTATTTTTGGGTATTAATTGTGTTTAAAAATCACTTATTTATGTGTCTAGTAACTTGATCCATTACCCAAAACACATAAAATTTCACTTGCAATTTGCATATCACCTTCAAATTTCAATTACAAATCATTTTGGTATTAGAGCATCAACGTATTGTGAAGGTTTGATTTTGTTTGCAAGTGTTTTTCTGATGCTTACAAGGTTGAAGATTTGAAGATTAAAAGAGGAGAAGGAGAACTTGTGGAACCAAGATCTCAAATTGTTTCAAGGTGAACAAACACACCTTAAGTTTCAATTGTCATATCACATGAATAAGGTCCTGAAGGGATGTCTGAAGATGAAAGACATTTTAGAAAAGCTTTCTTTGAGATGTCTGAAATGGTAAAGGTTCTTTATGAAGAGAGGAATTCAAGGTTGTCTGGAGAGAGCTCAAAATCTCAAAAAAAAGATGGAGAAAAAGGAGACAAGACTCCAAAAGGAAATGGAGGGAATGGTGACAAACCACCACCTTCACCTCCATCCTCATCATCATCTTCTATTTCTTCTACCTTTTCATAAACACCGCCAAATTCTTAAAAAGGACATGGTAAAAATCCTTTGTTAAATCTTGATATTAAGTTTGAATTGCCTATGTATGATGGAGAGGTAGATGTTGAGAAATTAGATAATTGGGTTTGTCAGATTGAAGTGTATTGCAGGATACAAAGAATCAAGGATGATGAGACCAAGATTCAGCGTGCTTCTCTTTGATTGGAAGGTGCAACACTTATTTGGTGGGAAGCCAAAACTCAAGAGGACATGAAGAAACATGGAAATGTTTTATCCTCTTGGAATGATTTTGTTGTTGCAATAAGAAGACAATTTTATCCATTAGTATATATGCAAAAAACTATTATGGATTGACAAAACTTTAGACAAGCTAAGGGGAAAAATGTGCAAAGCTATACTCAAGAATTTTGGAAAATGAATTTGCTTTTGGGTATAAATTTGTCCTCTCAAGATACTTTTCTCAAATACATTAAATGATTACATAGTTACTTGAGACACACAATTCTCATGTTTAACCCTACAAAACTAGATAAAGTTTGTGTATAGGCAACTCATTTAGAAGCAAGAGGGAAAAATGTTTCTGAAGAAACTAGTGAGAAGTCATTCAAGTTTGGAGAAAAAAGAAAAGGGAAATTTAAAGGCAAGGATAAAAAGAATGCTTCAGTCAAGAAAGAAGGAGAAAAGTTAAGCATTGTTCTAAAGAAGGCCATGATGAAGACCACTATTGGAAACTTAATCTTGAGATGAGACCTAAAAAGTTTAATAACAAGGAGAGAAAATATTGCTGTAACTACACAAAAAGATCTAGGATTTGATTCCGGAGATGAAACAAAAAACATAGCCATGCGATTGAAAGGTAAGGATTTAATTTTAAGTACTAGTTCTTCTAGCAAACCCATTGAAACTAAAAATGAAAGAGAAAGAATAGAGTTGTTCCATATTAGAATCATCACAAAACCTAACAAGGTAGATACTTTGTTTGATAGTGGTTCACAAACAAACTTCATTTGAGAAGAGATTGTTAAGAAATTAAATTTGGAAACCATTCCTCATCCTAAACCTTATCCTTTGGGTTGGGTTTGTGACAATGCCAAGTTGCAAGTAACAAGAAAATGCATACTTAAATTTGCTATCACTGCAAATTTTATTGATGAGGTACAACTTGATGTGGTACCACTTGACATTTGTGGTATTGTTCTTGGAAGCCCATACTTATATGACAAGAAAGTCATCTTTCATCACCATGAAAACAAGTATCACTTGTTTAGATGGGATTGAGTACATTGTTAGAGAACAAAGCAAGCAATTGAATTTATCTCTTGTGAATGTTGGACAAATGAAGAGGTTTGTAAATGCTAGTTATAATTTTACATTGTTGATGATTAAACATAAAGATGCTGATGAATTTGAAGTCTTTCAAGGATATGAATCAAGTTTGAAATCTGATTTCATTGAGGTTGCTAATCCATGTGATAAGATGTTTTAGGAGTCTAACATGTTGCCTCCTAAAAGAGGAAAACAATGTGAAGTTCATTTGCAGCAAAATGCATCATTGTTGAACATTGGTATGAACAAGATGCCAGTGTTAAAGAATGCAGGGGTCAAAAAGCAGATGCAAAAGCTATTTGACAAAGAGGACATTGGTTCTAAAATATCTTCTTGTGGGTTTCATAATGTTTTGGCTTTGAGGAAGAATGGTGCATGGCAATGGCGATCACATTTGGTAAAGAGTCAAGCCAAGTGCAAGGCTAGATATGCTAAGCATCATTATTACTACATTGTTCAAGGTGAAGTTAACTTGAAATTGAATAAGTCTTCTTTGATTAAAGGCCGAGGAGAGAATGTTCAGATTTATTCAACAGAATTTCTTTTCTAAACATCTTGAAGAATTGTAGCAATGTCCTATCTTTGACAGAAAGACAGACTTCAAAAGTGAAGTACCTTCATGAGGAGCTCAAAGCGACAAATCCAAGCAAAGCTAAATTGATTGAGGTTGGAAGGGTGAGGGAACTGTACCGTCATCTATTTATTGACTGAAAATGAGCTTTTGGAGGTCCAAAAGCTTCCAATGGGGAGGAGTGATCTAGGGGATCAATTTAGTGCTCAAAATTCAAGTGTGTGATAGAGCTCAAAACCTGTATGATTGGATAGATCTCGGTGATCTGAATCCAACGCAACTTATTTCACTCAAACCGATAATCGTATGCTCATGATATCGTAATCTGGTCGAATTCTCAAACATGCAAAACCTTGCAGAATTGACACGGTGACTATACATTTTGGGCCAGTGGCAGGTTGCCACTTGGCCACTCCTTATTGGTCCAAAAATTTCAAGTTTGATTGGCTCAGAATTATTTTAATGTTTATGGTTTTATTTTTTATACATATTTTGGGTTGCTGACTGTGTTTGGAGGACCAGTGGTGGGAGGCCACATGGGCCAATAGGAGGCAACCATGTGGCCTCTAAGGGTTAGTCCAAAATTTTGGGTGAGGGTCAAAGCAACCCACAATAATTGAACCACTGACCTCTGCCAAGCAACCATAGGCCTCAACCAATGCACAAAACATTGTTTCTTGATAACATAAGGCTTCAACTTTTATTTAAAATGACACATTTTTTGTTTTGGAGGTTGGGCCCGGGGCTAAGCCCCAACCTTGGTCCCCGCGACCTCAAAACCAAGGGGCGGGACCAAGGGTAAGGGCTTAGCCCCAACTCCATGGTCACAACCCTCCAACAAAATGTGCACTAGACCCATTGCAAAGAATCGTCGGAGGAGCAATAGTTAAGGGCCAACCTCGGGTCACATGACCCATCGCAGAACCAGGAGCGTGACATTGGAAAGGGGCCAGCCCATAGGGCACTTACAATAGGGGCCAACCCTAGGGCCTATGAACCGTGGTATGACCACACGTCGACAATAGGAAAGAGCGCCGAACCCTGGGTTATATGCGCGCATGAGACCATGATGGCAGGCGTTGGGGGCTCGACTAACGAGGGTGGGCATTTAGCCCCGGCCCTTGGGCACGTGCCCCCCATATGACCGCATTTTTCGGAACTGGGGTGTTAATGGACAATTTAACTGTCCGACAAATGCGCCCGTCGGGCGGAATTGTAGGTCAGGTTTGCGCGTCGATCCCGGGTTTGGGGCGCTCAAGCAAGATTTGGGTCGAATTGTAGGATGCCTAGCTAGGGAATTTGGGAAAAACTTGTAATAGACATAACTTTCTCAATTTTTTGCCAAATGAGGTGCATAAAGAACCTAGATGGGGGCTTTTGACAATTCTAGATCCATTGGAGACATTTGTATTACAATCCGAGCATTGTAAAGCAATGAAAACAAAAAATTGAGCACTTAATGAAAGAGGCCCTGCATTGGAAGCTGGAACATGACAGGTAGCCCAGGAGAGGGGTGAAATCCTTTATCATGTTTGCTATTATGTGTTTCTAATATGGTATTTTGTCTCTATTTTGACTGTTAATTGTGTTTAAAAATCACTTGTTTATGTGTTTAGTAACTTGATCCATTATCCAAAACACATAAAATTTCACTTGCAATTTGTATATCACTTTCAAATTTCAATTAGAGATCAAGTATTGAACTCAAAATTCTAGATTATAGGATTTTGTTTTTATATCTCTTCTTGGGGACTATTAATTTTGGGGGCCTTCTTTATTTCAATTTAGTGACTTCTCAACCTATCCCTAGTTCTATTCTTTTTCCCTTCTCTAACTTCCCTCCTCTGATCTTATCCTTATCAAATTCTTATTTTTCCTAATTGGCCCTCACAAAGTTCTTCTCCCATCCTCCTCTCAAATTTCTCGTTGCTCCCCCACCCAACCTAAATCCTATCTTAGTGGCTAGGTTTCAAAACTTTGCTCCTTAGTGAAGCGGTAGAAGGGGGTGACCTGGTTTTCCTTTTCCTCTGAGCATACTCCTTCTATCCATCAGGCTCGAGCCTAAGCAATAGCATAAGATGCAATGGAACACTATAGTGACATCAACCCTACAACAATTAAAAGAGTTATTTCTAATGTGGAAGAGTAGGTTAGGAAATCAAGAAAGAAGATGCTTCATTCTTGATAAGAAAGTTCATAGAGACACTACCTATTAGATTCCAATGTGGGGAACTCCAATAGAGATAAAACCCTCTTACATGTCAAGCAATAATATTTATTAGCATATCAAGGCCCTAATGGGTAGAGTCCTAACTAACAAAGCTAATGTATAGCAAGAATTGGTCATTTGTATGGTAAAATTGATGAACAAAGTTGACAGACACAATATGAAGGTCATAGTCTTTGATAATAACCTAACAAATATTCACTTTTCCTCCTCATGACAATGATGGTGAACCATAACCATTGGTTTAGGTGGATCCTCCAGCGAAACGAAGTCTAGGTGAGCCAGTTAGTTGAAGAATTTCTTTAATGTTAATGTTATTAGAATTGCTATTAGTTTAGAATTTAATTTCTCTGCTAGTCACAATCTTATTTTGACAGTATACCATAAAGTAAATAGAATTAGTAATTATGTCGATAGGCATGCCTAGTTTGGAAAAGGGATTCTAAATTTTAATTTAATTATCAATAATTATTAGGTAGATGTTAGGGATTTGTTCTCCACGAATATTCTAGAATAATCTTACTAGAATACATAAATAAAAGGTTGAAATTTATCTCCAAGGTAGTTATGCCCTTTTTTCTCTTTTAATGAAATTGATTGATTAAAACATATGTGATATGAACAAATGCCATATAAAATGAGTTAGGCTTTTAACAAAGTTACCAACTTAATGGGAACTATACTGAGTTCTCATTTTTTTAGAGGTTGCAAAAATTATCCGGTTTTGAAAAGTGTTGATGCAGAATCAGTGTTCTATCACAATAAACAAAACAAAGACATATGATATGGAGATTTATACATACAACTCTGTATAAAATTTCAATGTTTTTACAATTTGCTTTACTTAGAAAATAAGAAAGAATATGTTTCCCTCATCCGGTCTTCCATTTCCCATGTAGCTTCTTTGGGCCCAAAGTGTTTCCGTTTCTCTTTGAATTGATCGATTGCTTAATTTTGGATCATGAGCTTCCTCCACTCTAGGATCCACAGAAGTTTCGACTGCATCTCTCCCTCCAGTTCCACCTGTAAAACGGTCCAATCAATAACAAGATTAGTGTCATATACATATATTTTAAATAATGAAACATGAAAACATCATGGACTTTCACTAAAGGTGGTAAGGCTAATATATAGGCTACCAACCATATTATTTCTAGTATCTAAAAAGGCCCAAAACACCGTGGTGCCAACTTTCCACATGACCCAATCCTCAAAGAAATTTTCTTGGGTCTAACTCTCAAGTAAACATGTTCCTCAACTTTTAAATCCTTATGCACCCTATGCTGATTGGAATATATTTTATGCCTCCCTTGTGCTACCTTTAAATTCCACCTCATGGTCTAGATTTGCTGCTCCATCTATTTTAGCATATCAGGCCCAATAAGGACCCTGTTGACTGGGTCACTCCCACTGATAGGGGTATTGCAAATCCTTCCATAAAGTGCCACGAACTGGCTCATGTTTAGAGATTCTTGGTACCCATTATTGAATGCAAACTCTACAAGTGGAAGATACTCTTCCCACTTCTTTGGTTGGTGCATCACATACATCCTCAACATATCTTCAAAGATTCTATTTGTCCATTCGTCTATGATTGATAAGTTGTAATGGAGGCTAATTCTATCCCCAATTCTGCAAATAATTCCTTCCAAAACCTTGAAGTGAAATTGGCATCGCCATGTGAATTTTTTTTCTTGGGAACTCCATACAG